>CM024186.1:0-1200000 GCA_013433145.1 Ascaris suum | reverse complement strand
AAATAAATAAAATAAAAATTAAAAAATTTTCTACACAAATATTAAAAAAAAATGAACGAAAAAAAAATTTTTTTTTTTTTTGAAATAATCAACGATACGAGTTGAAATATTCTCTTAACGAAATCGAACTAATGTCGAATAAAATGCGAATGAATTTCAAAAATGCAGCGAGCGAAAGAAAACGAAGCAACCAACTCGTATGCCTTTAATCATCCCAATCATACGAATGCACTCACTCATTGCAAAAAATTGTTTCAACCTTTTAGTGTAATCCTCTAATAATTTATGAATATGTCGGCAATCGTTATTTGCATTTATCAACATCTCATCAACGAAATTATCACCTTTAGGTACTATTATTTTGCATTGGTCGATTATGATTTCTTCCCATGGAAAATTTTTAATTCAATGTCGGCATTACTTTTGTGTTTTAGCTGAAAATTATAATAATTATAACAGTAATAATAGTAATAACTATAATAATAATAATTAATAAAAATTAATAATAATAGTAAGTAGCAAGAATAATAATGATAATAACAATAATGATAGTAATAATAATAGTAAATAATAATAGTAATAGTAATAATAATATTAGATGACAACGGATAAACAAATAAATAAACATAATTAAATATATAAATAAATAAATAAATAAATAAATAAATAAATAAATAAAGATAATAATACTTATAATAATAAATAGCAACAATGATGATACTGAGTAATAGTAATAAAAATAATAATAAGTTAAAAGTTAAGGTAAATAATGGCGACAATGAATAATGATAGACGACATTTAAAAAAAATAATAATAATAATAAAAACTACTAAAATGATAATATTTCGATAGCTAGCATTTTAAATTCTCCAATTATAACGAAAATCGAATGCCAATAAATAAATCGATTTTTCACCCTCATTAATTAACACACTGAAAATAGTACGCAATTGAAGAGAATATCGAAATTTTATAAAAATATTTTCAACAAATAATTACAAAAAAAAAATTTTTTTTTTTGCAAATATTTTTTTGCCTAGAAATTTCATCAATCATTAAACATCAATAAGTCTAAATATCATATTAGAAAATTTTTTTACTTATCTTTTTTTTGCATATATAATTCAAAATATAAATATTATTTTTCAATGCATTGAAGTGGAATATTCAAAAAAAAAATGGTCATTATGATTTTAAGAGACGATCGCCGACGAATGATGATTTTATTTTTGTGGAAAATTTTCAACGAGAGAAATTCCAAACGAATAGGAGAATTTACGTGCACAACGAAAATGATTTTATCGCTCTTGTTAGTGGACCATTTTAAGTGCCGTCACTCGTAAATTAGATCTTCTAACATAGTGATTCCAAATATTTCTTTTTTTTCTTCTTCTTCTTCTTTTTTTTTCTTTTCGGAATCTCCTCAAAATTAGTGATTTTTTTTCGGATTTTCAAAATTGCATATAATATTATCCAAGTAACGAAATATAATTAGCTATAAATCTCAAAATTAGTGAAGCTTAAAAAAATTTACATATTGAGAGATAATTTTAGCTTTTCAAATTATATGGTGATCATTTTTGCAGCAAATTATATTTCGACACTTGGATAGCATTTTATACGATCAGGAATAACAAATGATGGATGAGCATTTAATGAATAGCCACTATTTGGATTTTATTATCAAAAACACAATAATGAAAAGAATAGAGCACAGATAAGATATGAAGTAGTTATATATTGTTAATAATTACTAAAAGAGAAAAATTATTTTAAGAGTATTATCACAAACAACATGAACTAGAATTAACTCAAAATTTTAATATCGGATTGAATTGAAATTGAATTGAATTCATGAATAAAAATTTCTATTCGTAAAGAATTAAGTAAATACATACGACATTTATGATATTCCTCATAGTTATTTGAAATATTTTAAACAACGTTAACATGTGTTGTTGTAAGCAAACGCAATTCATACTTAACAAGAGCCTAAAAAAAGCTCGAAATATTTCGGCAAATATAAACATTGCCGCAAATCCGTCGACGATCAATGGCCAAATCGGCTTTACATTCGTAAATGCCATTTTAAACAACACTATTTTTCACATACGCTTTAAATAGCTCATTGAAAAATATTAAACTGCATTAACAATCGAGAATTCAAGCATAGACTTATCGATGTTATTTAACGCATTATATATATATATATATATATATATATATATATATATATATATATATATATATATATATATATATATATATATATATATATATATATATATATATATTTATATTATGTTAAGTATGTTAAGTATATATAGAATTGTTACGTACGCATATATATATATATATATATATATATATATATATATATATATATATATATATATATATATATATATATATATATATATATATATATATATATATATATTATATTATACATATATATACTTAACATATAACATATATATATATATATTTATATATATATATATATATATATATATATATATATATATATATATATATATATATATATATATATATATATATATATAATTATGGGCTAAAAAAGTGCACACTGAAAAGACGATTGTTTTTATTAATAGAATATGAACATTTTAAAAAATGACTAATCTCATTAAATTTCCATAGTTTTGGCTGATCGATGATATAGTATATTACTCGATACTTTGAAATACTTTCCTAATATTCTATTACACAACGAAAATATATTAAAAAGTGCGCTGGAAAAGTCTAATTATCTCTTTTGCGCAGATTTACCTCTTCTTTATCTCATTATTCTTCACCTTCCTTCCTTTGTGCTTCTCATCCTCCTCGAATATTTTTCTCATTCATAAAAGCTCTTATGGGATCGTATTTCACCAATTGCCTAATATAGCTTACTTACCACCAACCTGAATTCATACGAAATGGGTAAGATGTTAGACGGTATCGTTCTGTGAAGGATTCCATAGAGGCGGTGGTTAAGATCAAAAGAAACGAAAAGCAAATTTGCGTTAGATAAACGAAAATTGAGAATCATTGAAAAAAAAATCAACAAGCACTCTCAAAGGCGTATTCGGCAAATTAGTTCCTATGAAGAGGCGACATTCCTTCCTCTATTCTTTCAAAAAATTTTCCAATTTCATGGAAATGAAATTTTAATTTCCATTACATTCAAATCTTAAAAAAGTTCGAAAGAATTTCATACTTTTAAATCATAACAATTAATTAGCATAATTCACTCTTCAATAAAAATTCAATTCATAATATTGTGGATGATAAAATTTGCAAAAAAAAAAATTACTTGAAATTTGCATATGCATTAATTCATTAATTCATTTATATCAACTATATATGCATAATTAAGAGAGTTTTAAATAATAATAGAAAGTATATGAAAAGAATAGACGAAAAGATCTTTAAAAAAATGAAAAAAAAAAGAAAAAGAATTGAAAGTGGATAGGAAAAGAAATATAAATAATTCAAAATCAGAAATAGAATAAAAACATAATTATTCATTGAGTAATTATCGATTGATTTAAACAATTTCAATTAATTACCTGCTATCATTACGTATAATTCTATTAATATAGACGTACAATTAGATAGGATTGAATAAAAACATAGAATGTTGAGATTATATGAAGATAATAGTAAAATAAGAAGCGAAAGAATGGAATAAAAAGATGAAAATAAAATGAAAAATTGAAGAAAAAAGAATATTTGTTTGAATTAGTTTTAATAGAGATCTATATGAGTGGTGAACCTATAGAGTTTTTCTGTAGAAGAAAAAAATTATTCAATTTTGCATAGAAATTAGACTACTTAAGTTATTAGTTAATTAAGTTAATCGACTACTATAGACTACTTAAGTTATAAAATAAGTTACTACTTAAGTTATTATTTAATAGACTATTATACTTAAGTTACTATAGACTACTTAAGTTAATTATTCAATCATCTATAGACTACTTAATTAATTCAGTTAATCAATTATGCAAATTAATTATTTAAGTGAATATTTTATTTTTTTATTCGTTTAAATAGTAATATAATGTAATAAATTTATAAGGTTTTTTTTAAAATCTTTAAAAAAAAATAAAATTGAACAAAAGAGGAACGAAGATCAAAATGGATGTAAAATAGGACATAGGAGATACGAAAATTGAAATTTTATTTGCAAATCGTGCAAACATTCACAAAAGTGTATTATTACTCGATTCTAGTTTCCTATGAAGATACTCAACTAATAGTGAAAAGAAAAAAGAAAAAATTCTCCAATATCGATAAGTCAAACTTTTCATGTTCGAATTTATTTTCATTTCAAAATTTTTATCGAATAATAAATGAAAATTATTTTTTTATAAAATGGAAATATGAGTTTTTTTTTCATTCAAAAATAAAATGGAAATTTTCATTCATTTTTTTTCATTTTTTTTCATTTATTATAATAATTATAATCATTTCTCAGTGATTTTTATTGTTGATTTTAATAATTTTCTATGAGAAATTTAAATTTAAATAATATAAAATAGAATTACTTTAGATAGGCGAATAGAGAAATAATAAATTAAAGAAGAAACGCTAAATTTTTCTTTAAATGTTTATGAAATAGAATTACTAATATTAGGAAAAAAACTTGTTTATCATTTCATATTGTTGAGTGGAATCTTCGATCGACAATAAAAACAAATGCTGCGATATATTTCGAAATGAAATGTTATTATATGGTTAGTACTCAGGCGAGAAAATAGATACATTTGCTAATCAGATATAAGAAAGTTTAGGAGCAGAAAATAGAAAGGTGGCTCCTTGATCGAGGAAATAGAAGAAAGTGCGGGAACGGACGACGTATTCTGCTCGTTATTTGGTGAATGTCGAAGAACTTAAGATGCGGTGCAACCTCATCACCACTTAGTTACGTATTGTGTGTTTGAATAGAAGTAGCAAACTCTTCCGTAACGATCTGTGCTATACTTTAATTGCACTTTTATACGAAATATGCATCGATAATAAAACAATTGAACTCAATAAGTTGGTGCTATAAAGTTCGGGATCGATATATAAAGTTCGGGATCGATATACCTCAAGTTGATGCAATATGCCTTGATTGAATATCAAAGACTATCACTAAGATTGATCAAATTGAAAGAAACAAAGTTGTAAAATATCAGATCATATCAGCTCAATAAAAGATGTATAGCGTTACATTAAAACTTACTTTACTATAATATTGGTGTTCACCTAAAATATCAATAAGATTACTTGTTAAATATAAGCTTAAAGAAGCGTTATTCAACTTAATGCGGAAAATTTGCCAATATGAAAATCAAATATTTTTTTTTTTCTAAATTCAATAAAATTCATTAAAACGAATTTTATTAGGTTGTTTATAGAAGAAAATATGATAAAGTATAATAATTATATGAAATTATAAAAATATACAACAATAAAATTCAAAATTATTAATCATTGAGTGAAAAGATAATCGACTAAAACTGCGATCGAAACGAATGTAATGACGACTTCGAAGAAAATGCACAAATGATTGTGAAGAACAAAGTGCAAAGCTCGTTCTTCGTTTTTTTTTTTTTCAAACTATGGTTTATTCGTTCTTTTCCGTTGAGACTTTGATGGGACGTTTACTTTTAAAATGCAATGCCCTTTAAAGTTAAAAGTATGAAAGCGATGCAAAAGTTACATCGTTACCTAGGCAACAGATGCACGAAATCTTGTTGCAATAGTTTTCATTAAAATCAAACGAAATTTTTTTTTTTTGAACGAGAAGAAAAAATTTTTTTTTTTTCCTTTTTGGAGAGAATATTACACAAAACTATCGATCTATTCAAATCATATAGAAAATTCATATTTATTCATCTAATATCTATCTCGTTCCACTTCACTTGTGATTCAATGCTTATAATGAATAAAATTATCAACCTTCTCTACCATTGATCATTAAAATCAAACAAAAAGACAATGATCAATTAATTATTTAGAGAGAAATATGAAAGAGACAAAAGAGAATAATTCATTTATGAAGTTACCTGTTGAAATTCCTCGTCTACAATGGTGTAATTTAATTGCTAAATGAGTCATTTATATCACTATTTCAATAGGGTTTTATTCGCGCGATTTAAATTTCATTATTGCTTTGAATTTATTTCCGTTTTTATCTAAAGAAACATTTTTCAACGACTGATTTATTTTGAAAAATATTTTTTCTCATCGTTTTCGAAAATTTAAGTAATTTACTTTTCTAATCCATTTTCTATGTAATTATAATATAATTGCAAAGCGATATAATGCTCATTCTTACTAAAATTTAATTACTCGTTAAGTTGAAATTTGTTTTTTTTTCTTCTATCAGAAATTATTTTAATTTATTGCAAGCGATATTTATGCGTAAAAATTTTTACACTATTATAAGAAATTTTTTCGAGGGGGGTTTTTTTTCATTCTCTTTGAAATTATTGCTTTTGATTGCTATTGTTTTTTTTTGTGTTTCAAATTTTAATTTTTCCTTCTCAAATTTGAATATGAAAATTTTTTTTTAAGTTTTAAATAAATTTCGTCCGTCGGAAATCATAAACTATTCTAAAAATATAGAATTTTTTTTCGCCTATTATTAGTCATAATATAAAAATTTTCATAAATATTTACCGCATAAATAAAGAGTTTTATCGTCAAATATCTTTTCAAAAGAACTTTCCTACAACACAAATTAAGCATAAGTTTGTAAAATTGAAATTTTTTCAAGTTGTAATAATTTAAGTTGTAATAAATTGAAACATAAGTTGTAAAAAGTTTATAATTTAAGGAATAATTCCTCGAAAATGATAAAAATTTGAGGAAAAGATTTTCACGAATAAATCGTTTAAAAAAAAAGAAGCATCACAAAATGAGAATACTATATAAACTAGTTTAATAAAAATCATCATATCGAATATAAAATCTATAATTTATTTAAATAAGCATTTCCAATTATTATATATTACAATTATATTATATTATATTATATTACAAATATGTGCTCAAAGATCAAATCGAATGAAAAAAAAAAGGCATTCAGTATAATAATCTCCAATATGAGGATGTACACCTCTTAAAATTTCATTACTTAAAATGCAAATGAGATTTATTATTCAAAATGCCTCGCCGATAATCTTATCCATATTACTGAAAATAAAATATAAATTTTTTTTAAAGAAATATAGTTAGTCTATTTAAGAAATAAGTTACAATATTTAAGTAAGTAAAAGTAGAGAGTTGTCAACAACGAATGACTTTCAATGAGTTCCCGAATGATTAAATTCAAGCGAAAAGAATTGTTTTAATGTAATCGTAATTATATAAACGACAGGTGTGCTCATTTTTCTCTCGTTTGTTGATTGGCTGCCTTAAACGTAACAATCTCATGTATTATATTCGATCATTTTGCATCTATCCTCGTTGATTGCCTTCAAATGACGTTTGCACACATCACCTTTTCGGATAATTTTCAATTAACCTTATCTGCCGGATATGCCAGACACTTTATAAATATTCATTTAAGTGTTGAAAGTAATATAAAAATAAAATATTGGTTGATTTATTAAGTATTAGGTATTAAGTAAAACAATTAGCAATTATTAAATAGAAGATTTATTAATTGATGGTGAAGCATTAACTAATAAGTAAGCGGGCTGTTAAGTATTAAGTAAAAGTAAACGAGCTGTTAGCTGAATTATATCACCTTTACGAACGTATCCGAAATCGATATTGCAATAATAAATACAATCAAGTTAAAGTATAGGATACGTTGAAAAAAATTACAATAAATATTAAAATTTTGTTGCATTGCAAATCAATATTGCAATTGCAATTAAAATTTTGCAAAGAGAGACAATTTTTGAATAGGAAATATATCGAAACGGAATATCATAGTGCGAGATTATATTATCATAAATAATAACTAATATTAAGCAGTATAATTTCATTTATTTTTCACCATTATTTTGGACAGAAGTGAAATAAATTCCACCTCAATGGTTCACATTTCTACGGCATGACGCATATAATGCTGCTTTTTTATTAAATTTATATGAGACGATCGTTTTATTGCAATTTTTTTCTTACTCACTCGCCTAGTTATTTATCAATGAGAAATCCAAGCTCTTCCAGATTTCCGGACTTCCAGAATTCCACAACATCCGGTTCCAAACTCTGCTCGTAATGCTCTTTCCCGGCATATCGGGCCGAAACTTTGGAGTTTAACGAAATTATGTATCTTCACGTTAAATTTGCTCATTAAGGAAAAGCTATTGCTCAATAAGACGCCACCCAAAGCCTTGCGAGGATAGTTGAAAACCTCAACTCGGCACTCGCTGCAAACAAAAAATGAAGATAAACTTGAGGTCAACAAAGCACATAAATATTCTTCCAAGAGTCTATGCGCATACTTTATGAGGTCAAACTCAAGAAATAAAAATATTTCAATTTCATCGTATTCAAATACTGTTAAGAGCTCATCAGAATGCAATAACGACAAAGGCATCCGTTTTGCAATTGAACAGCGCAAAACAACTGCTATCCCAGAAACAATGAATGAAAAAAAGTTTCGCTATGAACGCTGCCAGGATGTAATGGTTTCGATCCATCGAGCTATCCTTTATTTAGCATGATAATTTCGATGATAAATAAAGATAAGCTGTTCGTTAAAATTACTCTCATTTATTTATAAATTTATAAATATTTCAATTTATGAGAAATTAAATAAGAATATAAATTATGGGTATGAATCTTACGTAATGAACGAATCGAAATAACAAAATGTACATTTAATGGATCGAGATTTCAAGATTATTATAAAGAATTAATGGGATGGAAAAGATCACCAACAATAAGCGAATAGAAAATATGCATTTGATGGGGAAGTAAAAATGAATTGAATAGTATAGCATTATACTAAGAATACAACGTAGGATTTTGAATTGCAATGAATAATATTAAACAGTAAATGTTGCAAACAATCGAAGAAAATGAAAACATCAACGAATTAATATGAATAAAAGTAAACTTTATAGAATGTAAATATTTTCGAGATTTTTGAAATATAATTCAATAGTAACTTATCTTTTACCTATATGAATCATAAAGTAATAATGTGTTCATGAATTACAGATAGAAGCTCGTGGCAATGATATATTTCTTTCAAATAAAGATCTTTTTTTAAAAAAAAACTGAAAATATTCAAATATAACCTTCAGTTAGTTCGAACTGAATATGAAGAAATTAATGAGGAATAACTCGTAATAATGATTCTCTTCAATAAGCCATCAATCATCAATACTATCTAACTAAAACAGTACTGCAATAATATTTTCATCAATCAATATTCTCGAATATCAAAACAGTAATAATATTCATTAGCGATATTAACGTTGAGTTTGAAAAATTAATACGCCGCTAATATTTAAATTTCTAAGAGTATATAAAACTATTTACTTTTTCGATATTTTACTTTTATTTACTATACCTTCATTGTTACTTTACAACTTCATCTAAGCGGAAGATGTAAGCAATATGAAGAGATATTTATTCGCAATGAAAGTTAATATCGATTAAATTAAAGTAAGTAAATAAACTAGATAAATTAGTTAATACAAAACGACTAGAAAATATTGGCAAAGATCTTGCGAACAATCGATGCGTGTACGTCTTATAGGAAATTGAATTATACGAAATTAATGAGAAATTAGGCGGCAATGTTTGAATTTATAGAATATCGAAATAATTCTGCAATCGAAAAATATTCTATTTGATTGGCATTTATAAGTGATTAAATGATGTTCAATTTCGAGAGCTTTTTAGCACATCAAACTTGACGAATAAACGTGGATAAACTTCGCCTCAAATTTGCTTAAAGCAATATGAATGAAGTGAATATCAACTTAGATGGAACAGATCATAGAAAATTTCAACAGTTCTATTACTGTTATTTTTTTAAACCAAGAAACGCAAAAACTGTACACTTTTAGAAGGAAGAAAGTAAACAAAAAAAAGAATAATGCTAATCCCTGCAATAACTACCTGAAATAAGATGTCAAAAACGACTAAAATTCTTCTCAAACGTATTGAGAGAATATGAAAATAGTAAGTAAATGAGTTATTTATACGCTGTGCGAAGAATGCCCGCAAGAATTGGTAAGTAACGAAAAGTTTTATGGGTAAGAATCAAAAAAAAAGCGAAATCTGACCAGAAGAAGTGAACGTTATGATAAATGAGCAACGAGATGCCTTGAATGTGACGACGATCTCAATAGCTAATGATGCTTCTAATGACTTCATTTTCGATGAAGGCGGAAATATTTGAAAATTTCAAAGGCATGCTAAGATGGATAAATTGAAGTGAATAGTGACGACGATAGGCGATGAGAAAAGCGTTTCTAGAACGATAAGGTAGATTGCATATGCGCGAAAATTAAATAAAAGGCAAAACTAAAATAGACTATTATTTTATTTCAATTAAAAACGATTGCATATGAATATTCTAAACTAAAGGAAATAAATGGAAGTTCAGCAGATGAAAATAGATAAAATATTGTAACGAATTATTGCAAATAGATCGAGAAATGAAAAGAAAAGATGATTTTTAAGGTTTTCATGTGAAATTTCTATCCGGATGAATGATAAAACATTTTTTGTCCAACTTATTGCCGAAGATGTAAATTTCAACGACGGAAGCGATAAGAAAATACTGCGTAGATATTTATAGGAGAGTTTTTTTTTTACTCTTCGCTCTTCGTGTGTTAATTAGTGTAACTCAAATGAGACAAAATTTATATTGTCCTTTGCTGTGGAAATAAGTGTGCATAATAAAGACGGATATCATTAGATTTTTCGTCGTTCTCTATCGTGAACTCTCTCTACGAAACTTTTTCGTATGTTAGGATTACCTCAACAGCCAATTGAAGGAGTAACTCTATTTACCTGAGGTCATTAGTCCGGCATATTTAAGGACGCTACTTCGATGAGTTCATCCCATCTTTCCTCTTTGGCAATATCAGCTATTAGCCGGGTTTCGGGTTTTTTTGAAGAATTTTAAAGGGTTTTGTTTTCTTGGCATAACTTTTATCCCTTATGAGCAAAACTTTTTTTTATTTTCAAAATAAAACGATTGTTAGTTAACTTTATCTCCTCTCTCTTCCTCAATGAGATGTTTTATTGCTCGGATATAGTAGAGAGTAGCGGGAATATATTTTTGAAAGAATGTAATTGAAAAATTTTTACAAATTATGACAAATTGCCGAAGCGTTATATATTAGTCCATTTTATTTTTGTATCGAATGTGATTAAGAATCTCATTTATATTGTTAATTATCCATCAAATCTATCAATAGAATTTATCAAAAGCTTTATTGAATAGTTAAATACTATTTAGTTAAAGAGTAAGAAAAATAGTTTAGTATTATTTAGTTAAAAAGTAAGAAAGAAATATTTTAGTCTATTTTATGCCCCATATATTTCTATCGGTTTTATTTTCCATAATTAATGACGTTATTTGAGCACTATTTCAGCAACGATTATTCAGTCATGTTCTTTTATATTATTGCGATCGCTTTTAGGAATTTCATTCTTTTTGTGATATAACTCGAAGAATTTCATATATCACTGTCACCGTAATGATATTTCATAACGATATTTTTGCATATTTAAATTTTGAGTAGATATATTTGAATAGCAATTTGAAATTATTTGAAATTTTATTTATATTATATATATATATATATATATATATATATATATATATATATATATATATATATATATGAATTTTTGGCCAATTAACTTAATTTGATTTGTACTTATCTCTTTGAAATTAATATTGGAATTTAAAAAATTGAATGAAATTATTCGAATTAGATTGCTATAGAGTTCATTTTAAAAATTTCTCATTTATAGAGTATCGATAATTTATAAATGACGATTGCCTCCTTTAAATTGGAATTTATTATTTTTTTAATCGAATAATATTTTTATTGAAATATAGGAAATTCATTGATACAATATCGATTACGATGTAAATAATTATAATTAATTTGTTTATTCTAAAGAATATTAACGTGATGATTTATTTTATACATAAGATGTGACACTCGACGAATCGATCGAATCGATCGAATCGATCAAATCAAATCATAATTGAATCGAATTTCTCAAAGTGAATTTAAATGCAATGTTATTATTGCGATTATTAACGAATAACATTTCGAGTTTGCATTATCGAGTAACCATATAGAGTAAGAAGCAAAACACCCTCGAGAGTTGACCATTAAAAGGGTACAATTCATTGCGATTGTAGAGTGCATGAGTTGGTAGAAGAAGGAATAATTTTTAAAAAAAAGCAACGCATCGATGAAATTAGACGATGCAATACATAAACAGAATGTTTGCAATTAAACGGATATGACAACAAGTATATACTCGTGGGTAATAAGCATTTACCCACTATATAGGTAGATGTTGTTTTATTTCCCTGCGCGTAAAGTCATAACAGTTTAATATAATTCAATCACTGTACACCTGTACTGGGATTATTATACCAAAGCTAGATTCATCGTAATGTATTTTTTATTATCAAGCAGTGAGATTTTCTTTCTTAATATACAGTTAGTCGTTTTGACAGTGAAATCGATTTGATTGAACACAATCCTGAAAGAAATCTGCAATGGTACACTTACCTCCGAAAATTTCGTTACCATTTTGAATCGCATACGATCGAGCGGTATATTTATTCAAATCACCTCCTTTAAATTCACTTAGTTTTTGCTGCCTTGGTGTTCGTTTCTTCGAGATAAATACCTAGAAACATCTTCTATTAAGAATATCCGGTGTTACGTTTCTTTCTGTTGAAAAAAATTATTCAAATTCTTTGCGGCGACCTTCTAATTCCAAAATGCAAATTTTAAGATAATATTTGACCTAGAATGAAATTTTGTTGATGAAATTCTTCATAGTGAGTGCTGAAAAAAATATGGAATAAAATGCCGAAAAGCTTGTACTACCCATGCAATCCTGCATGATCCCTATTTTATTGCATAGCTCTGCACGTTGAAATATTCGAATTTTCACACGAAAGTTCCTAACGAGGAGAATTGATTTCGAGTAAGAAGTTATCAAATATGATAAATGTATGAAGATAAACCATCGAGGAACAGTTTAATGACCCGTTAGAGGGGTTGACCTCAGAAGTATTGACAGCTTCATCAAATTTTGCAAATGAGGCTTTCATCTTGAAGATAAGGAAATAATTTCATGGTCAGAGTTTTATGAGAAATCTAAATGAAGGTATTTTAATTTTTTGTCTACGAAAATATTTTGCAATTTACAATGTTCTTATAATTTCACAGTTAGATATGAATTCTTTAAATTTTCGAAAATTATGAAGGAAGTTTTCATTGATGATGAGAAAGAGTAATTTTTTTTTAAGGAACAATTACTTAGGAAAAGTTTATTTTAATTGCATTCTATATCAACAGTTTGTAATTAGAATACAACGTTCAATGTAAATATAATGGAAGAGAAAGAAGAACAAATTCTACCGCATGAAAACCTGAAATGCCTCCTGAAGGCGCCATTTTTGATATCCTGCTGGCTTTAGAACCCACATTTGCAAAATTTTGAGCACTTTAGGGCAGAATTCGAAGATTTCCCCACAAAAGTTCCCATCACCATGGTCCTCCCTCCCATTCCCCCACCAGCAAACCACTGCCAACAAGAGCTCTCGTTTAGATACATCACGCTTGTTACATTCGCGCTCGAAATCGCTCTTCTGAAGTTTGCGAGCTCATGCAGAATTGTGAGTGCGATACGATGGAAACTAGTTCGTGATCGCAGTGTAATATTTTATTTAAATGCCCAAAGTCATCGGTCGTGTTATTTAGCTTCAAAGCACTCGCTGAGAATGATGAAGTTCAGCAGTCAACTCCTTGACCTCTTAGTATACTTGAAAGAACCATGCAGGTAGTTCGAACAAGTACATCTGTAGAAGGAGTAAGTGTAAAACTACTGCGACAAGAAGCATCGGGCTTTGACGTGATTCGAGTCTGCATCTCCTGTACTAACATTATCATTCTATCTACGACAGGTTGCCAGTAGAGGTTGAGCTTTTTGTGGCGAATTTCATGAGAGGTGTTGTAATATGTCAATCACAACCATGCATAGGTCGGGTGAATGAAACACAGCATGTCGAAGTGCTACAGTGAGGTTGATCTTACGAACAGAACGTCCATGCAAAGTGCAACTTTATATATATATATATATATATATATATATATATATATATATATATATATATATATATATATATATATATATATATATATATATATATATATATATATATATATATATATATATATATATATATATATATATATATATATATATATATATATATATATATATATATATATATATATATATATATATATATATATATATATATATATATATATATATATCTATTGATATTTTCCATCTTAGAAGCTACTCTATTCAAAGTGATCAAAGCTTATCCCATTCCTATGAATACCGCATTCCTCTGGTTTAAAATACAATGACGGTCAACATTTCACATTTCGTCCACATATGCAAATTTGATATCATTTTACATGATGATTTCTGATACCATGTCCGGCCTTTTTTCTCTCAGTCGCATCCAGTAAAATTCAAGTGGGCCTAGACAAAGTTGTCTCGATCCCGAATTATTGGATGACCTATTAGTATATGAAGCATGGATAATTATCTGGAGTACTCTTCAAGCACAATACAAAATGTGTTAACGCATCCAAAAAAAGTTGCATTCATTGAAAAATAGTTTTGAAATCATATGTGAGTAACTTCTGTTGTTTAATTACCGGTATGGATCCGTATTGTTCGCGATACATACGAAGACGAAAGCTTCGATGACCTTGATAGAGTTTGCTTGCTTCAGATAATTGGGCTAAACCAAGACTTACACCACCAATCGATGCGGCTGGTTCAGCGGTAAACGCTTTAAGACCCTCTTCAAGTGAATAACCTTGTGAATGCCTCTCGAAACTAAATCCTTTCATTTGTTTTAATGTATTTGAAATATTATTATTCTTATTTGAAATAAATTTTTGCTTGAAATATTCATAAGAGGTAATTTGAAATTTGGAATTTTCAAAAAAAAAAATTTTTTTTCTCTTTCAATTTGAAAAGAAAATTCAAAAAATTTAAAAAATTTTTCAAAATACAATAAATAATATTTAATAAATTTTCAATACTGAGTATAAAAACAAATAAAAATATGAGAATTTAATGTTGCGATAATTTTCTATGAAATTAATTAGTGAGTGAAAAAAAAAACGAATTTTAATTCCTACTTCCCTAACGTTCACATTTTTTTTTCGCTTAAATAAAAACCATCATTCGAGCGCTTAAAGAAAATCATTGCATCATTTAAACGAAACAAAAATTTCAATACTTGAAAAAATAAAAATCTAATTCCCACAATATTTGAAAATAATTGACCTGCTGAAAAAAATTTTATGCTTATGAGTTGAATCGGTTGAGACATTGATCGTTGATCGAGGATTAGTTTGTCCTATAGTGTGCATCCTGGCGAAAGCTTTTCTTCGTAGGCTATAATCTTCGAATGAATCGCATTTTCGTTAATTGCACGATAGTTGATTTGAATAATTTCTACGATTTTTTTTTAAAGGCTATGATTTCCGTTTAATTCTCATAATAAATGAAAAATTTTTCAATTTTTAAAAAAAAATAATAAATTTGATTTTTTTTTCAAAAAAGTTGAAAAAAATTATAAAATTTCGTTGCAAAAAAAAAGCAATAGATTTTCAAATTTATTTTTCATCTTATAACGATAAATTGAAATATTAACGTCTCATTGATTCCACTTCTTTTTTTTCTTTATTTTATAAATTATTTTATTTCGTATAATAGATATGATCTCCTTAATTAATAATTCGATCATCATCTCCAATAATCGAATTCCATCATATATAATAAATCGTTTTAGAATTAGAAGTGCATATATTAAGAACGTTGAATGTAGACGAAGTCAATAATTCTTTAGAAAAGAAAATAGATAATTCCTTTTTGTTTAATATCGAAATTTTAACGAGGAAATTAAAATGCTTTCTGGAGGATTGAGTTCGTAAAAAAATTGAGGATAGGAAATCAAAATAAATGAAGAAAGGCAAAATTCAATGAAAAAAAAAGCAGATGAATTTTTCTCTTTTTTTTTTGGAGGAGGGGAGGCGGATGGGGATGAGAGGACACGTAGAAATTCGCCAATAACTCATAGTTGAAATAAAAACTGTCGCAAACTAAACATATTAAAAACACACAAGTGAAGTTTCGTGCCGATGCCATGGGAAGTGATGCCTGATGTCGACTGCCGTTCCGCCGGCGATCCCGGCGCACTTTCTGATTCACTCGCCAGTTTCTATACAATAGAATAAACGGTATTTCTATCATATAATCTCAAATAGGACCACTAGCTAAAGACAACCCATATTTTTAGGAGTAGGGAACAGAGGACGTGATTGCTAGAAGGAAGATGAGATCCTCGAGATTAGAAGGTCAATGAGAGCATGAATAAGTTCAGAAATACGAAGCAATAAATAGCGAATGCAAACAAAAAATCCACCATTGTTTGTGAAGTAAAACACTGTTGATAGCCATAAATGAAATGACGACCATTCGAATTTATGAGCCTTATGTGCCGAAAAATTCGGTCAAAATGCTTAAAGGTTTTTAATGAACTTGATCTATAATGAACTTGATCTATAATGAACTTGATCTATAATGCTTCTTTAGACCGCAATTACCGACACAAATCAACGACTTCAAGTTATACTGTACCCGATATAAGTGAAGGTGATACGTGATTTGCACACTGTTTGTAATTTGTAATTTTTAGTTATTCAGAAGGGTATGAAATACATATATGCTAACTTATAAGATATATATATATATATATATATATATATATATATATATATATATATATATATATATATATATATATATAGCCGTTATACAATCCTCAGGTTTTTTTAAAATGCGGACTAAAAAACTTTGATCTTTTTTTGTTGTAACGATTTCACGATAACAGTAGTAAAATCTCCTATATGAAAATATATTTCGGTTTATAAATTACCAAAAAGTGATATCTAATTAATTAAAGGAACGCTGCGAAATTGCGAGGCGACTTTTGATAAGCTCTGCTATATTTAAAGAATCTCGTTTATGTTGATCATATATAATCGGAGAAATACAACGTACCTGTTTACATTTGGAAATTTTTTAAAAATATTTCGAAGAAAAATGAAAAATTCTTGTCCACCAATTTTTTTTCCGGAATTTTTTAAATCATATCAATGATATCAAAAGAAAAACTATTGGTCGCCATATTTATAGAATCAAAAATTGCTTAGACATTAAGAAATAACTTCAGAAGTACGCTAAGAAATTTTTTCCTAGAATTTGAGTAGTTCCTTTTAGAAATCTTTAATCTTTCTTCGAAAATCATTTACCTTTCTGAAAGCTACTATAGTTTTTCCTTGTAAAGTTCATTGTTTTATGGATTTAGATTTGAATTTTTATGGATTTTATGGATCATTTATTCTATGGATTTGATCAAGTGCAGCATTTTTTTTTTCATTTCAATGCAATTAACCAGCGATGATCTTCTGCGTAAAATTTTCCTTTGTGAAGGTAATATGTGAAACAAAATCGTCAAATATGAAAGAACTCACGCTTGAACTACAACATTGATCGCATATATTTTAAAATTTTTTTTCTCACTTTAAAAAACGCTATTGAATTGTTGTTTGGCAAAAAGACGGATGGTAATCGTTTGTGAAATGAATGATGCGAAATTCTCGGAAAATTTCAAAGGAAGTTAGATGATTGGAGAAATTATATGCGAAGAAAATGTGACGGCAATCAGTAGCATCCTAAAGGATAAGACATGACGACCTTGATAGCATCATGAAACCGTATAAAGTTCATCTAGCTCATTAAGGAATGATTGCCATGACAACGCTTCAATTCTGGTCATCTCATTTCAGCTTCCTTTAGGCAATAAGAAAACGCAATTTGATCAAGTCAAAACAAACTTAATGCATCAACTAATGTCACCTCAGTCCATTACAGTAATACTTCAATAAAAGCATCATATGAAGTGGGAATTTCAAAAATAAGAAGGTAAACAAGAATGATGTTCGGCACTTACGATTATAGATCAGTTATGATAGACGTTGATCATTTGCTATTAAAATAAAACATTTATATGCAATTAGAATAAATTGATAGTGCGATGATGTGATATTAATCCAATCATCGTGGAAAACTGAACTTTTCAGGCCACTTTTTAGGGACCTTATGTAGATTACAAGAACAATTGATGAGTTCTCAAGATTTAATTCAAAGAATCCGACCGATCCAACAATATGTGCATATACTTCATATGATTCTGAGAGTAATTTGCGTATTACTTTATATACATGCAAATTAGTTCGGCGATATCATACATTAAATTTCGTTGGTTTTTCTTTTGTAAAACCAATTATACTTTACTTCATAAAATGAAATTGAAATTATTAGTTTCGATGCATCAATACATTTTTTTTTCGCAGTAAATAAGGATTGGTTTTTCTAATGAACATCTATCTGCTACTATATTAAAGGTATATTGAAGTCTTATGCGAAATTAATTTAATAATAAATATAATAGCAGCTAATACAGTAGGTGAAGAATTTAGAGTAACAACGGATACTACAAGTATTAGGTAAAACTCTCAACTAGTTATCCAAATACGAGCACATAGAAATACTTTAAAAACCCCTCATTGTAGATGAGCATCGTAAAACGACCCACAGTTTGAATAAATAGTTGTAGACGACGCAACCAGGACGGACAGGAAGACACCTTAACGTTTATTCCATATCAATACCACTTGACGATGATGCTTCATAATGTTAGTGCACAGTGTTGCAGCACATTATTGCATCATCGAATATCTCAGAAGCAAATTAATCAGATCATGCATAGGTGAACTTGCAACGGTATGATGATATGGACCTCACCTGAGATTGTTGCAAGAAAAAAAGGCATTACGTGAGGTTGACGAAGACGTCAGTGGTGAGATGCAGTACGTGGTATATAAATGTTAATGGTCATCTTCACTGCGAAAAACAAAAAGTTAATGGTCATCTTCTTTGACCAAACAATTTGTTATACGATAAGATAAAAATATAAGTATCATAGATGGGTGCAATTGTGCTGATAAGATAAACCTTGATAGTGAATTCATCAAAACTAACCGGCTCGAAACCGTGTTGCTCTTGTAACATTCGAAGACGAAAGCTAGCATGAGCTCCTTTGAATCCACGTGCATGGAACGATACTGGTGGTTTTGGTGGCGTTGATACGGATTGACTCTGCTGTGGTATCAATGCGGTCGTATCATCTGTTGGTTGCGTCGCCTGAATCACGGTGACCGTTGACGTACCAGATCGTTCAGACTGAAGTCATTACGTTGGAAATATTTGAAAAATGTAAATATTGAATTTCAGCAGCGCTAAAGCCAAGTGACACCTGGAGAATAAATAGATGATCAGTTTATGAAGAAAATATTTGGGATCCTCTTTGATACAACTGTGGCGAATAAGAGAGAATACAACCGCACTGTGATACTGCTTGATATTGTTTAACATGGTACTGTGCCAGTCCGGTAACTCTACTGCCTTTCATAGTATAAATACAATTATCATCGTTATCAATGATAAGTTAGAGGAGCTTATCAATGATAACAACCTATCATCTTGTCGAAAAATTTCTCTTCAATAAGGTTAGCAATGATTATTTTGGCCTAATTAACATGTAAATTTGGAAATTTTGAAATGGTGCCATTTGTAGAAAACAATGGAAATATATCTATGCAAAACGAACCGATTGAGATGTGTTTGAGATTTCTTCTTCGGTTGTTGATAGCCGATGCGCGTTAAAACTTCCAGAGAAAGCAATCGATGAATGTGTTGGAGAAGAAGAGGGTTTACCATCCGACATAATCACTTTCTGTAGCTTTTTTTTTAAAGTCGTTTCTGTCTAGCTTACCAGTAAGCGATAAATCTGTAAGCAAAATAATCTAATAAAAGAATTGCCATATAAATAAATCATTTAAAAATATTTTTGAAACGAGATTAAAGACAACTTAGAGTTAAAGACAACTTGCAGAAAATGTACGATTAGAAATAATGAAATATTTGACATAATTTGAATTTGAGCATATCTTTGAAAGAAAATTTAATTTCATTAGGTTACTGATATTGGACGTTTACGATCTAGACAGACAGGTATCCCAAATATAAATGAAGAAATCAAGAGGTAATTCTAATTTTATATTACAATATTCTAATTTACTTTCAATTTTTTGAATATTCAATAATTGTTTTTTTTTACGGATCTAATCGTATAATCAAATAAAACTTCATATAAAAAAATAACATCAAGTTAATATTAATGCACAATCATAATATTATAACCTTTAAATGCAGCAAATGTATATTTGTAACGTATATTTATTTGTTCTTTTCATGCAAATTGCGATCATGAATGCATTGAAAGGGATTATTTAAATAGCGCAAACATAACCGGACACCTGTCAACAGGTGAGATGATAAAATTAAGGTGCGATTACTAATTGCTTTTATTAATTAATAAAATACTCTGTAGCTATTGTTGTGTTGTTTCTAAAAGTTATGAATTGCGCGCACTTTTTAAAGCGCATAACTTGCACTGCTCCCTAAGTAATAGAAATTGAAGAGAAATACGCAAAAATACCTAAATCGATCTATCAACACCAATACGAAATTCTCATTGAGCGGAAATTGTTTTACCTATGGAAATACCAATGGAATTACCTCCACAATAGTATTTTCACTGGGCGGAAATTGTTGTACCTGTGGAAATACCAATGGAATTACCTCCGACAATAGGTATTTTACAGGTGTGTTCTTATCGTTTAGAGGAAGATGACGTTTGCAATTTAAAGAAAAAAAATGTAGTTGAAGAAGTGAAAAAGTGATTATATAATAAGAAGCTATAAGGGGGCCGCAACTAAGTGAAACGATTCACTCGCATATGTTAAGCGTCAGAACTATGGCGGAACGCCTGAGAGGCCTAATGTGTCAACACGTGGGAATCCTCTGCGTCAGTTGATCCTAGAAGCCACATCCTAATTAAACGGCTTCAGCAATCACGTCAGCGATCGACATCAAGATAATTCGCATCTCTTAACTAAGAGCTCTTCGGCTAATTTCTTTGTCAATAAAGTGATCTCGAAAAAAGCCTAACCTTGAGCTTCAACTGTAGGTAATAAAACTAAAGATTACATAAGGTGAGCTAAGCACCTCTTTATTTTATAGTTCATATTGAAGTGCAAAAGCAAGAAAAATTAAAATCGATGGATGATTTCGATTGAAAGTAGAAAATAATAATAAAGTCCCGAGAAAAGCCACTAAATTCGCTATCAGTGCTTATATGTGTAAGACGCCAGCGTGTCGAATTCTGACAACAAAGGAGGAAAAATGTTTTATCGAGGGATTTTATAAACTACGCAAAAAATGCCTAATAATTCCAAAATTGGAGGATAAAAAAACGAATTGAGGACTGAGAAGAGCTAAAAATTATGTGAGGTTTTTGAGCAGCATGACGATTACGCTAATTTTGCAACAGTAAATCTGACACTACAACCCCCCACCCCTTTCAATTATACATCGTTTTGGAACCACATGACTTGGTCAGCTCCCTTAGCTCTATAGTTTCTAACATATAAAAACAATTCATAACTAGCGAGATGAAGTGAAAAATTGAAATATTACCTAACTTACAAAAAAAAAATTTTTTTTTCTAGGATATTCATCAAAAGAGACTTACTTGAGTTCAGCATAGGCCCTTTTAAGACAGCAGTTACCTTCCCCCTCCTATTTTAATTTCAGGTCAACCAGGAAATGTTTCGTGCTTTTAAGAAGAGAGATAGCGATAAGCGCTACACAGATGGCGTTGAGATATTACGTTTTAAGCGATACACGATGAGATGACTTCTTTTATTTGCTAATTTTGAAAATTGAGGCTTTATGTTGAAATAAAAGCATCCAACAAAACGATTTGCTCTGATAGAGGATATAATGCCATCCGGAGAGCTTGAATAAGTCCGATCAATAGAGATAAGCATATCTGCTGATAAGCTGATCAGTGCTTACGGATCCTCGTTTCTTAGAATTCATGTTGTCCGTACAAATACTTTGCTATACTTTTCGTTCCATGTGCTTTTTTCTTCTAATATGAAATAAATTTTCTATATGCATCAATTTTATAACGGCTCAAGTATATTCGATAAACTTTATTGGTGATTGATGGCCGAAATTTGCATAACTCATTATTGATACGTATTCATTCTCTGCACTTATGTCAAGAGAAATCATCACTATAACTCCATCATAGAGCTTCTTTTTCTTTCTTTCTCCTTCTTTCTCTCTTCGAAATATACAGCTAATATTTTTGAAATTGTAACGTCTTAGAAGATGCATAAATTTTGATATGCAAATGTTGAAGGATTCGTTCTAATGTGATGAGCTTATAATGAAAATAATATCGCTTATATTTGCACATATATGTGCATGGTATATGCAAATTAACGATATTATGAATTATGAAACGACTCGTCAGCATCCGACGGTCAGGAGACGAACCTATGCCTTAACCTTCACGCGACCGACCTGCAAGAAGTAGAGGCCGACCAGAAGACCACAGGAGCCAGCTGGATCGGAGAGGTATTGGATCAGGGCAGGTGGAAGCGATATAAAGAAACATTTATTCGTAATGAATGCTCTGTTGATTGAAATAAATAAATAAATAAATAAAAATGAATGGTACATGCAAATTAAGGATATTATTAATTGTAATATCTTCTCACTGTATTTTATTATTTTTATTTTGCAAGAAATAAAAAATAAAAATAAAATTTTTATTGAAAATAACATTTTTGTACAATAGTGATAGATAGAATTCATCGATAATTCTTATCAGCTTTATTTACATTTTTAAATTTTACATAGAATTCATCAGATAGAATTCATCAGCTTTACATTCTTATCAGCTTTATATTTACATAATTCAACAGCTTTATTATTTATATGATTTAAAAATGATAAAAATTGATAAATATGATAAAAATGTAAGAGTATATTAGTCGAAGAAATTATTAACTATATACGAGATAACTTATTGGCGATAAAAAGACGAAAAGATAACATGCGGTATTCCTAAGGTAAATATACTCGAATAATTGCAAGTCAAAAAACTCATTGCAACTCGTTGGATGCATTAATCAATATGCTGTTAATTAAAATCAATTGTAAACTAATGAATACCTAACTAATTACCTGTCTAGGTAGGATTTTCTAAGCGACATTTATTTATTGTTTGATTGCATTCTCAGTATGCAGTCATAATATGATGCATTTGAAATTATATAAATTATCCATAATTGCAACCCATTCCTATAATATGCCATACCACATAATTTATAAGCTCCATGAAATGCCGCATTATTTTATCAAAGATAGATGATTATCGTTCCAGAAAAATCTGGAAAAGGCGTTATGAAAATGCCTAAACACCAAAGAAAACATATATTCATGAAGACGACAAAAGCAATAAATTAGAGATGCTGCCATCACAATTCTCGATCAGAACGTTGCAAATTGCAGCCTCAATTCTAGGAGGGAATTTAAGATCGTTTTATATCTATTAGTTAAAACAAGAAATGCCTTCTTTCACAAACATTTCGGCCCCACCGTAAAAAACTGACAAACAACCGCTGATGCTCACCTGAACTGTGCCACAAATGGTACATGGCGGCACCATAATCATAAGGATATAGCACAGTTGTGATATATTTTTTTCAAATTTTATCCAGTCATATTGTTATTTTGTAACGCGCCGTAATTTGCATAAATGATGCTGTAATCGTCATCCCCATCTTGAATCTCACGCTATCAATAATTTACATATTCCTCTCCTATATTGTCGATTATAAATTTTTATTTTGTGTTGCCACATTCCAGATGATCAGATCTTGTTCCATTATCCGGACGGTCCGGATGATCTGAGTTCAAAGAAATTGAAGAATGACATGGCAAGATTGATAACAATGTTGAGCGAAAATGAAATACATCTGAGTGTCACTCAAAAAAAAATCTTTAATTTAAATTTTATCTCAATCGGAACTCATACCGGAAAACAATTTCTTCGTTTAACGACATTCTTTAAGTATAGTCGATTTGCAATCCTCTTTTTTTTCATTTAATGGCATATTTAACAGCAATTTTTTCTATGCAACGATTGCATCGATTAGAAATTTCATTTCGTTCCTCTTTACATTCAAATTTCCGTTGAGAATATTTCGAAGTGAAATTTAACTCCAAAATTTCACTCCATTAACGCAAGCTGAACGTGATTACCTACCAAAAATGATGACATAAACATGAAAATCGAAATTTTCGAAGAAGTAAAATTTTCGTTGTAAATAATCCTCAACACTGGCGCATATGTCCGGCATATCTTTTCATAAAATTCTTGAAGAATTATAAACAGAAGAAATTCGTCTTACTCAACAAAGTCAATGGGGTTTTAGGACAGCAAAAGAAGTGGAAAGAAGGTGAGCGAAAAAAAAAGAGGGAAGCGGAGAAGGAATAGAGAATCTCTGTGTCATAGGCTCGAAAAAAAAGATCTATAACATCATAGGACATGAAGTTGCTAAGAAGTATTTCAGAGAGAATTTCGCATCGGCGAACATTCTCATAAAATTGTCCTGGTCGTTCAATATGAATATAAAAATCTTTAATAACTGTAACAGCAACGACTTTCTATTCTTGAGCCTTATGAGCCCAAAAGATCAAATCTTTCCATGGATTCTCTCGAGGAGGAGTGTAAAAATTTGAAATGAAATGAAGCAATCTCGTCATTTCAAACCATACAGCCTTATCGAGCACTCCTGAAGACTTCCTATGCACCAGAACAATTCACCATCCTTGTGATGGACAAGGAATGGCCGGTTGGTTCGAAATGACTATTGCCACACCCACACTGCTACCAATCCTCCACTGGATGGTTGGTCCGATGGACCGGAACGCTTGATTCTCTAATATGGGCGCCGAAGTCCACACATCTAACAACAGAAGAGAACAGCGACCGGGTTAGATAAGACGCAAGCAGACAAGCAAAGAAAATCCACATTATCATTGCGCGAATTGGAAATGAGTCAGCGGTGGGCGTCCCGTCGCCTAAGAGTACTTATGAATTCTGTAGTCGGAAATCCGCGAGAATTTGTCGATCAATCTTCTTCCATGATCAAAAGATGTTTGTTTTATTTGTTTGATTTTGCTTTAGTGATGAGGGGAAAGGGGAGGATATTTGTCGTCCGTTTATATAAATTTGGACCATGGTATATATCTACCAAGCTCTCTTATCGTGTCTTTGTTTCCTGTTTTCAACTAGTCTCATTCGCGAGATATCATATTGAAAGCAAAAGAAAAAAAAATAAAGGTTTACTGATAAAAACAAATTTCTTCGGAAGACCGATTGAAAGTGCTCCTTTAAGGCACTTCCAATCGATCTTCAATAAATAAACGGCTTTCGATTCACTCGTTTATTCATAAACTAGCTCCGAGGGATTTAAGGAACGACTTACCTTATGAATTTTCAAAAAAAAAAAAGATTTTGATGGACCATTCCGCATCACTGCCGACAAACTCATTCGACAGGTACTACAATAACTTGGATGAAAATAAATCCCCTCACTCCTCCTTCCTAACCTCCCCTTCCTCCACTTTCCGCGTGCAAAAAAAATCTTTAGCCATCAAGGCACTAATCAACCATACTAGCAGGCATGAAACGCCTATTCAATTTTATGGATGTAAAAACCAAAGAAAACGTTGAACAATGAGGTATGTCGTAACGGTTATCCTCAATGAAACGAAATCAAATCAATCAACGTTGATAGGTACTCTCAATGGATCAAGAGATCAAATGGATACTAAGCCTTCCGTGATTATTGAATATCGCCAAAACTATAGTGCATGCCGTTCTGCAAATTGCAAATAGTCGAAAACTACTATCTTCTTTTAAAAATATTACTATAATTAATGACGAAAGTATGTCGGCAAGGATGGGCTTTCTGGAGTTTAATTATATGATGCAATCCTAGTGTTGACGTTCAAATGAAGTGAAAAATCAACTAATGCGATAATTCCTACTCTTAATCGTCCATTTCTCAAAACGCTTGTAAAACTATCATAAATTGGTGATAGGTGATTATAGATCAACTTATTAACCTCAAGATCGAGGGAGAGAAAGATTTTCATTGCTCATTGTCGCTGTTTCCTGATCATGATTGTCCTCTTTGGTGGTCATTTTTGAAAACGGAAATAGTAATGCTGCGAAATAAGCAAGTATATAACACTAGAATTAGAAAAGCTTTTCCGGATCCAGAAAGTTCGAACTGTGAAATTGTTTACGCATTTCCAGTCTAAAATCGCCTCAAATCCTAAATTTTGATCTCATAGTTACTCTGAACTTGCATTTAATTTCTTCCTCCGATCAATACAATTTATCACCATCTCATAGCTTCCAACTGTTCTTACGTGCCTTAATTTTGACTTCATTTAATAGTTCCTTTTCTTTTCGAATCGTCCATATGGAAGAATAAAAAATGAAATGTGGAAAGTGGAATGGAGTAAAATGGTCGAAGTTATCGGATGTGAAATTAATTTCCTATTAATATCACTTCAGTACTTACTACTTTTGTCTTCAGTGACCGCCTAAAGCGTTTTGATCTTATGAGAATCTCTAAGTTTGTTTTATTGACGCTAACTTATCGATCATTATGATCGTATGTTTTATTTCATTTGTTATTTTTATATTTATATTTTTATATTTTGAACGTTTTTTTTTTTAAATTTTATTGAGGAAATAAATATTCCACAACAATTCAGTAATACTTTCACATTAAAATTTATTTTAAAAGAAATGAAGAAGTAAATCTATAGGCGATTAGAACTTTTGAAGCAAATGTATATTCAAACGATGTGGTTATAATTGAAGAAATATATTGTGTACTTTTTGCATTCATTTAGAAATTTGATAGCTTTTTTTCTCAGACAAGATCGCATCCACGCGGATGGAAGAGGTCGACGACGATGACAATGACCAGGACCATCCGCATCGAACCGGACGACGATGGGCAAATCACGTATCGAAGAACGTTAATGAGTTCATCATTATTTTTCGCCATCTCAGTTATTTTGATTGACGCCATTTATACTAATATTCTTTGCCAATAAAAAATATTCATCGAAACAATGGATGGTAGTTTATATTTAAAGTCTTACTGTGAAGCATAACAAGTTGATATAGAATTGTAATGTTAACGACGAAGCATACGCTAATTAATGCAATATTTACATGAAATTAGATTTACTAATTAATCATATTTTATTGATGTAATTCAGTAATTAAATCCGAAACCTAACGTTGCGTTTAACTCTCGATAGGAAATATTGATTGTCACACATGAATTAGTGAGCCTTGATCAAATTAATATCGACGTTCTAGAAGCTGGAAAAGGGTAATGCTCATATATAAAACTTGGAAGTTCAAGTTTTGAGTGATCCGAGCGCCAATGAGGATCTTCCATAATGGATTCGTTTTTTTTTTTTGCAGCCGACGTAAAACGTTAGACACGATTGCTGTAAGATGCATGTGAAATTTTTCATCTCAGGTTTATAGTCACTTTTGAATTAGATGCATCAACGTTGGAAATGCTACAAAAGGCCACCATATTGTATTCATTATACCCTTTAAACTGCGCTAACTCTAGCTTCTACTCTTCTTGAATTGATACTGCAGTACAGACAGGCAGACATTGTCTGTCTGCCTGTCTGTGTCTGATGTTGTTTGTCCGTCTCTGTGATAGTTCCAAATCGCTTTGCAAATATGCAGTAAAATTGTTGTTTATAAACACCAATATGAATTGCTTAAAGGAAATCTTGATTGCTTTACTAGCGATTTCCCTGTCGATTATATGTGGACATGTTGTGTGGATTTTCGTTGCTCATAGCAACGATTATTCGACGGTCATATATTGGGCATTACGAACGTCAATCTCGTTTAAGCATATTATTGTGCTGTTGAATTGTAAAATGTTTGTTTATTTAAGCAAAAAGGTTTGTTTATTGTTTTTGAGTTTTTCTTTTTTTATCGATGAATGTTTCCGTTTTTTTTTTCTTCAATTTAGTAACTTTCGAAAAAGAATATGCTCATAGAAATAAAGAAAATTAAAATATAAATGAATCGAAAGATAGAAAGAGATGAATACAATATTATAGATTGGTTTTCATAGTTTGCTTTTTTTTTTTAGCAATGAATATCGACGAAAATTTTTTAAAAACTTTCACAATCTTTGCGAAATTATTTCACATTCCACTTGTATGAGGGTGATTTATGTCCACTAATATATTTTTATAATTTTTCAATGCTCCATAATAAAAAAAAAATTCAAAGAAAACGACTAATCAGATGATAGGAATAAATGAACTTTCCTCAGCAAATCTCTAAGCGATGAGGAAAACATATGCAAATAACATCATCAAAGAATGAAATCTCATAGGTAAACATAACATATGACATAAACGTGACTGTGTTTAATTGGCTGAAATGAGTTCGTCAACATTGTGATTGGGTGATCTGAGCACCGGAAATGCTTTTTTTTTCCTGCAAATCTACAAGAAAAAAATAAATAAAATACAATAGAGTAATAACTTGCAAAAGAGCTATGAGTATAAGGTAACTCTAACTCCTAGTGAATATAACGAATAATTTTTAGTAAATAATAAAGAGATTTGATTTTAGATTTCAATTCCAAATAATTCACAACTTCATTGTGTCTCATGGATGCAAAATATGGGCTATATTGCAACGGGTGGTACAGACGGTGTACTTAAAGTGCTTAAACTTGCACCTACAACATGTTAGTATTCTTTTTTTCTTTTGCTTTTCATTCGTTCTTTTTTTTGCATAACTTTTTTCCTCATGTATATTTTATTATTCTTCTCGAAATTATTCTATGGTAATTTAATGCGCTTTCCGCTGAGCAAAAAGAGAAAATAAATATCGACGTCAATACTTTTTTTCGTCAGCTTATCCAAAGTTAATCTGGAAAATTGTCCAGTACATATAAACATATAGATTATAATTGCGCTTTGTCGTATACCATAATTGTCTATTATTTTGCAGTTATCTTCTGCAATAATATTTCAGATCCACGAGCCTCATCCGGTCCAACTAATCTCTCAGTTAATCAAAATCTAGATGGACATAGCGGTTAGTCGCAATATTTTCTGCACCACGTTTGATCTGCGGGTTTTTTTTTTTTTGCATTGCTTCGATGTTTATTTTAAAATATCGCTGAATTTATCGTAAACCGTCAAAATAAAACGTCGGAGTTTTAGGTTTTTTGAGTTTTCGTTTATTTGGGAGAGGCGAGCGAACGAAGCTTTTTGTGCCTATGCTCGCCTTTTGTCGAGAAATGAAGCATTCGTGAACTACTTGTTGCCGTCGAGTACTTGTGAAAGTACTGTCAAAACGAATGAAGTAATGTTACATATTGAGCACAATGAAAGGGAAATACGGCCATTTCGTTTTATATGAAGAATAGAGTTATTGATTGCTAACTTCTTAAGAAATTTCGCAAATATGAGGACTATATCGGCGAATCAATGAGTCAAAAATATCCGAATTTCTTACTTCCTTTATCTTCGCTTATCAGAAGCTGCCAGTAGTCATTTATCGAAAGTGATAGGTTTGGAGGGTGTTGATTTTTGTTTGCAATTGAAAAGCGCTTTAATTTATCCGTGCAGAACGTAAATGACCAAAATTTGCATGATTGCATATTATATGAGTCAGCTGGCTGTCAATAAAGTGTGCAATTACCGTTAAAGAATGATTTATAAATTTATATGTAGGTGAATAAATGGATAAACGAATTGCTATTTAGGGTATTTTTCGTACTAATTGAATGAATCGTAGAAATCATAAAGTATTCCATCTGAACTATATGAAGGCAACTTGAAAATGATGAAATATGATAGAATTTCCGACAAGCGAACTCATCATAATTAAGTTGAGATGATTCCTGAAAATGAGACCAATATTGATCAATGAAAATGAGACAGTGATTGTGGATGAACCAATTGTGGATATGATAGAAATTTAGATATTAATAAAAAAAAACTTGAGCGATTCGCCTGGTTCGCCTATATTAATATTTATAATCACTCATTTTCGAAACTTGTGTGGAGTCGATGGATATTTGCTGACTTTAGAGGTGAAACATTCAGCTGAGAATTATCCATCTGCCTTCCACCTTCGGCTGCGCCACTGCGCCCATTTAGGTGAGTTACTTATTTTGTGATGGCAGCGATTTCAATGTCCCATTGAGTAATTTGCTGAGGTAATTGCAGGTACGGTGCAGGTAGCCGCATGGAATGAACCGTATCAGAAGTTAACAACGAGTGATAGCAACGGATTGATAATTGTCTGGTTAACGCAAAGAGACAGTTGGTACGAGGAGATGATCAACAATCGAAATAAGTCGGTGGTTGTTGACATGGCTTGGAGCCATAATGGGACTAAAATCGCGATCGCTTATGAAGATGGTATACACTTTTCCTCGCAACAACCGTGATGCAAAGTTAGCAAGCACTCACCTAAACGAAAAGGCGGTGTCCATTGTCATATAGCAGATTATGCAATTAAGAGGTATATACAGCCCTCTGAATAGGTATAAGTACAGAGGTATATGCATAGGTACATAGGTAAACACGTAGTATATAGTATATTTATAATAAATGTTTCATTTTATATATATTATACTACGGCTGGAAACACAGGTATACGCATTACCTGGGTGATGTTTATGTGATGCAATGAAAGGAAAGAATAGAAGAACGCTGTTTAGAGGGCAGCTATCGTTGCTGTTCCCAATCTCACTCAACGCATTTATAATTTCATCGTAACTACTTTGGGCGCTTCTTTGAACTTTTTCGATTATACTATCGTCCAGTCAATGCTTAAATATTCCAAGAAGTTGGCTGTGCGGTTACGCTGAGAATCCGGATTCTCATATCCTGAAAGGTGGTCATGATTTTTTTTTTGGGGGGGGGGGGGGGGATCCGTTTCTGATAACTTGAAATCCCTTCTTCTTGAATAATTGCAATCTATTTCTGAGAATAATTTAAATTTTTTTTTAATTTCAAATTCTCTACGAATATTGCATACGATACAATTCGATTCGTATTTATGATTTGCATTGAATCATTTAAAATTCGTTTTGCATAAATCTATTGAAAATTTTGCAAAATAAAATAAGATTAAATTTCGAGACTTAATAACTCTCTCTCTCTCTCAATTATCAATAGGATTTATGAGATTAAATTCTTTTTTTTTTCACTTCAATTTTTCAAAGATTTATTCAAAAGATTTTTCTTATAATAAATGCCAATTCTCCATTAAAGAAATCCAATGCGAGAACTTTTATGAAATATAATTAAATTACATATGCATCTAAAGAATGATGTTCAATTAATGTATATGCTATTTGCATTAGATATGCAAATTCAGATGCCCCTTTCAACTATATCAGTCAATGATCAGCGTTTATAGTCGCTTCGTTTTGATAGATGAAATAATTCAGTAATGTGAAGGTTATCTTTCAAGTATTGAGTAGATTTACCCGTTGCAAAGTACCTAAGAAACTATTTACAGGACAAGTTATTGTCGGTTCGGTAGATGGGAACCGGTTGTGGAGCAAGGATATCACAGGCAATTTGGCAGCCGTTTGTGTAAGTTCATTTTTCTACTTGTATTCAACATAATAGAACTTGGAGGACCTTACATTTGAAATTATTATAAGCTAAAAGTCCATCTCAACGAGCGTACAGCGAAGAGGTTATTGCACTTTGATAGACATTGGATTATTTTCATTGAAAATCCACGCAAGGAAATTAGAATGTTAAGTGCAAAATATTCGATCCCTTGTTCTCTTTTACTATCAAAGTACTCTAACCTTCCAAGTAATAGCAATTGGGTCCTAAGAAATTGAGCCGGAAAATTTGGCCAGAATTTGCCTTGTAAGGATTATTTAACGCAATAAACATAAATATTGACTTTGCTGTTGTCTGTAATCACTTTCAAACGTCCTAACATCCTGGGGAAATTTGTAGAGCAGAGTGGAATAATCCTGGATCGATCGCTTAACTGGCTCAATATATAGAGTAAAATGTTTTAAAGAGCAATTGTTAATATATATCAAAATTTTAATAAGCGTTAGTAATCGCTTGCAATTTCTTTTTTACTTCGGCTCGGACTCGTTTATACCTGAAAGGTGTTTCGTCTTATACGAACGAATTCCATATGAATAGAGCTCCGGAGAGGATAAAACCAGGACTATTCCACTCTATCATCTTCATTTTATACATTTTAAAAAATGACATAAATACTTTTTATGTAAAGAAACTAATTTTTTCTTCGGAATCTTGTCCAGTTAAAGCTATAACTGATGATATATAAATGAACTAAATATGATGATGACTTCTAAATTACTAATGCATTTAGTGGTCGAATGATTCATCTCTATTGTTATTTGGAATGGCTGATGGTGAAGTTCACGCCTATGATGCAAGTGGTACTTTTGTGCAAAAAGTGCATATGGTTTGTCTCGAAAATGTGGAACTTGAAACGGCTCTTACAAGTTGGTTGTTTACTATGTAAGATAATATTAATACAAAAGAAAAAGGTTTGACAATGCTGGTCAAGTTTATTTTTTTTTATAAGCTCCAGCCCTCCCCCCCCCCCCGATCCTGGCCTTTCCTTGAACTTCCGTATAAGTTGCCCCCGAATGTTGAATTTACCAATCTTTTACTTGCTCTCAAATTCACTTATAGTTTAAGCTGGAATAACCACTATAAACAAAAAAAAAGGAAAATCTTTTAGTGCCTATAATTTCCCTTAGCTTTCTATGTTAGTTTTTGAACTTAAGTGATATTTATTGATTTCATATCGTCTCAATGTTCCCCTTCTAGAACAATTGCTTCACTACTAATATTTTTTCATTTATTCCTCCAAACATTTTTCTTCTTTCTTTTGAAATTGCAATGTAAAAGTGTAGGTAGAAATATGGAATAAAGGCTTCTGTCTTAGTGGTAATTCTCCTACCCCCCCCCCCCCCAAAAAAAAAACGAGTCCTTCATTGGCCATCTTACCTTGATAAGATTCGAGTGATGGATAAAATTTCAAAAAAAAAAAGTTATATTCTTTGTTTTATGACTCAAAAACTTATTATTACCTCACCTTTACTAATATCTTATTTAACCTTTAATTAACCTTTCAGTTACCTTCATTCGAGAAACGAGACAAAAATACCTTCCTTGAGAGTTTTAAACGAACTCCCTATGAAATGCATCGAGAAAGAGGAAAGCAGTAATACCTGTAAATTTTAGAAGATCTGCGTCGTGATTCAATCATATCGATGCAATGGTATGTACCAACACTTCCATCAAAGGTATATGACGGTCGTCAGAGTGACATAGGTACTTGAAATGTTACTTACATGACATTTGTAATATTATAATTTTTAGGTATCAAATCTTTTGCGAGGGGCAAAATATGGGCAAATGAGAAAATGGGCAAATTGATGCGTGAAAAAATGAAAAATTGAAGTTGGATTTTCTGCCATTACCCTAATTTCTGTTTATTTTCTTACTAGCATATCCCCCTCTACCATAACTCATAAAGAGAAGAATATGAGAGAGAAATATGGTCGACTATTATATCATCTAAAATTTAGAAATATGAAAGAAGAAACGGCTATAGAGATTTAAAGAAAAAATGCAAGGGAAATTATTTGCGATTACATTCTCCATAGACGTTTGATATTCTCAAAAATACTCATGCGTGTTGATTTGAGTAAGCGTATCGCCTAGTTTAAAATTGTCACCTCATTAGCATATCGCCAAATCGACCTCACCTCTTCGAATGTCTCGATCACTTCTGCGGCTAAAGTGTAATCACGTAGCGTGTTGTGAGTTTTGCTTGCATGACATCATTTACTAATAGAGTTATGCACGGATGGATTTTATTATTCTGGCTAAGATTTTCGATGAAGTTGGCTCCAACCTATACCAATACTGATGTTTTTTTTCATGGACATAATCGTTCGCCTTTCGCTTATTGTTCCCTATGCAAGTTTGCATTTGCCAAGTTTTTAATAAGGTGTGACAAACTATTGAAATAATTAGATGAATTCAGGTGAAGGTAAGATGAATCCATCGAGCATAAGTCGTCTCACACTCGAAGCAGCCACTCATCCATTATTCCGTGGTCATGTACCAGAGGATCGACCACGATTTCTTGTCGCTTACAAACATGGCATAGTGCAATTGATGCGAAACGAGAATGACGCAAGTCAGCCATTTAAATTTTTTTCTACACCTTACCTCAGGTAAAGAGAGAATCAATTCGAGCAAGTACTTTTGCAGATTCAATTGTGATCAAATTGCCGAATATGGTGTTGAGTAAAGCACGTTGGAGTCCTGATGGTTCATTATTGGCAATTTGTGGTCTACAAACAGATTTAGACGACGAAAAATGTGTCGTACATTTCGTTACGGCATATGGAGAAGTATGTTCATTGTTTCGTTTAGCTAAGAGTCGGATTTACTTCAGTTCTATATCTGATCGGTGATCAGTACTTTAGGCTTATCGTTACTAGTGCATGCCGTTATTGATGTTCAAATGTGGGTCAGGTGTTAATCACTTCCTTATCATTGATGAATATCACCACTCGTACATCGAAGAAGGTGGAAAGAGGGGACAGAGAAGTATGCTCAAATTCTATTCTAATTTTGCGAAACAAAAATAAGGGTATTTTGATGGATTTGCCAAGAAGTACCAATATTTTATAAGGAAATCTAATTCGACAAGTGAGAGTTTACAGTTGCTAGTTAAATAGTTGCTAGTTATATATATATATTTACGATGTAGTTATAATAAATTGACGCAAAATTCCTTAGAAATAGCCGCGATTCTTCAAGTGATTGTCCAGGTGATTGTTTTAAATTATATTGTTCGTTGCTTTTAGAATCTATAGGTCGGTGAGTTTACCCTAAGGCAGAACACACCTTTCAGCTTTACTTCCCATATTCCCCAGAATTAAACCTCCCTCCTGTGTATATTTTTTACTCCTGGTATTTAAATATAATTCCAAAAATTGCCTATTTTCGAAACTCTTGCCCTGGTGGGCACTCAAATTTTCGAGTGATCTAAAGTCTCAGAGGATTGTTTTATAAGTGATGCGATACCCCGAGCTCATTTTATAGTTTTGCAACATAAAACTAGTAATTTAAGACGAAATAGAATGTGCGTCGCAATATTTTATGCCTATGATATTCATTGCTGCTGATATTTGCATATAAATTGTTTGCATCGTCATTTTGATAGTTGATCATGAAACGTTGCCATCGAGCATTTTTAAATTTTTTATATTTTTTTCTTCGGTTGATAAACCGTTAGAGGAAATCGTTTGCCTTATCGAAAAGAATATAAATAACCATTTAAAAAGAACAATTAGCATAAAATTGAAAAATACATTTCAACATTATAATATGCTTATGTAAATCTTATGAATGAATAAAAATAAGAGAAAAGGTAATACCATAATATTTAAGTAGAGGAATGTCGCTTATTATATTCGAGATAAAATTTATTAATATTGCAAAAGATTTATGATATAGAAGTTGGGAAATTCTGCGAAACGACGGCGAGAATTGAAGGTCTTAGCGGTATATGTGGTAGTTCGTTTTTTTTTTTGCAGCGTCAACGTGTACTTCAAGTTCCCGGGCAAACAATTTCCGATCTCACCTGGGAAGGAGGAGGTCTACGCATCTGTATGGCTGTTGATACACATCTCTTCTTCGCAAATATTCGTCCAAATTACACTGTTTGTTCATTACTTTCTTCGTTTTTCGTCGAAGTGTTACCTGTTGAATCAATAATATCCAGGTAAATGATAATAACTGTTAAGAGTCTTAAGGTGTGTAAACTATGTGAGCGATTTATCATATCAGCAGGTATTCGAAAAGAAATAGGTTTACGAAAATATGCTATGCTATCGTTAGAGCTTTGATCCTTAAATGATTTGTATAGTTTTTTTTTTTTGGTGTCAACTTGCACCGAAATAATATCTCGACATCGGTTCTGATATGCATATTTTGTAATCCGAGTCATCGATAATTCAATTATAAGCACTATTAGTTTATGTAAATCATACTTCCATTGTTTAATATGTGGAATTTTATAGTAACCAAAAAACTTTCATGACAGTCTTTTTTTTCAAACTATGAGAGAAGGAAGTTTCTATTTTCAACTATTTATTTCCGGTTTTACTAATTGATTTTATAGTTAATTCTAATGGTGACTTGCAAATTTGCATATTTTACGAAAGATGCATATACAAAACGAGGAACTTATAGATTAAGGAGGTATAATATTTCACGTTATAAATGCAATACATAGACATACCGAGTGCTGATACTATCTTTGAGCTTTTCTTTTTTTTTTTTAGAATTTTACAAAGAGATGAAGAAAAATGAATAATTTTTAAGTGGGCATATTGTGGACAAACGGTGGTATATAGCTATGATCGTTCGGAGCAAAATGAGCATTGTGTAGTGTTCTTTGAGACGAAACTTGAGGAATCCTATCAGAAATATGTGAAGCAACTTCTTCATATCACAGCTTTCGAAGATCATTGTGTTATTGTCAATCGTGCCGACGATCAAGCCGGAATGGTAAGTTTCAATTCTCTTGAAAAATTTGTCTCATTCTTGAGATATTCCTTATCTGCTATCACTTCAATCTGTTCGTTTCTTGTTTTAAGGGATAGAAGTGAATCAACACAGAAATTAAAAGGAAATGATACAGTGTGAACGATCCAAAGATTTAGATGACAAGAAGTTTGCAACAGTGAAACCTAGATGATATATAGGATTTTAATTGGAGTTAAATATTGAATTGAAAAGCTTCAACCTAAGTTTCAACTTAAGTTGGATTAAAGTTTTCAATTTTTTTTTAAATTCAAGCTGAAAGATTACTAAAATTCATCAATTTTTGAGGGAGATTGAGTGTTAATACTATACAGGAAAACTTTAAACATTATCGATCTTCACCACTTAATTTAAATATGAAAACACATATGCAGCATGCTAATTATGGAGATGAGTGGAGTACTTGTTTCATCATTTCCTGTAAGCTTTTCATCTCATTTCATTTCCAGTAAAATGGCTAAATTTTGCAATGGGTCTCAATGAACTTTTCAATATTTATGCAAATTTGCAAATGACTTCAATATGCATTTCAGTATTTTATGCAAATTTGCAATGGAATCGGTACACCAGTTGATTCGAAATACATCGATTTGGAGCCGAAATTTATAGCGATGAATGCCTCTGAAGTATTGGTTGCTAGCACTGATGCTTTCTTTCTATGGCGTTATGTGATACCACGAAGTTCATTCCGTGAACCTTTGCCTATGAGCACGAATACAAATGATTTGTAAGTCTTATTCTTTCGACATTTATAGATGCAAATCTGGAACTTCATATCTAGACATAGCGCTGAGAGACAGAGGCGAAAGTTGCTAAAGATGGTGGGAACAGGGATCATGAGCTGTAGATATCCGAGCAAGATGGATCTATCTTTGATGCTTATTCCGTCATGATTCGATCCCCTCCTCTGAGCACTTTTATGCAAATAAACTTAAGTAACAGTAATGCCTCAAGCGTCAAATCTAGGAGAAAACATGGCTTTCATTCACACTAAATCCGTCGGCATGACGCTAAGCGTCAGTTTCTGTACATTAGGTTATAATAGTTTGAATCTCTTCTAATTAAGTTCTAAAATGTATGAATTTTAAGACCTATTGAGAAGCGTGACACGTCCAATATTTGAATTTGCATGTGAGAGGGGTTTGATTTGCGGATAGTTGTTCTTGTTCGGCGTTTAGCTTTTTTTGCCGATCTAATTGAAGTAAGGGGCGCTGTTCGACGTGGCAATTAATTTACTGGCCAAGTTGGAAGTCAGGTTGGAAGTTAATATGGTATTGATGTATCATCTTATGCATTTACAGAATATATCATATTGATGACTTCAGCTTGAAAGATACGAAAAGTGACACACAACGTAGACCTCATGTGAGTGCTTTATTAGTTATTCTCTTACTGAATTCACCAGAAACTCTCCCTCTCTCTCTCTCCCTCTCTCTGTCCCTCTCTCTCCCTCTCTCTCTCTCTATCTTTAGACAATATCCATTGAAAGTGAATTCGATGCATTTTTATTTATTAATTGAAATCCACCTGAATGGCGATTTAGATCAAAATCAGCTAGTGAGCATGAAAAATATATTTGAATGTTGAATTAAACCTCTATCAAAGTGCATAATTTTTGACGATAGTTGTAAATGTTGTAATCAAAAGAAGTTTAATTGATAATCACGAATTGGAATTTATTAAAATTAATAAATAATTACTAAAATTAATAAATAATTACTAAAATTAATAAATAATACTAAAATTAATAAATAATTACTAAAATTAATAAATAATTACTAAAATTAATAAACGTTTAGTGAAATTGAAATTGAAAAGATTCGCTTCATTACAAGTTTTTTTTTTTCATTTGCTCAACAATTTATTTCAAATATCACCTTTTATTTCTTTTGCTTTTTCATTTTTGATTTTTTTTTTTTTTAACTCTATAGAATAAAATATTCTCACCTTTGCAATAATTAAATAGGACGTTTCCTTAAGGTAATCATAGAGAAAAATCATTCATCGTAAATTTATCTCCTCGTCGTTTTTTATTTATTTATTTATTTATTTATTTATTTATTTTTTGCTTTAAATGCTCCAATATTGGCAGAAACCTTTCAGAGATATTTTCTAGAGGGAAAACATATCTTACAGTTCATTTTAGCGTAATTTTTGATTCTCTGATGAGCTTTATTGTATTACTTTTATTTCATATATTACTGTATAAATATTATTGTATGTTGATTTCGACGTATTTCATCTACACTAATATCTTATATGTTCGCGATTTATAATTACTTACAAAATTTGAATATATTTTTGAGTATAAATCGAATAGCCTATATGTGAATGATTGATCCGTTAGTATAAGTTGATCTCTGAAATAACTCTTTTTTTTTTGTTTATAAGAGAGATATTGATATAAGAAGAGTTAATTTGCAGCGTCAACACGATCTCATTTGTGCAGTGAGCATCTCTGAGAAATTCTTCATTATCGTATGCAATTTTATTATAATTTTTATCATTTGTTCAGTTATTTGCTATATTTAAATTTGCATATGTTGAAGATAATAGCACGAAATCGAGGGAATTTTATTGCCACCCAAAATTTAATGACAGTCGGGGGGGGGGGGGGGGGGATTTTATGAGGAAAGCTATTATTATTTTGTCACAATTATTGAAGATTGTGGGCTTAATAGTAAGTTTTAAACCGTTGTACGCTAGTTAGGCCTAGCTTGAGCTAATGAGTTCGCGAACTTTTGCCTTGATTGTTTTCATTATACAGTGCTGTATTCTACTAGAAATTTTTTCCCCGCCTACGAAGGACTTATAGTCGTCAGATTAGTTAATTGTTATAATATATCTGCGAGAATGAATGTCAATTGCTAATAAACTGATGATTCGATATAAATTGAGGTGAACTGAGCGTAATTCAGCAAAAAAACGAGATTTATCTTCGATAAAAAATATGGGTAAATTTACGATGACATCGCAGCTAGTATTCAGCTTGGCCATTATGATGAATTCGATGTGGGTGGCAGTGGTACTCCCGATTTTTTTTTGGTGCAGTAGAGGAGAAAGAGGGAGGAAGTGGTGTGGGGCTAAACTCGGACGAGAAGGGGGTTTGCCTAACCTCTTGGGAACTGAGCATCAATTCAATGTAATTTTTAAACAATTTTATGCGATTGAATTGAATTCATATGAATGCATTCAGAGGTAGTAAAAAAAGAGGTAATAGAGGTAAAGATATTGAAAGTATTTATTGATGTAATTGAAAAAAAAAAAAGATGAAGTATTTGGTGTATTGCGATCTTCACCTAATCATTAGCTTACCTCTTATGAGAGTTTTTTTTGTGTTATACACCTGTAACACACCTGTAACAGGTATTTAATTTATGCTTGTATAGTCGATCAACAACAATGATACCATTTATGTGAGAATTTCTGATAACAGTAATTTAATGTTAGAACTATGAAAGTAAATAACGGCCATAAAACTTCCTTTAGGATCGTAAACAAATATATCTAATCGCTATCCATTGATATTATAGTCGAAAATATGAAAATAGAGAGTTGAAACGATTTTAGAAATACTTTTTACTTTGTATCGCAAAAAAAACTATATTTATTAGTAGAGTATTGTTGTGTTAAATATTATAAATATGGAATAATAAAATTATTGAAAATATATTTTGAATGATGAAATAAATATAGAATAATAGAACGTAAAATTTAGCGGCCTATACATAAAATATATATTTAAAAAAATAGAAAAAATATATATATAAAATATATATATATATATATATATATATATATATATATATATATATATATATATATATATATATATATATATATATATATATATATATATATATATATATATATATATATATATATATATGGAATTTTGAGTGTATTTTGCATGCTTTTATTCACTCATATGTGCACACTATCAGGAACATGCAAATTTCGTAGAGTATTCAATATTCCAATATTAAGTAAGTCATCAACTCGAATATCATTCATTTCGTTGATTTTCATTGAAAAATTCATCGCTTTTAAGTAGAAATATTTCCTTTCTTTTAATCGGTTATTGCAATTTTGATCTAAAGTTGCAAATTTGCTGGCGCTTTTCCTTCATATGACTTCTCATTTTCGAGCACGGTCGGATTGCCAACTCATCTCATTTCCGAGCACGGTCGGTCTGGTAACTCATCTAATATTGAAAGGGAATGACAGAGCGTAGAGTAAGCTATTCGAATTGAATCGCATTTTCTATGATTGAATTTTTTTGGAAAAACATAGAGGAAACAATAAAACAATAGCATTGTAACTTCAAGCTAATGGTATTTATGGGTTTCAGTGTCGTGAATCTGGTACGGTGCATCGTTATTCGTTACCTCAGGTCACACTTCAAGGCACATTCACTCTAGGTTGTCGTATCGAAAAAATGGAGTTAAATTGTAATGGTACACGATTAGCCGTTCTCTCATCGCAAGGCATGAAACTATTCGAAATTACTGAAAACTCCGCAAGTGTTATGCACTTTGATCGAAAAGATGTTTGGAGTATCAAATGGGATACGGTTTGTCTTAATTTCTTTTTTTTTTCCCCTCCCCCCCCCCCCCCCCCAAATAGTGATAATTCCTCGAGATTCTCGAAAGAATCCTATGGATCTTTCTTTCAAAAAAACTTTATAATTTATCAACGTTAATGATTTTTGATCAATGGGAATTTTTTTTTTATTCCAGTGAAAAATGCTTTAGAATTATGTAAATTTCAAAAAAAAAATAACTTCAATATTTAAAACTTTTTCAATAGAGTCGTTTTTGCATGACACGATATTTATGCAAATTTCTTTGATCTTTGATCATGCTGATAATAAAATCAAAAAGTTTGAAAATCAATTGCATTATGCACATAAGTTAAGAGATATTCTTTAAAAAATTACGAAAAAGAAAAAAAATAAAGAAAAATATACAAAGAAAATTATTTACTAATAGGAAAGAATGAGAGAAAAATCTAATAAATGAAAATAAAACATATCTGATCGATAGGTATTCAAAGAATTTAATTTCATCACAAATGCAGTAATTATTTAGTGTTGAGATTTTCGATATACGATAGTGAAAAATATTTGAAAGACTCAACTTTTGTTGGAGTAATGAAAAACTCCAATGTGGAGCTATCTGCTGGAGTCAAAAAAAAAGAGGATGTAGTGGAACGGTCTAGGCATAACTAGGTTAAACTTTCAACTTTACACAACGTTTAAGTTTAATATATTGGAACTTTATCGCATCCGAAGAAAAAAATAAACTTGATATTAGCATATAAACTTGATATTAGCATATAATGATTGGCGGAAATTTAATCGTTTGTTGTATGTAAAATTATCCTTTACTATTTGTTTGAATATTTATAAATTTATAAAATATAAAAATTTATTTTATTTTATTTTTATTTACTTTTTTTTTTGATGTTACAAAAAAAAGATTTATGCAAAAAAATGCAAAAATTTATAAATGCAAATTTTTTTTTTTAGGAGAAAGAAGATACAATTGCGATAATGGAAAAAACACGAATGTATGTGGTGAAGAATACGGAATGCGAAGAACCGATCATAAATAGTGGATATATTTGTTCGTTTAAGAATCTTTCTGTACGAACCGTTTTACTCGACGAGATTATGAAAAGTCCAGAAAATCCAAACAAATGCTATGTTGTGGATGTTGAAATTAAGGTTTTTATTGATTTATTTATTCTAGATTACCGGTAATAATATAATATATAGGAAATTTTTTGTAATATAGGTATAGGAAATTTTAGATTTACCTGTAGATTACCTGTAGAAAATATAGGTATAGGAAATTTTAGATTTACCTGTAGATTACCTGTAGAAAACCTGCTAGATGCAATGAATGAACATAGCTTCATTGAATAGAGTAAAGCAACGAGGAGAAATAGATGTAGGAAATTTGCTTTGACTGAGACGCATATACGACACTCTCCTTGCAGAAGGTCGGTCCATCCCCGTCACTCTCCTTTTTTATGGTTCTAGCCGTAACTGCTTGCGCTGACCTCATCTCGCTGATCTTTTGCACCCTCAGCTAAGTTGCTGTGATGTGATGGTGGCAAGTGGTAACGAAGAGTTGTGACCATGGCTTTCCGTTGCAAACATTTTTTGCCCATAAAAGGGTCACTGTCCTTCTGATGAAACATGCAATTCAAGAAACAAACATGAGTATGACACCGTCTGCCTATTTTCTTATATGAAATGCTTATTCGGGCGATTAAGTTACTCTCTAACTTACTTGAGTTTATTATATGGCTTATTATTTACTACTTACCACTTACCACTTACTACGTATTACTATGTAACTTATTACTATCTGATCCAATAAATATTTATTGTAGTCGTTGCGAGATGCGAAAAATCTGCTGGAGAAGATGAAAATTCAAGAGGCGTCCGCATTCATCGAGAAAAATAGTCATCCAAAATTATGGGCATTACTCGCTGAAGTGGCATTAAGCCGTTTAGATACGGCGACCGCAGAACATGCTTATGTGATGCTGAAAGATTATGCTGGCATTCAACTTATCAAGCGTATCAATAGCATTCAGGTGATTATTTTATTCAACTAGATTTAATTTTAATAGAAATAAAAAAAAGAAATTTTTCTATTTGCAAATTTTATAATACATTATTTTTAAATTAGTTAATTAATTTTTTTTTGAAAATTATTGCTTTTTTTGCATAAAGCTGACATTTTGGACCGATATATAGATGTAATTAAAATACACCAAAAAGCCAAAAAAGATTGTAGCCTGGGATTTATCTTCTAGATGGCCTATGGAAGGAAGACAGAGCTATGCGTATATATATATATATATATATATATATATATATATATATATATATATATATATATATATATATATATATATATATATATATATATATATATATATATATATATATATATATATATATATATATATATATACGTACGTATGTTAGACGATGTTTTATAGGAGCTTCTATGTGAAGAGAATTTGTCGAGGAAACTCAAATTGTATCCTCTCGTCTAAGGTAGCGGTCAAGTTATTTAATGATCGATCAAATTCGAAAGTAACGCTTCGATGAATTTCTTTCGGCTGATCCGAATGAAAAGAGTAATTAAATGTATAGAATTGAAAATTTCAGCAAGAGGATTTTAAACGAGCTGAAATTGCTGTTTTCTTTGGTCGAATTGATGAAGCGGAAAAAATCTATATGGAACATGATCGACGTGATTTAGCAATTGCGATGCGCCGTAAAATGAATGATTGGTTTCGTATAATGGAAATTTTGCAACATAGCACGGGACCCGGTGATGATCAACTCCTTAAACAAGCTTGTAATCATGTTGGTGACTATTATGCAGATCGACAAAATTGGTGCGAATTTTGATGGATTTTTTTTTTTGTAAATTTTGTAATACTCTAATTTTAACGTAATTGAAAATTTAAATTAGTTATTATATGTTTTGTTTATTTTGAATAATAAAGTATTTTGATTACTGACTATTTAAATTTAAATTAATTATATATATATATATATATATATATATATATATATATATATATATATATATATATATATATATATATATATATATATATATATATATATATATATATATATATATATATATATATATATATATATGGGGAAAACCTGTGGGGAAAATTTTAGAGATTATTTATTTATATTGTTGATTATTTCAACTTATATATTTCTTTTGTTTATTCAAGTTTAAATAGGCTGAATTTTTTTAAAAATATTTTTTGATGATTTTTTTTTAATATTTATTAGCGTTGGATTGAAAATTATTGATTACAGGACTCAAGCGGCTGTCTATTACGAGAAAGGAGAAAATTATAATCAATTGATTCGTTGTTATCTAATGAATGATAATTACGAAAAACTTGAAAATCTTTCAAAACGTCTTCCTGATGGTCATGAATTGCTAAAGGTTTTTTTTTTAAAGTCTTTTTGAGTCTGCTTTAATCGTCGTCGGAGGTCCAGTTTTTTAAGTCTTTGGGTATTAAGTCTTGGATAAGCATTTACCTATTCCGCTCAAAGATCGTCATGATGTCGAAAATCATTGAAGTTGTTATATGAATATACAAATCTGAAATTCATGAATAACCTTCCTTATTTTTTTTTTGTTCTTCCAGTGTATTATCCCTAAAAATCTTCCCACATATTACGAACTATTAAAGCAGAAAGAAAACCGGAAATTGTTATTGATCAATTCATTTAAACTACCATCAACGAACCGTGAAATCCCAATCAGTATTATATCTAATACCACGGTCTACGATCACCCAATATTAGGATATATGCTGAATAAAAGTTTCTTACTTAATAACAATAGAAACTTCCGGCCCTGATCCAATAGGTATGATTTCCTTTTTATAAGTTCAAACTTCTGCACCAACAGCATTCAACCTGGGTCCTTTATTTTAAAAAAATATCCCAAGGTAAAAGTGGAAGAGGAGGGGAGGGGGGGGGGGGGAAATTTGCATCGATTGTATTCAATCTGTCATCTGTCTTTCTCTCTTGATCGCTTCTGGAGACGAGAGGTAAGCTATTCTGTTGAGTACATTTGACGCAGATGATTTTCTTTGCCCCATTCCGAATGGATAAAGGTGAACGTGTGTATCGATCTTCCTTGGCCAAGGTTTCTAAGGACATTTTCACAGCAACTTGGCCAACGAATGGGAAGATTTTGTTTCCAGCCAGTTAGCATGGATCATTTGAATGATTTATTTATTCGGGATGTACCATTTATAAAGAATTTAGTGCATCGTGATAGATTTTTGCTCAACTAGGTGGAGTTTTCTTAATTCTTTGAAAATATTGAAAACTTGAAATAAACGACTCAATTTATTACTTTTAAGCAAAAATATTTCTTCTCGAAAAAAATGTCACACATCCTTATATTCTAATCTAATTATCTTTGTTTTTCGTATATGCATAATTTTTTTTTTTTTTTAATATATTTGAATAATTTTAGATGATTGGTGAGATTTTCGGTGGTGCAGGACTATGTGAACAAGCTGTCAATTGCTATTTACGAGTGCGTTTTTACCCTCTTATTTGATGTGGTTGCCCACCCCCCCCCCCCCCTCCATGTTTTGGGATTTATCCCTCTCTCAAGAGGGATTCTCGACCACTAAACACCATATGTTTCTGGATCGCACTTTCATTTTATTTTATTTATTTTTTTGCTTTTATCCCTTTTTATGACAATATATTTAGGTGATAAGATATAATTATTGATAATATGAACATTTGAATATTATCATAGTCTTATGTTTGATGTTTTTATTTCGATTTTCCTCTTTACTTCGGCCTCACTGCTTTCTAGTTGAGGTTGACAATCGTTTTAAATGAATGAGAACTGGCTATTATCATCGGTCTCTTATGAGGGCACTATGCAAGTTTTATTTTAATTATAGAGCCGTATAGAGCCACATGTCGATGTGTGAAGTTAATTTAATGCTTATACAATATTTGGGAGGCTAGCTCCAAGCATTGCTAAATCAGCCTGCCTTCTAATCCCCCCTCTGTCTCATTTTTAGGTTTCAAGGAATCCCTCGTATTCACTGTGCGGTCGCCTATCGCCTATCGACGAAACTTAATAAAGGCCTTCGATGGCATCGAGTTCCTCAACTTATGGAATTTTTTTGAAGGGTTATCAACAGTCCTTTATTCGAAAATTGAGAATTTAAAGAAATCAAGTCTCTCCCATTTTATTTCTCCTCGTAAAAAACATGCAGAGATTCCTGACGGGATACATTTAAACTATTCTAAATTTCATAGTCAACACCGAGGATGAGAGCGAGAGAGGTTCCAACCTTATGGAAGGGGGGGGGGGGGGAGGAAGGAAAGAGGGTAGGGTCCAATCTTACCTCCTTCTTTATTAGCTACCGACAGATCTGTGATACTAGATCGAGTAATCTTGCAGTGCGATATGCTAAATGATGCACTCGATGTGTGTATTCAATTAAATCAATGGGATAGTGCAGTGCAGTTATCGAAAACACATAATTTACGCGATGTCGATGCATTACTTGGGAAATATGCTGAACATTTGACTGGTAAGTTTTTTTTTTCTTGATTTTTGAAATTCCTCATAATTGTTTAATTTTCTTCCTTTAATGATACTACTTCATTTTCATATATAAATGTCCTGTTTATTCAAACTGTTTTCGATCTTAAATTTCATAAGCATGTAGAGTATAGTCGGCTATATCCGGAGGAAATGCAGAGAAAGAAGGTCTGATCGATTGATCGTTGCAATCAATCGATAAATATCAATGAAGCATTTCGTTCAATCGGTACCTAGAATGAAAATTATCCAGAGCAATTTCTCTTCCGTCGAAATAGAACGATTCAAAAAGATGGTGATATCTCGTTGCTGTATAACCTTCAAGTATTAGGTGTAAACTCGTAAATAGTCTGGAAGCGAACCTTAAACCTTAAAGTCCAGGTGCAATTTGCTTCCAGGCTATTTACCTTTTTCTTATCATCATCCATAATTTACCAATCACCAATATTTTAATTTCTCATATATATATATATATATATATATATATATATATATATATATATATATATATATATATATATATATATATATATATATATATATATATATATATATATATATATATATATTATATGCTGAGAATTTATATAGGAAATAATTAGCGATCAAATAAGCAATACTTTTAGGTAGTAACGAGAAGACATTGGCTGCCGTTCAGTTATATCGAAGAGCTGGAAAATTTCTAGAAGCTGCTCGTATTGTTTTTGATGTATGTTTCATATTTTTAAGCCTTATTCTTTATTATAAGTGGAAAACGTTTTTTTTTTGTAGATTATTTTCCCAAGAGTGGAGAATTTTTCATTAATTTATTCGAAATTAAAAATTCTACTCAATTATTTTTCAGTTTTTTTTTTTCATCTATAGTCAAATTCATTCTATCATATTTGAAGTGAATGTAATTTACTCTTTTTATCTGTTAGATAATTTTATTTTTTTTTAATTGTAGTGAAAATAGTAAAGCTATTGTAATTGAATACTTTTAATTCCATTCTTTTAAGTTTATTTTCAATTATTTCTATATATTTGGCAAATTTATTGCGTTATTGAAATATTTTTATTCGTTGAACGGATGCAAATTAGAATTGAGTACCATTGGAGACTCTTCATTGAGGAATGAATTTAGTGATTTTAGCTATAGATGTTTAACCAATATCCACTTTGATTTCATTTATTACATTTATTGTTAAATGATTTTATTTATTTTCATTATATATATATATATATATATATATATATATATATATATATATATATATCTTTAATTAAAGAAAGGAATAATGATTTAGATTGCTAGCGATGAACGTAAAAAACAAGCGCAACCATTACGATTGAAGAAACTTTATGTCCTCGGCGCATTACTCGTTGAGCAATATCATAATCAAAATAAAGCGGAAATAGCGAAAGATTCTCTTAATAAAACTGGGGTATGTTTTTACTTCAATTTTTATTAATTTTCTCTACGAATTTAAAAAATTCATTGAAAGATTGAAATCTTCAAAATTTCATTCGGGGAATGACCATCGGTCAAATCATATAATGGAAGGTATCTATGTATTCGCCAGTTGGATTGATAGGTAGAACTGACCGCTCAGTCGACTGGATTTCAAGTGAATATAAGAAAAAGCTTGATTAGTGGGAGACGAATGAAGGCAATAGGTTTTACTGTATGAGAGACGAGTATATTTGTAGATATTTCGAGTGGAGTTTTTATTTTCGCATGATCGGTGTTGGCCGTAGGAAAAATTTTTATCTGGGAGGCTTTCGAATGTCAAAATCGTTACAGCTGGCACTAGTGGCAGCGTTATAGGATGTGCATTGTTGACAGCTGCAATAATTTAGGCAGAGGTAGCGTTAAAAGGTCTACTCGAAGAGGACAACGCATTATCACTTGCTGATAGCTCACTTATCGATGAAGCATGGCGTGGCGCAGAAGCATATCATTTTTATATGCTAGCGCAACATCAACTTTATGAAGGTATAAAAGTTTTCATTGAAGGATCCTTGAAGGATGAACCATTTCCTTTGAGAGGTCATTCTGGAAGAAGCATTCATCTTAGCATATGAATTTCTGAAGTATCCTGGAAGATATGAATTCCTTCATTTGAAGTGAACAATTGCTGCTATTTCTGTTTCGCAGATTAAATATCACATATTTGATGAATGGATATTTAGAGATTTCATTTCTTCTTATATTACAGCAGATTTGTTTATGAAATGTTTACCGAACATAGCTGTACTATCTTGATATGCTGTGAAAGGTTTATCCAGTGGGGAACAAGCAAGAGGGATTTCCTGACAGACACAGGAAACTCGGATGAGATACGGTGGGGGTTCTTTTTTTAGACCAGAATAGCTGCAAATTTCAACAAAAAGGAGTCTAGCATCAGAACTCCCGCCCCCCTCTCCGTCTCCGTTCCTTAAGACGCTTTTCTGCATTCGCCGTCGAGATTGCTTCTGCAAAGTTGAGTAGCTATGCATCGGTATCTTTTATAGGTGAAGTGGATGCCGCAATGAAGACTGCATTGCATCTTACCGACTTTGACGATATTCTAGATGCAGTTGAAGTATTCTCTTTGCTTGGTATGGTTTGAACTTTTTTTTGATTTTATGATTGTATTTATTTTATATTGCATTAATTGCAATGTTTTGCTTGAATTGCAATGTTGTCATGCAATTTGCAATTGAGTACCTTTATCGCGACGTATTTCAATGATACTAAGAACTAAAGAACAAATTCTCTCGCTTCACTTTTCTGAATCGTTTTTTGTTGCTGAATCATGTTGCGCAGCCATCACTTAGAGCTCCAAAAACATGATCTCTAATGAGCGTGAGGTGACACTAAAGTTGGGGAGGGTTACTCGGAGCGGGTAACCGGAATTTACCCAAGACCGACCCTGAGGTCTGTGCGGAGACTTCAGGTCGACGAAGATTTGTTAGCACCGAACGCTAGCTAGATAACAGGAAACATTGCTTAGTTGTAACAAGCCGGTCGTTTACATGATTTTTATCATTCTACTGCTCTTTGAATAATTAGCATCTTAATAATATGATGGGACATTTGTTTGTACAATCTGGGCACCAGGCCGAGATTTAAATATGGCTAGGCCTGGCCCTAAGTAATCGCAAAAAGTAAGGTTTTATTCTACTTTCAACTTAATAAGGCAAATAATATGTCGTAACGAATTCAATTTTTAATTTCCTTCAATTTTTTATATTTTTCTATAGCGTTTCAGCGTTTCATATGTTACCTTACAATAAAATATTTTCAGCATTGGCAAGTTGTGCGGCACGGCAATTTTCAGTATGTAGTAGAGCATTTATTAAACTTGAAAGTCTTACAACGATACCACCACAAGAAAGAGATGCCTATAGCAAATTGGCACTTACTATATTCACTAAGTCTGTTGATTTATTACCTTTATTTTATCATTTAATTCTCAAATTTACCTGTCGGGATGATGGCCAATTACAGGTGAGGTTGGTGCTGAAAAATAGACGCATCTTTTAGGAAGATTTAGGAATAAAGAAACGATCAATTTCGAAATTCCTGAAACGGTTCCAAATCGTAGGGAGAAAATTCTTTAAAAACCTCTTTTTTTTCGAATTTTAGATAATTTCAACTAAAATACGATTGAAATAAAGTAATACTTCATTGGAAGTTAAATGTAAACTTGCTAACTGTTAGGCAAACCTCACTCGGAAATTTCTACTACGATGATATGTCGCTATTCTGGAAAATAATCCAAAATTTGATGGAAAATCCAAAGAATATTTGTGTAATTCAAAATCTCATAATTGCCACCAATGATGCAGATAGGTGGCAATAAGTCGAGCTGATTGCACAAATTGATGTGTGATAGATGGAGGATTTTTATGGAAGATAATAGAGAAAACAGGAAGAAAGTTAAAACCCTTTTTTTGTGTTTGAATAAAAGGATGTTGCATATCCGGTTTTACGCATCTAGAAATACGGTATTGCCCATTGTAAAAAAAATAATGGCGATCATGAAATTATTACTATTTTTTTGTTATATGATATGATAATATTATTCTATAAGTAATCTGTACATGGTATATCAAATTTAGCAGGTACACGCAAATATACGCTTCAATATTAAACGTTATATTGGCTTATCGAGCTATAAGTCAGTAAGGATGGGTTTAAATTTTATGGGTTTCTCGGATCAGTGGGAGGGAAACTTCAAATCCTGTCTTTCCGGAGAATTTCAGCGGAAAGTGATGCGGACAGACAGACATGGACAAACAAATTGGCCGGGATGACGTTACGTCTCACATAACAATATAAAAATCTATAGAGCCGGATCGGTTATCACTAAAGTCGAACCACATCAAAAAGTTTAGCTCAAGTTACAAATCGCTTATCTAAGCGCAATCGTTTGTTCGTGCTTTATTATTTTACCTGAGGTTCATGCAACAACTTTTATTTAAGGTTCATAGGTTTGAATAATAAAAAAAATGCATCAATTTTTTTTTGTATACCCAAAAATAATTATGCAAAAATAATTGTGAAAAGATTGAAATTGCATTGCAAAATTCAATTTCTGCAAAATTTCATTGCAAAAATTTTTTCATACCTGTGATGTGAGCACGCATTAATATTTCAGGTATCCTCCAAAAGATACCCGTTTGGTTCAAGCTGAATGTACCGGTTGTGATGCACATATACCGGATTATTGCCAGATGTGCCCGAAGTGTGACACGAAATTCCCGACGTGTATTGTGAGTGGAAGACCGTTACTCGACTATCAGTTCTGGTTATGTCCTACATGCAAACATCGTGCTTACGAACAAGAGATCAGTTCGATGCGTTATTGTCCGTTGTGCCATGGTGACGTTTAAGTGGATATAAAAATAAATGTGATTTGCAAAGATCTCATCGAATGAAAGTGATCTTCGCTTAGAGGACGAAATAAACTCACCATATACTTGTGTGCTATTGATTTAGTGATAAGCTGATAAGCCTATCTTCAGCATTTACTTATATGCCATTGATATAGTGATAAGTCTGTGCTGATCATTGATGGGTGTCGATATTGCTGAAGTGCTGATCATTCAAAATGCAAACTATAAGGGAACACCAACATGTCGATATGTGGCAGTACTGTATCTCGGCCAAGTCGCACACTATCATATGCATATGAGAGTGATTAATCCCCATGGATGTGGATTTGGGAGATTCTGAATGGCACTAGAAAGCATGACACAAAGGGCATTAGAGATTCTGAATGGCATTAGAAAACATGATTTTCCCTGTCAATAACGGGTTTTTTCTGGGATGGAATCTGTATCCCCTCTCCGCCCGAATAAGTCTCACAATCAGGCATTCAGGAAGTAACCGGATTTTTGCGATCGTTGACCGGCTGGCACTAAATTCATTGCAATCCTCTCATATCACAATTTCTTTTTTCGGTTATAAAATCCGAAAACAGTCGGACTTTAAACTGCAACGAATAATAATTGCCATAAAGAAATATTTATGATGTGCTAATCACACTTTTTCGACTATTGCAAGATAATTTATGAGAGGTAGAAATTATTATTATGTGTAATTTATTAGATATTCGCTTATGATCAAAGATCAAATCTACTCAATTTGTTTGTATTTGAAATGTCTTAGAGTAATGCTCGAATAAAGGTTTCCACTTTTGAGAATCCACAACAATGCCGCCTAATGTTTGAGCTTCGTTTAGATTATGAGAGTAAGTGCCAGCCGTTTGTTTCTTCCACAAATTTACTCATTTTATTTTCGTTATTGACAGCCGACCGCTAAGCAATTTGCTCATTAAGCGATGCTTTTAATTTAATCCTTTCGATTAACGAACAAATCAAAATAGGCAGATAAAGTACTGAATAATATTAACATTTATACTACCAAACAATACTAGCAGTTATAGTACCGAATATCGCTAGCACCTAGAGTACCGGCACTGTTTTGTATTGTGAATGTTGAGGGTTGTTTAGTTATTTCGTCTCTCGAAATTTGCATAAATGGAAGTACGATCATTATATGTTAATGCAAAATGCATAAGGCGGTCGTCATGTCCAACCCTGTTAAAATATATCAAAGCAATGATGTAATCATAAGATGGATGTGTGTATGCCTCTCTATTCGTCCCCTAGTTTCAACTCCGGAGTCACTTACGGTAGATGAATAAACTTTGCTCCACATAATTAAGTTGGTAGTATATACTAACTTTTAAGGTGCTCATTAAGTAACGGAATTACTTGTAAACCTGCAAAAATACAACACATCTCTTTTCATATTTTCATTGATATGCCTCGTTTCTCATCGGTCGGATTGTATTGAATAAAACGTATCGGAAATTTATGTGAGCGGTCGAATTATTTAATATACGAATGCATACATTGTGCTTTCTATGTTTTTTATTTGTTGTTAATTTATGAACACGGTTGGTCTGATGAAAAAAAAAAACAGGAAAGCGCATTATATGGCAATTCTTTTGTTTTGCTTCTCCAAATTTTCTTGTATTTCATTTACTTATATTTTTTTTAAATCTTATTGACATTTTATCTTACTGCCGTATTCTTTGTCTCTTCAAAAAATGTCCTTGAAATATTGAGTAATATTTCCTCGCCTTGAAAGTGATCCTCATTGTTTCTCTCGTCTTCTGAAGATGTTACAAAAAATTCCTTTGGAGAAGAAATTTTTTTCATTGGGACAGAATTTTTGAAATGAAGTTAGTAGTTTTTTTTATGAGTTACTTCCGGCTCCGTTTGGGCACACGCCTCTGGTCTTTGTAAGGTCCAAATTGCATTCATCACCGGATTTAAAACGTCTCCGTATGGCAACCGGCTGAATTTAGCTGCAGTAAGGCGAACGGTTTTGGAGACCGGAATGAAACCTTGACCGAGTTCAAAGTGTTTCCGTATGGGAGTCGGTGAAACCCGGAACGGTGTCCGGTCGCGGTTGATGTCTGATTTAACGCAGACTCGTTCGAATGATAATATACTATTTGGTCACTTCCTAATAGTCTCATAGCTGGTATAATTATTAACAAAAAACTTTAAACCATAAGATAGCTGCTATTGTCCATAATTTTTGATAGGAATTCAAACTTCAGCGTCTAGGATGAGGCATCCGTTGAAACCTGCATAGATTCATATCCGATAGGTTCCTAAGCTTGGTCTGAATCCTGAAGTGCTCGCAAAAAATCCGGAAATCCCTAACCGGAATAAAACCGACGGTTTAGCGGTTCCGGGTTCTGTACGAATGATTTGACAAACTGGTTTTCTCAACATTTGCCTGCATATTCTATACAGTACCTTTGGCACGCTGACAGCTCTTCTTGTATGCGAAGAAGTTGGAGGTGAAGGTAACTTCGTCATTTTTTATTCCGAAAGGGGGGGAGGGGGTGTTGGAGGCAGTACCTGAGGCTAGAACGAAGGAAGGTGGTTGGGTTTTTTCTATAAAGGTTTCCAGGTTGTTCTAGAATAATTCAAAATTGCATGGTTATTGTGTTATAGGAATATAATTAATTCTTTGTTTATTCATAGGTCTAGATTATCGCAATATCGTTCAATTCTTTGAATTTACTGATTTGACATTTAGCCTCATAAATTCTCCTCTCTACCGGCTTATTGTCTCATATGGTGCGGTGAAGAATCACTAATATTCAACAACAGGTAATTTATATCATGTCATATAAAGGTGGTATTAAAGTGTTGGGCAATTAAGTAGCTAACCTTAGTGCTGTTGTCTTTTCATCACAAATAAACCATCTCCGGTTGACGTAAACCTCAAGCGCGCATCAATCCTACCTCCTGAATGGAATGTTCAGGAAATATGACGTTTGCAATCGGTGCCATCCGATACCTGTTTCTATGAAATTTCGCGACTATGTGAACCCTCTGAATGGACTAGTGCTATGAAACCGGATGGTGGATAGCGATAAGGATAAAATATCAGAAATTCTATTTATTCAAATTCACTTCTTTTTTTTTAATTTGGAGATTCGGCATCATCATATTGATATTGAATGTGCTTTCCGGTCATCGACGCGAATTTAATAATTTGCTAAATTGTTAAAGCGGATACTAGTAATTGTTGTACTATCGATCGGAGTAAATTCCTTTTTTTTTTAGTACGATCAGCAAAGTGAGTCTCAAAATGACAGGTGAAGAATCAACTAGATCTGCAAATGTCGAGGAAACGTCCGATGCCGTTCAAGAAGAAGCAATCCCAACACCGCAAATTGTAATCGTTTTCTTTTTTTTTTTTCTTTTCATTGTGTTTTTTAATGTTGATCGTAAAAGTATCCAAATGTGTAATTATAAATATGAATATGAAAGAGGTGGAAGAGGAACGCATGAATAAGATTGCTGAGCTAAAAGTCCAGGGAATCAAGGATAAGAAACTGGTAGTGCTGATGCGAGGGGAGGGTGGGGGAAACGAGGAGAGTAATAGGGCACATTTGCATATTTTTACAACCCTTCTAATCTGATTAACTGATTCGATTTCTATCTAATCGATATTACATCTATAGGCAACGGGAAGTTCGATTCTATCAGAGCATCCACTGAAGCAACGATGGACATATTGGTATCTAAACGATCAACGTGATAGAAGCTGGGAGAAACGACTCAAAAAAGTTTGCACCTTCAGCACCGTCGAACAGTTTTGGGGGTGCCGTTTTCTATTTTCCCCTCGTTTATTTACAGCTGTCATCTTCGAGGCTGATACCTGAGCTTTGCCACGTACATTTCAGCTCCCTCTTAGGTATTCCTTGATAAGTCCGTTTACTCCGGAAGAGATTTGGATATATAGGTATTGGAAATTTGTACTATAAGATAGGTACTATGAGCATGAAGTTGGTATAGGCACCGATTGGATTTTCACCTCTCATCAGTTGCATCACAAAGAAATAAATGGTTATTTTAGTCTTACTTCGCATATTTCTTTTTATTATTTATTAATAATTGTTAAAACTTCTTGTTGATCAAATGAGTGACTAATTATCGAACTTTTGCATATTGGTCAGTGGATAGTCATGTTCGTGTATACTATTTGTAATGTCAGATACTCATCTTTAGAGCGATAGGTCATTCTTTGTAATTTTTATCGGATCGGTCGGTTTTCCTGTTCGTTGCTCTGTTAGCACCTTGTGTTTTCTTTTTATCAAGAGGCGGTCGCTAGCAGTTTCATGCTGACTGATAAGTGACGGGTTGGCGGGTACGCAAATTGAATCTCATTGAGGTAAAACGTCGAGGAATTATTTTAATTTTATTCCCAGGACATTCCCGGAAAATTATGAAAGTGTTTCCAGTCTCGTTATTTCATTTATAATCTCTGTTTAATTTAATTTAATTTTTTTTTCAAGCGTGTCTTCAATCGGGTAAATAGAGGAAGGTGGAGTCGCGATTATCATTTGCCCACTGTTTAGTTTTTGGTAGTGTTTTGCATAAATGCTCTCTCAAGGTTTTATTTTTATAGATTATATTTAAATATACGTCCACCATCAATGCTGCACAATACTTGTGACTATAATGTATTCAAAGAGAATATCCAGCCGATGTGGGAGGTACCCGAAAATGCAAACGGAGGACGCTGGCTTATCACCGTAATCTTTTTTTCCATTTTTTAAAAAAATCTGATGGCTATTGGTCATCAAGTTTCCGGTCATTTCGATTTATGCTTTGCGTTAATGTTTGAATCATATTATTTTCAGTTAGTATATAAACTAAATATATTCATGAAGGTGGCGATAATAGCTACTTTATTGCAATCCTAGTGAGTATATATAGTTCGCTTACCTAGCTGGAATTCCGCCAAATCCAGAAACTTGCAAGAATTTCCCGAAGGAAAACATTTACTTGTAGGTAACGAATTTGTAAAAAGTTCAGGAATTCGTTGTTGTAATCGCAGCGCCTCATGGTGAGAGGATTTTTCTCATTTTTGCTGCATGACATCATTTCGATGTTAAACTTCCCAGGTGTTCGTTATGTTTACATTGTGATTTCAAAGAGGTGCACAGAAATTGAAAGGATATATAACTGAGTGGGAGAGAGAGAGAGAGAGAGAGAGAGAGAGAGAGAGAGAGAGAGAGAGAGAGAGAGAGAGAGAGAGAGAGAGAGAGAGAGAGAGAGAGAGAGGAAGGTAATGCAATACCTGTGCGGTATATGACACATTACCCGCATATTTTTAATTTTAGTTGTTGGAGTTTTATAGTTCAATAATTATAAAAATTTCCATATAGCACCTATTTAAAAATTTTCTAATTTTCAAAAATATTATCCATCTTATGTTTAGGTGAGAATAGGTTGATAATGGATCTCATTCATAATCGATAAGACTCAAAAAAAAATCGTCATTCAATCACCAAAGGAAAAAATCACTGATTCATTGGTATGGAGAGAGAGAGAGAGAGTGGTACAAAACAGCGTCCGCATCTAGTTGCGGTACTCTAATCGATGCATTGCCATGCGGAAGGCATATTCCTGCCAGCCGACTGCAGTTACCTATATGCTGAGATATATCGTGGCGCATAAGGTGGGCGCGGGCGACGGGAACACCTGAATATTGAAGCAGGTTATCTTGATGTGAACATGTGTATATAGAAACTTTATTGGTGGGGGAAAGATCTTTCGGCGCAACAACGATTTCAAAAGCAAGCCACATATGTCTTGCACTTCATCGTTATCTCCACCCATCCCCTCTTCTCCCCCCCCCCCCCCCCCCCTCGCTCCTCTCACTTCTTCTTTACCAACACTTTTCTTCACCTTGTTGTGAAAAGAACGCGTTATGTTGCCTACTAAATTTTTGTGGAGTTGCCAACTTATGGCTTGGAATGAGGTATTACATTTGGCGGAAACAAGATTGCAGAATCGGGTTAGGGCTTCCCGACGAGTCCTTATCGACCACAGTTGAATGTTCGACCTATAATAAGATTGCTTTTGTGCTGCAACTGGCTTCGTGAAGTTTTAAGCATGTGATTGATATGCTATAGAATAAGCTGTTTTAGCAACATTTTCATGGCGCTTAAAATTGTAATTTTCATCGACGGTGAGCAGCGTTTCTCGATAGATGGCTCTAAAGTCGAATCGTCTGTCATCGACGAATAACTCCTTCATGGTTTTATACGGCTATTTCTTTTCCTCTTGTAAAATAACAGCAAGGTGGTCGGCATTCTGCGAAAAAACTACTGACCGATCTTTAGGTTTGATGTGGATCACCTCTTGACGCTGTCTTTGTTTGAAAATTGGTTCACTTCATGCTTCCTCATATTCTGTTATTTCTTCTTCCTCTCCTCCTCTTCTCCTCACCTTTGATTGTTATTAAAGGTATAAGAATTTGTTGTGTTTTCGTATTACTGTTAAAACTATGCTGAAGAGATTCGCCTGCGAAGTTTACTTTTATTACCGAATGTTCGGTTAGTGACAGGTATGTTCAATATACCCTTGTGGTGGGTAGAGCACATTGTTGCTCCACCCGTTTGTTCGGTTGTGTTCAGCTCTTTCGTTGAAAAGTGGATCACTTTCAGATCGATAAATCGCGTCATCATGATCTACTTGACGCCGTATGGTTGGAGGTGCTCTTGGCTGTGATCGGGGATCAATTCGGCAAGTACACCGATGATATTTGCGGCATTGTTGTCAACATACGAAATAAAGGCTCAAAGGTATATTATGATGACTGCTTTAGTCCACTGGCTATGTACCTTTTTATTAATTGATTGAACTTTATTTCGAATTGGATAGTGCAGAAGGATTTTTTTTTTAAAGCTTCGTTGTTTTGAAATCCTCCTCCGTTGATATTAAAGGTCACTGCTGGGGATTTGAGGAGATGTCGCTCTTAAAGAAGATTTGTTGTTTTATTTTTATTTTATGATAATATAGAGCTCAAATTTCTTAAAAACCTTTCAAGAAATATTTAAGTTTTCCTGTTATTGGTACTGGATGAGAAGGAGGACAGGATGGTTGATGTCCACTCACTGGGACCTGAAATTCAGTGGAAGGGACATTTGTATGATCCGTTTTTTTTGCATAGGTATGCAATTATTGCATTCTGCTGTTTACGCTTTCCTGGGAACCCTCCGTTTACTTTTTTTTTCTTCAGGATGGATGAGGGGAGCGAGGAAATGTTTGTCGATTGTGTAGTAGTGAGGTCTTATAAGATCTTAAGTTAATTCGCAGCCTTCGATCCATATAATTACCTGTCTCATTTCGATGTGATGATGTGGTTGTGAATATACCTGGAGAGGTGGCAAATAATCATAACTCGGTGTCTCTTTAGTGTTTAATAGTTATTTGTTCCTAGATCAGTATATGGACGACGAACGCGAGCAATGATGAATCGAATCTCAAAATTGGGTATTACCTTTCATCACCTTTGTTGTTTTTGAGGGAAGTGACCTGTTTGTGTGGGAAAGGATTGCAGGGTTTGTTTTTTTTTTTCTCCTGTAGAGACGTTGCAGCTGATTGGATGCTTTTATGAGGCGAAATTGTGCGGATATAATGAAGGATAAATAAGTAATATCTGATTTATTATATAGTATAAAGGGGAGGAACTTTTTTAGTTGGGATAGTTTGGGAGAGGGGAGGAGAGTGTGGTGAAATATTTCCGATCTGAAATGAGGGAAGAATTTTAAGTGGAGGAATTGTGGGTAAAAAGCTCGAGAGCTGTTCCTTGACAGGTATTCCGCCTGGAAGTGAAATCCTTCGAATCCTGCTGCAATTCTGCACAGCTTGACATGGCTGCATTTGTGCTTCTAAACTCACCTGATATGAGCAGATTAACTGAGGAAATTCAAATTGAAACACGCACCTGATATGAAGGATGCCAAATAATCATTTTCTTTGCAGGAAAGAAAAAGAATGTTTGCAGGGAGATCTTAAAGCAGAAGCTAATAAACCCGGAGATTGACCAAAAAATTCCGCGACCGCTGTTTGACATGCTTCGTTATGAAGATCATCAAGAGGTGCAGTACAAGAGCTCGAGCAGTGTGAGGGCCAAGTTCACGATCTCATCCCAGGAATGAGGCTTTTTACTGCTCACTTGGCAACCGGTCTTTGCATTGTGCTCAAAGTAACGTTACTCACAGAGGCATCGTTAAGAAGCATGTCCTATGCTGCTTCTACTTTTTGAGCTATTTTTGGTTTGTTTTTTTTTTATTGTTTATTGTTTTCTGTAAAATTAAATTTCCGAACCGTGGTGAAAAAAATCTTTTCTTTTATAATTTTCTTCGTTATTCATAGCTCAAAATTTTCACGTTCTATTCAATATTTGTTGTTGTCTATCGGTATATGGTGATCATTTTCGCGATATTGAGCTGCAAATTTCAAAAATTTCATCTTTTAGCAGCAAATCTGCATGTTGAGGAAGGGAAAGGATTAGTTGCCCCATGCATCGCGAACAAGATTCTTCTTGAAGAGGCCAGAGGAGAGGGGGCTAGAGGTGGCATTAGATGAGTGAGCCCGGTTGTCGCAAACGAAATGATGCTGTGGTCTGATTTTTGGCTAGTACAATTATAAAAAACTTATTCATCCGCTCCTTGATTTATTGAGTTATACTTAGGTGACGTAAAAGTTGGGTTAATTCATGTTACCTGTGGCGGCAGGTAAAGGTGTAATATTACCCACCAGGTTGCTATAGATTGCAAAATATTGCAGTGCACGCACCGTTAGTAGTAATTTTATGGAGTTGTGATTACAATTTTTCCCCAATTTGCCTTATTATTCAAGTTGGGAGAGTCGTTAAAGAGTATTTATTTTATTTAATGAAGGTATATTTGTCGATCGAAGAGAAGCAATAATGTGTTATTAAGAGATCAAAATAACGGAATATATTATAATTTATAGCTTATTTGATTTGCTTGAACGTTAACATTGGTATGAGCACATAACTTGTTGTGGTACTTCATTTCGGCATCACTGAAAGGGAAGCATGCATTTTCGCCTCATATTTGGAGGGGGGACTGGGATCTCTGGACGGACTTATTTTCCGGAGGGGGAGGGGAGGGAGTAAAGGGGAGGAATGAGGAGGATACACTTGAAAGTGATCAATGAACATGAATCTTTTTTTCTTGTGCTTAATGGATGGTGTATTTTGGCCGTCTGCGGGTGCTGTTGCGTTCTGATGTTGATGTTGATAAGAGCACTTGCATCAGTGTGTTGTGCATCTTTGATCTACCAGGTGAGCTCACAGGACGCTTGGCTTTGTGGGGATTGTTGTGAAGAAATTGGATGATGACTGCTGAAAAGTAAAGGTCTTGAATTTGAGACTTTCTTTGTAAAACTGGCGTTTACCGTTAAGGTTGGTATGGTCACCTACTCTTGATCCTTTTCAAATTTGATATATTCATATTTGCCATATAGGCGCTTTTTATGGTCATGTCCTGATTGACTCCGGAGCATTTTAATGGGGAAGTTGTTACCTTTTTTCTTGGGAAGAGGAGGTTGTTTCGTTTCAGGTTTAGGAGGATTGATGAAAGATTGTTGGCAGTAATTGCAGCAGTTGACGTTTAAAGCAAGCTTAATTGATTCATCCCTGTGTTCTTTGAAATGTGCCCTCTGCTTTTGTTCGTGCTATCTGTTTCATGCTTTGGGTTTTTGTTGATTTTGTTACTTAATAAATTTATACTGTTATTATATGGCTTCTTTTTATGTTCACAGTAATGGTCAAGTTTACCATTAATTACCTGGAATCTCTTTAAGATTGGTTCATTATATCTACCTGTCGACGCTTGAACGCACCTGTAAATTCCTCATTAAATCTAACATAGTTCCATAGGTTGGGGTCGTATATCGCGAAGTTTTTACTTCATTACTTGCATCTTTCAACGTGATGAAAAGGAGATCGTAAGAGTGATCAAATCTGAAATTATTTAAAAGGTAGGGAATTCGAATGAAGCAAGGTGCAAGAGATGGTGCGGACCATCTGTGGTTGTGTTTGTTCGGATGAAGAGGCTGCAAAAGCATGAAATGTAGGTTAAACATCTGCCAGATTAGATATTAAAGCGTGGTGTGATTTGAAGCATTTGGTCGTTGCTAATCAACAAGATTAGAGGAGGCGTGCAAGAATTGATCGTGTTACAAGATTGCTTTTCATGTGCGGCAGACTGACTCGACCATTCTCCAGACATTTTTCCGGTAGGCGGTAGGAGGGGGTAGAGGTTGGGGATGAAGTATGCCAAAAACTCCGAAGGTGCGCACTTTTGAAAGTGGTGGAATCATTGGGGAGGCAGTTAGGTCTCATCGGCTTTTCAATTTTGTCTTTCAGAAGTCATCCACAAGGTTTGCGATGTTGCAGCTGGTTGCGGCTGTCCATATAAACCAGCAAGGTGCAGATTTAAATCGAAGCAAACATGTGTTGTGAGCACAATCACAGTTGACGCTTTATTCCAACTTTATCGATTTCTTCATTATGTTTTCTAGTTGATTGACATATCATTCCCGTAGAATGGAAGTGACATCTGCAGGATTGAAGTGAAACTCATCCTTTTTTTTTTGGTTTTTGGGTCGTAATTGAGTAGTCCAAAGAGCCGGAAGTAGGCTTTTTTGAAGGAATACACAAAATAGATGTGGTGCTTTCTTAAATGTTTTCACGGGACAATCATTGTTGTAATCTTGGCCTGCCATTGGTTCAGTTTTATCTGGGAGTATTTTCGACCTTGAAATGCATAAATGCTTTACACTGCTCACTGCAGAGCTAGACAACCTTTCAAAAGGTTGGGGGGGGGGGGGGGTTGAAAGTAAGAGATATTACGATAAAGAACGCCTTAGTTTGATACCACAAATGGGTAGTGTGTTTATGTGTTTGATTCAGTTCTGTAGGATGTCATCAATATGGCAGTTCATAAAACGTCATCGCGGTAAACTGTTGGTGGGAGGCGCGATCGCAGGTGCTGCATATGCGATACACACCGTCATCCAGAACATGCATGAACAGCAACAGTTGATGCAACAATTCAAAACGGATCCATTGCGTATACAGGTTGATATTTCGTACCTTTATTATCATAAACCTTAGGCTTTAAGCTTATATTTCGATAGCTTTTACAAATCGCAAAAATATTTGAAGGTACAAGTTTTTGATGTGGATTAAAGACGGTTTTATTTAGGTAGGGGTTCGGTTGTGTTGGTTACCCACTTTGCAAATAGTATATGGGGGATTGTTTTATCGTTTAATTAATTTTTGCAAACGGTTGGTTTGATGGGCGAAGCTGTTTTCATACCAGTCCCAGTACCAAAACGCTATGTTTTACCAAGTTAGGCAGTATGATATAATTGGTTAGTTTCACCGGTGGAAGGTTTCATAGGGAAATGCTCTCATAATAAATGCTATAAGCAGCAAAGAATAGGTAATTTATTTTGTGCAAAAGTGTACCTATAGGTAACAGCTATGAGTTGATGAATGAAACCATAAGCACAGGTGGAATATTCGCATTTATAGTTTCCGTTGTTTGTTTTGGACCGGAAATAACATCACAATGCAGGTAATTGATATACAGTTTCACCTCTTCCTCTCTGTTTTTGTGACCATATTGCTGCAGAGAGCATTATAGCAACGCGAACAATCGGTCGAGGCGGTATGCGAATATCCACAGGTAATATGTTTCCGGACAGGTGAAGAAGGAGGCTTTCCCTGTTGTATTGTTCTATTCACCAATTTTTTAATGAAGCGAGATGAAGTCTGGAGAGAGGAGAGAGGGTGGAGGAAAGAAGGAAATGTTGAAGAGGATGGTTTAAGGCGAGACGTCATTATGTATATGATACGAATCAACGGGCATGTGATAAGTCGATCGTCGAATTGACACAGTGTATGGCGAAACGTATTTTGTTGCGGTTTGATGTGGAATCGGCGATCGCTGCACTCAGAGGCGAACCACAACTCTCGAATGAGCAAAGGCTTCAAATATGGAATAAATTGAAGGTAATTGCAGGTTTTATTTGATCGTATTTTTATGTCATGTTTATTTGTTTAATAGCTTATATTTGTGTGTTATTCCACTCTCCCCCCCCCCCCCCACCCCCATCCCCACCTCCCAACCCCTGAATAATTATTGTTCTTCAGGCTTTCAAGTGAAGTAGTATATATGGTTGCACTTCGAATACCGTTGCCTTTTAGGGTGAGGAGAGGCCGAGCTGCAAGATTAGAAAATTCATGATGGTTTAAGAAAAACTAGTCGACGGTTTTGGTTCTCCTCTGATCCGATTTCTAGAAGATATCAGGGTCGGCAGGATAGAATTTAGGGGGGGGGGGGGGGGGATGGAAATAACGACAAATTTCCAGTCTACTCAACTGGATTTTCCTTTGTTCAAGAAGGAAAGGCTTTTTATATTGCTAGCTATGGTTATAATTAAACAAAAGAAGTGCTTCTTCATCGCTGTCAAGTTTTATTGAAATCGGAAATGACAGGAATATATTCAGTAAAAATCCTTCCCACCTTTCTCGTCCTTGAATACGTCCCTTTTTTTCCGGCGAGGAACGTTAACAAGTCCTTAGCATTTGTTTGAAGTTATATTCTAATTTCATTTTGGGCTTGCAGGTAATGGCGGTGGCACGCATAATGGCAGTTGCATATTCGTTTTCATTGCTGACGGTTGCACTTAAATGTCAAATATCGATCCTTGCGTCCTATATTTGTGAATCATTCGGCCGTGTGGGTGATCCAAGCTGGTATGCAAATTTATTTACTTCATTTGAATAGTCGTTAGCTGTGGACTGTTGTTTCGTGCACGAACGATCCGTTGGAGTCATGGTGCAGGCTAGTTGGGGATGGTTGGTTTTTGGCGCTGATTTTGGAGGACGTTTCGAGTTTCGAGACGTGTTTCCGTATGAATGAATCTTAAGGATTTGCATGCACTGTTTTTATAAATTTAGAAAAGAAGTACTGTCTAGATGCGGGTAGGCAACTTTTGCGATCTTTTTCGTTTTTTTTTTTTTGGATATTTAGTTAATGTTTTTCATATATTCTTTTACAAATGCAATGACTAGAGGGAGTCGAGCAGTTGTATTGCTAACTCTTATTCCCGTTTTTATTCCCGGCGGGAAATTTTTTTTCGTACTTTTCCCGAAATGATTTGGTGGAGTTTATTGGATGGATTATAAGGATTGATCAGCGTAGAATGCTGAACGATGTTTACAGGTGGTCGAAATATATGGGTAATTATTTTGGTGGCGGCAACGATTCAAATGGTTTTGGACATACGACTATCGATGCAAATGCCCAACAACTTTTTCTTAAATGCATTCAGTACTTTACAACGCAAGGTTTGCACATTTTTGTTGTTCTATCTTTGGCACGAAAGTGTTTACCTGTAAATTGGAAGGATAGTTGCTGGGTAAAGATATTTACATGGGAGGGTTAATTTATGGTTTGAATGTTTCGCTTCGGATTGTTTTTTGTTTTGTTTGTTTTTTCACTCCCTCTTTGTTTTGCCTTTTTGAATAGACGACGTCAGTGAATCATAGGAAATGCTAAAGGATAATTATATGAATGGTGAAGTAGTCTGATATTTATTTTTTTTATAAGATGGTTGCACTTATATTGGTTGTTTATATATATATATATATATATATATATATATATATATATATATATATATATATATATATATATATATATATATATATATATATATTCTATCTACAAGCGTTCCAGTTAGAGGCTTTCATGGATTAAATTTTTATCTGTTGCCATAAGAATATTTAGTAAAAGAAAACAACGATCTCTGTTGTCATGTTATTCTTAGATTAATATAGGTGTGGAAGAGCTCTTGAATCGAATAGAAACGATATGTGAGGAGGAACTCGGTGATATCAGCCTGAAGAATGAGTTCGATTCGGACTGCCTTAAGGAGCTCTTCGAAACCATTAAGCGAAGAATGCAGTCTATTGATACACGTCATTTTTCATATCTGATTGTGCCGAAATTTGCGGATCAGGTATTTGTTGATTTCAGGTTTCTTCCTTTTTACGCTTCCTTGAAGGAAAATTTTAACTGTGGTGATGCAGTGTCCGAACAAACGTAAAGTATGTTGGTACCGGTGAAAGATTCGATGGAACAAATGGGAGGTCATTGATGAAGTGGGAGGAAAAAGATATAAGAATAGGAGAGGGGATGATTTTTCTAATTTGAGGTGCACTTCTACAGGAGGCATTCTTAGAAATATTCTTATAAGTGGTTTGTATGGTTTTGTGAACGTTCGCATGGTTATGGTTATGTGTGTTGAGGATGCATTCGCATTGCCACATTCTGGTGATCTCCAAGCACTTCTACATCGGCTGATTGAAATGCTCGAATCAATGAAGTGCAAATCGGTTGCATCGTCGCTGATCGACTTTTATCTTCATGCAGCAATACACGTCGGTTTGCTTACTTTGTTCGAGTTATTTTTCTTTCTGGAGCATGGAGGTGTGCTGGGGAGACAAGGGGGGGGGGGTAACTGTGAGCTGTTCCTTGGCTCAGACACAGAGAGGTCTAGTACTGTTGGATAGAAACTTCTAGAAGAACTTTCAGCTGAATTGAAATAATATTTCAAGCATGGTTTCTTGCTTTGGAACATAGTGTTTGGAAAATGCTCGAGTGTATCTTCCTAGCCCGTTCTCGGATTCGTCGTGTTTTGGAAACATGCTCGAGTTTTTCGTGACGGTAATTTCAAATCTTCTCGAGCTACTTCAGTTCGTGATTTTGATTTCTGTTCACTATTTCAGATCAGGTCTTTGACCTGTGATCATAGAGTCGATCAGAAATAGCAGGTAGAATTCAATTTTGTGATTCTGTGACTGGAATTTTGATCTACGATCAGTTCAATAATTCTCGAACTTGTTTTTGAATTCACTTTCACTTGCGCTTCCTCTTTTGAGCTTGGCGGATATTCTCGCATGTCTTTTCGAAATGATTGAGTTTGCTGTACGTTTTATTTTATAGTATGTTCATTTGTTAAGTAACAAGAAATTAACTAAGAGAAAAGCTGAAATTTTTGAACGGAAGACCCCTTGCTGTGAATTATGCCGTTGATTGGATGTATTGTGCTAAGTTTGAGAAAGCTCATTTTCCGCTTAGGCTCATTTATTTGCTCTACTGCTCCAACACGCTGAGTTTGGGAACATAAGAACATGACTGTTGGAACTTTTTAAATTCTTACCCTTCCTCCGTCAAGTTATTAGGGAAAAGTTTATCCGTTCGTGATGGTATCCGATTGCTCGCAAATTTAATATGGCAATAAGGATTGCAGCTATTAGTACCATAAGTCAAAGTATAAATGAATAATGCCGCTTACGCTTCCGCTCTCTTGGCTTCGTACTCCCTTAAGTTGATTGTTGGTTCTGCATCGTGCACTTGAGATGGGAATATTGAGGAGTAGATCACTAAATAAATTATTCAGTCTTGCATATGTTATCTTATGTTGTTTCCCGTCACCTCCCTGCCCTGCCCTCCTCCTCCTCCTTTTGGCCTAATTTTCCTGCCCTTCGTTGAAGAAAACGGATCTTACATGTTCGTTCTTCCTCCCCTCCCTTCTCCATTCGCCTTCTTTTCTGTCAATTCTTGAAAGCGGGTACTACTTCATAGACCTTTTATTTGGATGTTAGTGGAATCCGGAAATATTGTTTTAGTGCTGATATTATCCACTGAATATATTTTGTGCTTATGCGTAAATGATTTATCGTTGACCGCAGTGAATTTTTAGCAAATTTATTTTTTATTTTATAATGCTTTGCAAATTTAGTTCTTTGGTCAGCACTCGAACGCTAAAAAGATCCCGTTGGCTCGGGTTGTGCCGTTATTGGCCGACTGCTATCCATCGATTAGCCGTTCCAACGTCGATTCGCCTCTTCAGAACAGTCTTTGCTCCACAGAACTACACCAGCTGTGTATGTATGTCTTTTCTCTGCCACCACCTGTGTCAACGTCTCATTCGTCGTTGCAGTGAATGCATTTTGTGTTTTTTCGCCTTTGTTTTCTTGTATACGAACATGTAAGGATAAGCAAAATATTTGTGCTTAGGAGGAGAGGGGGTTAGTACCTGTATTTGTCTTCTTTCATTTTCCATTCAGGTGCTTCTCCAAGGTGGTACAATTGTGGTAGTTTGTTGTGCTTGGAGGGAGGTACGAACAGTTAAGAAGCACGATGCGTTATTATTACAAGAAAGTGATGATTGATAAGACTTTTTGGGAAATGCGGGGAGGAGGGAAGGAGAGGGAAGGAAGGAATGCAGAGAACACAAGCCTTGCCTCATTTATAGGAAGTTTAATTTTAATTTGCTAACCTTATCACCTAAAAATTGGTTCTTTCTCAACAACCGATGAAGTAGACACTTAAGCAGAGTTGTGTCATCTGATTCCTTCTTTTATACCTTCTGATTATATAAAGGTTTTGCATTGTGCCATTATATTGCCGATGATCTGTGAATTGTATTTATAATTGCTACGGATATATTGCGCTTATTTTTCTTCTTATTCATATGGTGAAATGTTGTTATACTCGCTGATATCCCAGCAGGACAAAGAGGTGGATTATGGAGGAGCCTGACATCTTGAAAGGAGAGGGGGTGGGTTTACGGAGGGACCTGATATCTCAGCAGGACAAGATGGGGTGAATGAAGGAGCTAAGTGATGGTGGAATGCTTCAGGAGTTGCGTCGGCTTGTTTTAAGCGTGATATGTGGACTGTTGAGATGCATGTCATGATTTGCCGGTATGTATAGGTGTTCACTTGACATTTATTTTCATTTTAATATCCTCTATAATAACGCTAATTGAATGATGGTGGTAATTGAAAGCGTTGTCTTCAGTTTGCATTATTCCGTTATATTTTCACTGCTGTCTTAAATTATGCAATACAACCATTTATTGAATTGTGTGCTTAGAGATACATTTAAGTACAGTGAGTCATTTATATGCATAATACACACAGTAGTCCTTCAGATAACCCCAGGGGTATAAACGCTGTAGTAGTGAAAAAGGTTGAAAGGAATAGGACGAATATAAAACGAACGGTGATTGTAGAGAGGAAAAATAAGACGTTCGATGTCTGTAGAAATCATAATCCAACGATAGGCTAACATCTGGACTGGGAATCAACTTCGTTTCATAGATAGTATCTGATAAGACCTTTAATAAGAGAATCATGGAAGTGGTATATAATTTGGAAGCCGAGCATCGACTTCCGCAACATTGTTGAGTATAGGAATGGCTGATCTTTTTGAAGTTGACCAAGCTCATTGTTCATTTTGAGGGGTCTTGCTTACATTCTAAGGTTTTGCTTAGAATTTTAGAACTTCCAAACCTTAAACCAAATTTCAGGTCAGACTTTTAAATCTTAAACCTTACACTTTATCGTCGAAGCTCAGAAATATCTGGTTTTGAATAAGTGAGATCTTTCGCCGTATTCGTTAATTTGAATTTCACTTCCGAGTAAGTTATTCTAGTTATAGAAACGATGAGAACTTTGCAAGTATTTAATTAACATGCCATGCAAAGACCTGAAATTTCAGCGGAGAATTTTAGGATGGTATTATATGAGTTTTGTAAGTGATAACATATGTCTCAGCATTTGAGTATATGAAATATTTTGATAGTAGGTCTTAATGAAAGCGAATCGTACGGTGATTTTCAGGTCAAAGGTTTCTATGGATCAAAATACCTCGATCCTGGACTTCTTCTTTGTTTTGTCGATCAGAATACCAAAATCCTGGACTTTTTCCTCATCGTTCATAGCTGAATCACATGGGATATAGTGGAATTCAGAAATATTCCTTTAAAAGAAGTTAGGAATACCGCTGCTTTTTTTTTCGATAAAGGTCATTTGCCGCCTTTATTAGCATTAGAGTGGCTTAAGAGGATCAATGTCATATATTTGGACATTTTGAATAAACGTTTGATCTCGGCAGAAGAATTACCTTCTCAGGTAGGTAAATTATTGATGGGAAATAGGAATCGTCAAGGACCAAAATGAATTCGGAGGTTGGCGAACGATAGAGTGCATCAAGTCGGGTCATGCCATTATTAGTTTTAGATGAGGGGATTTGATGCATTTTGCCGAAAATACATCCGAACATATTGACGGCGGAAGTAGTGGAACGTGTTTAAACGAATTGTGCAATGATCGGCAGGTTAATAAGGTTTTTTTCCGGCACCATCCACATTACGCTATGGATTATTTCATGTTCCTAGGCTTGCAGTTTTATTGAGGTGCATCTATGTTGTGAATGTTGCTTCAGCATTCAGTTAGCCTCAAGTAGATAATACTTGGTGTTTTTGGTAATATGTGGTCAAAAACCATAGGTGTATGAGGAGACGCACCTACTCGTGATGTATATGTCTCCTCATACACTTGTGATTTCCGGGTGCATTATTTTTTCTTTTTTTTTTCCAAGGTTCGACTGCAAAGAGATGTAGGAAGCTGAGTGAATAATTTGCATATAAGAAGCACCATTTATGATGATTCTTATCTTCATTTGCATATTATTGTTGTTAACGTGTATCTTGTCTTTATTTTGCATTATTTATCCAGCACTTGAAAGTCCGACTTTTTCATAGGGGTTTTTTTTTTCAAAAAAGAAATTTTTTTTTAGAGGATAGACTTAATTAATATCATTTTTAAAGTTTTCGACCCACAAATAAATTTATTGGTTGGATACTCTTCGTTCTTACCTGGCTCAGGTATTCCTTTAAAGACCTCAGGTAAGACAAACTATTCGTTCGAGATTATTTGAGCTCCGACTCGTATTCTTTCCACTTTAAACAATAGCTGCATCGGAAATTTCTGGAGGGTTTTCGTTATTTATTGCTATCCTATTTTAAAATATTTTAATCAAATTTAGTAACCATTCGTGGAAAACACGTATCAGCGTAACTGAAAAAGTAAGACCACCCACTGAGGCGGATCGTTTGAATCTAGTTATATGGTGCAATTTTCGATTTGTTGATTTAGTACCATTTTGACTAACAAAGATTATTTAATTGATTTTGATGAAATACGCTCATTATTATTGAAATTATTGGCACAATTGAATGAGAAAATGGAAAATTCTTTATTTATATTTATTTAAAATCACCGCTGCAGTAAAATCCAACCCTATCTACACCTTTGATTCCAAATCATCGTTGCCTCCTCTTCGGTATTCCTCCTTAGATTATACTATCCATCATGTCGGCATCGTGCAACTTTTTATTCCACCTGAAGATTACTGTAGATAGTTCATGCAATGAATCCCTTCGAGAGTTCGTTTTGATTGCGAAGTTTGGGTGAAATACGCTTCATGGAGGTAGCTATAGTTTAGCTTTAAATGAGCTTTGTTCGTGCTTGACTTCATTTATTTTATGCTTTAAGTAACTGTGAACTCCATTGCAAGGAATGGAAGGTGGGGAGAGGGGAGGGAAGAGTGGGGAGGATATGGCCTTTTCTGGTAGCGGATCATCCTGGGCGTATCTTTGCACCCGATGACTTGCATAGGGAGGGGGAGGGGGTGGGGTGGTTTGCATCCTTGAGGGAGGGAGAGGAGGTAGATAGAGGGCCGGGGAGTAGCATGCAGGTTTCAATTTCTGTGTTTACTTTTTTATTGCCTATTAAAACTTGCTTCATTGCCTCTGAGAATTGAAGTGGGTCCTGTGAAATGAAAAGATCTATCCATAGGAGTTTAAGAGTTTTTTGTTTTGACAGCTGGTTGGTTACCAGGAAAAAACAATTGGATTTGAAAAATTACAAGAATGAACGATTACTCAGTGGATTTATTCCTTTCATATTATCCTAGAATCCAGAGAACCTGGGGATTTCCTCATTTTTATACAATTCAAGTCGAGTGATGAATTCTCACCATCGCCCTTCCTTCTTCTCCTTGATTCCTCTCTCATCTCTTTTTTTTTCGCGTTGAAATTTTTCTTTCAAACATCGCCTCCGGAATATGATGAATGCTTATTGCTTATTGAGAATTGCATAATATTTTATTATGGCTAAATGATGAGATGGTTCTAGTTGAATTGAAAATGGCAGTAGAGAAGCCATGACCACGCCTAGAATTATGTGGCTCGAACATGGCGATCTTTAGGCCACGGGATGAGAATCCATAGCCCTTCGGTTGAGAGTTCTTCTCTTGAGCTCTCTTCATGGCAGAATAATCGAGCTATCGAGTTTAATTCATCTGATATTTAGAAGTGGTAGTGCCTTTGGCACAACCATTTTTTCCCATACATTATTAATTTTAACTGCAAAACTAAAAAAAGTATAAGCATTTAAATCATATTCTGGACTACTATAGGCATTTATATTCCCCTAAGCGCCTATTTGTGAATCAAGTTTAATTAAATAGGCTTGTTGATTATATATATATATATATATATATATATATATATATATATATATATATATATATATATATATATATATATATATATATATATATATATATATATATATATATATATATATATATATTTTATTTATTTATATTTATATTTATATTTATAATGTAATGTTGATCGGTTATTGAAAAGAAACGTGTCTTCGCAGGTTTAACGCACGGTAATGCCTAATGAGCAAAGGTTATTGAAATACGCGATCTACCTGAGCAATTGTTCGCCGGAGGTAAACGTTTCCGTTTGCACTTTACCTGCACCCCAGGCGTATATTTCATTCAGATGGTTTACCTACGTATTCGAGATGTGATTTTTTAAACAATATTTCAGACTCATAACGAAAACATCTCAGGTATTCCACTAAATAAAATAATAACTTAGCCGTTGAAAGTCATAAGGCAGTATTATGAGGAAATAAAAATATAAGATCGTGTCCATTACCGCATTTAGACTTTGCAGGTGTTCAGGGCCGAGTGTGTACATTTGGGATGGGCCAAGATTCCATCCCATATATGACCTATTCTTGTTTTTTGCATAATAAGAAAAAAAAAATTTTTTTTTCTTAGTTATTTCCGGTTTCTCATCTCAGGTTCAATTTATTTTCTTTCGGTCAGCGCAATAAATCTCTTTCTATCGAACTCCAAAATTAAATGCCAATCGAATTTCCCAGTCTAATGGAAGGAATTTTGTGGTGAATAAAGAAAAAAAAAATGGGAACAAATTGAATTTGAATTTTAATATTAGATTTGCTAAATATATTTGAATTTGAATATATTTTTGGCGAATTTTTGAATAATTAATATTCATGTGAATTTTTATAAATATCCACTATAGATTTTTTTTTAAAACTCACTAGATATAGTTAAAGTAACCGACTCAAAGGAAAAAAAAATGGAATTAGCCAATTTTATATTATTTGATTTATTTAGGCGTTGAACTACGGTCGTTGTGTTGCAGAAAAAGCCGAAAAAGTAACAAAATCGGCTTGCGAGAAAGAGTTCAGTCTCCTATTAAAGTGTTTCAAAAAAGAGGTGAGTTAAGTTCTTTGGTTTGAAAGTATCACTGTGCTCTCCTTGAGGCATTATATCCGTTTAATAAAGGATATTGAAGATTGAGAAAATGAATAAAGACTAGGAAGTAGATGATAGCAATACAAGTAATAAAATATTGCTAAATCAGGTAGGCATTTTAATTAATTTTAGAGGTATTTTTGCATTGATATGCCAGCATAGTCGTGTCCTGAACTGAATATTAATTAACCTTTTTAAACAGGTGATTTAATTTGTGATCTGTTTTTGAGGTAAGTCAAACACGATTACGGTCATGCGGCCAAGTTGTGATTCGAGCGTATCAGATTTAAAGCACACCTGCAAAAGTTTTAATTGCTCTCCATTTAAGTCTATTATTTTCATGGTCTTTGGTTTAGGACGATAGTGATCCAACTCTAGAACTTGAGCTTTAAAATTCAAGTGAATCGCACCATTTTTTCATTTATTTCGATAAGATTCCATCGAGTCATGTCATTACATCCACATAATACTGGATTGAATAATCTGATTCGACACATCACTCTAGTCTGTAGTGGTAGGATTGGGGTTGAGAGGATTGAGATGGTGGCAGATTTTTGATTCTCGACTGGGGATGATTTTGAAGTTATGGAGCATTCGAGTAAATTTTGGTGTATCCGAGTAGAGAGGCTGCAAGAGTACGGAATGTTGGTGTAACATATCTCCTTAAATTCGGTTTATTTGCAATATAAGATCCTTCAATTGGGATTTATTTTCCTAGTCATAGATACACTAAATCGAGCAACAGGTACAGTTACTCTCTTCTCCTCGTCCCGTATTCCTTTGAACGAGATAAATCCTCAACTTTTCACAGTTTGAGGAATATTTATAGCTATATATATATATATATATATATATATATATATATATATATATATATATATATATATATATATATATATATATATATATATATAGTTTTTATGATTTTTCGGAAGATTATTGTATTATTGTTCTGTGGATAATTATGTTATCATAGAGTATTTCAGCAGAGTTTTATGTAACGAATAGAAGTGAATTATAAAAGGTATTCGCTATTGGCAGAGAACGAATAAAGGGAAAGGCAACGCTGTCATACTTTCAAAGCTGTTCTTCAAAATATTCAGAGATCACATAGTTGGCACCGAATGATCTTGATTAGGGAACTTTAGATTGAGCCTTAAAAGATTCAAATTGTTGACAATATGGGAAATTCTCCTGATCTCCCCATTTCCCCTCCCCTTTTCCCCCTATTTTCCCGATGGGCGATTCCTCGTAGAAATATTAATGAATCATTCAGGTAAAAGCTGCAAATAAATGAAGGTGAAACGATATAAAAGAGCTCAACGAGTGCTCACAGTTTATCGTTATAATTTTGGTTTCGAAGCACCGTTTCGTGTTCTTCTCGATGGTACATTCGCTATGGCGGCGCTTAAAAATAAAATAAATCTTCGCGAACAAATGCCGAAATATTTAAATGAGGTAATTCATTGAGATTTTTTCATTGCAAAGTTTTATTTTCGATTGGAGATAGGAAGCTTTTGTTTTCTATTTTATGGATTCGAATTCTCTCCGTCTTTTTTTTTTGAGGCCTTTGGAAGAGATTTTATCTCTTTTTTTTGGAGAGAAGAGAGATTTAATTTTGTTTGGCAATGTAGGAGCTAAAAAGTGCGATATGTCTTCATTCAAAAATAAGATAACACCAAATGGGAAACAGAATGCGTTTTTCATATTTTTATGGACAAGTAATAGTGGAAAAGAACTTCCACTGAAAAATTTGCTTTGAAATATTATCGTTTTTAATCAATGAAGGGAGGGAGAACGTTTGATCCGTTTATTCTTTTCTTATTTCTGGATGTTGTTTTGATTTATTTCGATGTGAAATTCAAATAAAATTCCGCTGTTCGGTTGCTAGTAATAATAAAATGAGCATCGTGGCAAGAAAAATAACTTTAGTTGTTAATTTGCCTGATGTTGCTTATGATACTTTAGATACGATATGAGGTAGTATGATACGATACGACGATGTCATAATAAAAGGGGCCATAAGAAAGAAATGTCGTATTTTAGAGGAATATTTTCCATGAGGGTATTCTGTCTTTCAGGAAGTGGAGATGTGTGTGACGAAATGCGTTTTACATGAGTTAGAGCAACTAGGATCGGCACTTTATGGCGCTCTTCATATATGCAAACAATTCACGGTGAGAGATTTTCAGCATTTCGTTACATTTTATTACAACTTACAACTTAAAGCTTAAATTTAAATAAGTGATGTTGCTGCTTAAATCAGGAAATATTATTGCAGGCGTAAATTTAAATGAAGTTAACACAGTTCTGATACTCGCCTAAGTTGTTTTCTTTGGTGTCCCCTAATTCCTGTTTCATTCGGAAGCTGTTTTATAAGCTGAAGTCTGTTTTTATGCTGTTGACGTGATTGTGTGGTGAGGGACGTTTTGAGGCGAGGGAGGGGATATGGAGGGGATGGCGGTAGTTTGCTTTATAGAGTTCTATTGGCCGGTTTGATAGATTGCCCATATAACTGCGTAAAATAGAGATTTGAATAGAAAGCAGTTATAGTTACTCCTCTTAAGATAAGTTGGATAGAATAAGGTGATAGGCAGATTTTTCGGTAACCTCATCAATGGTCGAATCTGTTAAAAGTGGGCAATGTTCGTGCCTTTTAAGTAGGTATATCTAAGATTGAAATTCAAAAAGTGGGCCAAAACCTCAAAAACTTTTTAACTGTAAAACTTTGAAGATGAAACTTGAAAACTTGAAAGCTCTAGGAATATGCAAATTTTTGTAAAAAAGTGGGAATATGCAAAAAAATATACGAAAGAATATGCATATGTGAAGTCATCCAGGATCAAAGAATATGCAGAAATCTAAGGAACCAAAGGTTATTCAGAAAAAAATAGGAGCGAATTCGAAGATTTCAGCGGAAGTTACATATAATGTGCTTGGGCTCTCTTATCGAAGGTTGAGAGAAGTTTGAAAAATATTTGATGATCTCTTCTCGTATTTCTCTGGGGAAGAGTCGTTTTATATCGTCTTAATTGATTTCCTATTGCGAAGAGATTTTATGTCAGAAAGAAACTGAGGCAAGCAATGATAATTTCTACCCGTAAGATGGGGTAAAAATTTTCTTCAGGTGAGAAAAAATCGAAAATATTTTTGAATATGAGATAAATGAAATAAGCAGAAAATTGGTTGAGATATGATCGATGACTTTAAAAGATAAAAGTCGTGTAATTCCCGCCGCATAAGGTCGAAAAGTTGAGGCGAACACGATATATTTCTCTGTATAATATATTTCAGTATCATTTTTCAATGTAGAGTATTTATGTTGTTCGGATTAATTTTTTGCTATTCATTCCATCGTTGCGAAGTTCTTTTCAGTTAGACTGATGGAAAGAGGGATTAAAATCTTCCTGCTTTCATTTCCCAATCACGTCAATATGTGTTTCTTAGGAGATGAGAGGGAGTCCCTAAATGATGGCGGTGGATTTGAGTTCTTGAATTCTGAGGGAATGAATGCTGCTTTTTGTTAGGGTGTTATTAATTCTTTAATTTTTTAAAAATTTTTGTTGAATTTTTATTTTTTTTGAATTTTTAAAATTTTTTCTGCTTTTTTTAAATTTTTTTTTACTATTTATTTATTTTTTTCATTTTTTAGAGGAGATTTTTTAATTAGATTCCTAATCGTAATTATAAATTCACCAAATATAAAAGAGCAAAAATTTTTTTTTAATGCCATATATTGGAAGTGAAAGAAAGTTTAAAAAAGGTTCGAATATTGCAACCTGGATCAGTTGGATCAAGCCTAAGTTCGTAGTTTTTTCAAAGATATCATAAATATGCGATTTGTTTTGTTGTCCACAACTGCCTCATTTTTCTGAGTTTTTTTTGAATTGAGTAGGTAAGCAGGCTAAGTGCTTAAGGTTGTTCAATGCCCACATGAACCTATGCGAAGTGCATCGGATTGTCTTCGTCATATGGCACGACGAATGAAAAATAGAACGAAATATTTTATTGCAACGCAGGTATGTCTCATATTGCTGAGTTTATTTTAATTTTTTATTACCTTATTTCGAATATCTATTCGAAGGAAGAAAGAAAGAATAGAGATTAGGCCGTAGATGGAAAAGGATAGTTTGCAACGGAATTGCAAGCAGGTGAAATGTCATTTGAGCTTTTTCTTGTTTTCCATTGCCTCGGGGCGTAAATTTCTGAGGAGTGATCTTCTTCGTGAACGTTTAGTGTTTTTGAGTAAAGTGGCACAGACCCTCGTTATAATTTTCCAAGCAGTGGTCATGATAGTTAAAAATGAGGCAAAAAGGAATATATCAGCTTTGTATAATTTGCGGTCTTTGCATTCGAATTCGTGTTTCCTCCTCGAAAATGTACTCACTTTACTACTGTGCAGCAAGAATTGTTAAAACGGACTAAATTGCCCTCCAAGCTTAATTAGAGATTGGTAAGAAGGGATTTGTTTTTTTCTGAAATTTTCTGGGAGAAGTTGGTCTTAGAAGTACGCTGTTTACCTGTGGATACCGGTGTGAAGGTAGGGGGGGGGGGGCGAAGGTGTGAGAGAGGGAAGGGTCTCGACCGTGAGGTGTACTTCGACTGATTCCCGTTCGGTGCATTCGAGAACCCACACCCGAAGTATCCGGCCATTAAAAAGGGAAATTGATTCGATATTTACAGAAGTATAGCAGCGTTGAGATTCTTGAAGAACGAATCGTTCGTTGTTTAAAAAAGAAACCGCTCTGAGTAAACCTTTTAAGGATAATATATTGGCGGATTCATTGCGTCAGATTCCTGGCACACCGATATTATTTATTAAATATAAAGGGATTCTTATTGAGAGAGTCAGTACTGCCACATTGCAGGTATGTGACTTTATTCCCATTTATAAATTGTTGAATTATTTCGATAGAGTGGTTAGATATTATTAAATGTTCGATTTGGTACGATTTGTTCAGTTGGCTGAAATTTGGAGACATTTTACAGAATATTCATTGCTATGCAACAATTCAGGTATGATGTTTGATGGGTAGTTTATTTGTATAATATGCTGATAGGGAAGGAGGGTGAGGGGAGATAGGATGTTGTCCTGAAATTTGTTGATTTTACTAAAAAGCTGAATGGAAACCTTGTGATCATTGGGAGTGGTGAATGATAGCGCTGATATTTTAGTTCGGTAACATTGATCATCATTGCATACCGATAATTTCTGATATCTTTTTCTTCATTTTTTTCTTATGCACTCACTTTCCCATATAAAATATTTCATGCAGTTTTATTGTATATATATTTTTTATTTTTTTCTGATGTGGGTGATTGGTTGTGTTATCGCAAAGAGGTGAAGTATCGTTATAAAATAGGTGGGATGTCGCAATAAATTAAAATTTGCGAAGTGAAAGCAGCAGTAAAGTTTCTGTGGTAATATTTTTATTCTTTATTATAGAGTTTCATTAAAAACTCAAGCACAGTTTTCCTAGAAAAGTTCCTTGAAACTGGAATTTTTTCTTGGTTGTATTCAAGAGACTAACGGAGTGTCCTTTCTCGTCCGGTACGTCCGGCAGGTGGGGTCCTTTCAGATTTTCAGCGGGAAGTTTGCAGGAAATGGAACGTCCGAAAGATGACTTAGACGCAATAAAAGCGCTCAGAAAGCAAATAATGGGTGATGAAGTAATGAAGAAGAGGAAAAAGAAGAAAATCAGCGGACCCAATCCTCTATCGGTAAAGAAGAAGAAACGAAAAGTTGTCGAACCTGTGATTCATAAAGATTCACTGGTAAAGAAACGTCGTCATAGGAAGAAGAAGAAAAGGATGGAAGAGAATGGTGATGTGCATATGAATGTTGCAAGCACATAGCCACTTCCGCGAGTAGTAGTACTTACTTTCTTGCCTTATTGTTTACTTTGTTTACCTTGTTGTTTATGCATATTAATGTGTCACGGTGGTAGAGGTAATAAGTACCTTGTCGAATCTTTTTTTCGATGGTTTTCGAGATTGTAAAGGTGGTATAAAAACTTAAACTGTGAAGGTTGGGAAGTTTACAGCGGTCAAATTTTAAAGAGTTTAAAGGTTAGGTTTTGGGTTAATGAATTATTTACCAATATCAGTTCGATAAAATTTCAGTAAGAATTATTTAAGTATAAAATTCCACATTTTAAGATATGTTTTCTAGACTAAAATGGTTAAAACCTTATTTGCGGTATTTTACTTATATTATCAAAATCTTTTCTTTTTTGAGGGAGTTATCTGTGTAAAGAGTAAATCGAAAGATAAGGTTGAATCATTTTCTATGGTAAAATTCGCGATGGCTAGAAGTATAGGTATGCTAAGCCCAGCTCTCCTTCTTTCTTCCCCTCTCCCATCTCTTTTTGTTTTCGGAGGATTTTTGCATATTGCTCTCTGAGGTGGAAAGAGTCGAATTCTCAAGTATTGATGTGTTAGTGTAGTCTTCTATAGCAAGAATAAATAAGCTTTTTTTTTTCGATCTTTAGCGCATGTTGCACTCAATCATTCCATATATTTTAAAAATTCGGGGGAGATTTTTGTCTAATTGATCGGTGACAATTATCATTCGGATGAAGCCTATTATCCCGGGACGCTTACCTTCATAGGTGGGAATCAATACACCTGGATGTTTAAGCATTGGTTTGTTGAGTTGCGAAGATTTTTGCATGTTGTTTTTTAAGCTTAGAAATATCTGCGTCGTTAATTTTTAAAATGCACAGTGCTCTTCATTATTGAAAAGTGCATCTTTCTTTCGTTCTTGTTCTCTTCACCTCGTGATTTTCTTTGACGATTTTTGTGTTCTTATCATTTTTTTTCTGGAAGTTATCTTTATCAATTGCTACAGGTTGGGGGGGGGGGGGGGGAGGGGGCAGGGAGGGGAGAATAGGGGTCTTATATGTGGGTGGGAATTACGAATTTCAGGAACTTCTTTGACTTTTTTTCGTTTGTATATGCAGTTGTCTTTCTCTCTCATTTCGGATTTCAATAATTTGTGATTTTTGTTCCACTGATATTGTAAAACCATTTTTAGGGATCGTTATGCCTTCAATTTAGATGGAAACATCAATGCAGATATATTATTATTGGTAATTTGAGGTGCAAATGAATCGTTAAAAATTGTTATCACTGCTTCGTAATATTTATTGATAAACACTATTGCATTTCGTTATCAGTGATAATTCCTTTATCAGCGTTTAAAGTCGCTCATTTATGCAAATTTTTATCGTCTGATTTTAATTATGAATATTTTTTTTTAAAATTATTTAAAGGATTTTATTAATAGTTTAACTGTGATTTTTTTTTTTCTTTCTTAAACTAAACAGTGGGAAAGTTTTTCACGTTGTGATAAAGATGCGATCTGATCCTAGGAAAATATATGACATTTGGAGAGTTGCTTTGATTTTTCGTTATTGTGTAAATTACCGGTAAATATCGATGTGGTCAAATCATTCCGGTCAAGAAGGGGCTCTGTTTTCAGGAAGAGGTATTCTTAATCCGGTATCGGGTATTGAGTTCATCGTTATTCCCCGTATGAGGGCACTACGCTTGTATCAAAGTTAACCTGATTAGTAGGCAATTTAATTGTAATTCTTGATTGGATTGTGATTTTTTTAAATACAAAGTTAGGGGGAAGAGGGAGGAAGAGGAGTGGTCTAGAAGGCTCGTTGTTGTTCTCCTCCTATAATGCACTCATATACCCATCATGATCGAAGTGCGAGGTGATGAAAGAGGTGAATATCATTCCGGAAGAATTCTTGTGAGGGAGTTGTATACGGATCCGGTTTGTTCCGCTTTCTTGACCGGCTTGTTCCGGAAAAATTTCAGTGATGAAAGCTTTTTGGTGTGCAATAGTTGATACAATCCACATTTCCCAGTTCACTTCTAGAATCCGTTGGTTAAATATTCGACTATTGGGAACATTTGTTCGGTATTGAATTAACTTCATTCATTAATCGCACAAGTTACGCATTAATTTATGGCGTATTCCTTGGTTTAGAAGCTTTCATGTGCATATCTTTTATGAAAAGTTTCGAGTGCTATAACCCCCTGGGGTTATGAGCAGGAAAGTACGGTACATGACGAATGCATTCGATGATTGCTTATGAGGGGAACTGCAGGTATGGTGGTGTATACATCACGAGGCATTTTCAAAGGCATGAATGCAAAATGCGACATACACTGCTGTGGAAGAAAAGTGGTAGCGGTGATATAGTGATATATGATGAGGGTCCTGACCTTAATAATATTATTCAGGTCAGAAAATATCTTATCGAGCATCGTTTTGAATGTGGTGGCGATGGTAGCATTGCCGTTCAGGTCAGTAGTTCAGTTACTGGTGTGTAGATTGGGCGAAGAAGGCACGTAGGGCGTACCGACCCTGTCCTCTTTTTATTACGCATTCGGAGGGGGCAAATGGTGGCGACATGGTAGTTTTGCAGACCTGTCTCGTGTAAGCCACACTAAAAACCGTGGAATTTGATGGCCTTGAAGAGTGTGGGGGGGGGGGTGTGCGACCTGTTTCAGAAATATTTTAGTACCGTGTGGAAAATTTTAAGATCTTTTGATATAATGGCCATTAAATATTCTTCTCGAAACTGTTCTTTCTAGGCAGTGGCGTTATCAGGTAGGACCATTCTCATAAATGAAACCATCCTGGATGAGCCGATGTACACGGTACCATCCGACGCGACGATTTGAATGTCGTTGAATTGCCTCAGGCATTATTTGTAGAGTGTTTGGCACATAGGATCAACGTGTGTTGGGTTCGCAGCGCCGTATGAACGCATCCGATTGGGTCGTTTAATGAGGGCGCTGCGTGTTAGGTGAATCGAAGATCGAAATGCGGGTACTTCGTCAAGGGGCATTTCTTTGCCCGAAAGTGATCCTTGCCACTCACCTCAACTGTCCTTCGTCTAGTGCAGTAATGGGTGTCTCACCTCAGCAACAACCATTTTTCATCGTTGGAAAAGTCAATGGAGAGGTTTGAATTTTTTTTATTTCGGAGTTTTCTATGGGTCATATATTTGTTGATGAGGTTGAAGTAGTAGTGATACTTTCATTTCGAAACTATTCAGCTAGCGATAACTAAATCCAAGTTAAAAGTAATTGTATATATTTTTTTCTTATGATCATGTAATCTTTTTTAGCAGTGTATAGGGTTTTTTTCCTCAGCCATATGCGCCACCAGTATTTCTTATTAAGGTTTGGCTTTATCCTGCTAATGGGCCACCCATGATTTGCCATTTGTAGGGCATTTATCCTGTCCCAGTCGAATTTGTGCTATAGAATTGCAAGCGTAGTTTAAAGGCACCATTATAGTTGGCGGGCTATTGCGTACTCTATGTGCCGCCTATATTCAGAAGTCCTTATAGTCATCTTGCATACAAAATATGGGAAGTTTCCTTTAATTTCCTTCATCCTTTTGGTTGGGCATTAATTTTACAGTCATTTCATCCCAAGGACGATTTGAAGTTTTTGCTGCGAATATCGCTCAATAATGATTATATGGTGAGGAATAGAAAAATAAAGATATTCTTTTATTATCTATTATTCTAGGGAATAATATTACTCGATTACTGCGATATAATAGCAGGAAAAATGAGATCCGTATTATGTACCATGTATATAAATTTGTTTGGTTATTATTGAAAGTAATTTTTTTCATATATTTAGGTGGTTTTCTTTACGACCGATCATACGGAGGTATCGAAATGTGGCGGACGATTCAATAGTCCAATTACAGCAATTGCAGTTGGTAATCTTAGACATAGCGAAAAGTGAGTATATTAATTTTTATGTTACTTGTTGATTGTTTTTCATTTTTCATGTTAGGTTCGTTGATTGACTAATTTTTTATTTATTGTTTTAGTACTAATCGCCTTACCTTTATTGATTTACCACTTGTAAGCGATAAAAGGAATGATTACCTGTTTGCAGGTAAGTCTTTATTGGCACCTTCCCTAGTGTTTTTTTTTTTCTAGAAATACGTGGTGCACCTATTTCCTTCGATGAAAAAATTTTTCGAGATCGATAGAGCAATGGAATGGGATCCCCAGATTTTGCATTGACTAGGATCGAAGGGAATATGTCAAGAAATCTGAGACATTTTACCGTAGTTTTTAACTGTATCCGAATTATTAGGCGACTAATTCGCTTTTCATTTATCATCTTCGGTGTTTGCCAACGTTCATATTTCATCGAGTAATCGCTTTATCCCGTGAACTCATCAGTAGAAGGTGTCCTTGCGGTATTTTTTTTTACCTTTGATGTCGCTCATAGAGAGCGTTGAGTGAGACTTTTGAAGTGGAAACGATTTAAGTGAATAGTTTAACTTTGGAAGGTTGCACATCAGAATATGTGAGGTCGAACTCCTGGGTTCGAAGATTTCCAAACTTTTTGAGGAGAGAGAATGGTGAGGCTGAAGATGTTTTTTCCTCAAAAGCCTTAACGTGCTATTGTGTGTATAACATTTATCCTTACAAGTCATTTTTTTTCGAGTTTTGTAATAGATGGAGTTGGGAGATGAAAACGAGGCTCTTTTCCTAGGAGTTTTTTTTTTCTTCTCTCTCTCAAGGTTCAAATGTGAGGAGGCTTACTTTGGAAACTTTTATTCAAGAACACATTATTCCTTGTGTTTTTTGGCATCTTCGAGAGGACAAACCTTTTTTGTCTTTCGAGAAAGGATTCTTTCATTTTGGTTTGATTTTTTTTTTAATGTTTACGCGAGTGATCGTTTCCTGTCTCATGGATTTGGTAGAGAGTGAGGTGGAAGGGAGGAGGTATTGAGGAAGGTCATGACCTAGAGATTACCTGATGTCTTGCTTTAAGAGATGAGGTAGTGGCGATCTCGGCTGACGGTCTGCTGCAATCAATGTCATTCCCGCGTCGTGATGGTAACACTCTATACCAACCGGTCATCCTCTACGAGCAATTCGTCAATGCCAACATTTGTGCTGCACAGATCGCCGATATCGACGGTGATGGGCGTAATGAAATGATCGTTGTAATGACCGACCGTGTTGGTTAGTCGTTTTAGAATATGTTTCGCTTAGTGTTATTAAGAGAGAGAGGCGCAAAGAGGTATAGACTTTATATCGTAACTTCATGGAAGCTACAGAGTCCTGCTCTTAATCTAGAAGAGGTGCCGATGCATAGGATGGGCAAGGATTCTGTTCCATCTTCAGAGTCTCTGAGGAGTGACTTGAAGTCGGCGGAAGATATCTCACACCTTGGGCATCTGTTATGTTTTATTCACGAGGTAAGTAGGTGCGATTGAATGATTGAGGTGCGCAAATTGCTTGAAATTTAATTAACTGCTTTCTTTATAAGAATTAGTTGTTAATTGTTTGTGGTAAATAAATTTTGCAGTTCGCACTTATCGCTTCATAGATTCACGACTGAGGACACTTAACAAGTGGGAAGTACCATCGCAGATATGTGGTCTCTCGATTGGATGGACACGAAGCGGCAGAATTTATGCACTGTTAGCTCAGCTTCGTCAAAGGTTTATTACATTCGATTCGTTTGAGATCCGTAAATGTTTCATTGAAAGAGCTGATGGCTTAATAAGTTTTTAGGTATATTATTTTGAGTACTTTTGAATATGTTAATTTTTAAGCTTCTTAGTAATTAAACATAAAGACCTAGGTACCATTGTGTGGAACTGGACGATGATTTATTGGGAAGCTTCTCTGAAGGAGTGATTAGGGAGCTATTACAGTGAAGTTATTTCAGTGAAATTTCTGTATGAATCATTAGAACTGGATGACGCCATGTTTGGTTTGCATCAGCAGTTTAAGTTAAATGGTGCGCGTGAATATTTCGGTGAAGTTAACAAAATTTTGCATTGTTTTACATATTTGGCGTTTGGATTGTTGTCATGCGTTAGCAGGTGGTGAGACTCTGATGCCTGTCTAGTATTAGTGACTCGCACTTTGAAATTGTTGGATGGACAGACATAGACAAACATGTAGACAAACGGCGTCATCGTAGTGCTGGCAACTGACCACATTAAAGCAATACGTGGAAAGGAGGTATGTGAATTTGCCATAGAAGAATAAAGTTTCAGGTACGTAGTGAAAATAGAGTTTGCCCAGAAACATTGTATGATTCTTCCGCAATCGACGAACGGAGATGGGGGCACTTACGAGCTTGATGTTCCAATGAACCCGATGCAGGTATCGCTTATTGGAACACTCACCAACAAAATATTCGTCGTTAATCCAGGTTTGTTTGGGCAGTTCATTTTAGGATTCAGTGGGAGCCCTCTCCCTGAAGGAGATGGGGTTCGAGGACCTCGATTCTTGTATACCTTTTATAAGGGCAGAGAATTGCTGGCTAGAAGAACATTATAAAGCAGAACGTGTGAAGATGTACAGTGCTTCAGTTTAGCAACTCGGTCTTTTATGTTCCTAAGCATTTATCGTCCAGTCTTAAATATTTTTCGTGGAAGTACTGTGATTGTTTACTCCAACAGTGGCAGAGTCATACCACCATCATTTTACATGGCTTTTTCTTCCCTCTTTGTTAGGTACTTTAGTTGTGCAAAGATAAGAGCTAGGTAAGTTTTATATTTATGCAGATATTGTAAATGAGGTATATGGAGAGGAAAGGTGCGCATAAAGATTAAAGTAGAGCAGTTAAAAGAAGTACTCATTGACCTGCTTTGTTCTTTATAACTAAGTGGCTGGTTTTTAGTGGTAATGTTGTGAAAATTGCTTTTGCATAAATCTTTGATCGCTTTTAGCGTTAGGGATAAATGCCGAAGTGGAGATTACTATGTGGCCACCGGAGATGATATTAGCAGTACAGCATGATCCACTATCCGTTAATGGGAAACTTTATTCTTTAATCGATTCTTTAGATTATGTTTTTATTAAAAGCGTTTATTCAAGTTTCGCTACTTATGTACCTCGTTGTTTTGTAAAGATATAAAAATGCAAAATGCACCTCGAAATTTGCTGCATTACTTCAGGTAAAATTACCCGATGGGTTTTCAGTTATGTCTTAGATCCGGATCCCGAAAATTAGGCCTCATATCCTTTGATCTCACTGTTTTATGATCTCGCATTTTTCGCCTGTAAACAAAGTTCAGGCGTTCAAATTCTGCTAGGGGAAAAATTTTTGTAAGAATTTTCAGTGCTATGAATAGAACATTCGTTGTAAATTGAGATCTATTCTCTTCCACTGGAATCTATTTAACGAATTGGCAAATCATAGTAGTTGATTGAGTGTTGAAAATATCCTCAAGTGATGCTTGTCACTATCCTCCCTCCTGAAATGTTGCAGAAAAATTTAAAACCTTCATATGTTTTTCTGTAATGCTGATGTTGTCCTTTAGCGATTGTTTTATTAATAGTGAGCATAAGCTCGTTTGATAGGATCAAAGGCTATTAAATGGAAGCCAAAACTCAATTTGCATATTTTTCAATCTTTGTAGCGACAACTCATTTGGATGCTTAATTAAGCGTACATTTAAAAATATATCGCTATCTATAATGTAAATCATTTCATTACTTTTTTCGATTTTTATTCAATATTTAACTTATTTAATTTGATTTCATTATCTAAAAATGATTAGCTGAATTAAATTAAGACTGTAATAGTGAAAATGAGCTGAAAAATATGGCTGGCGATGTTGTTTGTGTGGCAACTACAACGCTACCCAATGGACTACGATTGATGGTAACTGTGGATACGCATGGCATTCTCTTACTCTATGGATGGCGAGATAATTTGGTTGGTATTTCTTTATATTATTGCCAGTTTTTATGTATTAGTTTTAGGCGATGTTGACTACGTTTATTGTTACCTAAAAAGGTACTATTGAAAGGTGTGGGGGTGTCCATTTCGTTAGGACGATTCTGTCGGACAACCGTTTAGCACTTAAAGGAAGAGAGAAGTTCAATTGCTAAAGAAGTGAAGTTAACGATTGCAAGTGAAAATTAACTAAGTGCACTCTCTGTGTTTACTTGCTAATATACGCAAATTTTTCATAAATAATTAGGAAATAAATAGAGAGAGAGAGAAAACTGGAAAAAAACGACTTTCAGCAATTCAGTGGTGATAGAGGCGAAGGCGGAGGATGGTGACCGAGGTCAGAAATTTATTGGCTGGGAGATGATTGAGTCTGACATGGTGCTGAGGTATGACAGATGCTAGCATGAGGTGGGATTTCGCACTTGATGATCCTCTTAGGAAATATAATGTAAAATTGGATACATGCTCTAGTACCTAGGCAACTGACTCCGGACCGTTTGCATGGCGGGTTGATTTTCCTCGAAATGTGCAGTTTTTCAACATATTTGACGTAGATGCTTCAGCAGGAAATGAGATAATTCGCGAACGGAGATCGAAACCGGTAACGGAAAGAATGCTTCAGATTTTCGTTTTGAGGGAAATTTAGCACAGCGATATAAGCAGTGGTTCTTTTGAAGGTGCCGCAAGCATCACCATTGGCACGTTGTCATGTATTGACAGATGCTGAATATCTGTCGGCAATCGCCGATGAATTCCACGAAAATACACTCTTCATAGCGCTATCAACACTCTATTTTAAGGTTGCCATCTATCATATTAATCTCTCGTCTATTGTACAAATTAAAAAACATTAAGTGCCATATCGAATTAAAATATGCCTCACAATAAAGAAGTCCACCCCAGCTGTCATGTAGCAGCTGTCACTAGTGGTGTAGTTTAATTTTATAACTTACTGTAGGTCCGATTATTTTTTTTTAAACACTCGCTGGGAATTAATTACACATTACCTTGATTTGGCAGGGTTTTGTACTGCTAAAGCGTTTGGGCGTGAACCCTTGATTAGGTTGGCTTTCCCGTGAATTTTCGGTCTGCGTCTCTTTGTTTTCTTTCTTCTTTTCGCCTTCTATGGCCCCTTGAAATCCTTTTAAGCGTTCTTACTGCATTCCTCTTTTCTAGGAGTCTCGTAGGAATTTTATTTTTGACGGCAACAACTGGCCAGGTAGCTAGTCGGAAGCGTATTGCATGTTTTACAGCTGCGGTGCAGCGATTGTAACTGTTCGTTTAACAAACTTGTGAAATTTGTATGTAATTTTATTTCATCTGATGTATGTCTCTCGACAGTTGATTTTATTATTGACATCCGGAAGTGTTGAACGGATTATTCGTATCCGGAACGTCACTTTCCGGTCGTTTAATTAGCTGATAATTGTGCTCACTGTATTGATCAGGCGCATTCGCGTAATTATTACCTTTTACTCTTTTTAGGTTTTTTTAAATTGATCGTAGGCGATGTTGTCTCTAAAGAAGGCCATTGTTTGCTGTCGGTTCGTTATCGTTTTATTAATCAGGTTGAAGTCATGGATTATCGATTCATTATTCGCTTTGGGTTGTTATAGATCGTGAACAATTCCACGCAAGGGTTTTTTTACTCGCATTTCTTCAGTCTTCGGAATTTCCTGAAATTTATTCAAAGAAGGAGGTTGTAAGTTTAAAGGTGGTATGCAGGATGGTGGTATAATTGAGGAATAGGTGATTCGATCATCATATTACCGGTAGAATCTACCTTACTGTCTAATGTTTCTGTTAAAGAAAAATGAAAGTCATGTCGCCCATTTTTAGAATTGATGAATGTTCTTTTAAAGTAATTGCGCATTTACCTTTTTCTCAAGTGTGATTTTTCTTTTCAATTTTGCTTTCTTTCATTTTCAGGTATGAATATTTTCTTCTAGATCTATTTATTAATGAATATTTCTTGATTCGTTTGTTATTGTAGGTATTGATAGTCTCTTTCATTTTATTAGACGATTTGAATGAGATTCACAAAAAGCGCCTTTAAAAAAATTTCAAATATCGTTGTGTTCTATAAATGTGAAAGAAATTTGTTTCAATTTAAAAAAAAAATACACAATGTTAACGTTGGTAACATTTGATTATGGAGTTATGTAAAATTGATTTTAGTTATTTCATTTCAATCACTTCATTACCTGCAGTTCTTATCTTCCGCCATGACATTTTTGTTGATTGTTTTCGATCTCGGATGTTTTGAAAGCTGTGCATTAAAAAAAAGTTTTTTTTTAAGTTTGGGAGACGAAAAAAAGAGGAGTATTATAATGATATAAAGTAAACTATAGAGTATACAAAAAGTGAAATAAAGAGGAAACGAAAAGAACGCTATCAAGAAACGTGGAAGAAATCATCTGAATAGAGTGCTATTCATAGACTTGGCATATCATATCATCGTTCTTAGCATTCGGTGATAGCTGCCTATATGAATCATTGGTTAGGAAACGGTTATCAATTGCGCTCGTAGATTTCATTGGTAATAAAGGATTCATAAAATTGCTCCCAGGTAGAGATTTACTTTAGTGGAATAGAATTTCATATAGTAATGTATCCGAAGTAATTATACTCAATAAGTAGTCGTTAATTGAATATATTTCATTAAGTTATCATATTAAGGTGTTTTCAATTTATTTTCGTTAATTTTTTAATTCATTGATCGAGGATTTTCTATTTCAAAATATTTCTAAGTGTTTCGATTTCGTTTGTAATCATTTCTTTATTAAATCCAAAGGTTATACATTTCCAGTCTTGTTTTATTTCAACGAAAAATATTTTATTATATCTATTTATCGAATGTTTTCGGTTTTAAAGTTGTAATTTTATTCAGAGTAGATGCAAGGATTGTTTTTTTGTGAAGGTAACGTTAGGCCTGCAGGGAGGGAAAAAGGAGGGGAAGGAATGAGTGTTAAATATAGTCTTACGATGCATTTTCAAATAAAGCTTGCAAGTTTCTTAGGTCTATAAGAATGCTTTCTGAATGAGAATGGTGCATTTTGGATGCAAAAAATTTCGATCACAATAATTGTACATTCCTATGGCATTGATTAATTTTTCGAATATAAGGTTGAAGAGAATTTCCTCTCAGAAAATTTTTATTAAATAGTTCTATTTTCATCGATTATATCGATGATGAAGCATCCTTACAACATCTAATATCCTCTTAATGCAAAATTTATGCCGAAAAATTGAGTACATTTAAAAAAAAAAATGAAAAATGGCAAAAATTGAATTTTTACGAAAAAGTAGATTTTTTCAATACTATTATATTTTATTTTTATGGATTTCGTGTATTTATTAGTTCTACCATAAACAAACTTTAAGCCTTATTGAATTATTTTTATCTTTATAAGGTATGAGGATAGTTAGCTCTCATAACTTAATGAATGTTGAGATTGTTAGGTAGCATTTTGAATATTTCCGGTCGTATTATATTTCATGTGCTCGCTATGCTATTGTTCAATAAATGCAATTTCACTCTCTTTTTTTTTCTGCATTATTCAACGTTTTTGAATATTTAATGTCTTTATGCGGATGTTTATATAGTATTTAATATTACTGTAGTACTCGTATGTTTTTTATCGATTATTTGATCATTTGTGATGGATCGTATCACCTCAAAATATCGATCGATGAAACATTTTTTATAGTGTAGAGTAATCGTTTAGTTATATTTTATGAATATAGTTGCGTTTATTTGTTAGTACAATTTTGTGCAATATTATTTTTATTTAGTTTATTATGCATAGCATAAAGAGTTGCAAATTTCACTTGTTCACTTCATTGTTTCTAAGGTTGGCGTATGTTTTTATATATACGCAAATTCCTTCTTAAATAGTAATGTCGAGATTTTAGTAATGTCCTTAAATAGTAACGCAAAAGGTTATCCAAGAAATTCAAAAAATTTTTGAGGGAATTTCAAGTGATTCGTGCTGAAAGGTAATGAAATTTATGAAAGCAAAAGGTAATGAAATAACACGGAAATATAGAGTCATATGTAGATCTATCAAGCATATGAAGAAAGAAAATATTTAACCACATCTAGCCAATGGAAACAACTCACCTGTACTTCGAAGGGCGGAAAAAATGGATGCATTATTGATATTAGTAGAAAGTAGATTTCATGCTCGTATAACAACAGGAAAGGGGAAACCATATACAAGATTGTTTATGCTGTAATATTTTTTGATGAACCGGAAGTGACCCTCAGGTCGACCGTAGTAAAAGGCAAATTGAAGTATTCATGAAAACAAACTGTTGGGAAAGGTATGCACAACCTTATAATAAATTATCAAGTCAAACTTATGCTTGCCGTATTCCAATGACCAAACTTGGAAGTACCTATGCACACCTGGTCGTAAATTTTGACTGGTATGAACTGAACCACTGTAAACCGCTAAAAGCAATACGCCTGAAGCAGTGGTACAGATCGCTAACACTATGATATCAGAAATCAAATAAATGATCGGCACTAAGTAAAAACGTCATTCCCGTCAGCTTAGTTCTATACCTCAATGGCAAAGCGCGGAGAATGTAGTGCAAATGCGGATGGCATTTCGGCGGCAATGGGATACTACAACATCCATGAAAACCAGGATCAATTGGGACACTAATCTCATGGAGATTTCCTGTAGAAGGATGAAGGTCATCCTGAGCCTAAGAAAACATCCCAAAGTTTGGAATGAAATAAACGGCATTCTTTTTTTTTTCATTGCAAATATTTCGATTCCGATCGTTTCGAGTAGTTGGCAAATGTATCAAGATGCTTTCACGTGAAAGTTGCAAGCATGATCACACGATAGGCGATAAATTTTGAAGTGATTAGCGAAGAGGACGGTATCACTTGAAATTTTAAGTAATCAATACAGATTCGTTCTTGAAAATCTCTCCCTATATAATATTATGCTCTGATTCGATCCAGGAAAGAGCTGAGGGTCTTCCGGTTTTAAGAGTGCTTTTTCGTGATAGATCATATCGAATACCCTTCCTTAGCCAATGTACATAGTTCCGGTTTGAACTTTCATACTCAATAGGTACGCTTGTTTGCTTAAACAAGAAAAAAGTTGCAATATCTGTTGATCGACCGGAAACTGAAGTGAACTATATGAGTTCTGGAAGGGTCGTCCGGCATAAAATTATATAATATCATACCTCGGATGTTTATCTGGGGAAGCGTTCTGGCGGCGGAGGTTAGACAGTTTTACGCTGAAGTGATAAGTGGTTTTTTCGATAAAGATAAAGGTGGAGTAAACAATTGGGGGAACGTAAAGAAAGTTATACTCAGCGGCTCCGGAGTTGCTTTTGCGGTACATTCGATAGATGAAGACGAGGTACAATCGGAGTATAAACGAAATCTTCCTGAATTTGTAATTAGAGTTGAGAGAGCTGTGCTAACTTTAACGCCGATAAAATTGAAATGCATATAGTAGCGTACAAAAAAAATCAAGCAATACGATGTTATTTCCCGTGAAAACATTTGAGCGATATGCTGCAAATAAGTTGCACTTTACCTACCTACCTATCCGGAGGTGATCGTTTTTTATCTTTTTTTTTAAATCGTCAATCATTAAAGAATTTAGAGTGATAGCAATTAGTTTACGTTTGAATGAAAAAGTTCTTTTTTTTTAACAGACAAATATGTGAAAATAATATAAACGTATAAGGAAAAAAAAATGCTGAAGTCAAAAATCTGGCCGACCATATACACTATCAAAATTTGTTACGATGCTTCCAGCCATCTATTGTGGGATAATAACAGGTTTGCGGGATTTTTCACTTACCTGGCTAATTATTAATTCGTACGTGACAATAACCCCAATCCAAAACAAAAAAAAAAAAACATGAGGTATGTAGCTCGAGGAGGGATCACAACAGTAAATAATACAAGCATCTTCTAAGAAGTATATGGCAAATATTTTGGGATGGGTAAATGCAATGTGTAATCCTACCGCCTATTAAGATCTCTAGTGAAGTACCAAGAAATTAAACAATCTTAAATGGTTGAAATTTTCTAGGAAGAGAAATTCAACATCATTTTCTGCTTGAATATCACCATCTCATCTCCACGTTTATTTTTCATCTATCATTGCTTACAATTACGGTATTCATAATACAGTAAGACAAGGATGATGACAAGATTGCACTTATAACACAACAAAATATGCATAATATGGAAATAGAGTAGCTCTCAAAAAGAGACCAAATGAAGGAAAAACCACACATAACCATTCGCATAGCTCGTGTATAACTCGTATTGAAAGTTGAACGATATTCAATTCGTTATTGCCATGTCTAGTAAGTGCACTGAAAGACGTTATTTAAACGTTTCTCTCTCATTAGATAAGCTTATCGATGAATAAAAATAATTTTCGCATAATTGAGGTATAAATAAAAAAATCAAATCTTTATGATGGTTGAAATATTAATTTTGAAAGAAATAAGTTAAAATTAGGGCGGGGGGGGGGGTGAGGGGGAGGGGGATATTAACCACTGATAAATAAAGGCCAAGAGGATGGCTATAAATTTCACTCTTTTACTGCTTAACTATGAAAAAAATTTTTTGAAATCTTTATGGTTTTTCTTTTCAGAAAAATTCAGCATATTTCACTTTAAAAAAAAATTTGAAAAAAAAAAGATTTCAATAGAGAAAAATCCTCATCTATTATTTGAAATTTACGATTATTTGTTTAAAAAAAAAAAAACTAAATTTTCCCTTAGAATTCCAAAAAAAAATTTTTTTTTCCGGTGATGCTAAATGATTATGATCAATGATCATCGTTTAGAAATTTTTGAATAGATTAACGATGAAATCTTTGATCCCTTGTTATGAACAACGTTTCAAAGTCAATTTATGCGTATTCAATCCTAGAGTCGATCTTTCTTTGCAAACAAAAAATTGTTCAATATTCAATGAAATTAAAATATGAGCATAATGAAATTTGAAATACAAATGAGTAATGATATACTCTCGTGGATTCTTACCTTTTAGTAATTGCATATTCTGGTGTTTGTGAAATACTATAATTGCATTGCGCTTGTTGATTACCTCCAAGAGTCTCAGGTATAACAAATGTAGCGCCAAGTTGTTGCATTTGTTGTAATTTCGTCTCACTACCTGCTCCACCGTCAAATTGCATCAACAAAGGTAGATGTTTCCTTTCGCCAGTATGCCATCGCCAATTACTCAGAATTCTTTTAGAAAATATCAACAAACGAAGAAAAAATCGTCATTTAAAAAAAAATTAAAATTGCATTTAAATTTAATGATATAACGAAAAGACAAAAAGAGAAGCACGAAAAAAAAAGAGAATTTTTTTTTTAATAGCAATAACAAATATAAATACAATAAATTTTGTCGAGAAATTCATTAAAAATTTGGAAATTTGCCAACGTTATAATAATTTTATATTTTTCTAAAATTTTATCCTCCTTTGCCTTTTCTCTCTCTCCCCTCCTCCTTTCGCTCCGATTTTACACGTATTGCTATGAAACACTCATCTTTTATCTATCTAAACTGTTAACTCCTCGCATTAGGAAATTTTAGTTACGCTGAGGTTGCATTTCATTGTGACCGTAACCTCAAGAATAAAACTAGTGGTCACTTGAGTGTCCCCTATTGCACCTGGTTTTGACCAATCTGCCGCTACCATCTTTTCTGGTCGTCCTCATAAAGCATCATCACAACCATTCCCAAATTCAGACAGCGATTACTCGCCTTATCCATATTGTTTTTCACCTCTAGCGTCATAGAAATGAGAATTGATAAAACTGATCTAATAATTTAAAGAGTTAATCGCATCATTTATAAACATCCTGTGCTTATGTAAACGTTGAGTGACCAATGGTCAAAAGTTCAGGCTAAAAGTTGACATCGTTAGCCTCTAAAAATTAATCGCCATATATAAAAGAAGGAATTTTCAACGTGCAAATTCACAATCATTTATCTTATACAAATATAATCGATTAAAGTCGATTATCAAACAATCGAAAACATTAAAGAAAAAATTCGATTGAAATTTCTCTTCAAAAATTTTCTATGAGCAAATAGGCTTTACTACTTTGTATGTAAGAGGTAAATAAAACAAAAAAAAAAAAATAGAAATATTTTTTAATAGTACATAAATCATTAAAAATATTTACTTATTGCATAATTGATCAACAAACGGAAGTAATGGTATTTACTTACCGATAAGGTATAAATGAGCATTTATTTCCAGCATATCGATAACTGCATAATCCGCCCATAATATTATTGTCTGTTGAATAGTACGTGAGAAGACGTCGTGAGAGTTCATTAAAGAACAATACAGATCTTTAAAAAAATAATAATAAATTTTAGCCCATTTCACCCCTCTTAAGCGTTCAACTAGACGAAGTAACCAATAATTATACGACCAACTGATTGGAATTTCTTGACAGTTCAATTTTTTGTCTAAGAAAGCAATAAAACGGTATGCCACTTTAGTAACCAGTATGATATATATGGACATATGTTTCGGACATATGTCATGATGCAACACCAAAAATCCTACCCGTACTTCCCCCCCTCCCTCCCTCTCTCCCCTCAATTTCGCTTTCACTATGGAAACTGGTCAGAAATGACGTATGGTAACACAAATTCGCGACAGCTTCCTCTCTTCTTTAAGTGTTGAGCCTCCGCAACTGCTAGCAATAACCGATTAGATGTTGCTGACTTAATTCATTCTCACTGTTCAACTGGCAGCAGTGAGCGACCGATCAGGTGTGAATGAGCTTACCTGGGAGTTTACGTTCAAGTTGGCACCCATCACCTCATAGATACCCGCATAATACCGTTAGAATTGAAGCACAACACCCCATTTCTTAGTACCATTGTTTTTAGGAAGCCAAATCTACGAGAAGAATAACGGAAGAGATCTGTGTTCACCAAACCATACCTTTGATCTGCTTTAACGAAATAATTTCCGCCGGCAATCATTTCGGCAAGAAGACCATCCGAACCTTCTTGATCAAAGAGTAGATTCTCATCATCATTCAACATCAGCTTGGGATCTCAAAATATTGAGTTTCTACACGGGTTAATCTATCAATTACAGGTGAGGACCTATGATTGGATAATGGGTGCTGATCACTAAATTTGTAAACATACAGCTTCAGCCTAACATTATAACAGCTTAACGATGATCGAAATCATTGAGTTTGTCGAATCACAATTAATATATGGCGATAGATAGTCTCTTATTTAAGAATGCAAAATACGATATTTTCCTCTCCTCATCTTTTCTCCCCTTGCATCGTTCCCTGACTTCTCCCTCGGGTAAATCTGTTTTCAAAAGACAACTGGCTGTCTACTTTTGTTTTCTATTTCACCCAGAATCATCTGGATTAGCTATCACAACGCTTTACCATCAAAACAGTAAAAAGAATGCTGAAAATGGCATGTACCAACGATCTCGAAGAGGTTCTCACGCCAATATGTATCTGATTGAATCATCCAGAAGTCACGACCCAAAGACGCAAGATATGCACATAGATTTGATCGTAGCAATTGAAACATCTGATAGCGACCATCACCAGCACTGAATCGACGATCCTGCATGACAAATGACGTCATTTTAGTTTGCTTTACACACATTTTTGGGTACTATGCAGATATGAACAAATAAATTCAGTCGTTCTTTCCCTTCTTCTGTTTATGTCATACACTCTTTATATCACCATGACGTCATGCAAAGAGTTGAACGTCTATGAATGAATGGATGTCACATTAGAGTTCCAGTGGATTTTTCATCATAACCGAATATTTAAGGCAAACTTCGATTAAATTAGATGACTATGAAATGAAAAATTCTTTAAATAAAGATTCCAGGTGGGAAAACTTAATAAGCATACCTTTAAAGAAAATTTGAGCTTCATCAACAGGTAGAGAATTTTGGAACAATCAAAAGTGCATGCAAACATCAACAACTACACATATTAATATTGAAATAAAATATTTCACATTAATTCGAGCTATAATATTTGTTCGCTTTTTTTTTAATACAAAAATCATATTTTGGACTAGTTATTCCCCCACTTCTTCTAATTAAAATAATTTTGAAAACAGAAATCCTGTAAAATAATTCCCTATGTCGGATTCTCTTTGCATTTGAATTATTTATCTTTGAAAGAATATAATAAAAAATTTTCTGAGTTAATCTCGTTGAAAAATATTTCATTCTTTCTTATTATTCGTATTCATATATATATATATATTTTTTTTCGCATACTTTCTTATTTCGAGAAGGTTGAAAAAAAAATTTCTTTTTTGAACGACGCATAGGTATATCCATAGAAAAAACTCAGTAAAGATTATATACGAATATACTTCCGCCTAATAGTAAATTCTTAATATTCTCACCAGCTCATAGTCTGAAATAATAGCGCACTCATTTGACTTCCCGATCTCTCCCCCCCCCTAACCCTTAATCCAGAATTGCCCTCAATCCTCCACCACATCAATCCAGAATTATCCACTCTTTGATATGAAAGCGGTTCATCGACGATCCTAAGAGCAGCTGAAGAGAGCGAAACAAATGTGCATTTTTATTCTTTTCAAAGAACCGGATGAATATGTGCAATGAGGAAAATTTCTGTGGAGATAAATTTCAGCAAAAAAAAGATAAACGGCGGAAAAAGCAACACCTTCAGGATGAAAGTAATTAACAAAAAATGAGCATTAAAGAAAAGAAGAAAAACCGGAACACACTCGTATCTTATTTACGCTTGAGGTATCTTATATCGCCTCCGGGCTATTCGAGATATCCGAAAAGAAGAAGGAAAAAGAGGACCGGAAGCGATGAAACTTATTTAGGCAAACAAAGAATGCAAATTGCCGCGAAGGGGGAAGGGAGGAGAACTCGGGGGGGGGGGGGGAGGAGGCTATGAGAATCACCTCGCATCCTTGCAGTGCCACCATCAATAATAATCGTGAAAAACGGAGGAAAAAAATCGAGGAACCTTCAAGATGCAATTTAACTGTATATTTGGTGATTGCATATTAACAGTACGGTGTATGAGAGAGACAGAGAGAGAGAGAGAGAAAGAGAAAGAAAGAAAGAAAGAGAGAGAGGGAGATACATCTATAATTCAAGAATGGTACCTAATTAAGATAAAAGTAAAAAATATTCTCAATCTTCTCAGTATTAATAAAAACAAAAAAATTCCTATGATATGATGCATAGTCATGAACATAGTTACCGAACCAGGTATATATTCATATAGAGGATCTCAATAAATACGCATCTAAAATAAGAGATTTGCGCGAAAATGCTATACAAAAAAAAAAATTGAAAAAGTTCCCGCATTTATGGTGTAAAAATTGTAGAGCTGGAAAAATCCGGGAAAAAAAAAGATTTTTGGAAATAGAAAAAGGTAAATGGAGAGAGAAAAGATAAAAAGGAAGCAGAGGAGCTTCAAAAAATTCGACGATGATTAGCATCGATGAAAGATTCCAAAAATCTCTCTCAGTGAGGCAATGATTTTGAAAAGATTAAAGGCGGAAATATCTATTGCAGGTGGCCATCTTTCATGTGATAGTCAATAATAAAACTCGAAATTGACAATATCCAGAGGTAAATAATCGTTTAAGACTCATGTCTCCGAATATTAGAAGTCACAGGTATAGTCAGATATTACAACGAAACTATAGAGAAGGCTAGATCTAATTAAGCGTGTTACAATAGAATATATAGTAAAATTAAGAATAGGATTTACCAGAAAAGACTCATAAATATGCAAAATGCAAAATATAAATGTAAATTAATTTTTTTTTAAAGACGAAAAAAATAATTATAGTGAATTAAGTGGAATAAAAACTCCAATTGAATACTGCGGAAAAAAACGGTCTCCACCGCCCCCCCCCCTCATCGCCTTTCAATGGATCGTTTTCTTTTGAAGTATAGAACTGAAAAAATCTTGTTTTTTAGAAGTGGTACTGAAGAAGCCCATTGTCTCTTTAGAAAAAAAAACCTTATCTTCCTTCCCCACCCTTTTTCCATCCCATCTCTCTTTCTTCTCTCCTAAGCACCTCATCTTTTCAATAAGACCCTCTCGAAACCGTAAGAAATTTGTAACCCTTGAGGTATTAATCAGCGCAATACGATATTCTGCTGGCAGTAGAATTACTCACCATGACGGGTATCTTCCAATGAAGAACTTGTAAGTTGGGCCAAGCACGTTTCAGCGTTTTGTAGGTATCCGTATCGAATGCAAGGATAATCAAACGATTATGCACGTTTTTGAAGTTGACTACATTACACAGCCAATTTAGAGTAACGTTCACAGCGTGCTATAATTAACACAATATTCATTATAATTGCCCTCATCATGGAAAATTATGATACTTTGCAATGGAAAATTATCTCTACGGTCTTATCAACACCTTCCGGTCAATTCATTTACTTCGAAAAGAATTATATGGCAAAAAGATAGGCAAAAATGTGCCCAAAAAAATGCCAAGAAAAAAATGCCAACGATTCTATTTGCATAGGTTCTTCTAAGAGTGATCGAATTACACTATACTCAAAAAGAAAAGGAATATTTCGCAAGAAATTTTGCACGTGGAAGTTGATTCTAACAAAACGTCAATGAATTTATTACAAATTTTTTAAGCCAATTTCTTCACAATTGCTAATCAATTAGGTCGTTCAGAGCAACATTCGAAGAAAGAATGCACCTAGAATCCAGAAGGTTTTTAGGCGTATTGTTAGCGCCGAATTTGACAAGCTCGAATATAAAATGAAATATTTTGCTAATATTTTTGACACTTTTGCCTTAATTGTTTCTGAAATCATTGTGTCCCCATTTAGAAATATTAAACAGCAAAAAAATAAATGCGCATAATGCGTTTTCTCGTTCAATAAAACCCCTTATATAATCCCATAATTAAAAATTTTCTTATATAAAAGAATAATAATCAAAAAAAACCCTCCACCATCAAATTCGGGAACCATTTAAATTCAAAAACAATAATCAAATTTGTGGATTAGCATTTATAAAGTGTGTGAAACAAAATGCCACATTTATGCCTTCATGTATATAGACGTTTGCGAGTCCGCGCTAGTTTCAATTCGATTAACGAGTACGCCTAAAATCCAGAAAATTGACAGGTGCAATGTTATCGCAGGATAAATCCACTTGAGAACGAATCAACTTGATCAATCGGCTACGAAACGAGTCGTACGTCTTAAAAACCGTACACATTTCCAATCGACCTGAGTTTTATCTAGTACCAGTTAAATTGTCGAAAAAAAAAACACCAAATTTTTAGAGCAATTAAACAAGCAGTAGAATAATCTGAAATATGGTTAGATTATTGCGCGCATTTTGTTATTTGTTGATAATTTATGCAACCGGTTGGTCAGATAGGCAGAACTGCAAAAAAAAAACGAATAACGTATCAGATTTTTTGGCATGCTTTTCTACTTGTATAAATTTGTCGCAAGTTGTTCGAAAATCACCTCAAATATGGGATATATAATTCAATCTTGCGATAATCTCTTATTTATATAAAACTATTTCTAAGCGTATTCTATCGAGAAAAGCGGTCGGTTTATTTGAGGAAATTTTTTAGAACCTCAAATTAATTGAAAAATAAAATTTGCTTGAAATAATATTTTTGAGAAATGATTAAAATTTATTCAAATTTCTATTTTCAAAATCAAATTATTCATTTTTTTAATGAAAAATTTTTTTCAAGGTTATTTCGTTTTTTTTTAATGCTCATAATAAAAAAAAAAGAAAAAATACTAATAAAGAAAAAAAAAATGCAAACCTTATTCAGCATTAAAAATGCTGGACTCTCATCAATTGTGTCGAGTGCCTAAAATAAATTCATTGCATTAAGCAACAATATTATTTCAACTTGAAATAAGAATTTTATTTTTCCCGAAGAAATTCTTATTTAAAAAAAGAAAAAAACGGAAGCAAAATATAAATTCTGAAATATAAGCTATATATTCTTCATTTCTATTTTTTTTTAAATGAAATATGGAAAAAAATTGAAAAAAAAAACTTAGAAAAATCCAAAATTACATAAAAAATTGATGAAATATAGAAAACAATTGAGATATGAGTTATGATTTAAAAAATGCCCACAGGTAGAATACTATCATTCAAATATTTACCTTCTTTCGCTAATTTATGCCGAATAACAAATATAACGCATCTTCAGTTTAAAAAAAAAAGTTCAATATATTATTCGGAATTAATTATCACCCTTCCTCACCTTCCCGTAAAAAAAAAAAACGAAAATTATTAGCTATAAAATGAGTTTCACCTCAGCAAGTGCTGTACTGTTATAGAAAGTGGACAAGTCGACTTGCCACTGATGTTGTTGTATAAATTGAAGCGCATCATTGCTTATGGCCAATTTGCGAAAGAAATGAAATAGAATCGCTAACACGATCGGTTGATAGAATTTCAACTCGATTCGCATCGGAAACCCTCTCAAAAGTGCCTAAATTTAATTCATAATTAAGGTGTACAGTTAATATTTATTTCACAATGAGCAGTCGATTTTTTAAGCATTTTTTCTTTTGTTATGACTGCTGATTCCGAGATATCAACTCTTTGACTCGAGCAGTTTCTCAGGTATAAAGGATCGACGTTTACACGGTAGGTCAAGGAAACTTGATAATACTGACGAGTTACTTGTACTAGTTAACAGCGTTTGAGGCATCGAATAGAATTTCGAACGAATTAGTGCTATTTCAGAAAGACCGGAAGATTTAAAAAGTTTATTTTTTCTCATAAAATGATCTCAACCGCTAATCCCTCCCCCTTTACTTCTGCTGAAGAGTCTCCCAAGCGAGCCTTTGAAAAAGGTGCTAATTGAAAGGTGATTATTTCGTTTCGAAACGAATCTAATGCAACAAAATAGGTTGAAAATAAGATAAAGAAAATTATAAAAGCAAAAAAAAAGAGAAACAACTTTGAGTGAACTTTTTAAATACCTAAGAATTTTACTCTGAAATTGAAGAAAGAGAAAAAATTGTTACTATGAATCGAATATTATTTGAATGAATCCTACGATGTTTAAAATTTTACTTCCAATATTGAATAAATAAAAACTCATTGTGGATTGTATAAACGATGTTGCGAGTGTAGTTCCCACATTCCTCTTCCTCCCTCCTCCCCTCCCCCCCCCCCCTCCACCCTCACATACAACAATCCAAATTGACCAAAAGAATGGCCTTCACAATCGCACATCCCAAAAAAAGTAATGCTTAAATATTGTGGCATTGTATACACATTAAATGAATAATTATCAAATTACAATCAATTGAACTAAACAATGGAACAGATCAATAAAATATCAGTAATAAAATAGATAGAAATCGATAAATATCAGAAGAAGAAAAGCCCCCTTATGCCTATATTCGTATGCATTTTGAATATTTCAATTGTTGTGGCGAAACGAATCTCAAATCGCATAAAAAAATAAATTCATTAATTATATAAACGAATATTTTCAACACAACGATAGAATGGATAGTCGAGAGAGAAAAGAAGAAGAACAATTAAAACAGGTAATTCCTAATGATAATTTCAAGTGAATCAATTGGAAAAAAAAACTATTGATAATTGGAACGCCGAGAAAATTCTTTTATGGAAACGGAATGAGTCCACCAACAATATGCGAGAAAGTAATAGATAGTAATAAGTTGTATATGAGTTGTATATGTTTTATAAGTTGTATTCAATCCTTCGGCAGATGCCTTATTTGTGTTGTGGACGCGTTTTAATTGAGCATCAGAAGGCCTTGACAGTGATGTTCACTCAAATTCGCAGCTAGATTTGAGTCAGAGGGAGCTTCACTCCGAGATGGAATGCTACTGAAGGGGAAGGAAACTCAGATTCGCTTTGGATATTTGCCTACGTTCGAGCAGGTTGAGCAGAATTGATTTGACTAAAGTTTGCAAAGCATTCTTGCATTAAGGCCGACTCGTCAATAAACTCAATAGTTCTCTCGACAGTTCCCCCCCCCCCCCCCCCGTCTCAACCTTATGAGATTTAGGCATCGAGAACCACAATCTGCAGTCAAGCCGACAAGGCTGAAGAGCGAGGAGAGGAGGAAGGAGAGGAGGAAAAGTAAAGTGAAATAGTAAATTTCCCAACATTTATTTCATAAACTCTCACAAGTTTTAACGAAATGATTTTTGAAAATATCGTCTCTTTAAATGGTTATAAAAGGTAAAATTTCGAGTAAATATCTTCAATAATCTAATGTAACAATGCAGTTAATATAATAGATAAGAAATTTACTTACGGGTTATTAATAAAAACGAATTAATGAACACAATTCTCTGAAAGAAATCGCATAAAATTCATTTCCGCACTTATAACAAATAGATAAGATTTCCTTATTTCGACGATTAAAGAGCGATCCATAAAGAATAGTTAAAATACAATTTTTTCTATAATTATTTAATGATCCATTTAGAAAATTATAGTGAATTATAAAAGCAAAAATAAAGCAAAGCAATTCAAAAAAAAAAAACGTTTCCTATAATAAAGAATTTTTTAAAAAATTTGATGAAGTGAATATATACTAATTTACTTGTAACCTACTACAGAAGTAACACTGTGATTGAAATACTTATATATAACAAAATTTAGTTGTATTGAGAGTAAATTATGGATTCTGAGTTTAAAAAAAAACGATTCAGTGTTCTATATTTTACAATAATTGTCGTTAGCTTATGAGCTCTTAGCTTGAACTTATTGATTGATTTCGATCATTTTTCAAATAATCTCTTCTCATAATTCCTTTGCTTCAAATATGATTAAGCTGAGAACTGAAAAGTATTTCGACAGGAAATTAGTGACAATATTACTTCTTCAGCTATGATTTTTAATACTTAAAAAAATGCTTCTCTTGAAAATCACACAAAAATGCTTCCACCTCTTTTTGACGGCAATATTCTCTAGCCGTAATCGATGAAAGAAAATTACCAAAAAGTTGGAGTAATTAGAACTTGACCTGAGAAAATTGACAACCTATAAAATTAGACAAGAGGTGACAAAATTAAGCGGCAAAATTCCCTTTCAAACGGTCTTAGGTGGCATTTGAATAAAATCTGTTAAGAGTGTCGAGGATAAATGAAATGGAAAATGATAATTAAAAAATCTCTGCAAGAAATGAGAAATAACCTACAATGGCGATTGATCCAATCAAATGGCTGATACGAATAAAAGATAAAACGTTGAGATAAGTGCGCACAGATGACGAATAATGAAGAATGGAATTGAATGAAAACTAATACGATGAAATAAAACAATTTCCAATCGATATATTATTAGAAATCTCATATTTCATAATAAATTAAATTAAGTTATTGAGTTAAATTAAGTTCTTAAGTTTCAATTAAATTAAGTTAAATTTCAAAATTGATATAATCTCGTGTACAATGAATGACTTAAAAGTATTCAAGCAATATTTTAAGAGAAGTGAAAGAGAATAAAGAAAGAAAAAGATCTAAGAAATTTAAAACGCTGGAGCCCTACAAGGGATCGAATCGATAGAGAAATACCTTGCAAGTATGCAACAGCATATGGCAGTTATGCGCTACATGTAAAGGGTTTTTGTAGAGCGCCACATTTAGAACATCACGATAAGACGTCTACGAGTCCATTTGAGGACAGCCGAAAGGATGCAGATGTGCCCATTGCCATATCCTTCATCAATACGAGATTCGCCGGCGTTACCTCTTCGAAAAGTCCTTCTTTTTGGCGTCTTTTTGCATATTAGTCTTCATGATGATATATTTAAGAAAATCATACGCTCCACCATCATCAAAATCGTTCCACTCAATGACACATCCGAATTGATTTTTCCTGAAATAATGTTTCAGCTTGGATATATAATGACCTCACTCCAGCTCTAGTGAAGTGGATGTATTTACACAGATAGAATCCGATCAAGATCGAATATGACCCGTGTGGTCATCGGTTAAACTCGATCTTGATTCCTGCCCTACTGGTAATTGGGACAGGGTTTAACGTAAACCTTTCAACCTTTACACTCAAGCTATTCTAGGCAGAATAAAGACTAGAAAGCTTGCAGTATGCGAGCTTCATTACCCCTGGGCTTCTCTAAATCAAAAACTCACTAAACAATATTCTAGACTAATTTACATGAAACTGGCTAAACAAACATCACTGTTCTAATCAGTGGTCGAAAAAATATCGTCGGGAAAATTCCAGTCTTGCACAAGAGAAGCATCCAAATTGAAAATATTAGGCAATAAATAAAACGCAAAAAAAACCCCAAATTCAACGCTCATCTTTGTAATTTTTTTTTTTCACTTCCTCCTTAAATATTCAGAGAAAACCACAAAGGATTCGCAAAATCGATAAGATCAACGAATTGATTTCAACCTTTTCATGTTGATCGAGAAATATGCCACACAAAAGGGATTACATCGGCATTTTATTATTATATATCATAAAACAATACTGCAATGCAATACTATTAACATATTACCAGTTTATAAGTAATCCCTTCTTGCATTACTTGTAAACTTTTAAGTAGTGATATATAATGCTACTCAATCGTATATCCATAGACTATCCGCTTCGTATCAAAACGTTGGGTACACACCTTCTTCCACTTACCTGCAAACTAAAACAAGTGTAAGAAGCTGCTTATCTACCCTTCTTCACAAAAGATACCTGGCTGCTTTCACGCTTATTTCGGGTGGATTTGACTGCATAATCGAATTCAAAAATTCAATAAATTCCCTTTGGTGTTCCGCTCATCGTTTACTCAGGACAAACATTAGCATAAAATGGGGATTCAAGGCATGCACAACGACCCCCCATCCAGGAAATGCGGATAGTGGCTAAGAAATAATTTTCGTATACATTCAGCGTAGAAAGATGGAACTTCCTCGACTAGCGTTCCAACTTGATATGCAAATTTTTCAAAATCCTGCATAAATTAGGACGCAACTTCTCAAATACTTCAATTGAAACCAACGATCCCAAGCAAGGACTACTTCGAAATGACATAGCCGAGCTCTGAAGTGATTTAAATACAGATCATCTGTTCTCCATTATTATTTTAATTCCTAATTAATAATAAAAATAAATGAAATAATTGTTGAGATCAGTTTAGCCGCTTTCATTTATTATCAAAATATATGAAAATAAAATAAAAACAATGATTAAAAAAATATCCGATGAGGAATTTTTCTTGCCATTTCAAATCGATCATCAAAGAAGGCAATTTCAATTAAGCTTCGAATTTCTTTTTTTCTTAGAATTTTTCTCTTTTTTTTGCGTTTTACTTATGGAAATATTTTGAAATTAATTTTCATATTTAATTCCTCTTTAGGGATTTCTATCAAAATTCCCCCTTTAGCGATATTTTTTGATTGTTTTCAATCAATGCCTAAATAGTATTCAATTCAGTATTGCTATATGATCATAAATGAATAGATATCATCGATGCAATTAAAAATCTCGAATTGCGATCACATACTATATCTCAATGGATATTCATATCAAAATATTATCTCATAAATTTAGCATTTAGAATATATTATAGTTGGATTTAATCGAAGATAACAGAAAATAGAAGCCAATATTAAGGACGAATGGCTCTCACCTCTAAACGTATCGCATAGTCCTCACATTCAATAAGAAATTCGTTTTTGTTTCTTGTTTCAGGCTGATTTTCTAACGTCAGCTAATAGAACAACTTGACACAACTTTTATTATACGAAGAAGACATCTCTTGTAATTGCCTTAGGCTGTCAAGACTTTGGTGTAGGGGCACGGCAATGCAGATGCATTTCCATTCAAAATAGAGTGCACGATATAAACATCTTTGTTTTTTTGCTCAGGTGAACTCTCTCGATAGGTACCAACTGACAACCTCACAGTCACATGCAGAGCAGCACAATACGGTTTTTTCATATATTTACTTCGAGGCAAGCAGTAAAACTGGTAATTTTCCGGAATTGGAGATTTAAGTGATCGGAACAAGACAGGATGAAAGTTATTCCGGAAACACAGCGGTTAGCCTTCAACGCCTGATTGATTCACCTCATAAATAGACTTGCCAGGTGTTCGTAGAACCAATATGAAGGATGGACGAGGTGGGGTAACGGCACTCGTCAATAATGACATCACTGCGGAAACTGCTGCAATACCCAGATGCTTCCGTTGCGAAAGGTTGTATTGATGTTCTTGCCGAGCCGAGAAAACGTTTCGTTTGATTTCTACCTACTCATGCGTCCGATATTTGTGCACTTAATTGTGAGGAATTTCTTCATCCAATTGTTGAATCATTCCTAATGGATCACGCTAAGGTGGTAGTTGATGATATGAACTTACGTCTTCTTATCGCGAATAGGTTGGTTGCATCAATCCATTTGCCAAGAAACTTTCTCGAAAGCGTCGCCTTTACCAGGCTCATCCGAGATCCCACTCATGGCGATAAAACTCTCGACTTAATTTTAGCAAATAACATATCTACCGTTCGTTGCCAACAGCATTACGTTTTGAATTTGGTACTTCCGTTGGGAAACCTATAAAAATGAGTGGAAGAGATGTTACTAAGTATATCTGTGAAATGGCATACGTATCTTCATAACTCATCCGGGATCGACAAACTATATACCCATTTCCTGGCTTTTTTGTGGAATATTGTGGTTTTTGCACCAAAAAGGGATCACAGACCAGGAGATTGCTCTCACACCTACAATGATCGGTAGCCAAAAAACATTTCCTATGGTTTGGTCTGATGGCAAAATGACATTCTATCACTTTTCTGCGCACTGTCAGGAATCGATGCTTCTAACTTCCGGTCAACTGTAAAAAACGTGTGGGATATGACAGAAATCTAGCACAGCTTTAAAAATGCATCAACAGCAAATTGAAGACATATTATGCAATACGCAGATTAAAATACAACCGCGACGATTCCCTGATTATTGACAGCCAGCTGCAATGCAGTATCCTTGGAAATTATTTCTCTCGTGTCTTCATGGATGGAAGCAATACGCCACGATCACATGTGTTGCAACACACATTAGGTTTATTGATATTAGTGTTGACCCAGTTTCCAAGATTATTCAAAAACTCAGGAACAATTTTCCCCTCATATCACTGTCGTTTCTAAAGCATATTTCAAAATCACTTTCGTCGAAGCTTTGCATAATTTTTCCATACATCGTTTCTTGGACTTACGGCTGCGGGCATTTGTTGCACCGATCCTTGAAGAAACCAGCCGCTATCTCAATAAAAATCTTCGCCTGAATACAACTCCTTCTTCGCTTTGTATTTACCTCCTCATCCAAGCCTCTCTGCCATCACCATCTTTATCACGAAATTTTTAAAAGCTGCTTCTTTAGATTCCTCAACATAATTCACTCTACTATAAGAACCTGAAGTTATCTAAAGGACAATCTAATTTCAATACCAAAAATTACAATACAGAACTGCAAAAAATATTTGAAGAACAGACTTTTCAAACGCCAAGCTTAAAATATAATACTGCAAAAAATTGGAGAAAATGATAGAGGATGCATCAGCAGTTGAGAACTACTATCTACTTTGTATGAAACATCTCAAGAAGAACCTTTATACCATCGATTCCACCACACAAGACAATCAATAAATTAACACTCGATAAAGGCAACGCAACCGTATCTCGCACTCGGATCCGCATCACACCAAACATAACCCTTACGAAGAGACAAACGGAAGGCTGTCTAACCTCCCCGTCTCCCATACGATATAGACAGTAAGTGAATAGGACGCTAATTAGGCCATCCCTTTAGCTTTAATACGACCTATCACCTATTAAAATCACGCTCACCCTCTTGTCTATCCCTTCAAAACAAAGGTCAAGAACAGTTTGAAGTAATTAACGACTCTTACTTCTTTTTCACACTTCAACTACACAAACACCTGTTAAGAAGTAAAAACTCATTAGCTTGATGTCTAAATTGTACAAATACAGATCTGCAAAATTATTCTCATTGAAAATATTAATTGTCAACCCTCTTCTCTTCCTCCGTAACAGGATTATCATGCCTTATCCATATATATAAGCGCCGTCCTGTTTCAGGGACTTACGTCTTCCGCTTACACAAATCACGCCCACCGCTGGGCTTAATGTGCACTTTGGCACAATGTTCATGTATGCAAATAAAACACTGCTTTGAAGAGGTGAATTTTGCAAAGGTAGATAGCGGAAAAGAAATAAGAGCCAAATAACATTATAAACAAAGGAAAAACGGTTAAACGAGAATCCCGAAATGATGCGAAAACGTTCCCTTTAGGGAAGTATCAATATTTAAGAAAAAAATACAACGAAAGAAAAGAGAGAAGAGATTTTGAAATCCACTTTCTATTCAGTTAATTACCCAATAAGCGGCACACTCAGTTCTGATGCCTCGCCATCTGCTCCGTTACACCTGAAAACCAAATCATTTCAATAATATTCGATAAAATCGTCTAATAAGGCAACATTTCGCGTTCATGGTAAAGGAACCGCTGTATGCACCTCAACGCAGAGGTCGTGAACCTCCCCTTCCCTTTGCAACGGCAAGACCATGGCACTTATACTTGTAACCGAAAGTATTCCAATCCAACCATATATCATGAAGGCTTCACGTTCCCCAACATGATATGGCATTAGAAGTGAACAACCTGTTCAGCAAATTGACTTCGACAGCCCTCCACCTCTCCTGGGATCTAAACGTCATCGTCTCTGTTTGTCTAGGCGAGAAAAACTTGGACAAATACGACTTTGCATTTCTGAGTACCATTTCGCGGCATTCCACGTTCCGATAGTGCTCATAATTTTGCAGTTCGGGAGCTTAAACTACCGCAAACATACGCAAAAGAAACAGCAAAAAGCGCATAATTTACAAGTTAAGCATTCTTACAACCACACAAGTTGCTCTTTCTATCTCTGCTATCGCTCTAACTTAAACCGCGTCACTTCAGCGCAACTTCTGCAAGGGCAACTATGGAAGCACGCAACTAACTTTTTGGTCTCGACGTAGCGGTTGGCTTTTTAATTGTCATTCCAGGTGGTGGCACGCCGGACAGAAGCGCCATTTCCGGTGGTGGCGAGAGTCCACCGTTCGATCCTCCCGATGAGTAATACAAATTGCCGCTTTTACTGTTCCGCTTGCTCAGTGGCGGACCGTTAAATAAATCCGGAAATGCAGGAGGCATGCCACCCACTTGTGGCATATACGACCCGCCCGAAGAATATGGATGCCGTCCGTGTGACCGTGAACGCCGACGACTCTCCTGAAAAATTAAGTTCGTTGACGTAGTGAACGATGAAGCAATTCATAAAATAACGGCCATCTTTTCTTGTTCTCTTGATGCTGACTTAGAGAAAAAGGATTTAAAAAATTTCCTGAATCTTCAGAAATAGTTCAATTCCAGTGAAAAAAAAATGAATTCCTATTGTTATTAAGAATTCACTAACAAAATCACTTTCACCTTCCGCTGACTCAAAATTTCTTTCTCGTGGGACTTCTGGAGAACGCATACCTATGATAATTTCCGTGATGAAGTAGCAGTACTTATCACCGAAAGAATACAATTAACACTCAGGAACAAAGATGCCCCTGCAATAACAAAACCGAGTGGGCGGCATAAATAAATAAAATACTAACAGTGAAGGCATTAGTCAAAAGAAATGGAATCTACAAAAGCAACCAACTCTTGCTTTCACAGAAAAAATTCAGCCTTGGAACACAGCATACCAAAGTCTGCCAACATCCATCCATCACAAATGGCTACTTGGTAGGAGCAGGATGGAGGAAGGGAAAGGGGATTAATGCCGAGGTCGCTACTCTTGACCCTGACGCTCCGGCTGCAAATATCTTCCTGGCTCCTGACGCAATAAAATATAATCAAAAATTTGAACTGAATTACCCGGGAGTCAAAAAATTGGTTTATTCTTGTGAAGTTCTTTCTTTCTTTCACAGATCTCGGCCTCAGTTTCCTCCGTTCTCCAATGGAATCTCGCAGAATCCGCTTCATGATCAACTGCTTCATTTGAATGATGCAGTTCCACCTTTCCCTTGCTTTTAGCATTCCAGTGCTCCTTTCATCTCCCCTCTCCTCCCCTCACCCCCACCAAAAAATCCTTCAAAAACAAGCAACACAAAACCTAACGAAGCTGCTTAAAATCAAGAGACACTCAACCTTGGAGTTTAGAAACTCATTTTAATTCTACGCATTTACTGGTCCTCTCACCATATCAACGCACTGAATATTTCACAACAGCAATATTCACCTTCTTGGGCCTTGATGTATACTGCCCGCCTAGATCGGGTGATGTATCCCTTGGTTCCCTATATGACCGTCTCGACCGGGTACCTTTCTTCATTCCGACACCGGATAGATCGTCTGGCGATGTCGTCCCACGTAAACCACCACTCATCACAGACGACTCCCCTGCGGAAAATACCTGAAGATAGGTTAGTCGTATTGAGTTAAGTCAAGGGATGGAATACGCTCACTTCAACAAAGATACGTCCCCACCCTACTCTTATAAAAATAGTCAATTTCTTCGCCACAAACTTCATCAGTTTTGCTTCCAGGCACGTGGAAGTAGCGAACGCATAGATCGAAAAACCAATCGAACGTCATTTTCCATGAATATTATTATTCATCAAAATTTTCAACTACCTTCCGAACAAGTAAAATATTATTCAAAAAACAAGTAAAAAGAATATCGCCGTCCGTTCTTGTTTGCCTTCCACTAAACGACATATGCATTGCCTATTCATCACCTTCTTCCCCTTCAAATATTCACCTTTGTTATTTATGCCACTTCTTTAATTTGTCCTGATTCCGCACCTGTGCTTTCCAGCATTTCTTCAGAGCATTTTCTATGCTAACTTTGTTGCGAGATTATTTTTCTCCCCTTTCAATCGCAATGCTTGCGATGAACCTTAACTATCCGTTAAAGCTTGCGATCCGTTGAAGCGTTCGTTCACCTGTCACGGCACTGAGGATGACTGAGCGAATGGCCAACCGCTTTTTGGTTAAAAATGAAGACAAACCGCATTATTAAGCTGAAGTTAATATAAAGCTGATTAAAAGATGTTCTAATTCACCTCTGCTGGCTCGTCATCACCCCACAACGGTCGAATCATCGGTAATGGCGGTGGGCCGAGATGCGATACGAACGGAGCGCCGAATTCCCGATCTGATGACCCATTACTGGACAAGTTAAGCAGGTTGCCTCCATCAGGAGGTTTGGATATGGCCGCAAGTTGCGCCGCTTCCAACGACTGAAAGAAACAAAGCCAGTTTAAGGATGCATACCAGGTACATTCTATGACCTGTTACGGGTCGGATTAACTCCACTCGCCGACATCGTTAACCCCAACTAAGTCCACTATGAATCCGATGATGGTCGATTAAAAAAAAAAGAAAATTGATATAATAAAAGAACGAATAAAACGAATTCCTTTAAAACCGGGCTAATACACCAGATGTAAGTACAAAATTTCCAACATTAATTAGTGAACTTTTAAGCAAAATATCTGGAATGGAGTCTTAGATGCTCAACTGCCTTTTCCACTCCTTCATAAAAATGGCGCATCTGACCCAGCGATCTCGATCAAAAGCAACCGCGGCCACCGCGATCGCATTTAACACATACCAATCAGACATGAAAATATGTTCAATTAGCAAAATCAAACAAAAAACCTTTCTAAATCAGTCGTGCCTCATATCGCATCCAAACAGATGCCACTACAAGCCCATCACCTAATCAAAAAAACAACGTCAAATCCAGCGGTGTACCTTTGCGCGTCGATAAATTATATGGTGTTATCGTCGGGCATCCGGTAGCATTTTATCCGCTAATCACTTCTGTTAATGTTCTTCAACTACTGTTCATTAAGCAGGAAACTACACTAAAGTGCTTAAAAATGAAAAATCTTCCTTGCCGCTCAGAGCTTAAAACTCCTTTGAGTGGACAATCACTGCAAAGACCTGCCAAAAATGTCACAATACAGACTTTTACTCTCTTGTACTAACTAAAGAATTGTCCGCGAATAATAAAAACATACAAAATAATGCCCTCATATCCTTATTTACATCAATCATCCACAAAAACCTTCACAACTCAATTGACATAAATTGAAAATCTTTTACCACGATATTTTGCCTGTTTAATGAAAACATAAAATGAAATAACATATTGTTTGAAAATAATGAAAATGAAAAATAACATAAAAAGCCTGAAAATTTCCCAAATATTCTTTTGCCCGTTTCAAAGTCAATGAAGGTTAAAATACCGTGCGCGATCTCGCAGTGCTACGCCTATATACACCAAGTTCCACAAATCTAGCCTCAGTATTTCACCAGTTAAAATTATTATATATATATATATATATATATATATATATATATATATATATATATATATATATATATATATATATATATATATATATATATGGACTTTTGCCTCGTAGATGCAAATTAGCCATCTTCCTTTGCAAGGTAAAGCAAATCACCTGCTGTAAAGCATTGATAGTCTGTTTGCATTCACGCATCTCATGGAAATGCCTCGTCTCTAAGCGATTATTCTCTGCACGAAGACGTTTCAGCTCTTGTTCAGCTTCCTGCAAACTACCTTCTTTTGACCAGCACAACCTTGATGCGCAAATAGGATACGCGACCTTCTCCGCATCCAACATGCCAATGCACTAGGCTAGTGCCAAACCAACACCCCACATTTTGTAATAAAAACTGCTTTATTTTTATGATTTCTAGCCAGAATTTCTTCTAAAATCAACTCCTTCAATTACTGCCCACTGCCTGCTAAATCTGCAGCCTCTCATTTCGTTCAGTAATAATACTACAAATATTCAAAAACTCCCCCGCCCCCTCCCCCCGTCAAACATTAATCGATCAGTTAACAACAGCTAATATGTCCTAGTAAACATCATAAGTTAACTCGAACTACCGCACCAATTCAACTAGAATTTATTTACTCAATCGTCTATCGAGTTGCCAAATCAAACCCAAAAATGGATTTCCCCAATATTCGGCCGAAGCCCTTAACACAGCCTCATTTTCAGCGGCTCTTCAATGCTTTAAATGAAATATTCGTTTTTAGCTCTTTCTTAAGCACTGCTTCTCGTCTGCGTCTTTATAGTACTCACAGTACTCCTTGCTCCCCTATATCAACAATGGATTTCCGCCGGCAACAGCTTTTGGATTGAAATGTTTATTGAAAGGGCTTTATTATTCCCGATGTTCTATCAAGACATCACATCACTACAACTTAAAAACGCCTGTGATGGCATCTCATTTTCCCAAATTTATGAGCGATGAGAGAGGAAGGAGGGAAAAGAGACTTAAGCGCATTGAGCATCGCCATTCCCTCTTTCTTGAAACAATTAAATGCAGAATGTGAGCTTACCTGTAGGAAGTTATTGCCCGTTATCACCAGGTAACTATCCAAAATTATCATTACCGCTAAAATTTAAGGTCAAAAAAAGACATACGTTGAGTTTATTTTGGATAAGCCTGTTCTGCTCCTCGAGATGACGCACTTCCGTTTGCCACTTGCTTACTTCGTCCCTCAGTCGTTCGGTCACCTCCTCTGAGTGACGGATCCTCGCATCCTAACAACAATGTCCATTCACTCTCAAACGCGCCTAATTGAGAGGGGCTGACAAGCGCATCCGCATATTACATTTGAATACATCATGAATGCTATACTTTGCGCACAATTTGTTGCTCTCAAGGCGTATTAAATACTTGTAATAATAAATTGCATCCCAAACAATAAAATGTGTTGATGAAGTGTTAAAAAGTTCGGATAGATGCAATCTATACCAGCGCATTAATATAAACAATCAGATATGAAAAACTAAACAAAGCAAAGCAAAATACAACAAATACAACTTCCAAGATTCCGTTCAAAATCCCCTTAGGATATCCACGATTTCTTCTAGAAAAGGGTAGATATAAGACGCGAGATGAGCAATCCTCTCTCTTTCCCTCCGTTCACAATCCCCTTAGGATATCCACTTGTAGAAAAGGGTAGATGTAAGACGCGATATGGACCGAAAATTTTCCGAAGGAAATATTAAACCTCAAAAATTCTCTCCAGAACCTTAGGCTTCAAAGAAGTTCTAATTGAAAGCCTTCCCTCAATTACCATCGACGAACCAAAGCAAAACACATACACTTCACAACGTCACATCCCACGCACACACTATCAACAATTACTCCAGACTGAAAAAAATAAGGGAATCATTACCCGCTCCTCGACCATGATGAGCATCTTCTTGCACTGATTATGTGTATCGACTCTCTCTGCTTCTTTCGCTTCAGCCTCCTTCTTTCTCTCGCTGGCTTCTAATTCCGCTAACTCCACCTTACGCGTCAGGTGTTCACGCAGGTTCTCCTCCTTCTGCAGGGCTAACCTTAAAACGGCATCATCTTGCATACTACGCGGCCAAGTCATCATTTCTCATCCAACCTTCATTACCCTCGCTTCAGCACGCATCGATAAACCATTGAAAAAAATTTCAGTGCTAGCTCACCTTTCTCAATAATGCAACCTCTTTTTGGCATATGCTGAAACCTATAAAAGCCCTTAAAAAATCTAGCCATCTCCTTAATTACGACCATGTGCGCAAGAAAGCCAATTTTTAAAAACCTTGATAATAGGCTCTTCCTTAAAACTGCAGACATTTACGGCCAAATGACTCTCTTCGATTTCTACGATATTTGACTAATCATTTCAATCATCCACGCATTTCTGGTGGTTTGGAGCTATCCACTTAGTCATACGCGATTTCGAATTTGAAAATTACTTAATATATATGAAGCAAAAACCGCGGACCATAATTATCCCACTCTCTTCCCCGTCTCACTCCTCTTTCAATTCTTTTGACGCCTTGTCAGTACTAATCTCTAATAAGCCAAAAAAGGCTCTTTCCCATGTCTTGCTGTTGGATAAAATAAAATTCGTTGATTTCTCGAAAAAGGTCATCCACTATGCTCATCCAGCGTACGCTCGCAAGGACCAGCCTTTAGAAATTGCGAAGGCAGTGAAATTGAATAAACCAGAAGAAATTACTCAAAGGACTACACATCACACATGTACTTGCGACCGACACATTTCCCTTGACGAGCTTGAAAGGCTCAAGCCACCACAAGCATTGGCTAAGCGATGTGAAGAAAATTTCAAATTCTACTGAAGCTATGAATCACGAGAACGAGAGAGTTCTAGAGCTTTCAACTTATCCATAAAGTCGTCTAGAAAAATCCGTCAAGAACTAGGTCGATCCAACCAACAGGATTGAGAGTACTAACTTAGCCTGATCAAGATCTGCCTCAAGACGCTTGAGCTGTGCACGAAGACGAGCCACTTCCATGATATCTGCCGGATTTGTTTTTGATGGCGAACCTTCCTTCTCTTTCCGTGACTGATTTCCTGTTGACGACTGTTTTTTCTCTTCGCTCGGCGATGTTTCAATATCGAAATCACCAATATCTGACCATCCTGCCGATCCTAAATTTGTGTTTATTCGCAAATTACCATAAAGAGCCATATACGATCACAAATCCAGCACCTTAACAAAAACATATTTACCTGTCACATAATTCCAAAACATATTTACCTGTCACAAAACATATCCAAAAACATATTTACCTGTCACATAATTCCAGCAGCAAAATGTGCTCTATGCTCATTTTGATTGACAAGCATTCTGTTTCTGAAAAATCAAAGCAATTTCCTAACCCCCACATAGTCGGGAAAAACTGATTCGAAATTTCAAAGGAAATCCCCATATTACCTTCCCAGCTCCGGCTAATGAACACTTATTTTCTTAATATGTATTCTTTAATAACAAAAAAACCTTGTGTCATAGTCATGACCGTCTAAGTTGGTGAAGTAAATCCTTCCCCATCCAGATGCCAACATCTGAGTGTCATTATTACAATAATCAATTTTGCTGATCCATATCGTAGGTTTCATGAACCTTGCTATGACTATATTCCGGATTGCAGCACAAACCGATTCACCGAATATGAAATCGAGATAAAAATACGAAATCAAAATATTTCTGCTTATTATTCATGTGTGCAGTTCTGTCGTCTCAAAATCCTCTACAACCTGTCAAGACACCTGATATTTTTTGCAACTTCTTTCATAGAAACAATAATTCAAAAGCAAGAAACACAGCAATCTCAGGTCGCCATCAATAACGTTAATTAGTGGTAAGCGCATCAAAATCCATGCAAAAACACATACAACGCTAAATTAGTGTCTTCCATCTTTCAAAGACTTGGCAAACAATCTGACTGGAAAAAACTTCCTGCCAGGAAAGCTTCATCAGTTTGATAAGAAAAATACTTGAACTAGTTGCCACCAAGGCTGGCAATGACTAAACATAATCAAGGTAATGAGCAGTTAGCCCATGCTAACTTGACGCACAGCGCAATAACTTCAGCCACTTGCCCAAGACCACGAATAATAAACCATATAACACACATCAATGGGTCTCCGTACTCTTGGAAGATTAAATCTGCACAGAAGATAGTACTGAAATATTCGTTTTGTCTTTGATAACGGGAGCATTTGATTTCGCTAGTTTTGAAGGCACTGCCGTTCAACACAACATTCATACTGTTGCATTAATTCATTCTCGCATACTCCATCAGTTGTTAGGAAATTAACGCAGCGATAAAACCACTGACCACCACTTTCATGTGCCCCATGATCGTCGACGTGAGCGGTACTATCCACTGCAGTGTTCACCTCTTTTGCCTTGCTTAGCTCATCGATCATCTCTGACAGCTGTACTGTTTCATTCTGAAGGGCATCCACACGCTCACGTAGCATTGCGCCTTCTTCCATTGATGTCTACAACATCGAACACAATCATAGCATAATCGCCTTTATATGAGCCTTCCACCTGGGCGGTCCAATTCATGCATCATGCGTCATCAACTTCCACTTGGAGCTCTATAGCCCAGTCGCAACATCTTCCACTCTCACCGCGCATTTAATCCACCACATTAAAACGACAATCATGGTTTACTATCTCCGGTTTAAATGCCACCCAGAGCATATATCGCAGCTTTGCCGCCTCACGGTCTGTCTCATCTTTTGTTGATCACTACTAATAGCAAGTGTTGGGTCGAGAAGCCTTCGTTATATTCGTGGGAAAGGACAGGAAGAGGAGGAAGAGCATTAAAACCGATGCTAAGCTCTTAAAATAAACCTTACCAAATTGTCTACCCCTCCCCTCCCCCCTCCCTTATAGAAGACGGCGTTTAATTCACAGCCTGACGGATAAGTGAAGGGAACGGAACAGGGAACATTTGTACCCTCCCCTCTCCCCGGATGCAGAAGCAATGGCAAAACGGCTCATCTGCTTCGAAGTGACGTTATAAGAACAAACATTGGCTACATTAAAGTGTGCCGATATCATAACTGTTGATGCAAACGATGATTGATAATAGCAACCTGTAGCTGAGCAGAGAGCTTCTTGACCTCAACGGCACGTGATCTTGCCTCAGTTTCGAGTCTCGCGATGAGCGCATTCTTATCGGCTAACTCATCCTCAAGCTTCTCGTTCTTCTCTCTTGCGTTTTCCATTGTCGACTGCATCTCCGCTATCTGATCCGACAACATCTGCAAAAAGATACTGGAGTGACGAATGAAGAAAACGACCTACACGGCCTCATCTTGAAACTATTCAACCCTTGGTTGATATCAAGCGCAACGATCATGGAACGATATGATTGGTGAAAGGTGTTTAATGTTTGCTGACGATTGTACATGTGTACTCGCAAGTTTAACATCTAATGCTTAGTATGAAGGAATTTATTCGACTCCCTACTCCCTCCCCTCTACGGACAGCATCACAGCTACCCTCTTCAACCCCAACATCACCTAAACAGGCCATCTATAAATGAAATTTTCGATGAAGGGATCGCGAGAACCGAAAGAGGGGATAGAAGGGGGGCATGAGAAATAAAAATGCTGGCGACCATAGCAAACGAGCGCATTTTCCGTTGGTAATCAAACACTGGAAAATAGCAACCCATTAGATGGAACTAAGCTATCCAATTGCAACTTGGAACTGTCGGCCCCTACTCACCATTCTTATTTCTCATACTTTAGTGGTCGAAAAGAACAGAGGTTAGACGGCATCTGAATAAAGAGATACAAGTAAGTAGCCGAAATTGAACACAACTTAAATATGAAAAAAAAACTCACCTGAGTGGACCTCTCGAGTTGTTTCTTCTCATCGCACAGTGCATTCACTTTGCACCGCTCACTTTCTGCCAACTTCCTTGCCTCATCGGCTTCTTTTCTAAGGCGTTCATTTGTTTCCTCCAAATGACCGCACCTGTAAATCGTTCCACTCAACTTAACGAACACTTCAAGCTCTACATTTTGAAGGTGAACTGGCGCTAGATGTTACCTCAGGATCGGGGATAAAGTCGCACTTCCTTCTCACTTCTAACCAGAGTTCATTCGATATAGTCAACACAACCTCTTTAAGGTAGCTATTGTCAAAGAGCAGTATAAAATTAAATATTAAGATTCAAACAGCGCCCCCTTTAGTGCAACCAGCAGAGCTCGAAAAACATAGCCTGATAGCGTACTTGTTTCTAAGTTGCTGTATCTCGAGCTTTCCTTGCCCAAGATCGAGCTCCAGCTGCTCAATTTTCTCGTCTTTTCCTCGATTGGCCATCCCATGAACCTTTTCAGCCTCCATATGAAGAATCTGAAAGATAGGTTTATCACATATAATTAAAGAAGAAGCAATCTCTAACCACAAAGTTATGATATTTGCGATACTCAGTATCTAAAATGCATTTCCACATCTCTAAAATGCAACTGAATTCGCTCTCTCAGTGCAACACCCTTGTAAAAAGCTCAGGCATAAAATGCTGAGACCGAGAAACCTCCCATTTCCGTCGTTGATTTACTTCGAACACACTTGTTCCAAGTACCATAAAAAAGGATATGATTTTGGGCAAGCTTTAAAAATTACACATCCTCCTCGAGCGGTTCCCCACTTTAAATTGACGCATAAAAATATCCGTTCGCTCCCCCTTCCGCATCACACAACAATTATACTACAAAACCAGAAGCGCATATGATCACCCAATAATGTCTCAGAGAAGTTATTTACACCAACCACTTACATGCAACTCCTATTCAAAGCAATGAACATGGTCATCTTCAAGAAAAATATAGAAATCAATTTTTAAAAAAAATAAAGAAGCGAAATAAACAAGTAAAATTTACATCTCACGTAAATGATATGCTAACAATAGAAAATTGAGGTGAGAATCGCTCTACCAAGAAAACAAAAGCACAAGATGGAAAGTCGGGATGCTAATCGAGGGTCGAGACTACTACATAATCATGAAGAGCACTCAACTAACCTGCACAATTCAAAAATTTTTGCGGAGCTCTACTTAAACATTTTATCACCTACGATAATGATGTAATATGCAACCGAGTTTACTTCCGAGGATGATTGTTGTTTCCTCAAATTTCCAAGATGATTCCCTTAAATTCCGATTAGAAGAACGAATTAATAATAATAACTCCGATACAAAAGATATGATTTGATTAATCAACTTAAAGCAAAAAATCTGAGTGTCGATCCCTTGAATGCGACAATCAACTAGCGCATATTACAATCCTACTGCGTTACTTACCTTGATTTGCTCATCACGTTCTCTAATCGCCGTGAGCGCATCATGTAATGCTCGTCGATCGAACGCATCTTGCTCACTATTGTCAAATAGAAAAAGCGTCCTTAGCACATGGATCACCAAACAAATCGGCACCATTAACGTCACCACAACACCTTCAAAAACCTTCATTTACTTCCTTAACTTAACTCTTAAAGGTCAATCAGCATTACTTTAGTGACCAATAGCCGGTTTACAAAGCTTGAGTTATATATCTTATTTTTCGAATGGACGTTTCGTTCAACATCAGAGATCTCTTTTTTCAATGTTATTTTGGAATGGCAGAATTTCGATGATCGGGATCATGAGGCTTAGAATATTTTCAGGCAATATAGAATGATCAAGACTTTCATATACTCCAGCACTGCCAGCTCATTCAGTGAACCGCCATAATAAGTCACATTATGTCCATAGTCCTGGAAATGATGTTAAACAGAGACCAAACAATCGAAAGTACCGAGTACCGGTATCATTCGAACAATGGGAAGAAACCGATGCACATCACTCGAATAATACAAGTACCGTCCCCCCCCTTAAATGATCCCTAAAACTTCACCTCCCAAATGGTTTTTGATGCAACAATTTTAGTGGATCAATCCGTTTTTCAAAGATCTTTGCAGCTCATTTATATTAGAAGCCAAGTATCCACGGCTTGCAAGATATAAAAGAAGAAATGCAATTTCAGAGCATATAGCATTGGAGAATACCCTCAATACTTCTCTCCGAGCTTCAGGGACTATAGAAACCACTCGACCTCGCACTTTCCCTTCACAAATAAATGCTCAACGAAGGCAAGAGCAGGTGAATACAGCAAGCACGCATGCACTAAACCATACCTGCATCATCAATTCCTGCCAATGGAGGAGGCAGTGCGTAACGAAACAGCGAGATCACCTTGCTTAGCCATTTGCCCACACCGCTTGATTCTTCACGGACCGGCTGCTGAGCGCCAACCAACGCTTCTTTTTGTGCATCGATGGTATTCGCCTGTGACGGTTGATTCCCAAAGGTTGCAGAATCTGCAGCTGCTGCCGGCTGCTGCTGTCCAGCAGCTTGATGGTTTGCTGCTACTTGAGATGGCTCAACTGGTTTCAACTGATGCTGGTCAATGCTTTGTTGGAATATTTGCGCCTCAGGTAAATGATCCGGTTGCAGCTGTTCATGAACTGTTTCTGTGGGTCTTTGTTGACCGGAAGGTAGTGGTGGAACTGATTGCGCTGTTGACTGTGACTGCGATGTCTCTGGAGTTGCTACAGATTGAGGTTGCTCCGGAGCTGGCTGTTCCGTATACACCTTATCGCAATCGCCCTTGATGCAATAACCCTGCAACACCTCTATCCCATTATGATAGATGAATGTGACGCAGAAACAGTACAAAATACTACCTTCTTCTAATAAGATAATATCTCGTAAAGAAATTGCTGATGAAGAATTGTGGAAGAACATGTCTGTTCCCTTCAACTAAGCAGGTCAAGAACGAAGGGGTAACACAACACAGGATCAACACTGAATACGATTAGCCAACAAATCGGCAAGTGCCACAACAAGCAGCAGTACAATTCACTTACGCACTCTTCCATTCCTATAAAAGCGCTCACCTCTGCGTCCATTAACATATATAATCAACCCCGAGTTCCAGTTTACCATAGAGGTGGAGGTCGCCAACGCATTAATGAATTATTCTGATTGCCTTTTCCATCGCTATCAATATATAAAACATGAAGCTTACACAAATTTGAACATAAAAGAAGAGGCTGGTGATGGGTGGCGGGGAGAGGATGGGGAGGATAATGTTGCCTTCGTGGTAAGAAAGCAAAGGATTAGTAAGCTTGAGGGAGAATCTCAACGTTCAACATATCGAAGCACGCATCTGCCGCATTTTTGCTCCGCAATGGGCAACGCCAATATATAACAATCTAGCAAACTCGAGCATGCAATGCGCATACAACATAAGAATAGAACGTACAAGGCCATCCTCCTCAATGATTTCGGTCCTGAGGTCATTGGTGCTGCGTCTCGTTGTCTCTTTTATCGAGTCTTGTAGGCCAACGGTCGTTTCCGATTCAGAAACCTTCACATCAGTCTTTGTTGCCATTTGCTGCAGTATCATACAGTCACCACTCGCACATCAACAAAACGACAGCTATAAATCCTCAGAGTATAACATACGGCAACTGTGCGAACTACGCTACATTTGAGAATGAAGGCAGAAATTAAAGCTTCACACTTTGCAACGAGGCACACCTGGGCACAACTTCAAACACGCGACCGTCAGACCAAATCACATCCGGCAAAATAATTCAACAACATAAAGCTCTCATCAAGCTATGTGAGGTCGAGAATTCGCAAGCCGGAAACATCACGTTGCCACATCCAACCAGGTGCTCATACATACAGACAATAAATGCGTAGATACGATCGGAATCGACAAAAATGATCATTGCCGGCTGCAAACATGCGAAACTCACAATCTTCCGGCATTCATAATGATAAAGCTATGATACTAAAACCGCGAACAGGAAAACGACAAATCGTCTGTTAGCCACTGTGCTGCACAGGTGCAAATAATGCAATGTGGCGTTTAAGCATAAGCATTCAGCCTTAAGCTTGCAACTTACAAACTAAATAACGTATCTCTTGTTACTTAACGATTATCAGCATCCTAATCTTACCTCCCTCTTTCCACACCTTCCCGGCCTTCTAACTCATTCAGTGGTCACCTCGTATAAACGGAGGCTTAGTGATTCGACAAATTGCAAAACAATCTGCAAGTCGAGTGTTCAAGCGTGTGCCTTACCAATCAAGCTCGCGCAAAAAAGGTACTTTAAAAAATGACAAATCAGTTTCAAATCTATGAAGTAATTTTTCCACAATAACTTCCCTTAATTATACTTGCTTTTGAATGGGGAGAAATCTGAGGTTAGTGCACATTTTATATATATATATATATATATATATATATATATATATATATATATATATATATATATATATATATATATATATATATATATATATATATATATATATATACTGTCCCTCTATTAAACCTAATATCACTTGCACCTAAATCTCCTTTTCAAATCCAATCAGGGAAGCTTCGATACTTGCTAATGCCCCTTATGTCATACTGTCGTCACGGTTATATGCATACATCCATCATAATGTTGCCAGCCTGTGGATAAAAAAGTGCCGGAATAAGCACACTCATTATGTAAAATCAATGCTCTAGTCTTTAGAATACCCGCGAAAACTTAGAGATAACTCCCCCTCTCCACGAATAGCACACGATTGCTGCTCCCCTCACCTACCCTCTGCTTACGCCTTAAGAAACTAATAAAAATAAATAAAACTATAAGTCATAAAGACAGAAAACCAATAAAAAAATGTATATAAGTTTAAAGGATAGACGACTAGAGCACGTGCAAACCAAATAAGCCGTTATTATAAGCAAAAACAAACAAAGCAAACAAACACACAAGCACATTCTCGTCTCGTGACGTCGTATTGGTCACCTCTCCGCCCGATCCTGAGTTCATCATCTGCTCGCCGGAAATTGCACGAACGTTGTCTCCTGACTCCCATTCTGGCTTCGTTTTTTTTGTCTATAGGCCAAATGCAATTGTCAGTTATCACCAATGCAAATATGCTAGCAACCTTATTGTTAGAAGATCGCGTCATTACAATCGAATACTTTAAACAAATAAACAAACCTACGATCAATCTCAATGTAAACCAAATAAACGAAAAAGAAAAAGGATAAAGAAACTAAAATTGCCGGATGCTATGAGCGGCACTATATTATTCCACGCCTAAAATTATCAAATTTACATAAAGTTGATAAATAATACCGTTCTCCGATCAATATCCCGTGTCGCGAAATGATTTGATAGTTGAGGATAGCCTCTAATCGCGCAAATAAACTGGCAATTTGGCGATATACACATAAACACTTGTGTGAAGTGATAAATTCGTGTCGAAAGTGTAAAAAAATAAAGAGGTGATCAGCGATAAACAGGTAAAATTGACAGCACAAAACAACAGTAACCTTACGCACAAACTATCAACATTGTTAAATAAAGAAACATTAAAGACGAAGAAAGCGATACGCACACTTTCATTTAACTGAGCAGTTAAATTGTTCGCCACTTCTGATGCATTCGTTTCATTCGAGATCGGCATCCTTATATGATCCATCAGATGCTGCATCGTATCATTAGCTGATTCCTCGTTTTTTATTAGTGAATCCTGCAGCTCAAAACTCATGCTATAGACGCATTCCAGTGACACCAAACCACATCGATGACATAACAAAGCAATTTTTGATGCATAGCGTTTAGAATAAAAGCAGACAACACACTACAAACACTCCAACAACTGTTGGTGTCGCGAAAACTGGAAAGTGAATCTACGCCTGTCTTGTTATGAGACTACGTAATTTCCGCAAGAACGACATGAAATCCAGGATCATATCAAAGAATTCGGCCATCCTTCTATTAATTTCTGCTCATACTCGGCTTGGTAAATAGTACTATAAGTTCTGAGACTTCTAGGCTTCCAAACGATCCATTAGTAGCTACATCCTTACCAAAAATGATAAATTTCATGGATCCTAAAGAATGACCTGCGCACTGTTGGATAAACGGAAGAAGCTTGAAGCTTAGAAAGGAAGAAATTGATCCCCTCTCCCCCTTCAAGAAGATATAAAAATTAGAAAAGAATAATTCAAATTTTAAATAACAACTCACCTATCCGATCAAGAACGAAAATTATAAGGTGCATTATGCAAATAATTACTACCAGCTTATTTTCCTCAATGCAAATTACGTATACCCAACTCCATATAAATATACTAGTAACACACGTTGCTTGTACAAACCAGCAAGTTTTTTCAAATTCCTTTGTCGTTTTTGGAAGTGCGATGATGCTAATTTCGACTCATCAACAGTATTAATCCCGACACAAATCATTAATAAAAAATAAGCAGTAAAAATGCAATGCGTTATGCAGAAAATTGCATCCAAAGAAACCCATAAGTGCTTATGAAAATACACAAATGAATTAATGCAGCGATATTACAGGTTAATCCATGCTGCACTTCATGTTATACCACATGCACACTTTTGAAAGGAATATCGAAAAAAGTTAAGTACATCTTTCACATGCAAAAACAAGGGAAAATGCAAGAATATTAATAAGGTGCCATATGAAAAAAAAAAGCTGAGCAAAAAAGTTGGAAATGCAAGTGTTGCTTAGGTAACCAATAAGAGCAAACGGAAATGACCAATAGACGAGAATAAATACAAAACTATTCCCAGTTGATAGCACTGATCGGCTACGATTAAAGCTGAGGATACGAAACCCTATGTATTCCACTTTCAATGCACCACATTTTTTTTTGTTCAACACAACCGTAGTTATTATAGATCATGAGAATATGAATGCTCTACCTAGTAAGTATTAGTCATATTCACTATCGAATGCACAGTAACCAACTAAGATGCGCAGCACTCCAATCAATTCTGGCAAAAAATTTCATGGACAATAGCAACAGAAATGCTTAAAAATGAATCCAGCAGGAAGCAGCTCTTTTCTTGTTCCCCGTTTATTTTTTGGAAACAAAGAAGCGACGACCGTTATATATACTCCCTTCGATCAAAGTAACATAAGCACGCAAACCGGTTCAATCAAAGCATTCGTGAATGCCCGAAGTAGTACCACATATACAGATATTTCATTTACAACATCACGGGAGATATCTTTCACCAAAAATACGTACCAAGCCTTCAGCGTTTGGATTGGCCGTTGCGCTGGAAGGATTTTGGAATATATCGGATCGGATCTGCCCTTCAGAAGGAGGAGAGGGAACAGGTGAGTTTATTGGCTGTGACATGCGATCATTCAAACCGTCCGAAATACCATCTGACGGCGAAATCGTGGAGGGAAATTGCTCGGTTGCTGTAGGTGGTAAAGGTATTTCAACGACGTTTATTGGCGTCGGTGGAGTGACCGCAGTGAATGGTGCTGATCCATGAGCCGAAGCGGCATCTATTGGCAGCGTAGATGGCAGTTCAGTTGTAGTCGGAACCTCTACATGAGATGTCACTGGTTCATGGGGAATACCGCCAGAAGCTCTAGCCGCCAACAGTGAATGAGCCTGAAGCGTCGGAGGCACCTGAGCCTGGATCAACGCCTCGTTTAAACCTCCACCATCTGCAGACTTAACAGGAATGTTGAGGGGAGCCTGAGTATCGAGATTAACTCCTGGTTCCTGCTCGTTGAGATTTGTGTTAGTGGGCATGAATTTGGCCGAAGGTGATTCGACAGGCACAGTACCGGCATGAACATCATTGGCAGGAATACTCGAAACAGACGGCACAACAGGAGACTGAATTGCGGGAAATTGCTCGGAAGGAGCGTTAGTTATATGTGCTGAGAAGTCTCTATCTGATGCCGGTTGAGGCGGCTGAGTATTAACTGACTGTTGTGCAGATGACTGCCTAATACGCGTGTCCTCATTCGATCCCGCGTTGATAGGGAACTGCGACGAACCGAGAGGAGAATTGCCGGCAAACATTTGGCCTTGATTACGACCCGAAAGTTGGGCAGGCAGTGCTTCAGCGAACTCCGAACCTAGGTGTGCATTACCACCACCATCTCGACTGATGACATTATCAGCGCGAAACTGATTACCTGCTGGCACTGTTTGTGGCTCTGACAAGCCGCCAGATGCATGAGTGGGAGGATTAATGGTCGGTGCCGTTGAAATGATATTAGTCTTACTAACACTTGGATTTATGGCGGCAGCATCCACAGTCATACCTGAACCAATTGGAATCTGTGCGCCACCTTCAGATGGCAATTGCTTATCAGCTGTAGATCCCCCATTTTGCAGATTGTTCGCATTAGACGATGGAGAAGGGCTAGATGATGCTACTGGAACAGTATTAGTATTATCTGGAATAGTATTTGAATCCGCAACATTCATAGTCATGCTCGAACCAACTGGTACCTCTACGCCAATTTCAACAGGTGACTGGCTATCAGCAACAAAATCTCGATTCTGCATATCGACCACATTTAATATTGAAGGAGGATCAGACGAATGCACTGAAACAGTGTTGGCACCATCTACGGTGGGGTTCGTAGTTGCAACATTCACATTCACGCCTGATCCAACAGGAACTCCGGCACCAACTCCGACTGGAGATTGACTGCTATCAGGAAGTCCTTCGTCCTGCACTTTCCTTGTATTGAATGCTCCAATGTTCTTTTGCTCGACAAAAGCCGAAGGTGGTGGTGACTTATGCATGACAACTGAGGGATCCGCAATAGGAATTTCAGAGACTGGTACTGAAGCGGGTCTTACTACTGCCTGTTGAGACGTTATAGATGATGCTGGCTGCTGAGTATTAACAGGGACCCCTGAAACCGGAACTGCTACGGTTCGAACAATCTGAGGCTGTGGTGAGTGTTGCTCGATTCCATCTCCAGCGTTTAAGACGAGAACATTCTGCTGCTGCCGCAGCTGGCTGGCACTAAGATTCGGTTGACTGTTTACAGAATCACCCATTGCTTCAGCGCCCACTGGCAAGCTTTGTTGAGTCGAACCAGTAGCCGCCTGCCGCATGGAGTCATTACTGCCCTGAGGTGTCACATCGACTCCAGCCGCCACCGCTTTTTCCATATCTTCACGCATGAATCTATCCAATTCGCTTTCCTCGTCGAGTAAAACATTCTGCTGAGCAAAGCCATGCTGCAATAGTTCATTTGCCCGTCTCGTATGCAGCGACCAGCTCTTATTCTTTTTCCACCCTCCATATATATAAAGGGCTACAAACATGCATATAGCACAGACGGAGCTTTAAATACTTCGTTGCACACAACAACCTCACATTTATTTACCTTATATGCAACGGCCCCGAAATTGGAGGGTAAAAAAAAAGAAATAAGAGCTGGACAGCCATCTAACTTCATTTATCTCAAATATCTGCCCATAAAAAAAAAAAAAAAAAAAAAAAAAAAAAAAAAAAAACGAAGAAATATAGGAAAAATGAATAAGGGCAGTGCAATTTTTCAAAAAATTCTAAAATTTAAAAATTTTTTCACACTGTATTTCTTCTCAATCATTTTCTAAATAATAGTAGGTAAAATTATTCTCGAACAATGAAATTGGCACAATGAGAATTTTCCGCCGCAAATCTTACTTCCGAAACAATCAAACTAAGATTGCTATGAATAATTCCTCAACAACGTATGCGTGTTAACTTTCACGAAAATGAATTCCAAAATACATTCATCAAAGAAAAAACGCACTTCAAAAAACTTCAATACTTGCATAAGAACTTAAATACTTGTTTAGATACAGAGCATAAAGAAATGTCACAGAGGAAATTAATCGAATTATTAATGCTCATCTCCACCAACAATATTTAACTAAAAGAAAAACTTCCCAACAATTGAAAGAAATTACCCTGCGGGATAAAATAGAGGAAAGCAAAGCAAAAGATAATAAAAGCGCAAATAAAATCACCGGCTATGCATGCAATACAAACTCGAATAATTTCCCTCATAAACGATCGCGCTTCAAAATAAGACCTCACCCTATATTAACTCCTCATGCTATAAACCATTTGCGATGATAAAAAGAGTACCATGCAATCGAAAAAATATGAGGGATGAATTCTTCTAGTTTATACTTTATTCATTGAGGAGCTAACATGCATCACGTAATTTACAAGTAATTAGTATGTTCAGGATCAAGTCTTCATGCGACTGGACCTTATCTTTTACACATCAGGGTGCTCATTAAAAAAAACATTTAGCTATTGCCAACAAATAATAACACCGGGAAGATCAGGCCAAAATTGGCAATCACTCCAGCTCCATACTGGAAAACAATTTTATGCTAGCCCTTAATGAGGTAACCATATGCAACTGAATGGATGAAACCCAACAGAAGATACACCATCAGATGAAGCAATCGTTTTATATAGTAATAATGCAAAGGTGTGTGAGTCGTCTATGTTAGCGTTATAGCCATCAAAACGTCCACTTAAGGACAAAAGAGACAATACAGATAAATATTTTACTTCAATTTTGCTTACTCGTATCAACGTTCGTGTTAGATTTCACTAATTTGCTTATTTAAAAATACATCCTGAAACGGATGGCTGCATAGAGTTTAAAGTAAAGACGACCCCCTTACAATTACACAGGAGATAACAATACTTCTTATACCTTTAAGGAGGAGAAGGTAGCGGGATTCGAAGCAACAAAAGCGCCTGCTACTAATGGCCTAAAGGTGCTCGAAGCATATTAACTTGTTATCCACGTTCGAAGCATGGCTTAAAGACCTATGTGCTATACAGGTGAACCCCGGTGTCCCTTCTTCTAACTCCAGATTCGGCTCCCAATAGGCTGGCTTCGCATGTTCGTGGGATGATTGTGACGTTTCGAACACTAGCCAGACAATCATAATCAACGATCCCATCGTTCTATATGGACCTATCAGTTCCAGCGGTTAACGGAAGCACTGAAACTGATCTTCAGTTCCAACGCTTTCGATAAATCTGAATAACCACCAGTTAAAAAGCACAGTGGAATATCTTGCAGCTGATACGCTAGAATATTCAAATATCCAAACATTTAAATGAAATGCTTTTTAGCTGAATATCAATTCTGTTACAGTTTCCATCTTAGATATGAGTAATCCGAAAAAGAATGATGCCAATATTCCGGAAGCAGAACACTAATAGGCCCATTAAACCGTTTACGGTAATCCATATCACAAGTTGCAGCTAGTACGTAACTAAACTTTTTTCAATTATGCAGTCAATATTCACAAAAAATCCTTTAGTTCCACATCGAAGGACTCACTTTGTAACATTATTGCTTCATAGTCGACTTTGAAAAACCAAAATATTTACTTCATTAACGTGTTCATTTGTCGACACAGTTGCTGAATTAGCCGCCGCAACCGGAGGACCACCTTCTCCAGCCGCCGTTTCCGCTGAGGGCGATTGCTGACTGGACGAAGATGGCTGTTCGGGGGTAGAAGACGACTGCTGCTGAGTTGGAGACGATTGCTGGAGATCTGGAGAGGGCTGCTGTTTTGTTGGAGGTGACTGCGGTTGTACTGGTGAGGGCTGTTGTTGTGCCGGAGGTGGCTGCTGCTGTACCGGAGGTGGCTGCTGTTGTACCGGAGGGCTGCTGTTGTGCCGGAGGCGGCTGCTGTTGTACCGGAGGTGGCTGCTGTTGTGCCGGGGGCGGCTGCTGTTGTGCCGGAGGTGGCTGTTTTTGTACCGGAGGTGGCTGCTCTTGTACCGGAGGTCGCTGCTGTTGTACCGGAGGTGGCTGCTGCTGTGCCGGAGATAGCTGCTGTTGTACTGGAGAGGGCCGCTGTTGTGCCGAAGGTGGCTGCTGCTGTGCCGGAGGTGGCTGCTGTTGTGCCGGAGGTGGCTGTTGTTGTGCCGGAGGTGGCTGTTTTTGTATCGGAGGTGGCTGCTGCTGTGTTGGTGCAGACTGTTGGTGTGTTGGAGACGATCGCTGTTCTGTTGGAGGCGATTGTTGGCTTGGCCATGACGCACTTGCATGACCACTATTCATTTCAGCAACTGGTGCCTTTAAAGATTCATCACCTGGCAGAAGCTGCTTGATAAAAAGAAACACCACTTAGATCTTCTACTCACAGAAAGATTAGCAACGGTGTAAGTAAAATATATTAGAAATCGACCTCAACCAAGAAGATAAAGACATATTAGAAATCGACCTCAACCAAGAAGATAAAGACTTCTGGTCAAAGAGCGATGGACGTTGATCAGCCAGTTGCAAGCGACCCAAAACATTAACAGCACTGTTCACCCAAATGGCTCAAGGAATTATTCCTCTACTAATTGAAATCATTGCGGTTGTTTAATCACTACTTTCCATCAACCAGAAAAAGCCTTTGATGATGGACTTAAGAAGAAGCATATAAGGTTTATTTCAATGAAAGCGAGGTGCTTCATCAATACGGACGCAACCAAAACAGGTAACAACCGCAAGCAAAAAACAGCCTCATAGGACAAAAGTATCGATTATATCCCACCACCAACACAACCTCATTTTTCAACCGTGCAGATGACGTCCATAGCATGAACAATACTGCAAGGCCTGAAGGGTAAGCCAACAACTAAGTGATACCTGCAAAACTTAATTAAACGACTAATTACAAAGAGCAACACACAACGCCAGCACGCAATACCTTAGTGGGAGGTGGTTGTGTGGCGACTGGTGGTGGGTTATGCGAGTGCACATGTTCATATCCCGTCCCACCATGCGAATGACCGTGTCCACTATGTGAGTGACCATCGCTTAACGCTGAAAACAACAGTTCCATCCTATGAGGTACTCGATTATGCCTCTCAATATATGCACAGACAAATATTTCCTTACTAGTATGCACATACATGAACGCATATATATATATATATATATATATATATATATATATATATATTATATATATATATATAAGATTCATAGATATATACTAAATATATATAAATACAAATTTTGTAAGGACGAATAGCCGAAATGAAATAAAGCTGGCAAAAATTTTCAAAAAAGTGCTCTATAAATAGCGATTTGAAAAGCAGCACACTTCTGCACACTTCTGAAACATGACCACGGACTAACGAATATGAACTTAAAAACTCGTAAGAAGGAAAGCTAAAAATTATTTGCAACCGTTAATGAAACGAGACAAATAAATAGATGGAAACCTTCAACAACTTTAGGGTCAAGCGCAGCCAAATTGAGAGGTACCGCCTGCGGTATAACGCCCTCATTGACGAGTCGTTTTGAATTCACTTCATAATCCTTGACCAACTCCGGATATGCCGACTTCAAACCTGCAGTTATAACCAATTTTACCTAAAAAAGCTCAAGTATACTTCACTATCGATCGACGTTATGATAAAAAATGACTAGTACGATCTCTAAAACGTACTAATCATTCTCTTGCTTCAAAATTACTTCACATTCCTCTCAGCAACAAGTCTGACAAATCACTTTTGGAGAGAACTTCACAGAAATGTCAGGGCAATGATATAACACCTATACACATATAAAATCATCTTTCAGGTAAGCAGTACCCATTTTACAATATTCCCTTACAATCAAAGGTATGACGTTCTACCCAAATCTTCATTGCTGAAACGCAATACAGAGCACAATAAACAATGACCAAACTTCTTTAATACCCCTTGGCATTCGCCACAGAATATCCTTCACCGGCTGTCATCTACGACACCATATGCGTTGAAATTTCGCTAAGAATGCTAGAACTAGTTCAACACTACTCGTGACTGATGCCGTCTCAAAAACTGGTTCCAGGTTCCGCTTAGCGATCAAGACTTTATGGAAACTTGGGCACTAAAAACACGTTTATAACCACTGATACTTACTTAGTAGCTTGTTACAGTGACCTACTCATCGCCCACTAAATTTAGCTAAATTGCTTATATCAATTGGAGAGGTATGTCTTGATCTTCAAATAATATGATTATCCCAACAATTCAAACCTTCCGTTCACTTGAAACACCTAAACTTGGGGTCACTGCACGATCGGATGCAAAGTTCGTACACAAACCAAAAATATATCCTTTGAAGAAAACAGTGTGCTCTATATAACAAAGAGTTCTTTCGAAGGTCCACTCATTTCACCGTAAAAAAGAGGAAGTGCCTGCATCCACTCTCAGGAATATGATCTGCTAATAGTCCAGATACGTTTGATGTAACGTTCCCTGGTGCAGTAGACAAAGTTGTGATCTCTAAGCCAGACAAATAACCTCCCCGTCGAAGGTACTCGACAGGCTGGCAGAATCATGCAACATATAGACTGTGAGAGCACTCACCAACAAGCTTTTTAGCTGGATGGTCATGTGGATCCGTGCTGATCATAAAGAGTGTCTTATTTGACTCGACCGCGCTCTTCAAGAAATTTACGTAGCCATCGAGAGTGATATGTGAAGAGAAGAAGCTGCCTCGTCGTTCTGGTTCCCTTAGAAGCTAAAAAAGCCCATAATATTTTTAGAATCTATCTAAGCATGGATTACAACAAAAACAAGACAACAAATACACTCAAGAGCATGAACCATGAAAAATAAGACCTGAAAACGTTCTCACTATGATCTTCGCTTTTTTTATCCCAAGCGCAAAGCAACAACACCGAATAAAGTCAAGTAGCAAGGCCTGCACATAATGGACCTCCTACCAACTACAAACAACAATCCACAGTATAAATTCAGGACAAAGACGGAGGAAGGGGAGAGGGAGAAGGGAGGGAGGATGGGAGTACGCAGCGTTTTCAAAGGCGCATCTTCTGCATCAATATCAACGCAGATCAACACACTACGGCCATCGCTACTGCTTTACCAACTTGGGCGTCACAGCACATCCTCTCATTCAGTTATGACCTCATCAAATTCTGCACATTAAAACAGTTTACGTAAAAGCATATCCATTCTTGCATCCTGCACATGATAATGCACGATGGCTTTCCAGAGTATAGCGAAATGAAGGAAAAAATGGAATGCCCATCCCGATTTGGAGACCGCGCCACCTGGATCTGCAGCATTTTTTGAATAAAATTACATTTGTGATCCATAGTATAACATGAGGACAACCCCATGCTAACTAGCACATTGCGATGTAGTGCATATAACAGCACAACAACAGCAACGATTCAGGTCTAAAAGAGAAAAGCAAAAAATAAATGAGCACATTTTCCAAAATTGAGCCACTCCAAAATAAAACGACAAGCACGATCAATCGCGATCGCCTATATACTACACCTTATAAAGATGTACATTTTTATTCAATAGCTGAGCAAAAACCTAGCGTTTCCACGCCGTACTATAACTTTACAGAAACGAGAAGTTCGAGTTATTTACTAATTTCCGCCAAGATTTTCTATTGTAAAATGTGATACTTACTGATTGCATTTGCCAATATAGAAGCACTTCGCCCATTCCTTTGCAAATATTATAATAAATTCTGGGAAGGGAAGTAAAATACTGTTGTTACAAGGATCAGAAACAAAACGCTGAAAACTAAAAGCAAAATATAAAGCAATTTAATTTATAGGAATGGAACCTGCATAAAACAGGCAACCATAGATAACCCCCATCCACGCAAATATCTGCAGTTTGTGTGTCGATTTCTGCAGTTCAAATTATACCTCACGCAAATACCAGGAGTCAAATTAACAAACACCATACCTCACTAACAAGGCAATATCTTATACAGCCAACATAAAACTATTAATTCCCTCAACTCGAGCTCATTTCACCCAGAAAATTTACATCATCAAATTTTGAAAAATTTTACCCTCAACCACTTAAAGAAAAAAGCTTACAGCGCCCTCCATGAGATCAGTACGATCACTGAATTTGATTGCATAAATGTTGACTAGATCGTCCACATTCGGTGCCAAAAATCGTTCATCATTCGCTTTCATTGATCGGTGGAATTTCCCATCAAACAGCTTCTCTGAAATATCCTCAAACTTCCTTACTCTCGATTAAAATGATGCATTCTAAGAAAATCCTTCTTGGAAATCCACACAATTCGTTAGCTACTCCGATTTTTTTCATAGCGATATCCGATTTCCTATCTGCAATAGAGACGATTCAAATATCTGCCTAATCCTTCAGAAAGAAAGAGAATAATCCGAGATGTAAGATGTCTGTGTGATGGGAAACAAGACTAAACAAGATAAGAGCAGCACATCAATTGGAAAGCAAAACAATCTCAAAACAATAAAAATAACAAAAATGTTCTCCCTTCTCTTCTAACAATAATTTCTCTCACGAAATTCCCTATTTCTCTCTCTCTCTCTCTCTCTCTCTCCCCCCCCCCCCCCCCCACCTTTCTATCCTACGTCTTAGTTTATCTCCAATTTTCAGGACACAAGTAGCTTGGTTTTTTTAAAACAACTTATTAAGCCTAAAAAGAGATATAATAAATAATGAGCGATGAATTATGAGACTTTCAATCAAATTCGAGCGCATTTCTAACAATATGGAGTTCCTCAATTAGCAAGCATTTGTTTTTCCTCGAAGAGAAGAATAATACGAAACAAGGCAGCCGGATTGAAAAGAGATTTGAATGACTTCTATCATACTCTTATCAACGTTCTATCTCAACAAATTACACAAAATCGAAAGCTCAACAAATTAAAACTAAAGGCCTTTTTCTAAGGATATGAAAACTGACAGGTCTAGGTACTCCAATCGAAATCATGAATCTCATTTATTCCGAAAAGTTCTATCCCATGGAAATTTCCTCCAGAAATCGAATGAATTAGCACACAGCAGATGTGCTAATAGAAGCAATTCGTACAAACCTGTACACGCCTCATCTCCACATAGCTTTGTTTTCTTCGCTAGGGGCACCACTGAATACACCAACGACAGCACATGCCAGAACAGTATTACCTGCAAAATAGGCTGGCTGATGGAAAGAGACAATATCTTCTTTCTGCATGAAACAGGAAGAGAATGATCTAGAGGAAGGAAGGAAAAGAAGGAAATATAGATTACCAAACGAGACCTGAAATCATATAGCGCTAAGACAACCTCAAACACTAAAAGCTAAGCGTCATATGAGGAATGAGAGTGTAACAGCTCAGTTCTCGTAAGACGTTCCTCTACCACTCAGCGAAGAAACCCTCGTACTGGTATAGCGCATATTGGGAAAAAACCTTGACAGAAGAGATTAACCACCCACCCAATTATCACCACATTCAACCATTCATTGTGACCCATCTTATTATATGCATAAAAATTTCATAACAAAGCAATACAGTTGCATTATTTCGTTAGGAGGAAGAAACGCCACGGTAATAAAAATACCGCAAAAAGCAACTTGACCATAAGCAAACTTCACCAATCAACAGGGAACCTCATCGCACTTCAGTGTTGGCCGAGAGCGCCGAAATTATTTGGCGGAAATCAATTCGGGAATTACCATGATCCTGAATTCTACTGCCTTAGGCTTTTAAGGCAACACTGCAATAAAATTACTTTGATGGCATATTCAGTAATCACCTTGTTATTCTGCCTTCTTCCTTTCTTTCCCATCCACCAATAATCCTCCCCCTCCCCTCCCACCTCCAAGGATAGTATAACGATCAGTTGCATTTTATAATCAAACCTAAAGGTAATAATATTTATTACCTCACAGGTAAGTTCAGTGAAAAATTTAAAATGGCTACAATCATTCCTACGAGCATAATTAGTATTACGATATGAATCACGACAATTCGACCATCCTAGAAAAAAAAAAATAAATGAACTCACTCTGAATAGAGTAGCGCTATCCATAACAGCAGTTTACGTGTGGAGGTGCTATAAGACGAGTGAAAAGTTTGCATAGAACGCGCACCGTATGATTCCAAACTGAAATTCCATCGTCAATGAAAATAATACAGTCGACTCAACGACTCATATATACAACAAATCGTTTTATTGCAACACTTCCTGTAGAAAAATATAGACGCTAGCTAATATTTGAGTACGGCAAATTGAAAAATTTTTATATTTCGGTACAAAAAAACAGCTTATATTATATTCGAGTTACAACGTTAGCTGAAAGAAACTCTCGCACATTTGAGAAATACGCAGCAATCAAACGGGCAAATAAATACTCGAAAAAAAAATTGAAAGTCTTGATAGTTATGAAGAAATTCCATAAAAAAATTTTAAAAATTTCAGCATCTTTTTTCCAGACAACTTTCCCCCCCAGAATAATTTTTTCTCATAGCGTTAAAAAAAATGGTTTCTGATAGGTTGCCAATTAACAAGTTGCAAATTTTGCACGTTAAGAGTTCGAGTACAAAAACGTCAATAAATTCAGGTGTACCTCAGGAAAATCACGATCACATGATGTGAAACGATATGGCCTCATGTACAAGTTCGAGTTCAACTTACATTTCAAAATTCTATTAATTTAAATTCCTTCAAAGATTCATATTCATTCTTTTCCAGTCTAAACACAATCAGACATATAATTAAATATATTAGCGGAGCAAAAAAAAAAACGACCACACATGAAGTAAAACCTAGCCAAAACAATAGCAATAAAAACACATAAACCGACCGCTCTCGAAGGACACACAACATTAAAATGAATTACGTTCTCAGCATGAAGTCTGAAAAATGCAGCAATAGTGCTTTCCACTCAAAAAATGACGTCAGCTTATAGAAATGGGATCGAAAAATCACAAAAATCGAAAATGCAATTTTCTAGGAACACACTCCAAGCGCTATAGCAATAACTTGAGACCGCTTACTTATGCAGATTTTTCTGCTTCTTCCAAAATAAAAAAAAAACGCATCTTTTGACTGCATTTGTATTTCACCCAGAATTATTGAAAGCATATGCGGTGCATAAAGCAATACAAGCCCCCCCCCCTTTTATATGGTTTACTGTATACTGTATACTGTATTGTAAGCCATGCATGCTTATTACGAAATAATTAGTAATATAAATCAATAATCATATGGAATAATAAACGATTTACGTTAACAGACAATGAAATACCTATAGAAACACTGCAATGAACGCATTGACAAGGACATATCCGCGCTGTGAAGGGACGACCGAGGACTGAAGAAACGACCGACGAACTTAGGGGAAAACTGTGAAATATTGCCAGATGCGCTTTGCTGTTTTCCCGTAAGACATGAATTCATCTATGCTTCCCCCCCCCCCCCCCCCTCCCTCTATATCCTTTTTGAATATTGAAATCCATTACTGCTAAGGTCGGTGAGAATTACAGGTGAAGAAAAAAGCATTTCATTATTTTGGGTTTTAAATGCATATCGAATTTGTGCGGAAACGAAATTAATAAAAGAAACACAAAGAAATAGATAAATAAATGTGATGATATAAGCGATGATGAGGAAATAAAAAAAAAATCCTTTTAATTGTGATACCATTTTAATAATTGTTGAGAAATATTTCGTGGCAAACATCGGTAATAAATCTCTTTCAACAGAATTTCTGCTATTCAAACAACTCCATCAATTATGAATAATACAGGTAAATACAGGTAGAACAGCAATCGTAATGCAAGAACAACATCACATGAAATAAGCATAAAGGACAAGCCGGAAATACAGATGTAACGACGTACTTATAGTGGGTATGTTCGCAGTGCGTCGACGTGTCCATCCGGTTTAGAGTCTTTATGCAACAACTCTTACTGTCGTCCTCTTTTCATCGTAGAAGCAAACTTATAGGTAGTGAAGTAATACAGCCCATTACTTGCATTACAAAAAACATACTATGCGCTTTCAAGATTAATTATTATAAAGCGCTAACGCGTTTCTTTTCAAGAACCCTTCCGAGTACCTATTCTGCAAATAAATCTATACAGGTAAATAGACTCAGGTGAGAAGTGCTCTATGACAGCAGAGAATGGACTTTTTGAGAGTATAAAAGAAATAAATAAAATAGCTTTTCAGGTTGTACCAAATAAACAGGAAAGTAGAGTCAACATTATCGAAGAATGAATGCCATAAAACGAACTAAACTGTAATTCCAGAATTAGATTCCCAAAGAGGGTAACGCTGCTTTCTTCGGATAATCCAATATGATGGTTTAAAAAAAAATTGTTTGCAATAATTTCACATTTATCTCTATGAAAATAGACACAATCAAATTGCATAGAATTAATATTTTTTTTATTAGGTGATATTATTGCTATCCACTTGGCTTTTTAAATTTTAACAAAGGCCGTAAATGAGATGGGATGAACCACTAATACGGCTCTATGGTTAATGTTGGAAGCAGAAGGCGAAGAATATGAGCGAATAGAACTCGACGAATCCTCGCCCGACCCCTTACCGAATCGACAGATTGTTACGTGAACCAGGTGAATTATCGTTATCATAATCGCCACCATAAACCACTCAGAAAACGTTCAACGAGTGAAATTTGAACGAAGTAACTCATAGATATGCTTATAAAATATAAATAATATATTTATATAAATATAAATATAAATAATATAAATATAATATAAAATATAAATATATAAACATAAAACATGAAATATAAATATAAAATAAAAATAATAAAATATAAATAGTATAAATTTTAAATAATTTCGTTTTTTCTTCAAATTTTAATTTTTTCATTTTTTAATAAAAAATTTCCATCGTTTATTTCAAAATTTCAAATGCAACATACTTATTGAAATATTAACTCATCACTCTTTTTTGGTTATCGTTTTATTGATTGTTGACGATCAAAACGAAACGAAATAGGCAACACAATGTTCTTATGTTTATGGCTAATCGATTACCATAGATAAGGATAAATAATTCATAAGGATTCAGAATTATGCAAATTATATTAGGATATCAGGATATATCACGAGAATTATGCAAATTATCTGTTGCGTTAAAAAAAATTTTCTTAGGGAAATTCTCCATATATGAAACATGAGTGATATATTTTCGTGTAAATGAGACATATCCATAAGGTGAGAATATTTTTAATCATTATGCAATAATTTTCTATGAAATTATTATCATTTGATTGTTTACTATTTCAATTACTTAGTATTACTTTATTACTGAAAGTTTTAAACGTTTAATATTATTTAAAGCAATCAAATAAAATCACACTTTCATCATTTAATATTTTTCTAATATAGAGTATTTACTCTGCAATCATCGATCCATGACTGACATGGAAATAAAAAAAAGCTCCATGAATGGAATTCCTTTTTCAAGTTTAATTGCGGGAAAAAATTTACAAAGTTTCACGAGACAATAAATTCGTCCTTAATAAGAGGGAATTGATGAGTACATTCTTTGTTAAAACGTTATTATTTTTCGAAGGGCGCTTTCTTGAAATTTACTTTTATTATCATTGATATTTTTTAAACAAGTTTAATTAATTTTTGAAAACTTTATAAATATTTTCTTTTATTTGAAGAAATTCGCTGAGAAAAAGTAAAAATTGCAACATATTATTAGGAAATGAAAAGAAATTTTATAAATTTAGCATTTATAGTATGCAAAAAAAAGAAATGCCAACAATATAGATGGAAGATTTTATTTATGAGAATTTTTCGAAGAAAGATGAATCAATAGGCACCCAAGGTGATTCGCAATCGAGTCGTTCAATTGTCTCAATAACTCTCCTATAGAGATCCTCTAAATTTGTTTCACGAATAATACCTGTAAAAAAAAAATCGTTTTATCAATTTCAATATTTATTAATAAATTTATACAAAAATATTCTTTTTTTTTTTCGAATAATTCATCACATTTGGAATTTTTTTTAAATAAAGGATTCAATCATGAATAATTATGGCTATGAGGCATCAGTTAAATCGAATCTTAATTATGAATTGTTGATGAAATAATTTATCATTCGATTATCTTAGAAAATTTCAATATATTCTGAAAAATTTTATTATATTTGGGAAGAAAATAAATTTTTTTAACCTATGGGTGAAAATATTTTCCCTGGAAAATTCACCGAATTGATTGATAAAACAATCTCTAAAAAAAAATTTTTTTTTTTTGCAACATCACTTGTCACATTTGAGAGTTCAGTCGCTTTTTTATGAAAATATTTGTTCAATAATTGATTGATTAATAATCATTAAGTGTTTAAAAAATCTCTAAGTTTAATTGCTTACAGTATCACATCAATTGAATTAAAAAACAACGTATACAAATATGCTGAATTTGGTGATTTATTGGCCATTGAGCGACTACTACAATTGTGTAGAATAGAACGATGCGCTTGAACTCTATAGGAAAATTATATATATATATATATATATATATATATATATATATATATATATATATATATATATATATATATATATATATATATATATATATATATATATATATATATATATATATATATATATATATATGAAAGATTAAATTTCAGAAAGAAAGGAATAATTCAAAGAGATGAATCGTTTTTTTTAAAGAAATAGAAATAAATGAAGAAACCGTTAAAGACTCGTGACCATTTTGTGAGTATTTCCTCATCTGCAACGATCGCATCTCGTGCTTCATATTTTGAAATGCAATCGTCAATTTGCATTTTCCTGGAAAAAATGATCTTTGTACTTTCTTTTATTTTGACGGTTAATATTTTTTGCTTAACTATAATAGTAAAATATTAGTAATTTTAGTAATTAAGCTGATGTAAAGAAATTTCGACAAATATGCAAATATTATTTCAACGGTGAGCTGATATTGTTGATGACGAGGATTGGTGGTATATGTAATATAAATGAGTAGAATTTATTTGAATTTCATGTTTTCTAAGAAGTAAATCTATGGCAAGTCAATCCGGAATTCTGTTCGGAAAAGACTATCCGGAAAAGTGGGAAGTTTCCTAAGACTATCATCACAATAGCTGCCATGTATCATATTGTGTTCTTGAATGAATCTCTAAATCAACCTGAGGATTGTATTATATATTTATGTTAAAATATATAAAAAAATTTCTTATATTTCTTAGTCATTAAAAAAATAGCAGTGAAAAATTCTTCTATTATATTATCTACCTTTACGGGAAAATTTATTCGTTGAAATAGGAAATAAAATGAATTAAAATAAATGCATAGACTAACATAAGATTACGAAAAGTTGTTGCACCAACATAGAGAATAATTGGATAAATTTTACTTCGTGCTAATCGAACAATAGAAGTGCATGAATCGAGAATACAATGCTTCCGCTAAAAATATCCTTAATATCGGTTAGTTGAAGATTCAACTTGCTCAATGAAACTTGACAATAAAATAATACGCATTTGTGGAATATCATTTAGAGTAATTAATAGTGCCGGAAATATAGGAATTACCTGCTTAATTAATCCTATAACAGCATTAATCTTATCATAATATCACCACCTTATTTATAGATAATTGAGTGAGGCTCTTTTCATCAGTTTCGTAAGGAATCCCTGAAGTCCTATAAGAAACTCTTAATGCCCTAAGGCTAGCCCACAAATTCGTGTATTAAACACCGGGCTTAGTGGGGATCTCCGCAAAATGATATGAATTAGGTACAGCTTTCTTGGTGGATCCTTGCAGCCTTCTATGCATATGCATAAAAACCGTAGATGTGCATAGAAATTGCCTATAGATTTGTGCGAAACTCATTGCAAACAGTCATCTGACTCGTTCGTCCACTAAGATTTTTGTTTGGACCTCAGGTAATATGATACAGGTAAGAGAATGAATTCTATTAAGTCATATATACGTTCGAAGAATGATCTAGTTTTTTGAAATTTGCATAAATAAATTGCTTACATGTCTTTGTGCAACAATACGTACCGCCGCCTCTGTCGTACCATAAAGATTCCCCTCATATTCACCACAATCAACAAATAAACCATTACGTAGCATTGTTTTCATTGTACTCTCACGTACAAAGAAATAATCCACTCCATTTATCTCATTTTCACGAGGTTTTCGTGTTGTATCTGTAATCGCTAAATTTAGTACTTCCAGAAAATTTATGAAAATATCAGTATTGATAGCATGGAATAAATTTACTATTGCAGTGAAAATTCAAGAAATATGAATAATTAGTTAATCTAATTTTAAAAATTGAAAGTAATTATAAAGTAATAATTGAAATAAAATAAAAGAATCATTATCTGGAAGTTTGTATCAGATTTCTAATGCGGCAATAGAGAGGATCGCATACAGGAGAATTATTTAATTGATGCAACTTATCTTTTTACTTTTGAAAGCGACTTTTTTCGCAGGTGAAGTGAATATGATCTAGGACAGGTAAGTGAATAAGTCTACCTGTTGTTAGATGTGAATGCATTACAAACGATTTTATTACTGTTTTGCAATTGTTCAATCACTATACAACGCATAGGCGTATGTAAAAATTTTCAACAAGAGAAGCAAGATTGGGGGGGGGGGGGGGGGGGAAAGAGTTTAGGACGTTCGACTAAACCACCAACAGCTGGCAATTGAGCAGGGGCAATGGAACTGAAAATTGGTAAACTGCTAATGGTTTCAGCTGCAATTGATATATTGCTCAAACCATTAGCATACCCCAAGCCATTTATAAGCATCTCTCTTCAATTCCTTCCCTCCTCTCACTCCCATTCCTCCAGAAAAAAGTTCATGCATGTTTCTGGAGGGTCCTTGACTCTCATTGAAATTTTTATTGAGGTTGGAGGGTACTGAGAGAGAGAGAGAGAGAGAGAGAGAGAGAGAGAGAGAGAGAGAGAGAGAGAGAGAGAGAGAGAGAGAGAGAGAGAGAGAGAGAGAGAGAGAGAGAGAGAGAGAAGAGAGAGAGAGAGAGAGAGAGAGAGAGAGATTGCATCATCTCGGCTATTTTAGCGATCTCTAATTCAGCTTTTTTTTTTCATCGAAATGAACTAAAATTATTCGAATATTTGAGTTTTATGAATCATGCAATTTGATGATTCAAGATGGGGAGAAGCAAAACCAAATAAAAGATTTCAAAATCAAACGAGCGAAAAAAATGTGAAATTTTTATACTGAGGTGAGCAGAAAGATTAGAAAAAAAAGATATTTGCCGCAAATTTCGCCTCTTTGCAATATTTTTTGAATAGTTCGATTGGATTTGGTTGAATCTGCCCAATTTTTTCCATACTGTATGTTCCATCATAGAGAATTATAGTAAATTTTACAATATATGCTTACAATTACAGTTATACTCAATAGTAACCTCTCCCAAAATCAATACATAAATACAGCAACTAATATTAATAATTATACAGTTATAATTATAAAAAATACACTCGATATCATGGCTATAAAACACAGTAAAAAATATAATTACTATTAATTACTTTATCCATTATAATTACAATTAATTACCTTATCTCTGCTGATGGAAAAGATCCAAACTTACGAGGTACACTAGTCGTGAATTTGTCAGGTAACGTTTGAACAAGGTAATCCTGCACTTGATTCTTCATTGAGCCAAGTAAAATCAACGGCTGGACATAGGGCACTAAAATTTAGCATATGAGCATTTCACAAAGGAAAGAATGATAATAAATGAAGAAAGTTGTTAAAGAACGTAAACGGCTTTACTCTTATGATTAAATAATAAAGGTGGAGGTATCGCAGAGAATTTTCTAATTATAATTGTAGTTTATATTTTATACTCTTTAATGCTAGACGCTGAAGGTTGTTTAACATATATTATAGGAATATGGTCATGTTTTATTCTCTTTTCAAATATTTGGAATGCAGTTTGATCATAACAGTAACATTACCATGCTACTTCATGTAGTATATGAAAACGAATAAAATGAACTATAGCTATAAATTTGCATATATCTTTTGCATTACATATAAATTTGCATATATCTTTTAGTGAGTTATGATTAGTAAAAAATATTAGAAAAGTTGTAATTGCAATAACTTAGATAATGATCTTACCAGTAATGTTTTTTACACGTACATATCCATCCTCGGAAGGTGGAATAAGGCCTACGTTGTGCGATCGAAGATTTGTTCCAAGTTGCCAGTTAGTGCAACTAAAGACAATAATTAACACCTCACATCATTGAGTATAGTCAATTCCCCTATTTTTCCGCCTCTCCTTTCCCCTTCCCTTCCTACCCAAAAAGCCGGGAAGGAAAAAATTCCACATATTTCATATTTAGTCAACATTTTAAAAACATACGCAGAAATGAGCTTTTTTCCGAGTCAAAATCCAACTTGAAACATGCCAAAAGCTTATGGTACGATCGCTCCTCATAATATGGGCGGTACCTTAAAATTTAGGCAAAAGGTAAAAAGACTTACTCAATAAATTGAGAGCACAGCTACTACTATTGAAAAAAAATTAAATGGTTATACTCGTACCATGCGGAATCAACGGCTAGTTCGATAATATCACCAGTTTGAAACGATAGTTGATCACTTGCCGCTTGTTCGTAATCAAATTGAACACTGCAATTTTGAGTTATCATCTCCTAGAGTTGTGTGCGGCTGGTTTTAAGAAGGCTTCCGAACAGACTTCGGCTCCGTCCTACCGAGAAAGTTCAATCAGCTCCATCATCGGGACAGCGGTGTGGAGCGAATCCGGACTCTCTTTCTAAGAAGAACAACGGTGAATCGACTCGCCAGCACCTGATTGGCGGGAGACAAGCTTAAGCCCCCAACTCAACCCTTCAGGCTATCCTAGAATTTCTCCTTCGGAGCGGAAATGGAGCGTTATGAAGAGCTCGCAATGAATACTTTGTTGATTAAAGTAAATAATAAGTCATTTAGCGCAAATATATAAACATCAAAGTCAAACCCATCGAATAGCTGATCTATCGTATTTTCAAGCGTTCAGCAACCATCATTGAATGAAATAGGCGGTAGAGCATGCCAAAGGAATTGGCATAATATGCAACTTTGTAATTCCGCTTATTGCACCAACCGGTCTCATAAATTATTAAAAATAGGAAATACGCAAATTTTTTCGCTCGTGTAAGTGATCATAATTCTCTTTTGAAGTTGAAAGATTTATTTTGATGGGAGTCTAGAGGGTTGATGAGATGCTATAGTCTAGCTTCAGTGATTCCCGAGTTGAATAAACAGACAAAGAGACAGACAAACAGGTACACACACAGGGGAGGTGATTAACAAATATTACAAGACGTATAGAAACCTGATTACTAATTATTACTGATTACTAATTATTACTAATGTGTTGGGAAAATTATTTTCCCTCTAAAATTTTCTCCTTACATCCGAGGCAAATTTTTGAGGTGTTTACGAAATGAGACTGAGAGAAACCTTTTGATATGAAGAGAACTATATCTCAGTACTAAGAGAGAGGAAAATATCTGCGTTATATTGTGATAGTAACCAAATCACTTTCTCTCAAATTTCTTATACGGCGCGGTCTTATATGATAGCTTCTTATACAAAAGTATTTTATACAATTAAAAAAGGCTTATATAGTACAGTCTTATGCGACGGTATTTTATATAGTAATGTCTTCCTGATAGTGTCTTATAGAGTAGTGCCTTACACAATAAAAAAAAAAACTGAAAGATATGGCAAAGACAGGGCATGAAATCGAAGGCCAATAATCTTTTTTCGAGATGCCGATTCAAGTTTCAAGATTTTGCTGACAATCTGTTTAGCATAGCTGATCACAGCATGATAGAAATATGTAGATATTCAAAACAAACGTTTAATAAATGTCGTCTAAAACGAACATTTATATATTCCTTCAAAAAAAATTGAATGTATTTTTGTGTGGGGCGGGCGGAGGGGGGAGAGGAGTCTATGGATAAACTAAGGGAAACTGACGCATTTGTTTTGTTCTCTTAGAATGGTGATAAATTTAAATGAAGTTGAAATTGTTGGGGAAAAATTCGAATTTAAAAATTAAAAAAAAAAAATTCATTTCATAAGTCAATATGATATTTATCTTTTTCTTATAACCTTTTTTTTTCACTTCTTATTGGCAAATATTTTTTTTGTAAGCAAATTTTCAAGAAATTTTTCAAATTTATTTTTATTCTAGTCGATAAAAGATTTTTTTTTTTGTTTGGCTGAATAACTCCGAACATTTAACTATTATAAAATTTTTCGTCAATATTACTTAGAATAATTATCAATTGAGATATATAAATATAATAAATGCAGAGGATGATTAATCGGAAATCAATATAAGACTAGGAAATATCAATGAATCATACCGAAGAAAGGTATGTGAAGAGGACATTGCAACAGCCGATGCACCTCGTCGTTTAGCGCAAATTGCAACACTCACCACTCCATAGTCGATAGATGTTCAACCGTTGTATAAATATGTCTTATCAACACATTGCAATACCAAAAAGCAAAAGAAAGATGTACATACGTATACACGTTGAATGTACATCAATATGGCACTTCGCACCTGCATCATATAGTATCTCATAGAGTTGCGTCAGAATCGCATCTTCAGAAATTCAAAGAGCAACTTGAACCACTCGAGCTCCTAGAACTTGAACTCCAACGCAATCCTGACGTAAACACATCAAAGCTCTGAAAGTTTGACGGAGCCCGAAAAGGAAATTCAACTTCAAAAAACACCGGAAGTTAGTATGTTTATTCGTTCGTCGTAATTCCGAACTAATAACTAGAAATGCCTTCATCATTCGAGGATCTACCTGCCTGTAGATGCAAACCAATTTTTTTGATCTGCGTTTTTTTTGTCTACTTTCATACTCAATCTATTTTCATTTGTTGTTAGTTTTTCTATCATGTTCTTATTGAGAGAGTATCGTTTTATTTACTTACCTAATGAATTGTTACCTATTGTCGGGTAAATTATCCACAAAAATATGAAGTATGCTCGAACGGACTTTATCTTAATCTATTCAAATTGGCAGTTTTTTTTTTGTAGATCTTTTCAGCACAACTCTTCTCTAAATTTCTACTTCGAAAACCTCCTCTCTTGATGAATTTCTCATCAAACATGAGATTCCATACCGACTTTACAAGTTTACACTATTATCATTGATCAGTTACGATTGATTCTCTAATAAAAAATGCGGTGATCCTGAATGTTTGCGGAAGGGCGGAGGTGTTTTTGATTTCTGATGCGTGATATCCTTGAAGTCGGGATGTTTAACGGTGCTATTTGAGGGAATATCAGAAGAACGTGAATCATGCAATATCAACACCCGCAATATTTATTAATTTTGATAAGCAGTATCAGTGTTGATAATCTTGTGATCTGATATTGTTTTGAGAGACACTACAAAGTATCGGCCAATCATTAAGAAATATCATATCGAAATAAAATGAGGAACGGTGTTGTTAATTCTTTCTTGCCTATCATTAATTAACATTTTTGAACACTTTGGATCGACAAATCTGGAGGAAGTAGTGGTGATTTCGATTCATCTTTTAGCGTTGGTTACTGCGCAATGGTTTCAAGAAGGCTGCGACCGAATTTTTTGACCTCATCCTTTCGAACCACTCCGACCAGCAGACTCATCGGGATGATTGCAGTGGAGCAAGTCCGGACTCTCCTCTTAAATGGAACGACGATGGATCGACTCATCAGCATCCGATGGGCAGGAAACGAGCATAAGTCGTGACCTTCATGCGACCTTAAACATCACCTAAGTGGAAGTGAAGTGATATGTGCATAAATGCTAAATGAAAGTAAATAAGTAAGTAAACAAATGTGGTACTCGAAAGATAAATAGAAGCCAATATGGGCTAAGAGAAGGGCGTATCGATGTTACTCTCACCTCTTATTTTATGGTACTCTTACTGCTGGCTTGCTTTCAATGCTGTGCGATTGTAGGCTCTTTGCTTATGACATTAATCATGGGCGAAATGTGGTTGCAGTGGTGATACACAAAGATTCCATCCAGCCGACCGCTCGGCTTACATTTGCACTGTGGATGGATAAAGTCGATTGAAAGGGTGTTATTCTTTCGAAAAATGACCTCCGAATTTTTGTGGTAATGCTCGAGGACTTCTTGCATAGATTTTAAGTGATGTGCTAAGAAACTACTTGGAAGAGTGATACTGTTTGTTCGCTTAGTGAAGTTGACGAGTTACGGTTTCAATCTCGCTTAAATTTTTTTTTTTTTGGTATGAAACACCACATTTATTATAATGACGGACAGTTTCAACAGCAGTTATATTATGAGCAAATTAAAGTAAATCGAAATGAATAAGAAATCTCAGCATATACACCAAATCAGTCCAACGGCGTTCAGAAAGAATAAATTTCCGGAGAAGATGGGAATCCGGAATCTGAAGTGCGAATTACAAGAGGATGTGAATCCGTTCGTACATAGCGATACCATGTTCCGACGAATTTTGCATAATATATCAACAGCTGTCGCTCGTTTGATGACCACTTTCTCGACACCTTCTCAGATTCTCATTACCTGCTTCTGGTGACATCCGCTTATAGAAGTACAATTGGCTGCAGTCGTTAAAGATGGGCAGGCTAATTGGAACATGGTATTGCGCTGTTGTTCGCAGTTTACCTTCCAGGTAACCAGCAATTTGGTAGTTGTGTAGCAATAACTAGCTGAATGTACTACTTATGGCGTACAGAGTATAGCGAAGTAACGTTTATTGAGAGAGTTAGCTTGAACGATGGTTTTGCCTTTTCCTGCCAAAATGGGTACAGGCAAAGAAATGAAAGACATGCAGGTTATATAAAGCAGTGGTGCATCATGCTCGAATCTTAGATGAGGCATGGTTTTGTGTATTTTTTTAAAGACAGATTTTATAGAAGACAAAGATAATTGAGGGCTCGAAGAAGACACGCAACGATGCAGAGTGGGTGAGACATTCTTTGTCACAAAAAAAGAGGTTCTATGTGATTTTGTTGTCGTGTCGGGCTATCCGGAACGGATTGTTGTCACTTGTCGCGTTTAGCTTCATAAAACTGACGTCCATTGATCATAACACGTCGAATACGTGAACCGAAATCGCCGTTCAATGGTACTACCTTACCTGCTGGATCCTTCATCGTGATACTGAGATCAACTTCAACCTTCAAGAAACAGGCAGTTTATAGACGATATGAAGAATATAGAAAATGAAATAATGGAGCCGGAACTCGGAGAATCTGAGCTTGAGGAGGAAACAAGAAGCCCTGGAGAAGTACCAGAACACCTAAAATATGCATCCACCTGAAATAAGAAAATAACTCCTGCAGGTGATAAAGACGAGCTGAAACTCAACGTAACAATTTAATCTTATGCCTTAACAAGTGCTGTGGATTATGAATCATCGTAACAATATTTTCCCGAATAAGGCCATAGATGTCTATGTGAAGATGTAGAAGTGGTGTGAATATTGAAGGAAAGTGCGTGTAAGGTCAAGCTTAGCGCATGTTAATGCATCAGCTTCAACACAGATGCCGACTATCTATGCTACTTCCCGCTTGAAGACAGAAGCGACCATGTTGTCATACGGTGATATAGTAGAAATACCATAAGCTTCCCATCTTAAACCCTACCACAGAGAAAATATCAAACTTCAGATGTATGTATGCGATTAGAAAGGTAAAAAATTTCAAGAGGGAGATGCACCAGTAACGAATAATGGAAAGTTTATTTCTACCGTCATTCCACGATCGTCGAGTGCTTCAATGACGATATTATTTCTACCGCTTGCCACTTCTGCACGTGAACCATCCTGAAAAATTTCACTTCTCTCAGGCATAAATTTTCATTTATAAATACCTTCTCAGGTATTCCATAATGAAGGAACTTCTATGATTGTTGTATATTTCATTTAAAATAAGCGTTTATATTTCACATACATATCAATCAATTTTTTAATGGAAATCGAAATAAAAGGATAGAAACCTCTCGTTGAATCATTTCGGTTCTTCTTTGTTGCGATGAATGTTGAGTTGTATATCGTATATTTAAATTTCCTCTGAAAAAAAAATTTATGAATGTATAAAGAAGTTGTTTTGTTGGATTCTATTTTAAAATCAATAAAATAAATGAGATTATCGATTGGATACTAATAAACAAAAATATTTTACGAGACTTTTTTTTCATGTGATTATTCTTGAAATAATTTTAGAAATTGGAGGTGAAATACTGTTCAAACCTACTAGGCTCTATCAATACTGTTCAAACCTACTAGGCTCTATCAATACTGTTCAAACCCTACTAGGCTCTATCAATACTGTTCAATACTAGGCTCTATCAATACTGTTCAAACCTATTAGGCTCTATCAAGCTATATGGAGGCTCTTCAACAATATGATGGTCTAATGCTATACCATATCTATTAACACGTTATTCGACTCTCAAGTATACCGACACATACCCTTGCAACCAATGCAATTTCATTTAACATCCTACGAATTGCCATAAAAACAATACGCTCAGAGGTTTCTGCCTTAAGGTTTTAGGTGCTTAGTGGTGACATTTCTAACGTTTACTACAAGATGACCTCATAATTCCCTCAAACTTACTTCGAACGAGAAGATGCGCCTTTACCTTTGTCGAAACTCGCCGTTGCCGAAAGTCCTGAATTTTTCACCGACATATTCACAGTCCTCTAACGAAAATTTATGATGATTGCCGATAATGCTTAAAGTGAGGTATAGCAGTATTCTTTCTTTCATCTTTGTTGATCTACGATTAACTTTGGCTATAAATGATGGTATTGATTTCAAGTCTCAGCAGCGATTAATCACAATCAGCGAACTACATTTCAAGGTAATCCTCTATTTCCACAGCATTTTTTAACCAATGTCTTCATAATAAGGGACAAATAAGGGACAAATTTACAGACCTCAAAGGGAGTGAGGAACTATAGCAATAAGCAGTATTCATCATGATAGATAGTACTGATAACTGGGAGGATAATAGTTGGAAGATATGGATAATTGCTTCATAATTACCTGATGGCGTAGTACTTGAGTGATTCCGGATGTTAGGTGGATTTCTTTTGGCTCCTAGTGAATCCACCCTCGATGGAATGCGAATAACTCTAGCGAGATTGTTTTCTTGACCCTGATTCCTGAATAAGAATATCACTCATATTGTACTTTACTAAATTCTTCAATAAACCATAAAGTATTTAAACATAACTTATCTTTTTTATATTTTCTCGATTCCATAACTAAATGTCAATATTCAAACGATAAGTTCACGTCATCAGTTAGGATAATATAGAAATTCGTTCTTTGCAAGTCAGATTAAGCCGGAAACAGTTAGCTAGTTCCGGTCAAGGTTTACCGGAAAAACTGAAGAAGCAAAAGGACTTTGTTATTACTACCCATATCGATCATAAGTGATCATCATCTACATAGTAAAGAAAGTGAAAACAAATCGCCTACACCGTCGATTTGTTGTTCATCATAGATTCTTTTCTGTCATGTCCCATGCCGAAAAATCCAAAAGCTGAAAACGTGCGTTTATCGGTTATATAATATCAAAGAGGAGTTTCATTTCTGTATCGATATTATCTCCTACTTGCTATGATCGCTCTGATCGTCTTGATTTTAAAGGCGTTGCAAAAGTAATAAGTAATCCAGTGGAAATCCAGAATTTCTACCTTAAATCTTTCTTGAGTTAGCAATATGCGGTAGGAAAAATTGCTTCCAATATTCTATACTTTATTACAAACAGGCGCTTTGTTAGATAATTGTGTGCTGCCTAATTTTAAGGCGAAATAAATGCTCTAGGCGCTTAAGCTAAGGCCGAATTAATATCGGGAGATTTGGCCTACCAAGTGCATTCCTGACCTTCGATTGGTTTTTATCAGGGCGTAGCCCGACCCTCGGCTGAGGAGCACCTGAAGTTACCTATCCTTGCCAAATAAGTTCCGCAAGAGGCGCAATTCATGCCACGATATAAGGTGGGAGGAGGATGGGGGATGGGGAGAGGAAATTGCAGGTTACGTGTTACGTGTTTGGCAGGCATCAAGATAAGCTTATATAAATAAGGATAAATAAATGAGGTTCCATGGAATATTTCAATACGAGACCAGAAAGAATCGTTGAGTATATTTATAAACATAATATCATTGAAAATTGCGGAAGTAGTCGAAAAATTTCAAGACACCTATCGTCCTTGAAGAGTTTTTTTGGCCACTTTATTGACCATGTTTTAAATTTCTACTTGCCGAGCGCATTATAGCGATGTCATGTCTGTGCGTATGCTTGTGTATGTGCATTCGTCTGTGTGTCTGTCTGTCTGTGGATTGGTTTCAATTCGGAATCTGGTGAAGCTATGAAACTTGTTAACTTTGGTGCGCATAAGAGGAGAATGGGAGAACTTTGATGCGCGAGGTAAGTTACCTTCACGCGACCACGATCAGCTTATATACGTATAATACGAGGACAGTTGAAGAGTAATTGCAATTGCAGTTGAATTGGAGTTGAAACCATTTGGAGGAATTGAAAGAGTCATCAAAAAATCAGGATTGCTCCATATGACTGCTGGTTACCCTTATACCATGCTTGGGAAATATTTTAATAAAAGAGAGAAAAAACAAAAAAAAGCCTGATATTTTAGTGAATAGAATTACAAGAGCGCATTACATAGTAAACAGTTCCACTTTTTAAATTCAATTATAAAGCAATAAAAATAAAACACATACTGCATTGCTCATCAGATTCATTTGATCCAAAATAATTTCGAGGCGAATCGGATGCAACAGCTCTCGAAGAATTTTCCTGAAGTTTACGCTCAGTGCAACAACCTGGCGATCGTGAAGTTTTAATTTCTTCATCGAACATCGATGGTGCATGTTGTAGTAAATCTAATCGTATCGAACCAACTTTATTCTTTTCTATACGTCGCTGATGAAATTTTCTTTGATTTCGTAGTTCTGGATCAGTGTATCGGCGATTGGCGTTGATCGTATCCGATGCGCAATCCTCATTAGTTTTATGATTCACTTCATTCCTCGTTATTTTCTTTGAGGTATGCAACGTCTGCGAATTCTGATGGCTGCGCTTTTGTTGTTGCTCATTGTCGGAGTTATACTGATGGTCGTTCGTTGTACTAGATGACTTGTCCACTTCGCTGTATTTTGTGGATGCGGTTGAGGTCGATCTGCGTCTACCTGCTGTATGTGCTCTCTGGATAGCGGCTTGGAGGGATTTCTCAACATAATAAGCAATTCCATTGAGCTCTTGTATAACTTGATCAGGCGGTTTTATATTAACCTCCTCCAACGAATGCTCGCATGGTGAGCTTTCATCCATAATGCAACACTCGCCAAGTGCTTCCACATTAGTGGACGGAAGGCGACGAGCGGTCCTAAGATCTGGTTGAGGTTCACTCCGTTTCGACAAGGTAGAGCGGGAAGATCGTCCGGATACTCTGGATTTGTGGACCGTTGCGATTTGCGGAGAATACCTTTGCTTTGTTCCCCTGCATTTAATTACCGAGCATTGAGAGCGTATTATTTACAAACTATTTTGGTCACTCTTTAATTTAAGCGGAAGATTTAAGCTGAACATCCACAATACTAATAGGTAATGGAAAATAGTAGCTGCACACTTTAAACCACATATTTCTGAGCGCTAAAAAAGTGTATTAATACCGCATATGTAGAAATAGATCCCAAAAATGAGGGTAAATTGCGCTGGATACGTGAAACATAACATCTAGATAAGTCAAAGTCTCGTCCTGGACTTAACCTTGTTGTACACCAACTTAACCATCACATGTTATCATTGGATCGAAGCTAGTGTTTCTATCTATAATTAATTATAAGCCGGAATATGGGAATGAATATGTATATATAATGAGGTCGAGAAGTTGGAGATCATAAGCAAAAAGCTCTGGAAATGGACAAACCAATAATATTGCCTTTCTTCGTTCTATTTTATGAAGTTTTCGAGGATATCGCTGCAAATTAAGCGTTTCCTAACACATACCCATGGAAGTTTGAAGCAGTAGCTACAACTATAGCGTGCTAAAACCTGTGTTATCGCCTTCAGCTATTCACCACACCTTTATTAGACATTCACCTGTCCAAATCTAGTTTTGTCTTATTTCTGTTACCAGTAGGGCGGCTCTGGTCGTCATCTCGAAGAGGACTGGATAGCTGTCGTTGATATCCCTTATATCCACTTTTTCTTGAACCTGAAATTTACATACTGTTGATGGTTAGCTTAAATAGCAAATTCGACAAGATAAATGCTGATTTGTTCTTCACTGACTATAATCTCCACTGAACCATCAGTTCAAAAGGTGTTTTTATGCAACATTATCAAGTATTACATACACTGGTGTCAATTATCTCCATTCAATTTATTTCTTCACATCTATCCAAAAGATTTATTTCGCTCATAATAAAGTTCTCAAATAAAACTAAAACATCAAAACTATCCTACAAAAATTGCCTTGAATGCTAACTAACCAAAGAATTGTTTCGAATTGAAATAAACTATTTTTCGTTTTATAATTTACGATGGAAATTGATATTATTGTTTAGTAAAAATTGAAAAAATTCGAAAAAAAAATTCAATTTAATTATACGAAAATAATTCATTAAATATTTTCTCATTGAAATAGGTTTAACGGATTAATTCTCCTTAAAATAACCAAAAAAAAACTGAACTATTAAAAAAAAATCTCAACTATTCCGAATAAATTCGTTTGAGTTTAATCTAACTTCAAAGAATTTTTCTGAGAACCTTTTTGAGCGTTTTTCAACGGAAGTGAATATTTCGATTTAATTGTAGAAGTTTGTTTATCAGAAATTTGTTGTAATGTTTGTGAGGTGATTAATTTTGCAGTATGTACATCTTCACTTTCTTCTTCCCGATCTTCTCTCCATTTCTTTATCAACGAATCTGAAACAACGACTCTATTGCGATATCGATTTCATTTTAAAGCATCGCCATGTTTATTGGCGCCATTGTAATATCTCACTATGGTGATCGATTATGGTTGCCGAAATTTGTGAAATTGTTTGAATTTAAAATTTCCAAAAATTTAAATTTTTGAGATTGAGAACAAATAAGATTCATCCGTAAATTTTCGGAAGAATCAAATCCTCGTATTAGTGATATGCAAATCGATATCGATCGTCTAGATTCGAGTATTGAAATTATATCTTCAGTGTTTATCAATGCACCGGTGAAGTAAGTTTATTTCGTTTATCTTTACTCCAAATTATAGCGTTTTCAAGGAGAACCTATGGTTGATGTGGCTATTTCCTATGTGTAAGTTCCAATTTAATGGCAGGATGTTGAGACAACAGGCGTGATTCGCCTCTTGTTTCCGCTAATTCTTCATTTAGGAACTTCAAAAACAAATGCATAGACGAGAAACAGGCTCTTTCCATACTACCTTCAGAACTTGCGAATGAATTCATGGAATAGTGCTGCGGAGCGTTTCCATAACTCTTTGCTGTCATTAGCCTCTCAGGTGATTTTTCCCTGAAGATATTCAATGAGTACTGTCAGGAGGTACAAAAATCCTACCAATATAAATAAACAAGGAAAAGATGGATGGTATATCGCTCTATGGATCTAGCAATGGGTGCGATAAGTCTTTTGCGCACCCTCGCAACTTGATTAACACAAAACAGTGAATTTACAAGGTAAAAATATATTTTTTGAAGGAAGTCAATTATCTACAATAAACCAATGCCCACCTTACCGCAAGCCATAGCTATTTAAGATTTTAGTCAGTAGGTTTTCGAACAAGTGCTTTATTGAAAGCCTTTTCAACTACATTCACTTACGTAGATTATAGATGATACAAAGAAATCATCAAGGATTCAAACGGTCATATATTACTGTGGTCACTAGTGGTCACTTCAAATTTATTACTATGAACTCTTTGTCGAATTTAAATCCTTCTGATTCCTATAAGGTTAAATCGTTGCAGTAATGAGGAGGAACATGTATTTGATTGATTTCCGAATTAACAACATAGCAGCATCTCATAAATGTGATTCCTTTGCAAACTTGACCAACTTGCAAACTTGAGCAACTTAAGCATCTGAGCAGATATATATGCAGCAAGTCGAAGCAGCAGCACCTTTATAATCCAATCATATCATATTAATTCTTGATAAATGTAATTTCCTTGAGACATTAACTTCCAAGCAGCGGTGCACCCTACTGCTTTGAATTGATGAAGCTGTCGGTCCAAAAAGCGATCAGGGAAAAACATTTTGATGCAAAAGACAAACGAACCCAGAATATTTAAAAAAAATTATGGTCTCTTTTGTAGAAGAAAGAATTTACGAACCGAGCAGTATGAGTATCGCAAATATAACCTCGATGTTCCACCAACGAGAAGCTTTTCATCTGAAATATCGACGATTCTGAAGCATCCTGTCATTTCTTGCTGCATGATATTGACGATGGATGACGGTATTTTCAACGTGTTGGGAGAGAACCTCCATAAGCGTTATACTCTTTAATTTTAATCTTTAGAAATGCTTTTTTTTTGTTACGATCGAAATGTTACCGATTGAGGCGATGAGAGGCGAATGATACGATCAATAGCGATCACGTTATCACCGATGAAGATTCTTTCGTTGCGTTTACAAGGCACACCTTTGCCGGGATCAGCCGCAGCCTCTTGCTTTTTCTGTACGAGTGGAACAAGACGCTGAAAGTTGATTTCTTTACGAGAAAACTTCGACAGCTCATAGTTCTTCAGCTTTATCAGGCCTACTATTTATAAAAGTGAGAGGAGAGAGGAAAGAATAGAGATCGGACAAGATGGATGGTGGCATGTAGAATAACCGGTTATTGGAGGTATTCTGAAACCACTACTTGCAACGTTCCATATGCAAATTAGCAATGCCGAATACGATACAGCTACGAAAAATCGATCGTTGGAAATGATTTTCCTTTACATTCGGTTTTTCCTTCATTGTTCATTCGAATTAAAAATTAAACTTAAACGATGAATTACTTCGGTAGGTTCAGCCTTACTATTCGCGGCACGAAGTTCAAGCGTTTCGCTAATCGTATATCCGTTATTCTCATCGTTGGTGACCTCTTGTTTAGCGGTCACTTCGAGCGGTCCAATTAAATTATAAACGCGCATAGTATCAAGTGCTGTTTCCGATCTTGCCGTCAATACAGGTCGATGTTTCCTATTCAAATGTGAATTTCGAATCTCTTTGATTGCTATAAACAATAAAATCGAAAACGTTGAATTTCTAATTTTATAATAATTTAAAAAATATTGCCTCTTAGATATAATAGATGTGAGCATATTTAAGAACACTTGCTCTTTTATTAGAGTAATAGGTAAAAAAAAATGTACGAAATACTTCCCATTAATAAAACAAATAATTTTCAATTTCCATCTTTTCCTTTTTCAATAATTATAAATATAAATAATTTTCAAAACAAATGGATAAATTCCAATTTTTCATTTCCATTTTTTTCTATAGCCACTTGCTGTGAATTAAATTATTTACTTTATAACTTTGAAGAGGATAAAAGCATGCGGAAGCAATTTTACATAATGCCATACATTAATTTCAAATATTTTCATTCAGAGTAAAGCTAATCATTTTTCATTTATAATCTCAAGACTAAAAACTATTTAAATAGTAATTAAATATAAATTTGAACATTGGATGAAATTAATGATATTCGATATTTCGCATACCATTTCCATCACTTGTAAATTGACTTGTCTCCGTGTATTTTATTGGCGTTTTCAGAGGAATATTATTCGTCTTTTTGATTTTTTTCAATCGTGTTGATCGATTTATTCTAATATAATTATCGGCAATGAGAACTGTTTGTTTTGTATCCGGTTGTTGTTCGAGTTTATGCTGAAAATTCTTTTTTTTGAGGATCTAATAAATAAATAAATATAAATAAAAATAAATTGCCTTCATATGTCGAGTCCTCATTTGGCTTTCTAATAGAATATATGATAATTTATAGTTCCTGATAGGTAAGTATGGGATGATAAAGTCGCAATTCTGAATCTTTGCAGATGGATGGGTAGCAATTGCGCCAACACTTCGATCCGATCCTCAAACTCTCATCACTCTGCATCTTTATGGATGATATATTTAATAATATGCAAGTCTCATTGTGCGACAGAACATGATCATTGGAAATATCCAGAAAATGAGTGAGTGGAGATGCACTAAGGCGACTAGAAAATATTGAGTAAATTAGAAAATTTCTTGCAAATCATCTCGAAAAAGAATAGTGTAATTGCACACTTGATGAATAAATCGACAACAAATGCCGTGTGGGCCTTCCCCCCCCCCCCCCCCCCCCACCTCCCATCATCAAACTTTATCCATGAAAGTAGTCTTACTGCCGGAGTGACTCTCTTCACTCGAGGTTTCAAGCGAATTTGTCGTTTAGTTTTATCACGAGGCCCATATCCAATAAGCTCAATCCGTTCTTCGATGATCGACTCTCCATATTCGGTGTAGACAATACTCTCAGCAGTTTGTATCCGAATTGGCCCTATCAATTGTAAACAATATTTTCTCAAATTTCACCTTAGATTAGATTGTAGAGTGTATTGGAGTGGCTCGTTATGTTTATCGTTGATTAATTCAACTCGAATGCTATTGAATTAATTTTTTGAGAATGTATCACACTGAGAGATCTTACCTGAAATCCTACCTTAATAGCCTAAATAATAATTATTTACTTTTTTTTGTGGCATTTTTCTTTTATTTTGAAATATGTAACGAATAGATGTAGGCAAATAAGTCTGATTATTGCTCTCTATTGAATTTATGGACTACGTATAAAACCTCAGCACTTATTTGATCGTTATGAACGATATATCAATAACAAAAGGATATAGGCTTGAAGCGTCGAATAAATAGGCGTGATTTAAAGAAATTTTTTCTTTGTAATGCTTGAAAGAGATCTATTTCTTACAGTTTTACGTTAAAAGTCCCTATTGAGTATAAACGTAATTACGTATCCATCAGTGCTGCAAAAAAAAAAAGTTTTAAGGCATAAAAATGCTTCAAAAAAGTTTTCACGTTAGAAATTTAGAAACTGAAATTTTCATTGAAACCTCATCGATTTTACAAATAGAAAAATTTCAATAGATTTAAAAATTCTCAATAATGTCTAATCAATATTTCAATAATTTTTATAATTTAATAAATTCTTAGAAATGAAATAAATTTTGATAAATTTTTGAAAATTATTTCTTTTATCTCACCAATCAGTCGACAAATCGGTGCATTTGGATCGATTTAGTTGATTGATTTTCGTTGGATTTTGAGAGTAAATCGATTTTCGTCTTATTAGTGGTCTGAAATTCAATTCTTTGAAAGTACAATTCTATTATGATGTTGCTTATGTAATACTTATCGGCTAATTGAGCGAACAAATCGTTGCCATATAGAGGATTTTATACTCGTCTCAATTGCAGTCTACGACAGAGGTTGTGATGTTTTTTTTTTCTATAAATTATCCGATGAAGATCATTGACTAAAACGGCGCAAGTGACCGGTACTCCAATATTTGCTAATCCCTACGTTTAGTCGCAGGTACACACCCCCCCCCCCCCGTGTTCCCTATTTGACAGTCACTGTTCTCTTTTGAGAATATCAAAAAAATTTGTATCAGTGAGAATATTTTTTCCAATTATTAGTGGATAAATTAAAATATATCCGTACTGAATACGTTCAACCTTAAATATATCATATATTAAATGAATAAATTAAACACTTTATTCATTTCAAATTAGTTTTTTTTTTTGAAATAAATAAATATTTTTTATTTTTGCAATTGTTTCGCATTTCGTTTGTTTGTTTTTTTTTCTTCACACTACTCTCAATAAGAGATAATTTAAAAATTTGGCTACTTTCCAGAATTTTTTTCTTGAAAACTTACACATCCTTTCGAAAAATTAGTGAAATCGATATTCGATTGAAGTCGTCGAATAGAGGATATCAAATCTAAAAATAATAATATTTGCTATCATTTAAAAAAAAAAACTTCCGTTGCCGATTTGCTAAAAGAGTGCTGATTTCGAATATCTTGTACAATTTCTTAAGTAAATATTAAATGGCTAATAAAAATTTAAGAACAACGCTCATAACAAATGGGAATACCTTTTTTTTCGTTGTTGAATTTATTGCTCGGCTGTATTTTACTTTTCTCTGATGTTGATGTGTTTTTATTGCTGAATAAAAAAAAATCAATAAATTATAGGCATATTTCGATTATGATTAAATAAAAAAAATAAATGCTTATAAAGTAATGGTTTATTATGCGCAAATATTTATATGAAAGAATAGAATGATGAATTTTTTGGGGTTTTAAGCATTTATATACAGCATACTAAATAATCGCTTATTGTTTTAACGTTTTATTGTGCTTATTTTATTGCTCTTTTATTTTTTATTTTCAGTCTGCACAAAAATTATTTAATGGTTATATATATATATATATATATATATATATATATATATATATATATATATATATATATATATATATATATATATATATATATATATATATATATATATATATATATAAGTAAATATAATATATATAAATAAATGATATATATTAATTAAATAAGTAAATATAATATACAATTTAAATATAAGAGAGTTGAAAACTCTATCACGCAAGCCAATACGATGAAAATCACTAAGTGACTTACTTAGATGGAATAATTGAATTGCTCGCGTTGATATGTTTATCATTTTGATTGCATTCTAATAATTTTAACATTCCTTCAACATTTTCATATGAATTACGCATCTAAAATAGAAATTATTAGAGAAATTTAGAAAAAAAAAAACATAAAAATTGATATAATATTCACTTTTTATGCATTTATAATTTTAAAGATTTTGTTGTTGGAAAAATGGACGATAGCCGAGGAAAAATTTAATGAAAAACAATTTGATGAAAAATTTAATGAAAAATTTAATGACTGTAATTTCCTTTCGTTCGCTAATAGAGTCGTTTTTTTTTAGCTCTAACGTTAAAAATTATAAAACGTTATTGCTTATGATCATCTTTTTGTGCAATTTCAAAAATAATCTTCTCCCTAGCGCAACATATCGTCGTTAAAAAGAATTGATTGTTTATATTTTCTGTGATTTGCATATTATAATTCACTTCCCACCTAAAGCTTGGATTATAATTCTGCATATCGCAGTAGGCAATTTATAAAGGCGCTATTCTGATCAGAAAAATGAGAGGAAAACTTACGAGGTAGTAAGAGGTTGTAAAAATATCACCAACGACGCTACGAACAGGGCTATCTTTCACTGGAGTGATCGCCTCCTTCGATTCCTTTTCAGGATTCATCCCTTAAAATCACTGTTTCAATCATTGCTTCTAAGTTACCTTACATCATTCTAGAGACAATTCGGCAAATGTGCATAATAACGCTTTTAATAGTCTCGAAATTCTAACTGCGATTAGTCGAGAATTAGCTGGTCTGTCGAGATCGCAAATTTGAAAAACTCGCAAATTTAGATAATTAATTTATTTGCATAGTCGGATAATTTGCTTGATAAATGATACTTTCTAAACTATGTCTAAGGATCACTTAATAAAATGAATTTCTTTGGAGATAAGTGCCAAAAATTTGCTTTAAGCCACTAGATAGTTGAACTGAAAGTCCTGGTGTATTTTCTCAACATTCATCGAGGCACACTTCTATATGCAAATTACCCCAGTGCAAAATTATCTCTTATCCGCTTATTTATATGCTATCAGATCTTATCAGACAATAAACTTCCGCTTGTTGTTTTTCTCTGCTCAATTAAGCAACACTGATTAAATTTTTCACTTACCTTTTTTTCTGCTTATCTATACCTATATGATTTTCTACTCGCTAAGTATAACTAAGAAGTAATAAAAACATTGAAACGATAACACCTTTATTAAAAGGTGAAAGGGGGTTTGAAATTGACAAGACCACCCACAAGTGAAGTTGCTAGAACAATGGATAGATTATTCGATCGATCATCTATTTATAAGTTATTTATGAATAAAGATGTTGTGAAATTTGCATATGCTAATTTTTGGATCTTAGAAAAAAAAATATCGAATTTTGAAATTTTCACTAATTTTTCATATAATTAAATAGGTGGAAAAAGAAAAGAAAATTTTTTTTTTTTTGATTGAAACTATAAAGGGAAGGGTTGGTTAACGACGGAATTGAATGCAAATAGAAACGAGAAGAACGATAAAGCGCTTAAACTACGCGATGAACATGTAAAGAATTGTTGAAAGAATGACCACAAAGCAATGAACGCTGAGCAAAGCGATGAACGAAACCTCTTTCGAGGGCTCTTTATATAACCCTCGAAATGTCATGGGGATATTCACATACAATCACCATCGGAGACTAATATCTTCTTTTTTGCGATACTTGCTCGTCACCAGAAACTCGGGCGATTCATCGCTGGAGACGAATATCTTGATTTAGCGGCGCCTACCCGGCACCGGAAGTCCGAGCGATTCATCGGCGACGTTTTCTTCGTTTTCGCGACAGAAACCTTAGAGAAAAGAGTATATCATTCACATAAATTCATCGATTAAAGAGCGAAACATAAGAGGGCGTTGAAGAGGATTGGCTTTACGATAGCGGTTACATTTCTCACTTTGATGGATTTTAAGAGTGCAGTAAAATATTCAGTTATATTTTCGGCACTTTTCCAAAATTTTAGCAAAATTTCAGTGTGTTCAGTAGGTAAGCTTCATACTCTGGAAGAAAATTTTAGCCTTAAGGCCTTGGTGGAAATTGCTTAACATCTTTTATATAACCACAAGAAGCATTGTTTGATGTTTCTTCTTGAATATTACTGCACTCGATTCATTGAATATGCAAAAACACAAAAAGCACAGATCGTGCCATCTTGATAGAACTAATTTCAACGAATATTTCCATATTGATTTGCAAATTTCGATTTTTCCTCCATCATAATAAAACACAGAATGGACACAGAGTAACGAAAATTTTCCTCTGTTTTTCCTCATATACTGAAAACTTGATGTCTAGAGTTCACATAGATATAAACGTACTTTAAACCGACTACTCGAAATATAATGGCCTCTTAGACCTTTAGCACATTAAACATAGTATAGAAGCTCAATACCCTGAAGCGATCTTCATCGTGATCTCTACACGTTTGTAAGGTAATCGCTTGATCTGAATGAAACTCTTACTATCGCTGCTCAGATATGTCTTTTTGGCGTTTTTGTTGTGATCACCTCACCTTTAAACGTTTATTCAGCTTCACAACGCATAATTCTTATTGAATTATGCTTGAAATTATAATGAAAAATTATATTCAAATGATATTTTATTGCAGCGATAGAGTTTTATAAATTACATGGATGGTTATTAACACATCGATGATTATGAAGAAATTTGCTTATTTTGTTTGTCTTCCATCGTCGAAAATCTCTCTTGTTGTACGAAGGCCAACTGTGGTTGCGGGACACTTGAAAACCGTTACTGCAAATATTTTCCGTATTAAATTCATAAAAAAATAATTAAAATAAATAATTATAAATAGGCGATGATAAAAAAAAATTATAAAAATTTAAATGATATTTTTCTATTATTATTAAACAAAATAGAAATATTTCTTATCGGATATAATAGTTGAAAATTTGAACCAATGAGAATAGACGTTAAAAATATATTGCAATTTCTATAAGCTCTACGTTTTCAAGAGAAAAATCAATGCAATTAGAAATTGCAATAGCCATACCTTTATTCGTTCCGGCTTGAACTACCGTATAGACTTTCGCTGGAGTATAAGCAATCCTAGCATTTGATGCTTTAGCTTCTACCGGTGGCTTATTCGTATGTACCGCTAAAATATTGTTTTTATCTTTATACACCTGTTCATAACCCTTTATTCACATTCATAATTGGTGATTGACGGATGATCGACACCAATCGAACAAAATCATGGTTTGCATCTTCCGCCTAGTTTAGCCCACCGATTGGATCATACAGTAAGCAATTTGTTTTCATTTTAGATCTGTAAGAATATTGTCATCAGGTGCTACCTTCTCAGGTAATATATACCAGGTGGTTGAAAAATTATACAGTTTCGATGACATCATTTTAAATGAAAAAATATTTCTCCAGGCGTATTTTCGTTGTGCATTTTATGTGATGCGATATTTACGTAAAGCATATATTATTATTATTTTACCTTCATTGAGCCCTAATTAACTAAAAACGTTTGCATGAAAAAAAAAAGTGAATTTCTTTGAAATTTTTTTCCATAGGTTTTTCGGCGATTCTATTAGAATCATCGAAAGGAACTTAATAGAAGAAGAAATTTCCTATATTCCAATCGCTGATATCAATATTGAGAGACCTCTAAGACCTCAGATTCGAAAGATTTTCGTGCAAAAAAAGGGATCAGAGTCTTTTTCTATTGTTTTTCGGGAAATATGGATGAGCAATTTTTGCGTTCGTGCGGAATCATTAGCATGAGAATTAAGCAAACAAACCGGTTGCAGCTAGTGGTTCTTTCGAGAATTCATTCGGCATCACTATCATCTGAAATTTTTTCTAGCTTTCATTTTAAATTTCCTTGTAGTACCATCAGTGATATTTAATGAAAGGGTTGCTTCTGACATCATTTTTTAAAAGACTTAACTGAAGCTCAATGATAGAACAGATAAACGAAAGGTAACTTACTGATAGAGCAGGTAAACTAGAGTAATAACCATAGAAAAACAAGAAAATACTTTTCATCGAATAGTGTAAAACATCATTGCTATCCACTTGCGTAGTGGAAGCGTTGCATATTATTTTATAAGCTCAACGGTTCATCACAACGATTGCATGAGTTGCATATCACTGATAAACGGTATAACAGTAATATACAAATTTAAAAAATTAATACGAATAATTGAGTAATAAAAGTGTCCGCCCCATTAATAAAGTGTTGAGTCATTTTTCCTATGCAACCATCAGCTTTATCCTTTATTCCAGTCATTTGTCAACATTACTGGATCTAATGGATATGAATCCGAGAAATTTTAATCCAGAAGGTAATTTCACGGAAAATCTTCCAAAGAAACTCGGGTTAAATCCTTCACAATTTTCGATCGGTAACCTGGTTTTCATTGGTGGGCCCGCATTTGATATCTTTCCGGGGGATGTTATTCCTTTATCCTTGAGTGTTGCTTCTTTCTTCCTCTGCCTCAATGAGCCCTTGTCCAACAAATCGGAGATCTTTTTCGCCCGCTTACTGGATGTTTCTGTCGCTTTCTTGACTCTTTTGCTGGATGAATCTGATCCTCTCTTATCCTTGGCTATTTTTCCTTTTTTCTTCTTCTGTCGTTTCGAGCTTGTTTCTGAAATAATTCACCGAGCATTACAACATTATTTCAGTTGATATGAAACCACTGAATACGTTTAATAAGACCATTGCTTCGCAGAGGCGTACTCGAGACAGGACATTATGTGGATATAAGCTCCACTGCTTTGATAGTGAGCACGCTCGGTAGAACCGGTTCGCTGATATACTTTGCTCCGCATATCCGGAAATACAAGCGTCGTAGAGGCACACTCATCAGGAAGATAAAGGAAGCCCATCGCATTAGGTGACGATTAATGGCTGTGTTGAATTGTCATCTCCTAGTTATCTTTCCTAGTACGATCCATTGTTCTCTATCCTTCCCATCCCATTTCCCACCTACCCACTCCTCAGTGCAAGTAGTTCGTTGAATTCCTTCTCTTCTTCTTTTTAATTTAATGTTAGATCTCTGCTTTGTTATTTTCATTGAATATCCACTGTATTATATTGAATTTTGGGGCTATAAAAACGCTGACTCTGTCGATATTTTTTGGTGGAATTTTCTTTACTTAATTCTTGGCCATTCGGATTTATTGCTCATGAAGCCAAAACATCAACGCGAAAATATTTTACAACCTTCAGTCGATTTAAATATAGCCACAATTTCATGATCTCAGATATTACGAAACGCTACAAGATGACACTATGTCCACAATGTTCTAGTAGTCGTACTATACAACTAACGAGTGCTAATGAAAGATAATGAAGATAATGAAAGGTAATGAAGGTAATGAAGGTAATGAAGGTAATGAAAGGTATAACGGAAGTACAAGTGCTAGAGAAAAATGCATTATGCAAATAGCACTAATGCATTATGCAAATAGAGAGATGTAAGACTCCTTTGGAAATTGATTGCAACGAAACTTAAATGCAAATTTCGAACTCACCTTCTTTGTCGTCATTGCTTTCCTTCAAGGTTAGCATTGTCTTCTTCCGTCTTCTTATCCTATAGAAGGAGAAGTTATGAGCGATTTAACACCTGTCCCCTATATACCTAATTTCAGAATATTGCTCCCTATAATTTGATTTCAGAATGGGAGGAGATTTTAAAATATTGTGAGCAGCTTCTAAAGGAAGATAAACTAAACGATCAGGCTAGTAAATGATGACCATTTCAACATAAGAAATCCTATAAATGAAGGAAATTACAGCTTTACCATTAAAATACATCGATATCCATCGAGATTTCAACTATGATAAATTCAACAGAACATACGTATAGTCTGATTGTCTGTGGAAATTTTTATGAATGCGAAAACGTTGTAAATTTCTGCATAATCGAGAAATAAAAGAAAAAAAAATGCAACTTACGACTGTGAATCGTTAACTTTTTTATCCTGAAATAATTTTTTAAATTTGTAGACAATTTTAAAAACTTTGAAAATCCAACTTAGAAATTTTATCACATACATTTAAAATTCTTTTTCCTTTATTTTTTACTTTTTTTTTTGATTCTAAAATGGTTTTCTGTTTTTTTTTTTTTTTTTTTTTTTGGATAGGCTTGTTTGTAAACTCATTGCAAAAACAATAGATGGCTTTATATTTAATAATAATAATAAAATTTCAATATTTAGCATTAATTTTAAATATTGCTCGATGTTATTTACACTCAGGGATAACCAGGATTTATCCTTATAAAATACAAAATAAAATCCTCAATTTATGGATCACAAAAGATTTCATCAATTTCTGTGAAAAACCAGTACGCTATTATCAACACAGTTATCTTTTTATCACCAAATTGATAATTGATAATAGAAATGTTGTATAGATGTTGAAGATCAGCTCAGATCACGTGGGAAGAAATTTAACACACCTCAGCAATCATGCAGCAATCTTATCGGCTCTGGCACCATCTCTTGAGTCTATTTTTGGAGGAGCGGTCTTATCTAGTGGTAGTTGTTTTCCACCATTTTCATTAAGCATTTTCAAATATTCCACATATTCGCTACAAAATCCTATAAAATTATGTTTTTATATATTTTGTTTTTATTTGTCTGCTTTATATTTTATTTATATATATTTGTATATTTTGTATATAACTGATTATTTGTTGTATATTTGTTTACTGTATTTGGTGTTCACTGAGCATTGCCTATCTTTATGGAATTTACTTTCCTGCTAGTAAATGACGATATCATAAAATCGGTATACCTACAGATAATAAGACTTCACTATAGGCTTTAGTAAATCGCTAGTCTCAACAAGTAATGAGGGCACCTATAAGAGTCAAAGTCGAGCTAAACCTGTCTTTCTTCAGCAGAAAACCGGAGTGGAATCCCCCACGACACGGGTAACCTAATGCAACCTTAGCGGCTTTCAGGTTATCTTCACAACGAACAAAACGCTAACCACCACTTCAAATTGGAACCATCCGTATTTCAGATCGCATCAGCCAAAAAAATATTGCATTTTTGACTGGTAAATGCATCATCTTGGCGTGATTCATAGGTCGTTTATAGGTACATTTCAGTTTATTCATTTCTGATTTGAAAATATGGAAATAAACAAAACGATAGGAAAAAATATGGAAAAAAAACGTTCAAAAGGAGATTGCGCGCTAAGCGCTTTTTGCGTTCTATCCAGTCGACAAAAGTTAAGCATAAATAATAAAAATAAGCCTAATACTATCTTCACAATTTAACTCATTCGACCGCCAACACAATAAATCCTTCATTAATTGTTTGTTTTTCTTGTGATTCTATGGCGTAAATGTGTGTGGTTCTTATGCATTTTCCGGTGTCTACTGTTCTGTTACAGCTGAAAGCCCACAACATGAAAGACCGATAGGAGGATAGGTTCATCCTGTGAGGCAAATACTTCCTATCAATTTTATCGCTCTAAACTTCATTATTTCTGAGGAAATTAGCAGAGAGATAGATAGACATAAAGGTGTATATATTATGATGTTGTTACAATGTGCTTCGCAAGACTGCAAAATTGACAACCAAAATGTGCGAACTGTAAAGATAATAATAAACCCTTGCGGAGAATCGGGCTGAATTAAGCAAAAAATTTATGGAATGCGCCTTATTTATCAATAATCAGTAGTGGTTTGGGAGTGATAAACTTATAAAGTGGATATCTTTAACAATCAAAGGGGCTAAGTTAGTAAGCCTACCTCTAATATCATGTGCTGAGACGACACCTTTAATAAAAAGCAACTGAACGATTGCATAATGAATATACAAGTATTGATCTTCGGTTTGAATAGCCTGTGATCGTTGGCTACGAAGGTCTCGAAAGTATTGCTTGATATCCGGGAAAATTCCACGTTTTAGTGCGCTGAAATTAGATAAGAGAGTCATTTTTCTATGACTAAATTAGCGTTTTTACGCATGACTGGCATAGATCCCCTATCGAGACAAAAGAATCGATAGCTAGATGTAACATCGGCTGTCAGTAATATGGAGGCTGGCAGCTGTAAAGATCGGCAGCACTAAGAAGTTCAACAACAAAAGGTCGCATGTACTATTGAGATCAACGGCTATTGCAAATGCAAGCATTGCACTATCGAGCATCATGATGGCATCGAATGGCCCACTTGAAACGGACCGGAAACGACGTACCTTAGGAGTAGTTAGTTTTGATGTTTGCGTAGGTATGACAAGCTTTCGGATCATATGTTGGCATGTAATCATTTTCTAACTTAGTGTAATTTGCATAAAAAATACTATATTCGAATTTAACTTACATAAAAGATTTTATGTTCTTTTCGTATTTCATTTATATGGCATAATTTATAATATTCATTTGTTGCATATTCGGCAGATCACTTCCTTTATTTTTTTAAACCTCACATTATAATTTCAGTTTATTTATCTCAGTATTTTTTGATGAAAATATCACTCACAATAGCCCTAAAATTATGAGATATTTATATGTTGCATTTGTATGTTACTTTAAAAAAAAATTGCTTTGATATTTCAATTCAACTTCATTCATTGAGTTCTCTCTCAGCGAAAATTATTCGGGAATGAACTAACTTTGTGGTTATTTCAAGGAGTACCAACGTGCCAGTACGACCGATACCCGCAGAGCAATGCACGACTGAAGGATTTTTGACGAAATGCCTTGAATATTGCAAAAGGCGAAAAGGAGCCATCGGCGTTTTGGGAACACTCTTATCAGGCCATGTAATCCACTGACGATGATCCACATGACGTACTTCTTCTCCACCTATAAATACGCTTGGCAAAGGTAGTTTGAAAGAAATGCTTAAGAATCCGATTAATCGTGAATAGGACGTTATTAAAAAGATTTGAATTAGGTATAAAAACTCTTATAATCCTTATAATTTTTTGCTTCAAACGACGTCCGGCACCTCGTAGGATTCGACCTGAACCTCTTCGATCGTATCGAAACGCCATTCTTTCGCCTATTCATCCGTACCAATATGCTGAACTTCGGAAGTATAGAAGTACTGAAGAGGTGAGCAGGAAAGAGAGGGAGAACAACGAGTGTGTGTACCCTCTAGGATTTGGATAGCAACCAAGTCATCATACTTGCTGAATATTAACTTTCGGTGCTGTCTATTATTGTTGCTGAGAGAACTGAAACTGCAACCTTGAATCCTCCCTTTAATCTCAAACCAATTTTAGAAAGCCGAGAGCAAATAGTTCTTAAGTGACCTAATGAAAATAGTGTGGAAATTATACTGCATGGAGCGATAGATCAACAACTTATCGATGAGCCTATCATCTTATCAAATAAGTCTATATCTGTGCACAGATGGTTAAAGCTTCTTCGACTATTTTATCATATCATGACAAGCTTAGATCACACGGAAATAATGATAATGACATCAAAGGCATCAACTGAAATGAGACTAACAAGTGAGGTCAAGCTTCGTGTGCACGAAGCTCGGGTCACTCGTGTCGACAAGTGTGCACGTGATTGTAATTGTGAAGAAAGTCATCTTATCGTCAACTCTAGGTGGCCAATATTGACAGCACTTCATTTTACCCAATTCAAAGAGACTGCACAACATGATGATTTGTTTGACTTTCTCTTGCCATATCATGCGCCAAAAATCACCAACTGTCGATTCCAATGGTGCCTTAAATTATATTATTAAAAAATCGTATCATTATTTATGAAATTAATAAAATTATCGAAGATAAAATTTTGAAGTTTTAAATAAAACAAGCCGAACAATCAATTTTTCGCCGATATTCCGATTGTCTATTCTCGATGAGTTGAGCTCAGTTGAACTTTATTAATATCTAGCCATTAAAATTTGCATAATATTGAAGTAATTACTAAGCAAAAGTTCAATGTTCTAATTGATTGATTGTTAACCTGTAACGAACAAATATTTCAAATTCCTGAATCCTAATCGGAAATTTGCATTTTTTTTTCAACTATGACTCCTGAGAGTCGAATCTGGCTCCAATTATCACAATCATAAAATGCGTGAGGGTTGTGAGGGAAAACTGAGATTGTATAAAGCCGCAAAAGTGCAAAAGTTGCGCTCTAGATTCACCATATTGCATAATTTCACAGCCAGACTCGTCGCCGTAGAGATCGCAATTGACGAATAGCAATCGAAGAAGTTCAATTTCTATGATAGGGAGCATTTTCAAATATTCGACCGTTCGATAATCTCTGATCGCTAAAAGCTTGGCAGATGGCCTATTTCTCAATCTCAGTTATCACTTTAGAGCTTGGAATCGACGGAGCTTTTTGCTTTTAATAGAAGTAAACGTTCCCTTCTTACATTTATTTTCCTCATAGATTAAAAAAAAATTAGACGAGAATAAAATTTCTCCTATGATTACACAATATTCTATTATTATTTAAAATTATTTATTGTGTTATGCATCTTTAATTGACAATTCAAATACATTGATTTCGAAGCGTATATTTTGATATGTAAATTTGCTTTGAACTATAGAGCAGTGAAGAACTATGCGAACACTATTTCCTTCTAGGGACCATCCGGATAGGAAGCATACTGATTTGTACTTCTTGTTTACTACTGACTCTGAATCATATCATACATCATTTCTTCAAAAAAAAAGACTATAAAAATAAATTACTCTTTATTTCTATTAAAGGCCTTACAAGAGAGAAAGTAATAGTTTAGCGCATTGATTAAGCATAGATAAAGATTCCGATAGTCCAAAAATTTGGATTAAAAAATCACCAATTTAAATATCTCACAATAGTTGATAACATCTATCACTGATAAGGTTGTCTATCTAATTGATGTTGTTATCAATGATTAAGTGATAAATGATAAATTTAAAATGAGAGGTAATTAACCGATATATTTACCTGACAACAGATGAAATCATTCTCGAGTAATTCATGTTTCACCCAATTTGCATGAATGAAATCGTTTACCTGTCCAGGTGGCCAACTTAATATTACTCGTGTCTGATCAAAACATTTCACATCTAAATGCATTTCATTAATCGTTTCATCTTCTAATCTTCTTTCATTTATTGACGAAAAAAAAAAATGGAAACAAATGTCATTACTAAATCGAAATAGCAATTCGACTTATCTATATTTGAAAAATAGATGAGAATTCATTGATACCTATTATTTATTATAAAGAAGAATTTTGCATTTAAAATTTACCTAAGAAAGGAAATTTAATATATTTGAAGCTCGAGATGAAGCATCATATCCGGTATATTATAGTATACCTTATTGCATAATATAGTAAAGGTAATCTTTGCAATATTCAACGATATATGTAATAGAATGCTTAACAAGGGGATGTTTGAAATGTACCAAAGTCGCAAATATACCTTTATATCGGCAACGATTTTTATTCGCCTCGAAGACGTTTTGTGTTAAACCTTTTGGTGTAAACGATTTCAATTTATTATAATCAAGACGTAATCGATGTATGCCACCCTTTAATAATTTATTAATTATGAATTAATTTTATCATATATTTAAAAAAAGAAATAAAAATAATAAATATTTGATTGAGCAAATATACAATTATAATAAAACATTTTTCATTGTCGAAGAGGAGGATATCCAATTTAAATGAATAAATCGAATAATATTTGAATATTATTTTTCTTCTCAACGATAATTTTAATAATGCATTTCATGATGAAACTATCGCTGCACTACATTAAGAGAACTAGAAATCGATGATCAAGGTTGTTCTCCTAAAACTTTATCAAATAAGTTTATGCTTAATTTTTCAACTTCAACTTGAGCATAAGCTTAATATTTAAGTCCCCCATCCAACTATTCCCCTTCATATAAAGATGATTAAAGAGAAGTTTCATCAGCGCGATATCACCATTTCCGGTGCAAAGGAAACCTAATTAGAAAAGCGTATATAAGAAAAATTTAACCTGTGACACATCGTTCAGCCATTTTTTCATCACTTCTTTTGCCTCATCGGAATATTGTTGTGCACGATCTTTATCTGTGATCAATTTCAAATAGAAAATGATCAACTAATCGGTAAAAATCGATTTTAGATGGATCAATGATCAATAATTAATTTCACCACAGGGTTAAGGTTCAATTAAGCTGGGTGATTACGTTGGTACAGTCATCTTAAGCCTCCATTTAGAATGTTTTTTTTTTGTTTTTTTTTGGGGTTTTTGTTCAGAGAAAAAAAGGAAAGAAAGTAGTCAGTGATTGTTGAGAAAAGATGAGAGTCTCTTTGAAAACAGTGAAATATGTGTGAGCTTAAAATCTGAGCTCAAATGAATTGTGTAAATTTAAATATGAACACGATTTATCTGTTTTTGACCTATATATATATATATATATATATATATATATATATATATATATATATATATATATATATATATATATATATATATATATATATATATATATATATATATATATATATATATATATATATATATATACAATTATCTCTTCTTTTAAATAAATAAAATCAATGGCTTCATTCGTTTAAGAAAAAAGATAATTTTAATTTTTCGGAAAATTCGACTATTTTCAAGCATTAAATTTTTTACATTTTTTAAAAAATTCTGAGAGAAAAATAAGCTGATGCCCTCATATACTAATGGCTAAGTCACGAGAAGCAACAACGATCCTATTGCGTAGACAGCCTGAAGAAATATGCGATGAAAGGAATGAGATTTAGCACTACGTTTCGCTCCATATTAACGAGAAAATCGATCAGGTGCAACAATAGAGAATCGATTTAAATTATCGAAAACGTTCGCAAAAATTTTATGAAATTTTTTTGCAATTTAAAATTTGAAATGAATTATTTTATTATTTGAACGATGAAAATGTAATAATTTACGCACTTTTTTCAACATCCGACGTCGACGTTTTATCTTTAACAATTGTTGTTAATCGCTTCTTTTGTTGTAATGCAAATCTGAGCGCACAACTTATTCATATTAAACTTTCTATACGAACGTTTTTTAAAAAAATCACAAATGAAAAAAATTTATTAGAAAATTTTTCTTATTTTAATATCTCTTCTGAGGTATTATTTTTATCTCATTTAATCAACGAAAGGAATTGATTTTTTTCAAATTTGTTTTAAGTTCAATTTAATTTCAAATTTTAAGAGTTATGAATTATTTCTATGCGATATGCAAATATCATGCAAAAATAGTTGGGTGGAATACGCACATAATAGTGTTCGAAGTTTACCACCATCCCCATTGCCGAAGCATCATTACAAAGATGACACAAGTTCTATAGCACAAATATTTCGTAAGTGGACGCCAGGCGCCGAAAAAAAAAACCTCCCACCCCTCCCCACAGGTACCCTGTTGACATCTTTGTGAGGGAATGTGGATTCTGCGTTCATAAGCTGAAAAGAAATTCTCCATTAATTTACAAAAAGTGTGAAAACTGCATGAGGTAGTATTCCTAATGAGAAATGCTGAAGGAAAACGTGGCACATAGGCGTTGTTAGAGAAACAACATTTTATTGCGTGAGATAATACCGGGATATAATGGACACAACTAAAAGGCATAACGAAAACGGAGACACACTACAAATGGACGACGTCAACATCGGTGTTCAATGGAGACATTCACTTCGATACACTCAAAGGAAGCATAACAGTTTGATGTAATTGCAAGTGATATGTGTTGCACTTGGAAAAGTCATATCGTGCTAAAGCTTAGGTGTTTATTTTTAAATTTTCTAATCTGAGTCATTTCAATAGTAATATGGCTTAAAATATGGAAAACTGTAAATGAAGCAATCATATATAAAGACAACGACATGCGAAGAACGGACATTTTCCAAACCTTCATCGCCAAGTTGACATCTCCTCTCCGGAGATTTTCATCCCTTGAGAATTTTCGAAACGTTGAAATCTCATCACGGGAGATTCCGAGGGGAAAAAAACCTCCCCGCCCCCGCGGTCGGATATGGTTTGTCATATTGCAAAATGGTACACTCCCTTCTCCGGAGCTTCCGCATATGGGAGCTCCTTTGCATACAGAGAATATAAGCTAATCATTTTATCGTTCTCATTTTCTGAATTCCACTGCTTTAGGTGCTTTGCTGAATTTTAGAGCTAGCAATTTGTATCCACTTAAATTTTCCATCTATTTCACCTGTTTTTTTTCAACGAGAAGTAAAGACAAAACTATAGCATACTCTTTTATAAATTCGACCATCACGAGCACATCCAGTAACCAATCGCCTCTTAAGTCCTCAATTAGAAACACTGAAGCACTTCGTCGGTAATTCAACTCACATCTGCAAAATTGGGATGCTAATATGGGAAAAGCGATTGTTGATTAATCGAACAACCATTTAATTAGCATGATTTCAAATATGCAAATTTGTTTGGTTGCATAGAGTTCAAATCTCATTAATTATGCAAATTTCGTTGATAAATCATTTGAGAGCAACATTATCGGCCGTACATTAATTCAGCTTGCAAACAAGCGAAGATGAGAATTAATGCATTCATGTAAGTATGGAGAGTGAATTACAATATTTATAGCAGCGATTTAAATCAAATATTTAATCAATTGAAATTACAGCTGAGCCTTTGTGAAAATTTATTTCCTCATAAGAAGGTAATGAATAAAAAAAAAAAGAATTACAAATTTCACTATTACCCTATAAATTTTTGATGAATAAAAATTGTTCAAAATTTTCAATGAGATTTTAATATTGGTTGATTTTTGATTTTATTGATTTTTATACTGTTAGAGCATTAATATTTGCATGTGATCAACACAGTGGGTGGGCAAAGCAATAACGATAACATTTACGAATTATAGTATGCTATTGCAAAATTTTTTTTTTTTTGCAAAAATATTGAATTTTGCATAAAATATTTTTATTCTACAATTTATTAGCAATATTAATGCGTTATTTTGTTTGTAATTTAGAAAACAAATGCAATACGTTAATATTTATAACGTTGCAATTTTGCTTGATATTTAATGATGCAATACAACATCAAAAAGATGCAATTCATTGCAAATATTTACAACGCTTAATATGTAGATCCTTTTTTAAAAAATTCAATAATTTAGCAATAAATCTAATACTTAAACAATTAAAATGCAATTTTGAGAATTAAAAAAAAAAGTCATTCCGTGGTAATATAGATTCTATACTTTATATACGATATATAATTTCCATTTTTCGTATTAATCAACCAACTTCGAAATGAATCATCTATACTAAATGGGTGCAAAAATCTGCAATAAGTAGATTGCTTATAAAACATTTCTATAAGCCATCAAATGAGCTAAAATTTCGAGAAAGCGTTCCGTAATTTTATTATTTGCAGCAAAATTGTGTTATTAATTTGATTAGGTAACCGGAAATAAAATAAGCATATTATGCCATGTAAATACGCATATCGTACCAGGTATCATTCTTGCTATATGCTAGGTTGCAAGTTATATTGCTAGGTTGGAAAGTTTTTCATTATTTTTCATTATCGTTTATTGCATCAATCGGTACGAAATCAGAATTAGAAATCAAGCATCAAAAATCGCATCGGAATTGGGTGTAATTAAAATGTTACCTGTACATATGGTTAATGAGTTTACGTTTGAATTGCTCATTAATGAATGAGATCGATTTTCTAGTACTCTTCTATTCATTGCAATATAAAATGCTCTATGGCAGGTGAGTTTATTGTTTATAATATAGTCGCATTACTTGTTTTTCGACACATCGTTGATATTCCAACATAAGCGTATAGATTACAATGTAATTACTAAATAAGTCCAATAGCTGGGCAACAATCGAGTATACAAATTGGCAATAAAAAATCAAATAAAAATCCTCATCGTTTCAATATTTTCAAAACCACATTGTATAAACTTTTTTATTCCACCTATTCACTTTCATAAAAGATTATTTATTATTGATAAGAAAATCGATTTCTCCTAAAAATTTTTGAAAACAATTTTTCACATTTTTCAATTGTATTTTCTATGAATTTTTCAAAAATTTTTTAAAAATTTTTCAAATTTTTCTTTTTTTTTCTTTTTTTTTCTCTATTGAAATTCATTTTTTAGTTCATTCAACTTATTAACGATTTTCTTCAGGCTTTTTTTTGATGAATTCTTTGATGATCTATTTATAACTCACAAGTTTTATTATGATTTTCATTTTCTTTCAGCATTCATTTTCTTTGCATGGAAATTCATAACATTCAAAATTTTTATGCTTAATTTTTTGCTTATCAATTTTAGTTTATTTTTTCACAAATTTTCAGCGGTTCTAGTGATGTTCTTTTTTTTTTTTTCATCAATAAAGTAAATACTGCAATCTTTGAATCGATATGTGCATAAATTGTCAAAAAAAAAACAAAAAAATAAGAATATTTCAATGCCGTACTCTCCCCCTCCCCTCATTCGAATGCATATATTTTATTACAAATTTGATTTTTTTTTTTTAAAACTAGATGAGAGAATGAATAGAGATCAACAAACAACTTTCTTGAACCTATTGCAGCACCATATCCATTTTATTTTATCGCCCTCATTAATCAACAATATACTCAAAATATATCCGATTTTAGTATGGTGGCAATACACTTAAATGAAAAATATACGAAAATAAAAGTTTTTAGTTGCAAATTTGTTGATAATTTTTAGATAAGTGGATCGATTTCTTATTAAAATCATGGTTATTTATAAATTTTAATTGATCAATATTTTCTTTATCTTAGTATATATATATATATATATATATATATATATATATATATATATATATATATATATATATATATATATATATATATATATATATATATATATATATATATATATATATATATATATATATATATATATATATATATATATATATATATATATATCGCTTATATAAGAGGATCGGTCAAAAATCATTAAGAGACTATATAAGAGGGAATTCGATATAATCATAGGGAATAATATATATTAAAGAATTTGATGTAAAAATCAAAAGGGAAATCATGAAGACCTAAAAGGAGAAAGGTGTAATATGCAAACGAAGAAAAATAGAAATATTAAAATGCAAAGTTTAAAAATCTGATTTAATTCGATAAAATTGAAAAAAGAAACATAAATATCACAAAAATCCTTTAATAGTGAACTTCCACAATTATTTTCTATATAACTCTTGTTCATATATTTACATAAAACTGTTTATTATAATCAAATAATCATATATTTCATATTATCGCTGATAATCGATCAATGTGAAGCGATAAATAAGTATTATATTCTTATATATCAGAATTTTGAAATCATTTTTTTCATTGTAATTTTATTTTAATATGGAAATTTATATAATATTTTAAATTATAAAAGAATTGTTGTATAATTCGAGATTGGGTATTACTTATTTATATACAAGTATTCGCTGATGTTTATAGGGAAATAAATATGTTTCTATAGATAAGCACAATGGTGTAGGTAAAGGCTAATTAGTTTCCAAGTGAGTGGCTTCATCGGATCAACTCATTGCATCAGTTTTATTATGGTTGGCGCTAATTCTTGAAAGAAACAACACATCACTTGTCATATACATAACAGTCGCGATCGCAGAAAATATGATACTTCTTTGTGCTTCTTTTTGGGTGGCAATAAGCTGTTTACCGCTTACAGTAAAATTATTTCTAACAATTTACACAAACGATCTTATCAAGTTTATGAGCATTTCACGATGCTTTCATATATATATATATATATATATATATATATATATATATATATATATATATATATATATATATATATATATATATATATATATATATATATATATATATATATATATATATATATATATATATATATATATATATATATATATATATATATATATATATATATATATATATATATATATATATATATATATATATATATATATATATATATATATATATATATATATATATATATATATATATATATATATATATATATATATATATATATAGTACAATGATCAATATCACATCAAAACAACATTTTATCAAAGAGATATTGTGTTAATAAAAGCTCAGTTATGGAATAGTGCAATATTTTGATTAAATTAGCCGATATGGAAATATTTCGAAACGATGAATATTGACTCGAAAAACTGTACAACAGTAAAATTGATAAGCATATTGTGAATTAGAGTATTACATTTGTAACCCTACTCCGCCTCCCCTATTCCATCTCCCCCCGTTCAACAACATAAATTTATCCAAATCATTGCTTTTAATGGCATGTAACACTCCGCGAAAAATCATAAGTCGAGTTGAAATCAATTGATGCACTGGGAAAGGGAAAGAAATTACTTAAAGTGCTTGGAGGGAGGGGGGGGGGGTGGGAAAAGGATGGCAATACTATCATATAGCTGAATGAATAAGGAAATATTTCAAAGTTAACATAAAGCATGTTTACGTTCTACGAAACGTGTTGTATGCTATTTTTTATTTTTTATTTTTGAGTGGATGCACTTTGCCAGAATGTACCTTTATCCAAAGATCAACATCACGAATACGGTGATTGCTGAGCGAATCGAACGTACTTGTTTTGGTCGATTACGACGCAAATAATTTTGATCAACTAGCAATGGAGTGCATATTCACGTGCAAATATTACTGCTTTCTATATGGATCTTTGGTCTAATTGGCAGCAATCTCTCGTTACTAAGTGAAGCATTCTCTCCTCTCTCGATTGTGGACGAGGAGCGCTCATTGTAATCGAAACAGTGTACTTGTTTTCATTTGTTATTCTCTTCAACGAATGTTTTCTCGTATTTTTCATATTTATAGAAAAAAATAGTGTGTTCTCTATTTTATTTCGATTGTAGTATATATGTGTATTGCATATTGTCGATTTTTTGTTTTTTTAAATCTTTTTGAAATGTATTCATTCATTAGTTTATTTGTTTATTCATTCGAAATATTTACCTAAACAAGCGGAAATAAACAAAAGAAAATCGAAAGTTGAATATATATATATATATATATATATATATATATATATATATATATATATATATATATATATATATATATATATATATATATATATATATATATATATATATATATATATATATATATATATATATATATATATATATATATATATAAACCGTAGAGGCGTTCAATAAGCTGTCATAATAAAATTGACATCAAAATAGTAAACAAACGAAACATGAGACATGCATGAGTGCATAAATAAATCCCATTAGTAAACAACATCAGTTGGCATTTTGCTCATACGTTCGTCAAGATTTTGGTTATAATCAGTGTTGATTTATAGATTTCCAATCCTTGGGCAACGATTTACAACTTGGTATGTAAGTGCTGGATGGATGAGATATTTATCTGAGTAATGGATCATTTCAGAATATACAGGAAAAGGCGATTGTCATGATGGACTGAGTGTTGAATTCATTTTATCGTTATCATAGAATGCTGATCCTTATTCGAGTGATTAACTCATAATTCAGCACCACCAACAAGCACATAAATGGAGATTACATTGTAATTGAGGAAAACTGTATAGCGAACGGATAGAAATATTATATAGTAGATGATCATGCAAGTCGAATTATTTATATGAAGGAAAAATTAGAAATGCACTAGGCACACTATCTCGAGGGAATACCTTCTCTGAGGAACCCGTATTAGAATTTCCGCTTACACTTACTTTAACTAGATGTGTTCTTCTCATCGGAAGGCTAGATCAATCTCAATCATCATCAACAAATATCATAAGGATGAACTGTTGCCATGAGAGAAGTGGCTGATGTGTCATCAAACAACTTCGCGATATTATCATATTTACTTGTCCAGTTAGCGGTTTATCCATTTTGAAATACGTCAACGTAGTCGGAAAGAGGCAATAATTGTTGAAAGGTACTTAGACGGAAAGAACAAAAACCGGAAATAGTTTTTTAATATAGAGACTATTGAGGAATCGATAAGATGGGATCATTTGCACAATTTCGTTGGATAGTTTTTAGGATATACTATTTTAAAACTATCCTTTGAAATGTTGGGTGGGTTTATTTTGTGAAAGGATTTTCTTGAAAAATTTGCCTATACGGCCGAGTTTAATACGACTCAATATACCAGTCTCTTTCTCCCTTTCCAGCTCTTCCTCCTCCCGATGCTGTCTTAATATTCTCTATGATCCCATTCCCCGACACATTCTTGAGTTGTTCGTCCAATTTCGAAAATAAATTAAAAAATTTGAGCAAATCTTCATCACTACTACCGTTCATGTATAATTGGTGTATTTGAAATATCAGTGACTTTAAGTGGATTATAAATTTATTCCTGAGTTCCACGACACTGCCATCTCTGCTGATGTCTGTCCACAGTCTAATAATTGCTGCAATAAATCCTAGCGCAATATTTGCTTACAAGCGTATAAACGATCTTACCCTAATCTATTATGTTTCCGCCATGAGTTCAATCTTGTTCGAAAACACCATGCAACCTGAGAAAAACATATCTGAACATTTATGCGGCGAAAAGGTATGTAAATATTTATATGGCAAAGTACCTATATGAATATATTATATTATATTATATTTTATTTTATTTTATTATAATATCATAAATCTTTGATTTAAAGTGTCCTCCATCCTAAATACAATCTCTGATTTGAATCAATTTTCGCCAAATGGAGAAACGATTCATGTAGTCGATTTCTTTCCCAATTTATTTCATTACTTCTTTCTTAAATGCAATTCTCCTTCGGCGATGCTTTCGCATATAATCTATTTCCCAATCGGTTTCTCGAATTTATCCACTCCTGATTCCAAACTTGTCGCCTGAAATCTCACTTATTCATTGGATGGAATCCAAGGGCTTAGAATATTTTAAATATATTATATTATCGGACGAACTATTGAATTATTTAATGCTTATATGATGAACTAGATGTTACGATCCTTGAATTTTTCACTTAAAACGATGCGTTTAACCTTTCACCTAAGCAACTTGCAGTAATACCGAAAGCTAATTTTGTATTTAAAGCGACGCGACAGCGTCTTTTCGAAAATATCAAAGAATGAGAAACCCTCAAATCTGGGGCTATTTCAGCTCAGAAGCAATCGAACGAAGTTGCGATGCTCTAGGAATTTGGAAACTGCCATCATTGGAGAGGGGAGGCAACGAACTTTGGGACCTAGATTTTCTAAAATAGGGAAATCAAAAGCATCAAAAGAATTTTTGCGCTCAGAAAGCAACGAGAGATTAACAAAATTCGGTGCTCCTAAACTTCAAGGAGGCCAGCCGCGATTCCACTCGAGAAATTAAATCCTCTATAAAAATTTCATCCTTGCAGAGGATACGTACAAACGATGGAGTTCATTGCCTTATGGAGGCACTAAGTGAAACTATGGTCAGTTAAGCAGCATACAAAAAGCGCATATCGTGCTCGTCGACTCTAATGCGCTTCTATACTTGTTTCCGCATCTTGTTTACTTAAACTCTTGCATTCAACTCATCGATGATAAAACTATCATTCTATAAGTATTACCACTTATAGAATGGATCATTGAGTTTTTCACTGTGGGATTCAGGAGTTTTCATAGTGCTCAAAACTTCAAATTGGAGCTGCGAAATTTCTAATCTTATGCTTAGAGGTCATAATGTCGTTAGAGACAAAGCACTACGGGTCACGGACAATGAAATATGAGCAATAGATTATTTAGAAAATTTTGAAACATTGAATTATTTTTGAGGAAAAACTTTAGAATGCAAATTTAAGAAAAATATATTATTTATATCTAATGAGTTATTTGCATTTACGAAGGTTTTTTTTTCTTTTGGCGAAAGTTCAATTACATCTCAATTAATGTTCTCAACACTTTAGCAGAGAAAAAAAATCTCTCACTCAAAAAAAAATCATCAAAATTGAAATTTGAGTGGAAATTTGAAGAAATAAAAAGAAAATGGAAAAATATAAGAGTTGACAAATGAGGCGTATTGATTTTGCAGTGAAAAATGTGTAAATTTAACGGCTCGGAAACATCTTATGACAATATCGATCATAGTGATGTTTGGTTAAGCAGTTCGAGTGCACTGCCACGAACATTATTCTCTCATCTGTATTTCCTATAAACAAATGTCATCGATATGTGCATTTACAGCGTCTGCGTGTTTGTGTATGTAGATTCGTTTCTACTTCATTTCTTCGTTTGGTGTGATTTTTTTTTTGGGGGGGGGGGGGGAGGGAACTTGCATCTTTTATTTCTTTCGTGATTGTAAATCATTTAGCTTCACCAAGTGTTAGCCTCGAAAAAAGATTTATTCACTACTCCAGAAAATCATTAACAAGCTCTCTGATTAAGTCTCATATTAACAAGTCTCATATTTTTCAAAAATTTGGAGCGTAAATTTTCTCGAAGGTCCACAGTGTTTCAGTTCTCGAAATTAGAGGCACACGAAAGGCGAACTAACCGGAAATTTACCTGAGATCCTGATTTCCAGCAGTTTAGAAATTTAAGGTCTGTTTGTTTCCTTGGATTCTGGAAAAACCCCATCTTTATCTCATCCAACCAACAGAAGAGCAAAAAAAAGCAACAAATACCTGAATGATAGCGGAATAGTTGTATAAATGCGAATAATAGACCAGTTCAGAAGTGAGGGGGCTGACAATTCGAGCAAGCAGGTCGAACAGGTAGGACACCTTGATGACAGATATTTGTTTACAAGAACTGCAAAAGAACACATAATGCTGTACTAATAATTGCCTGGTAGCTGTATCATCTTTCCATAATTTTGAGCTTGAGAAAATTAATCGATGCCTCTAAATGTCGCTTAACAAACTCAAGTTTCATTGGCTCCAGGATTTCTTTTTCTCTGGAATTCTATCCCTAGTTTTTGAGATCATCCGAAATGCCTTGAGTGATAGCTGATGCGCATATATGTATATATTTTAAAATGGTATATTTTAAAATGTGCTTTATTTATTCGTTTCCAAGCCTACCTTCGTGTTACCTCATTTCCAACAATTAACCATTCTAATATTTCGGATAGTCAGAATATATATATATATATATATATATATATATATATATATATATATATATATATATATATATATATATATATAATATATATATATATATATATATATATATATATATATATATATATATATATATATATATATATATATATATATATATGGCATATCTGTTAAGGAAACCATTTTGACAGTTTAATTTTGCCAAAAAAATCAATCTAATAGATTGCCTTTTATAAAGAATTATTGTAGATAATTTCGATCGTATTGTTTCCACAAAAATCAACGAATTCTTATCGATGTGAATTTCGTTTTCCGAACCTAAAATTTGCTTCTGACTGCTCTCTTGATATTAATGCTGCAACCGTAGCGTTTAAATCGCTCGTTATAGCAATGAGCGTTGAACGTTCCTCATTAACTACGGCAATCAGTTCATTCGAAGATCGCCTATATTTTTCATTAGTTTGGCCTCCATGAGGGGTATATATTTGAATTAGTCGCATGTTTCTTTTCCTAAATTTTGATTTGAGCAATTCTATAACAATGAGAAGAGAATGACATCATCTTAACCTTTCATTCTTTCGAAGCATAAAATCCGACTCCACCCCGCGGTGTCTGATCCTTTCTCCGGTAATATAAGCAACTTCGGTTTGACCGATTGACGGTCACTTGGCTTTTCCTCTTTGCTTCTGCTGGGGTGATTATATCGAAATTGATTTTTAATGCCTCTTCTTCCAATTTCTCCAACCAATCACTCGATAGCAGCGTCCTCAAATTACACGAAAATAAGTTAAACATGGTCGCCTGAAGGTTAAGGTTAGGCTGTTCTCCTGCCTTTTGGATTCTGACGAGTCAATTCACCTTGGTTCCTTTCATCACGCCCTCGCCGTTATGAGGGTGTTTAGCGAGATGGCTCGGCTGAGCGGAGCCTACAAAGTCTGGTTGGAGTTCATTTCCAGCTAAACGCGCAGTAATCAACGCTGAACAATGAATGGAATAATCGCGCAAATCAAAAGTTTACTCAACGGAAAAGCAAATATGCGACTAATTCAAGTATGTACCCCAAATAGGGGCCAAACTAAACAAGAATATACATGATTTTCGAATGATCTGATTGCTGTAGTTAATAAAGAGCAATTTAAATTTATCGGTTATAATGCTATAATTGAAACAAGAAGGAGGGGTAATCAGTGGGAAATTTCGAAATGATGTCATAGAAAAAGAAATTTCATTTATCACAAATGTATTTATTTGATTTCTTTTTTAATTAATTCTTTCTTTTTATTATTATTATTATTTTTAAATATTTTCACACTTTTCTTTTTATTTTAATTGAATAAAGATCGACATCGTTTTATTAATTCAACGTTATTTGTTTCCTTTTGAATTTTAACTTTTATCACTAACAAATATTTTCAATCAACTTTAAAATGAACTTCTCAAAATATTTAACTCTGAATTCATCACCGATATTGTGTTCTATTCCATAAATTAATTTAAATCCGTTATCGATAATTATGACCTCATCCTCACTCTATATAAGCAAGTCAATGGATGGATTCGTCGTTGCATTTGTACAATGTGCTGTCAAGAAGAGTGCAACAACGACTGAAATCTGCATGCATTTAGTATTTGCATGCATGTATGCACATACGAAATGCAAGCGGAAAGACAGAGAGGGAGAGAGAGAGGGAGGCAGAGACAGAGAGAGAGAGAATGAGAGAGAGCTAGATTGAAGCTGTGTGTAACATAGTACCAAAACTAGTAATATTATCTAGCGTTGAAGTAAAAACCTCATGTTTTACTTCCCTCTTGCTTTGTATAATTATAATCGTTATTAGTATTTACTTAAACTTTAATAGCGACTAGAGTAAACGATAAAAACTTGTAAGTTGATATTTTTATATTTTCGTTTTCATTAATAATTTCATTTTCGATTACATTCATGATATTTTCTTAAATAATAATATATTGAGTAGACATTAAAAAAAAAATGATGCTAGTTTTTTTTTAATGCCTCTTTATTGATAGATATCAAATGCTTTCATTTCAATTTTTGATTTTTTTTTTTATTCAATCATATTTTAATTTTTTTTTTCTTTTTTGCTCAATTTTTCAGCATTATTTTACACGATCAAGTTGTTTATTGCGTTTTAATTCGTTTGTGGAATAATTTTTTAAATAAGCTTTGATATCTATATAAAGTTGACACTTATGTTATAATAAAATAATTATGCACATGGAAAGATTTTATTTACATCATTATCTAGATAGGATTTTAAAATATTTTCATCTAATGGGTATTTTATCGATGCTATGAAATTTTTACTTTTTTATAATTAGTGCAATAAGGATCGAATAGAAAGGTGGAATAATCCAAATAGCACGTTATGTGCTTTTTTTTTTTTTTTTTGCTTTCCTCTCAATTGAGCAACAATTTTCATAAATCACCAAAAAAGTGAACTATTGCCTTCTCATTTTAACTGGTTCAGCCGCTTGCAAAAATCTACCCGAGTTTTGTTTTTCAATCAGTCTACTTGAAGAAATTCAAAAATTCACCGCTCTAAAGTGCTTGTTATTATTGTTGTTGTTGTTATTGTTTTTGTTGTTGTTGTTGTTGTTGTTGTTGTTGTTGTTGTTGTTGTTGTTGTTGTTGTTGTTGTTGCTGTTGTTGTTGCATATTTAAATGTCCAAAATCTTTTTAGAAATTGATAGATTAACATAAAGGGCGATATTGAAGATATTTCCAACGTAAAAAATATTATTGACTTTATGCTATTATGCACCTTATATCAGGTATATTATCATGACATATTGTATATTATTAGAAACTATTGATGAGATTATATTTGTTGAAATATACAGCACAAGTTTCAATGATTCTTAATTTGATTTCAGTATTTTTTTTTTTTGAATTTTCAATTTTGAGTTGAAATTATCGGAAACTTAGCGGGAGATAAAGCATATAAAGATATATATGTGTAAATGCTAGATATACGCTAAAACAATGCGCTTTACAGATCCAAATTTACAAACGTAACGCGCTTTATTTTAAAAATTCATAGAGCTTTTCAAAGATTTATTCCCGATATGAAAACTGCCCGAAATGCTCATCAAATAGCTATCATCTAATTATATTCTAGGTAAATGGTCGTTTATCGATAAAGTTGCTGCAGGTGATTGTCGAGAATTTTAATATTTTTGACTATGCATTATTTGTTTAGAAATTAAGTTCAACCACTAGGCGAGTAGTCCTATCATCTTTAGGTTATACCTTTTAGTTGCTGTTTTTCTCTTCATCATCCTCTTTTTTTTCACTTTCTGTGTGTAATTGCATCGAGAAATTTATTGATGAAGAAAATAGAAGAGTACAATCAACATTATGGGAAAATTATCATTGAGTCTCATAAAGATGATGGATGCCTTCTTGCTTCATTACCGAAATCTTAAAGAGGAAATTTCTATGCTAAAGAACGAGATGATTAGCAAGGATGTAATTATTACCAACGAACATTTTATAATATAGACAGTAGAATATGGCTTAATCTCGCAAAAATAGGTGTAAAAAAAATCATCAATCGAGTAATTATCTCAGAAATCTTATCGCATCGAGCTTAAGTTTATTTTTGCCTCTGGCGTTTTATAAAAAAAATATTTGCTTTAATTGAAAAAAAATCAATAATAAAAATTATTCATTTATAAAAATTTGTATGCAAAATATTGTTTTTTTTTTTTGCATATTCAATTCGACGCATGTTTACTGATTGATTGCAACGACAATAATAAGATATGTTCATTGAAGTGAGTGATCAATTATTGCTTTATCATGTGAGAAAATTAAAATAGTTTAGTGATAATTATGTAGATGGAATATAAATTTGATTAGCTATTTTGCCTGAGAGATTTTTTTTTTGGCAATTAGGCTGAACCTAGATGTTAGAACTTGCAGATAGTTTGAGATTTAATTAATTAGTCGATTAATTACTATTTGTTTTAAAGATCATTTATTTATTTATTAAATTATTAAATTATTTATATTCATTTATATAATTTTTATTGAATAGATCGAACATTTGAGAGAGATATTTATGAAGCATTTGCAATGTTTTAAAAAGCAAAAATTATCTTCAGCAATTTGAATCTGATCGATTAAATTGCAAAAAGCGCATATCGTGCTATGATCTTCGATGACGTTTATCATTTATTATACTTCACTTTTTAAAGTGATTTTTAGATTTTTTTTTTGAAATGATTGAAAGAATTTATCGAAATGATTCAATGAAATTCGAGGAATTCATTTGCATAAATGAATGAAAATATGAGATATTTGCAACAATTATTAAATATGCATGATTAATGATAATTATTTCTTTATTTGCAAAAAAAAAAGTGAACATGAATCATTGATGATCGTCCACTATGGATTTTCTTCTTCCTTATACCATTCTATATATTCATTTCTACTCTAATAATTCAATTTTCGCTCGATTAATTCCATTTCCATTCAGCTAAGTCCATTCGAGACCATAAATATTACCGTATAATTTTTGAATAATCTCATATTCCTCCATCTAAAATTAATCCATTTCTCCATTGCATCATAGAAGAATGCGCTTTCGATTGAATTATGCATGTTCGCTAACTATTGCTTCGTCTTTGAATTATTATTTATTATTATTTTTTTTGAATTCAAATCATTTTCTCATAATGGAAAACATAAGGCTTTGATTGAAAATATTTTAATTAGATGCCAACGATCGTTTTTCGGTCGAAATATGGGCAAATGTGGAGAAGTGATTGGGAAATAAAGAATTCGAAAATACCGTTGAAAAATTTTGGTGTGTTCATCGAATACAGCTCCAACTATAGACACAAATATGATTGATGCAGATTGAACAGCTGGAGACTTCTCTATAGGAAACCGCTGACCTCGTGGTTTTTCTGAGAGCTCTCGTACTGCCCCGAGTCTCTAGTCACCTGGCCGTCGGGAGTGACCTCAGGATGTAGTCTTTCTGAATAGCCTCAGAGACCTCGAAGCTTAGGTCATTCAGAAGATCGTTCTGGCGCGGCGAACATCAGGGGCTGGAATTCTTATATCCACAATCGCCTCAGGGTGGGAGATATGTTGGCACTAGCATGCAACGAGTATCATATGTAACTAGTATCGTTTTTTTTTTGCTTAGAATTAAGCATTTAATTTATTTCTTTCGGCGATATCAAATATTTTAAAAAAAATGCATCATCGCCTCATTAGCTTTAAAGAATGAAAATCATATTGAGCTATTCGTTGTTTGTATTTTATTCCTTTATTGTAATATTTATTGAATTTATTCATTGTTATGTCTTTATGTAAATAGTTGAATTAATTAATAATAAAATCTGCTCGAAATTTCATTTACTATCCTCTCATATGATTATATCAATAAAACTTCATCGATACATAGATATGCATTTATGAATGTAACATAATAAATAATGCGTTTTTTATTAAAATTTTAAAAGTACTGTTGTTGCCATGTAAAAGAAAGTTAAATATGAATAAGTAAATAAGTTAATAAATAAATAAATAAATAAATAAATAAATAAATAAATAAATAAATAAATAAATAAATAAATAAATAAATAAATAAATAAATAAATAAATAAATAAATAAATAAATACACGTGGCCCAGAAGTAGCAATGCGTTGTTTGGCGTTCGATCTCTTCGTGATCCTTTCATGATTCGTGCAATTTTCATAGCGCCACGTATTGGTCTGATAGAAACCCCCAGCAGACAATCGATCGAGAACTTAATGCCCTGGAATCGTTATTTGGGCAGAAATCTAGTCGGGAGACATTCTGGGACTCTCATTTTTTTGAGAAACTGTGTACGCAAACTCGTACCTCGATATGTAAGTGGGAAAATGATTCTTTTTACAAAACAGCAGGGTGCTATGTTTATGCACGATAGGGATCCGGCTCAATACACTAAGGCTATGCGGAGTTTTCTTCGATGAAAATGTTCCTCACTTTTAGATTGGAAAGGGACCATCGAATGGTCGCCGAGGAGCCAACACCTCACGCTCCCCCATTTTTTCTGGGGTTTCGTTAAGAACCGTGCGTATGCGCACAAGAGCCGGTCAGTGGACGTTCGCAGAAAGCGAATAGAAGAAGCGCTTTCTCATGTGGAGAGGGAGCTGTGCCAGCGCGCGTGTGATGCAGTGCAAAAAAAAAGGCTGGAAAAGTGCATTGAGCTCCTTGGCGCTCGAACGGAATTGCGTTGATCAATGGTCATTGTGAAGTTGAATTATTCTGACTGTCTTATATAGAAACTACTATATATATATATATATATATATATATATATATATATATATATATATATATATATATATATATATATATATATATATATATATATATATATATATATATATATATATATATATATATATATATATATATATATATATAGTTTGGGACTTGGTCGAATTTTTTAAAATCAGTATTATTGATCAGCCTGATCAGTGCTCTAATCAAACATCAAAATCTTACTGATCGAAATATTTAAAAACTAGTAGACAACAAGCTGTTGACCTGACTCAATTGCACTGGAGGTATCATATTTTAGGAGCGTTACTCTGAACGACGACGTTGTATAATTGTGAAAAGCAGTCATCAATGGTACTCTTTTACTTCATAATCTTATTTTGTTTTGTATCGAAGGTGCTCTACCGAAGATGGAATATCCCAACCCCCTCCCCTCCCCACCTCCTAATCCTTCCTATTGTCCCATCGTCCTATCGCAGTCGAATTTTAGCGCTGTTTCTTTCTTAGGTCATTGATCACCCACGCAGTTTATTTTATGTTTTGTGTCTCTCTTCAACTAGTATAAAAGCGACCAACCGAATATAATGTGCGCACAAAAATACCATGCTCTAATGCGTAGTGCCACGTTGAGTACAGTTGTATTTGCCATAATCGTGTAAAAATTTATGCATAGCCGTATGGAGTTGTTGAAGTGATTGCATTACACCTGTTTACTGCGTAACAATTTTCTCATCTTCTCAATATTTTTTAAAAACTTTATCGCTATAATTGTTCAAAAAAAAAAACCATCAATCATTTGAGTACCATATGGTTTGCGTAAATTTCTGAAGTTAATTTTGATTAATTTCAAATTTTTTGTGCAATAATTTCATATTTATTCGAGAGGATTTCATATTGCAAATAATAAATATTTTTCTTTATCTCATTTTAGATTTGTCTAATATTTTGTGCTAAAAATAAATATTGATTCTATTTGTAAATATGTTTTAAATTAACGACTGAGTTGCAAATTTTAAAGAAAATTTTCAATAAAATTGCTATCGACTTTAAATTTAAAAAAAAATTTTTTTTCACAGCATTTCCGGTGATAATAATTTTTTTCATCAAGAGGAAAATTATTTCCTCAAGAAACATAGTCGATTGAATAATATATAACAATAGATTCATCTATAATTTAGCTATAATTTCTTTATTAGACTATTTTGGTCAAATAAGAAATTTTAATTTTTGATATTGGGCATAATAATATGTGTTGATGCTAGACGATGAGCAAGTTATATGTTTATTATCTTTATTTCAATGGGTATTTTATTTATTTTTTTAAAATTTAAACCAGAAGTTCTATAACGAACATTTCAGGTAGTTGTATTTGAAAGAAAATTTTTGCATGGTTTTTTTAAACGATTGGTTGAATCGTTATTTTTATTTAAATAGGTATTTTATTTTTTTATTTAAACCGGAAGTTCATCGAGACAGGACGCCTCGAGGCGAATGCGAAATGCATTCGTCCGATCCACTTGCATTAATCTTTCTCTTACTTATTTGCTCATTGCAAAATATTTGCAAACTTTGAAAACGTTGATAAATCACATTAAACGTTAACTACAGATGGATGTTATATCTATTATATGTACAAAATTTTATAAGTTTACCGTCATTACTTCTCTAGTTGAAAGTATTAAATAAAAACAATTTTTTTTCGCGTAGAATGGCTTTACCTATATTCGCATAAAAGTGTAATTTAATGCGTGTTTTATTATTTATTAGCGATTACTAACACTGATTGATCTTTAGTCTGATTAATGAAAGCGTATACAATAGCAATTCACCTTTACATTTGTTGTTTTGTTTTCGAAGAATTTTCCATTTAATTATTATTGAATGTTTCATTAATTTTCATTAAATAGGTCTCATCTCTGCAAAAAAACAATTTTCCGATATTTTATTGATGCATTTTATTTATTTATTTAATTCATAAATAAATTAATCAGTTTTAATATTTATACAAGTATTTCAACAGTTTTCTGATATTTGATCATGAAGCAGGCTTCTTATATTTTCGCCTTCTTTCCTAATAGGTATATAAACCTTTATCCTCAATGAATGCGGCATAGAACAGGTATAGGTTGATAGTACATAGAATTATTCTATTTCGACTTGTTCGTTTGCGTTTAACAATGCAAATATTTATAAAAGTTTCCAGTTTCGAATTGAGTTATAATAAAGCGATCCATGAAATATGCACGAAGTCCGCATTGTTGGGCGAGTCGTTTTATGATCTAGAAAGAAGAATAAAAATCAGAACACAAAAAAATACGTTCAGGAGGTCGAAAATTCCGGATTTGTTAGGGTATTGATCCGCCACACTTCTATAAACAATTCAAAGTTTTCATCAGCGTGGTACCATAGTTTGAATTTTGCTCCCGCTGAATGGTGGGGGGTTGGGAGTGGGGATTGATTCATAGTTTTATATCTATGATTCACTAATTCAATCTATGGGTTAAATATATTTAAATTTACATATTTTACTGACATTTATAGAAACACTCTATATTTCATTTTTTTTTGCATCTTTAATTAAGTTTCTTTTTAAAGAAAAATTAGACTATTACGTTGTATGTTTAGCATATTTTGCGTTTATTCGAATATATGAGAATTATATCGATCGAAATACCACTCTGGAAACTAATCAAAAGCATTCAAATGTATAGTATTTTCTTGTTTTATTCTCGATTAAATGGTCATTGTGGTCACTAATGGTCACTAAAACGTTTTAAAACAGCTGTATCTTTCGATGTAAATTTCTTCAAAATTATATAATTTTTCAATCAGTTGCCCTCGATTTAGTAAATCGAATTGATTGGGCTATCTATTGAATATCAATTGATTACTCTACAATTAAAATTTTACAATATTTTATGCAAATGAGAGTAGTTGATATTGTTGAATTAAGGATCCTCTAAGATGTGATGCCTTTTTTTTTCTTTGTCGAAAACGATCTAAACTAATTCATTTTATGAGTGAATTCATTATTTTTTATCATGGTGAATTTTCCACTTCATTATTTCAAATCCTTTCACTAGAAAGTAAAGTACACAATCATATATATATATATATATATATATATATATATATATATATATATATATATATATATATATATATATATATATATATATATATATATATATATATATATATATGTACTCAAATAGTCGCAAATACAATGGCTACCATAATAAGATAAGTGCAAACTTGTAAACAACATCAAATAAGTGATCAAAGAACATGTAATATTTAAAAAAAAATTTTTTTCAACCTTTGAGCTCCTCATAAAATATTAGCCGATGAATAGTTGAAATTTTCTTATGATTATTTTGCTTTAAATATGAAAAATTTTTTTAGTGCTATAATTTTGCGCATATATATAATATATAGGTAGTTAAAGTTTAATAGTATTTACCTTGAATATGTTTTACCTCATTGATTGATTTATTTGCAAAAAAAAAACGAACATTAATCGACAATTATACTAAATTGTATAATATAAATAGGCAAATAGATTTATTATATGCGCCAATTATATTTATATTCATAAGTAAAGAAATTAAGAAATGAGAGAAATTAATTTCTGGCTATTCGCTAGGTAATTCATTCATGAAAAAATTTATTAAATTTTACATCATATTTTTGAATATATTTCGTATCTCCATTTTTTTTGCAATTTCAATTTTCTATTTACAATTTCTATGCTATCAATTTAATTTCAATGTTGATTCATTCATTCATAACAACGATATATATTATCATATCAATAAAACAATATTTTATTGTAGTTATTTAGTTATTTCCCATTTCATTTTATTCATTAAAAGAAATATTTTAATTTAAATGCGATAATTTAATCATTTATATAATATTTTCAATATTGCCATATGCAAATCTCTTAGAAGTGAACGACGATAATCGAGCATCAATAAGATTTTTTGAACTCGATTTTAGAACGTCAATATTTGACCTATAATTGCGATTTGGTTAGATTATTTCATAGTGATATGATCAGCTTATCATCATTATCATATTGTGATACCTATCATCAATACTACAAACTATAATTATTCAAAATTTTTTTTATTTATGAGAATATCGGCTGAAAAAAAATTAATATTTTTCAAATTTTTATCACTTAATACTAAAAACTATAAATGTGAAAAAATATCGTCAATGCATTTTATACTCAAATATAAAAAACTATTGAATAAATTTTCAACTAACGATAAATTCTCTTCCAATAAAAGAAAATATTGAATTAATGCATATGATATTTTACTCTCATATAGAAATGAAATGTCTAATCTATTAGTTTACTGCTTCGAATTTGAAAGACATTTATCTACTCGGAATAAATGCAATCACACCTATGGATCGTATTTATGGAATTTCTTTTTTTTTTTTTTAATATTTTTGATCTATTTGTGAAATTTCTTTTCATGAAATATTTACTAAATTTCTTTAGTAAATTTTACTGAATAAAATCCAAAAAAAAATTTTTTTTTTGTAATAAAATTTTTAAAACGATTATAAATAAGTATATTTGCATTAATAAATGCATAAATCGTTTCAACTATACGAACTCTTTGATCTTTTAATCTTTAATTTATTGATTTAATCTTATGCTTTACGATAGCTATAGAAAGTTCAACGAAAATGAATTACAGAATAAATTTCATTACTTTTTGGAATATATTTATTTTAAGTGCTAAATTTTTCATAATTAATTATTATTCAATAAAACTATTTACTAATTTTATTAATGAAATTTCTTTTATTTCTATTCTAATAAGTAATAATTCAAATTGTTCATCAATAATAAATTAAATTTTATGAAATATAATTTTAAAAAATTTTCCTATTTTATAAATTTTTCTAGCGGCCTTTTTTTAAAAAATTTTTTAAAGGAAATTTCCAGATAATACCAATCTAATATTACACTTAATATATTTAACGATACTTTATTTCTCATTTAATATGATATTTGCAAGAGTTATTAGAAATTTTTAATTCGCTGAGAGATTATTTATTTATTTATTTATTTATTTTTTTTTGAAAGTTATTAATGCAATCTAAATTTTCGTATTTAAATGATGCATATTTTTGTAATTTTTAAATCATTTATTTTTGTGTGATTATCATCACTTATTAAAAAAAGATTTACGTTAGCTGTCTATCGCTTTTTAAATTGTATTTGTTTGGCTGTAAAAGTTCATATTTTTATTTATAGTGGACGTAATTGAAAGATGATAATTATGAATGCATCATTTTTTTTTTAGACGGAATCTTTTTGAGAATTAAAAAAGTTTTTCTTTGAATTTTTCAAATTTTTTCGAATTTTTTTTTTTAAGAAATAATGGAATACTTCATATAAACGATTTGAGCCGTTATTGAAGTGTAAAAATGTCGCCATTCATATAGCTTTCATTAAAAGCATATCTATAATATAAGTAACCCTTTTTTGCATAATCATTTTATTTATGCTTATGAATGAATCGCTTATTTACCTCATCAATATCCCACTTCTCTTCGTTTTTTTTTTTTAAAATCATTTATCACCGTATCATTTTATCATTTATCATTCGCCACGTTTTGTCATTTCATAGAGCGTTTTCTTTTTGGTGATGTTTCTTTTGGATACGAATAATTGAGAAAAAGTTTATTCAAAATACACATATTCTAAAATTTTAGTTAGTTCCAAATTAGTGCAACTGTTAGATTATCAATATCTCTTACTTCAATGTTGATACACTTTTGCATATTGCTGGTAAATTTGCATAATATGTTATTCTAAGATACCACTATTTTATTATTTTAATATGCTAATTTTAAGACGTTGCTATTTCGAATATCTCCTCACTCTTTTCCTCCTTGCTAATCGGTTATAAAATACAAAAAAAGTCCTATAATTATGAAAAAGGATTAATATTATCAACAAGAGAACAGTTTCTAATGAGTATTTCGATTCCAAGCATTAAATATCGTTAGATTATTAATCCATAAGATCAATCTTTTCTTCAGTCATTAACGATATCAAAAAACATGAAAACTACAGCAGAGAAACTGACATGGCATGCATCTCCACCGCACCTCAACGTTCCGTTCATCTCGTCAACTGCTTTCACAAGCTTGAAAAATATAGAAATAACCGGAAAATCGTTTTCGTCTTCCAACTTGTTTGTTCTTCCATTCGCTTTTGCCAACATTACAAAATTTGCATATATGTACCAATTTGTAAAAATATATGCAAATATATCTTTGCATATGTGTTCGTTTATGTATCGTACATAATGTATCATATTATACGAATGAATCCATACGTGTCTGTTTATTCATGTCTGTTTATTTTAAAGGTGATGAAAATTCCGGTTCATATTCTCTCGATCATTTTTCTAGTTTATATCGTTCGGTTATAGAAAAAAAAATCAATCTTTTGCAGGTAATCTATTCTATCGATTGGATTAATTGTTAAAATTTAAAAACAATGTTTCACCTGGTTTAATTTATACAGGTAATTATGAAATTAATTAGTCAAATGAGGAAAATGCAAATGCGCAAATTTTTTTCTCAGCGAAACTATAGAAATAAGCAGTTATTAGACGAAGGCCTGATTTGATTTGATCTGAAATTAAATTGCGCAAAGAAATGTTGCATTCAAATATGCGAAATCAATTCTGAAACAAGCGTCTATAAAAGAATTCATTTCGTTCGTGATGTTTCTTCGTTTCATTCTATTTTCATCTTAGGAAGGATAAGAAAGAAAGTCGATCGTGAAGGACCTGAGGGATAAATGCGAGAGGGGGGGGGGCATCGGTAGTGCAAGAAGCAAGGGAGTGGGGAAGGGAACTAGAAAGAAAGGTAGAGGAAGGGGATGTGTGGGAGGTGGAATACTCGTCGAGGTTACCGTAGTTGGTTGATAGAGATGTCCGCGTGCACTGTGCAATTTGCACGCACACTTTCCGGCATGCAGATGGAAACATCACTATACTACGTGCAGATTGTACCTTCGATCGAGGGTTCTATATGCACACATAGTGCACAATTTTAAAGCGGTGCATTGGCACTTCTCTATGTTCTTTGCTTAGGCATTCGCCTATTCGTTGCACTTGTTTGCTCACATTTATTGAGTGCATACCCTAGAGCAATTGCACGCGTCGCATTGCGCGTTGCGTACTTGTCGATTACCGCATCACTCATATTCAATCTATATTATTTAAACTTTTAGGCGTATTTTAATTTTGTGGAATTATTCTTTATTATGCTTCAAAAATAGTTTGACCATAAATAAAAATTATAACTTCACAAATGACTCGAACCATGGTATTTCTTTTTCCATTCGAACGCCCTAATGACTAAGCTATCATATGCGATCTAGTCAACATTACTTTTTTTTCTTTAGTAAAACTAACTCTGTCATAAATAATGAGCTAAAACTAAATATTAGGCTCATTTTTTTGTTTTATATCTCACTCAGTGCTCGAAATTGAAATCTGACAATAATATGTCGCAGATATGAAGAATTTTATAAGTATCTAGGTGAGGATCATTTTACTCAGTTTTTTTTTGCAATTGTGGCATTTTGATGAGTCACTGTTAGCTGAATATCGCTGCATATTTTTTACTGCGCTTTGGCAAAACTGTATTTCTTTAAAGCGTATTTGTGCAACGTTGTGTCTATACATGTGCATCTACGTGATAGTTTCAACTCGGAAACCCTACTTGGCAGGTGAATTTTATTGAACAGTCACGTTGACCTTCTTTCAAGCTGATCGATCAAACTCGTGTAAAGTTTAAGAATGCCAAGAATCTGCATGAATTTCCATATAAACTTTCATGTATAACCGCTTAGGTTTCTTTGCACTAGTTGGATTTCATAAATTAATATGTAATTGATGAGTTTAACAAACGATTCGATGAGTCAAAACATGATCACCATACCGAAAATGAAGAGTGACAAAGCAAATGGATGCTCGATTAGCTGATTATGGAAGATGCAAATTAGTTCCATGAAGATCCGTTAAGATAACAAATCAATAATCGATTGATTAGACCTTATTAAATAATCATATCCAGTTGGCAAGTTAATTTAAAACGGCTCTACCTGTTGAATGCTATTCAATATGCAAATTAGCGGGTAGACAAACAACGCAAAAACATTTTGTATTCATTACAATATAGATTGCTATATGTGCATCAGAAAGTTATATTATAGATATATTGGAGATGTTTGTGACTTATGGTACTAATTTAATAGATGAATGGAATGCAGAAAGATATATTATAGAAGCATGCTTTTCCTCACATATGTTGAAATTTAACGTGATCAATTGACGTAGTTATTTCGTATGCAATAAGCTTATATCAATATGTCTACGAAACGTATCGTTTCATATTCGTTCCCCCTTCACAATTCTTACTTTTTTTTCAAATCTTTGTCCTAAATTATTCATGAAATTTATCCATAATTCATTATCCATAAATTTTCCTCATACAAAATGAACTACGTTCAGCTTACTTTTGAAAATTTTCCACTTAATCGATAATCTATTCTATTTTTGATTTTGTAGATTAAAATTGAGAATTGAGATTAGAAAGATCGCATTGAATTCACATATATTTACTTGTCTGTTTTTTTTTCTCATTCTTTCTCTAGCCATTAATTTCTACTATTTTTTTTTTCTCGACTAAAATTTGTCACTCTTGTATCGCTTCAAGCATTCTTCATGGATGATTGTATTTTCCTTGTTTTTTTTTTTTTTTTTTACTCCATTTTTACGTTTTATAAATTAGTGAAATGTTTAAATTCTCTCTTATTATTTTATAAATATATTATCAAATAAAGAATATATTAAAATAAAATAAAGAATATATTAAAATAAAATAAAGAATATATTATATAATTAAGTTTTATTTAAAGAAATGGGAAATATAATTGGTTTTTTTTTTGAAAAATTTTCTTTTTTTTTAAATTCATATTTTCTCTCCTTTTATACAGATTTTTTTTTCTCACAAATTCTTTGATCGATTTGCTTTTAAATGTAGTGCGCCAATTCGATTACTTTCATCTATCGATATTTCCGGCTTCATTGCTTCTTTTGATTTTCTTAACACTCTCGAAATTTCTCTCATCGTCTAATTTCTAATTTTCATACATAAGATATGTTATATTTTGTGGAAATTTTTTTTTCTATTTCTATCTTTCTACAATGAAATTTTTTTTTTTTTTTTTTGCGTTCAAGTTTTATGTTTTGCTCTATGTCGTTCTCGTCATCAAATACCTTTTCGTTGCCGATTTGTGCTTTCTGTCCTTTGATGTTCTCAACGAAGTTGTTTTTATTGGTGCGGCTGTAGTTCCAGATTCGCATCGTTTCGCCCTTCTATTGCACTTGTTGAATGAAACGTTTATTGCGTTGTGATTCGACACTTTTAGAGCAACTTAGAGCTTACTTTACTAAAATTTATACCCCAATTTACCTGTCAGGTAATTGATTCATCTTTATGCTTATCATGTCTTCCCCCCCCCCCCCCCCCAATATCCTACGAAAATATTGCTCAAAATCGGATCAGAACTGTTACATTCAATGTCGAGATATGACGTTGTGATTCAGTGCTTCATAAACATGTTTGGGCTTATTTAATAAAACTTTACAAATTATTTACTTATGACGTAATAATCTACGTTTGTAATTATTAATGAAATTTTACCCCTAAACGTTTAGAAATCAGAACATATATCATTGATGTAATTTTTTTCTCTCTTTGCTTTCTCCATTTTGTTTTTTTTTTTTTTTTTTTTTTTTTTTGCATTCAATATTGTTTCTCGTCAAGAAAGACGTAGACATTGTGTAGTCGCTGAATATATCAATGAAGGAATAATCGTTTCTTTCTTCAACGTTGTTGCTTAGAGATATCATAAGCAATAATCAGCGATTGATAGCAATATATATGAATACGTGAACTTCATGAAGTTCATGAAGTTCATGTATGTATGCAATCAAAAAAGTTGGCCGACTTAAAAATACGTCCAACTTCCAGTAATCGGGCCATAACTTTAAAGTGAAAATGAGCCAAGGAATAGATGCATTAAGGGTAGTAGGCCAATGATTCAGAGGACGTTAAATGTCGCCCGTTATCTTTTAACATCTATAAATTCCTTCAATATCTCTTTCCTATAAATTCATATAAAATAAATTCAATATCTTTCAGTAAATTCCTATAATTCGTTAGAAAAAGTTAATTTTTTTTTGGCGTTCTTGATTGATTTATTTCATTTTATTATCTTTATTATGAAAGAAATATCGATGAATTCTTCTCATGTTATTTTGCATTAAAAAAAAATTTTTTTTTCATTAAAAATTTGCATATCAAAATTGATATAGAATATACAATTATAATATTAGCATAGATATAAAGAATGAAAAAAATTTAGCATATTAGTGAAATATTTAACAAAAATAGTGCACATTTTTAAGAGAGGATCTAAGAGAGGATTCTTGAATTACTCTTATATTTCAGCTCTTCCTATTAAGTATGTAAATCTTTTTTTCTATTTTAAAATTCTCTTTCTCTTTTGTTATTTTCTCTGCATTACAACGCTATTTCTTTTGAAATCTTTTGATATATATATATATATATATATATATATATATATATATATATATATATATATATATATATATATATATATATATATATATATATATATATATATATATATATATATATATATATATATATATATATATGAATATAGCCTATTTATCTTGTTATTACACCTGAACCTTCAGGTAGCACTAAATGATATAGATTTAATTCTTATAGTCAGTTAATGTATAAAATGATAGTCGATTTCAATGTTTGCTATATGATGGAACAAGTTGAAAGTATAAATAAGAGTTGATTTTCTTCGAAACGGATATGAAATATTGCAAAATATTATAAAAATTATATTCGAATAAAGAAACGAGAAAAATTTTAGACAGAAAGAAATGCAATTGCTTTATGGAGTTCACCTCTTATTTTCACAATCAACACCTTCATCGTACTAAATTGTAACTTTCGCCCATTTTTTATTCATTCCATCTTATTAATATCTGTAAAAAAAAAAAATCAACGGAACTGATGTAAAAATCTTTTATTTTAATATAAATAATGAAATATTCAAAATTTAGAGAAGTTGATATTATCGTTGTAATTTTCACCTTCGATTGAAAAAAAACTGAAATTAAGTGGTACCATGTCGTGTCAAATTAAAAAAAATCTAAAAATTCAATAGTTTACTCAAAATTAGTTAAGAGGGATGTACGAGGCATTTTTTCCCTCAGTTTTGCATTGGGATCGTTTCCAGATTTGATGAGTATCCATACTTCTGGCGTTTTCCATTCATTCATTCAATTATTCTCTTTTTTTTTGACTCTAATATCTATCTTTCATAACTCTTTATATTAGTTCTCCTCTCATATACCTTCATCCACCTATCTACCTGAGTTTTTTTTTCTATTCTTTCGAACAGGTGGGCCACCTACCACAAAATACCACCATTATTTGTGCAGTATGTTCCAATCATCATCATGCATTGTGCGCGTGCTTTCCCCCCCGACCGGCGTGCGTCATCGTTTGCGACGTTGAGCGTTCGTCATAGCGTTGCGAATGAACCGCGTTGCGAGGAGTCGACTAGTGCGCATGTGCTGGATAGTGCCATTTTGCGCGTTTTTTTTCCGCACTTTTGCTCTCTTCCCTCCCCCTTTGAAAAAAAAAAAGATTTGCCTGACGGAAGGCAACATTCGTTGTTGGACGTTCTCTGCTCTTTCTCTCTTTCTCCACCGAAACTACTTTGCTCTTTATACCCTTTAAACGATATGGCGATTGTGGTTGTGAACGATTTGATCTACGGTATGAGTTCGATTTTATGATGGTCAAAATGTGATCTAATCGAATTGGAATATGATAACAGGTGTGAACGACTATTTTCGATAAAGAATGAACTTGATTAGAATCTATATGCATCTTTATTGATGGCATATATTGTGTAATACCTTAGGCATACGGTAGTGTAACATCTAATCCACGAGCGTCCGCATGAGGCATATTGCTTATAAGAGCGATTCATACGGGTTAACAATGCAACCTTGGAAATGCGTCAACGTTGTTCTACTATCTTGTTGATAAGGATTTATACGTAGGTGGCTAATGAGTTGATAAATTCGATGACATATTCGGTAGTTAAATACTGGTCAGTTCAAGATTTATCCGGCAGGTAAATATTGGCTTGTTTAAAATTTGTTCGATAAATAAATATTGGTTAGTCCAAAATTTATTCGACAGGTGAATATTGGTCAGTCCGAAATTTATTCGATAATTAAGTATTGATCAGATCGAAACTTATTTGACAGTTAAATACTGGGCAGTTAAAAAATTATATTAGTTTGCCTATAGTGATCAAAAAAAAAAAAAAAAACGCATGCGCTATCGTTTTTTTTAAAGGAGTGATTTTTCATCTCTCTTTTTGCTTTGTTTGTTTGGAAGTCAACGGGAGAAGATGAGGAAAGGTGGGGACAACTTGTTTAGTATTAAATTGTCTCGATTTTTTATGGTCTTTCCTGTGGGAAATGCTGACTTATATCTCTTAAAATGCTCGTTTTTGCTTATAAATCAACTATTGGTGTTTGCCATAGATTATGCGATCGTAAAATTATGAATTCATTGAAAAATTTTGCGGAAATTAGAAAATTTCGATTTTTCAATTTTTCAATTTTATAAAAATTTATTATCGACCTATGAATGTAACATAGAAGTAATTCTTATTAAGTTTATCATCTAGTTGCAATGAAGAGTAGCAATAACTGATATAAAGTTTTAACGCCTCTAACGAAAGGCCTTACAATGATTTTTAATTTTTAAAGCATTATTCGTCGTCGTCGAATAAAGCATTGATCCTAGTGAACTATGCGCGCATAAGTGTGCTTATCGCTGGTATTGCTCACATATGCACATTGTTGTCATACGAACGTTGCGTTTATTCCACATTTTACGCTCTTTACCTAAAATTCTATAGATGATTTTTTTTGTGGTTTAGAAATATAAAATATTGTAAAATGTTGAGAAAATTCGCTTTTTTTTTTGCTCTGAAATGAAATATTTTTAGGGTATTGATAAGCTTGATTAAGTAGGTACTTTATTTTAAAAAAAAACTTTTTTTTTGAATTAACCTATTTGGTAGATCAATGGGGAGCAAAATTAAGGTTCGAAGTCTATTCAAACTCACTAAATCGTTTAGACTGTTTTATTTTTTTGTTTCTAATTCATTAGAAATATGTTAGTGATTGCGAACTTTCACAATGTTTTAATAACAAACTTTCTGTAAATGTCAAAAAATATTTTTAGAGCGGAAATCTTTGTCAGCCGTACAAACTATATATATATATATATATATATATATATATATATATATATATATATATATATATATATATATAGATAAGAGACAGATGATATGAGATAAGCACCAGCAAGTATTTATTGTGGATTTGAGATATAAATCAAAGAGATGGGTGGAGAGTGGAAGGTGGAAATGCGAAAGGAATAAGTCAAGCTGACTTCGTCGAAAAGAAGCGATTTTCGTAAAATGAGCTAAAGAGAGAGTACATGTAATACTGAGTGAGCGAGGTGAACAATGAACGAGTAACAAAGCCGATCGAATAGAACAGCCACATGTTATACCTTTTGTTCAGTGTCATCGAATGATGCCGTTTGACGACAGAATGTGACAGCGCTTTTCGTTGATACCGCTTCTCCAGCATAAAAGAATCTCTGTCATATATATAGATATAAAGCTAAATATGAATTAGATATAAGTACAAATATAATTGTAAATTATAAATATAAATGTAAATATTAATAATAATACAACACAGATATAATTATTAGTATAAATGGAAATATAAACATAAGTTTAAATATAAATATAAATAAAATAAATAAATAAATAAATAAAAATACAAACATAAATGTTGCTTGAAAATATAAATGCAAATGCAAATATATATGAATATAAATATAAATATAAGTAAAAATAAATAAATAAATAAATAAATAAATAAATAAATAAATAAATAAATAAATAAATAAATAAATAAATAAATAAATAAATAAATAAATAAATACATATATATGTATGTATATAAATCATGCTTATTTACATATATTTTTTGAGTTATGGTCATATGTGCAGAGTAATGGCGTTGTGTTGACACGTAAGCATGAAAATTAAAGAACGAATTTTAGAAGTCTGTGAGCATTGATCACTGATAAAGCTTTTATCTGCATCAAAGCACAAATAATTGAATCAACTGCAAGAATGCTCGTGCAATGAATGACTAAAAATCTTAAGTTGCAAACTCTTTTGGAAGCATTTTTGCATAAAATGCTTCAAAATTCTCATTTATATCTTTTTAAGTATTTATCTATTCAATATTCGTTGGAAAAAAAAATTATTTCTTGAAATCATATTTCATATTTTGGCTTTTCTTTAAAAATAATTCACTTCAATAATTATTTCCTATGTATATATTCCACTGCATTTTTAAATTTTATTTCAAGCAGCTTCATAGCAATGTGCATTACCAAGCAGATGCATTTTTTTTTCCTTGGATCATTTCCTTATCTAATTGGTTTTTTCGACGAGGTATTTCCTGCTTTACCTCGTCTATGTGTATATGTCTATATGTACGTGTTTGTATATGTATGTGCCTTTTTATATACGTATATGTGTCTGTTTGTATGTGCGCGTTTGTGTGTGTTTGTATGTTTGTGTATGTATGTGTCTGCTTCAGCTCGGTTTCTTAATTGGTCAAGAAGACTGAGAGTTGTTTAAATTCATCTCTGGAGAATAAGGGCGCTTTTTAATATTCCATTCTTTTAAAACCTATTTGGAGCTTGTAGTTAAGTTCGAAATCGCTCTTATACGAAAAAATACGTAATGTTTAGTAGACTCTTTTTTGCGCACAAAAATAGCCTTCGACTATATTGCGAAAATGCAAATGAGGAAGAGAAGTTTATTTCTTTTTCTTTTTTTTTTTTTTTTTGAAATTCGCTCTTATTTTTTATGTTTTTATTCACCACTCGTCGTTTATTCACTTACTTCTTATATCACTAGCGGCTAGTTGTAAAGGTTCCTGTACCGTTTACTAAAGACCGACTGTCAGCAAGCAGCTGTCGACAACAAGCAGCTGGCCACTACGACTTGTCGTTAAATGATTTTCAATTTCAGAATTGCAAGTATTTTCTGCAAATATGGCGCATTATGTATAGAACTACTTTGGGATCAAAGGGACATCAAAGGGACAACATCTTCCTCTTTCTTATAACAAACTTACTTGTAAATATTCACATAAGCGTATGAATCTTTCTGCGGATAAATGAATGAAGCTGAAAATTAAATTAATGAATACAAATAAAATAGAATTAAATTTAAAAAACACAAATAAAATCAATCTCTTTTTCATACTTTCTCAGCCTGTTTTGAGAGACACACTAGTTTAGTGCAAATCTCTATTGATAATAAAGGATAATATCTTCGTAAATTTTGTTCGATTTTCTAATTGCTCACGGATTATTGCTCCGCCTTCGAATGTAATCCTTCAATTTAGTGAGATTTTGGAAGTGGAAGGTTGTCTCGTTACAGCGCCTTTCTCAGATGCTGTGAATGTGTGGGAAATTTTGCACCGATTTGTGGTATTTCCCGACGGAGTCCCTGCAATCAGAAGATGTGCACGGCTTCTCGCATCGTATGATGTATGTTTTTGCTTGATCTTAGAGAATATAGCATGGGAACCATATATATATATATATATATATATATATATATATATATATATATATATATATATATATATATATATATATATATATATATATATATATATATATATATATATATATATATATATATATATATATATATATATATATAAGTGTTGGGGTCCTCCCAATTAAATGATACAACTGATAAACCACCTCTTCTCTTCATGAAAATTGCAATGGTCCTAGAAGGAGATATAGTGGCCTGTTAAGTGTTTACAGTACCACTGATGAGCGAAATTGTTGAAATGTTGATTCATGATGATTCTGGTCACATCCCAGATGTGCGTCGCGCCTTAAGCCATCATCGACGTTGAGTATAGCCTTATAGAAAATTTACGTCATATTCTCCAAGAGTTTTATCGAATGACGCATGAAATGTAGTTATTCAACTCTAATCGATATAATCACGATCGGAAGTCCTAGGCTGCAAAAAACAGGCACTGTTTTTGCACGAAAGATGCAAAATTAAATAGAAATACTCTTAGTTTTAGAGAAAATCCCAGTCTTTTGCGGGAATACTTTGTTATCATATTTAAAAATTTCAAATTTTTGCATAGAAGAAATTTGCATATTATAAATTCGTTAAGTATTCCTATCATATATATAATAACAGAATTTATATTTTGAATATTTGAAACATCACTGAGCTATTCGGGAATCGACGACAAATATATTTACTTATTTAATTCATATTCATTTGCATATAAGATGCATTTCATTACTATGTAAATAAGTGAAACATTTGGAGGAGTTTGATTGCATCAAATCTATCAATGTTTCGTTCCGAGTCGTTGCCTGAATAGTGCAATTTTCTTTCGTTATGGTAATTTTTCTTTCATATAATATTTTAGGAGAGCGATATAGAGCATAATGGTAATTATAATCAATGAGAAGATTATATTGAATTTAAATATTAAGTCAATAGGCCTTTAAGTCGATCACTCTTTCACTTTCTCACTTCCACTTTGAAAAACTAACTACCTTAGTGCGGAGATATTCATTTCTATTGAAACCGTTAATTCGCATGAAATTTTTGAATAACTTTCATATTGAGGCAATAAAATTAGTAAAAAGATTCCTTAGAAGTTGCAGATTGTTCTTTAGAATTTCATTAAAACTCCTCATCATGTTTCATATCCATCATTTTCAATCTTAACCTCCTTTCCGCCTTGGCCATAATTAAGTCCTTTTCAATATTGACCATAATTTTGTTATTTTTAGCCTTGACCATAATTTCCCGAATTTTAATTGATTAGGTTGTCCAATTCTTTATTGGTTGTTTGCGGTATATATTCACGAGTCATTACAAATTTGCATACGCTTGAGTAACCTTGACGAAAACAATCGATATGTGAGTAATGCTGATGTATCGTGGTGTCTCATTTCTTCAGCGAATCTTTATAGTTTATTAATGTTATGTCAGGTTTTTTTGTGTAAATGCACTCATCCATTGTCCACGTTGGCACATAACTTTTTTTTGAGTGCTCTATACGCACGTATATGCACCTAGATACATATACCGTTGTTATGCACTAATGCAAAGTTGCTTTGCAAGATTGAATGTTGCTGTCGGTGTCTGTCCGTGTCTGTGCGTGTATGTCTATGTGTCTGTCCGACAGTTCTAACTTGAAAGTCTTTGAAGTTAGAACGATAAAATTTGATATGTATAACGTGTACCATAGATGACATCCTAGACGATATTTGATTTGGATTCATTGAACATGAAAATAACAACCAACATTTAAAGATGCGAAAAAAAATTTCTAAGTTTTTAGTATCGATAAGATTTTTATTTTATTCTAGTCGGTAAATTTATAAATACGATCTTATGCAAAAAAACTATTGCGAACAATCAGCTAAGCTAATATATGCAGATATTTTCAAGTTATCAGCACCTCAAAGTATCATAGATTTCAACATTTTTTGCAAAGAATAGCGCAGATGAAGCTTTCTTAATCGAAGGTTTTAATTGAAATTTGTTTTGAATAAACGAATTTCAATTAAGTATTGAAAAATTCGAAAATTTTTGGTTAAATGTCGAAAATTATCGTCAATCGAGAAACAGCGAAAATTCGCTTAGAAAAATCGAACCGAAAATTAGGATAGGCATTCGATCTACTAAAATGAAGAAAGCATACGATGCATAAATTAATTCCTATCGTATTAATTCCTATCCGTGCGAAAAGTGGATACCTACATAAAATGGCCTCAAAAATATAATGATTTGCATACGAAGATTGAATAGTATATTTAGAATTAGCGATGCTATTAGATAGTTGTTTATGTTAGTTAGGGTTTTTAAAAACATTTTTTGAGGTATTAGATTACACCATATTACAAAGATTTTTTTTTATTAGAAGAGTTTCCGTAATTTTTTTTTTGGGAGGGCATCCGGATTGGTACTAAAAAAAATTGAACCTTCCTAGGAGCATTTTTATGACTCAAAATAAATTCATTGTGCTATAACTCGTCATGATTGACGAGGAGGTGAAGTCCTAGTGTCTTTTGCAAGATTTTTGACGTCTTAAATCGCAGCACATCTTGACGATCTTTAGATCATACCTTTCCACTTATAGGTAATGCATATCGTTTATCAACGTTAAAAATTTCAGGTATAATCCTAAAATTTCATTAAAAAAACTTTTTTAAACAGGTAGAGATAAAATTGATCCCCATAGGTAAAGCATAAAATCGGTAAAATTTTCTATTATCGGCGATATCATTTCGGATATGAATTAACGCTATCAATACCCATGGCATTTTCAATCGATCAGTAAATCAGTGATGGTGTCAGCAAATTAAGCGAGGCAATATATTCTCATTTTCTATTTTCATCATTCATGTGGGTAAATTTGAAGTTGTTAGACGTGTTTAATAATTTACCGTTGAGTATAGTGAAATAGAAATTCAAATTTCTTCTGGTTTATTGAGGCATATATATATGTAAATTAGGATAGCCTCATAGATTCATATATTAGAAAGTTGAGTTTTTTTTTTTCGTCACCTAAAAGAATTTTAAAGGTGCTAAAAATTCAATCCTTTATTAAGGGTATAATTTGCATTATTATGGATATTTCTTTTATTATTTTTCGGTAATTCAAGAAGTTCGTCAATGTTGTGAATACAACATAAATAAACATATTGTGCCCGCCAACTTTTCTGATGCGCTTTTCTATTCGTTGCTTTCACGTTTCTTCAATTAGAGGACATTTAATGATGCAAACATTCAACTGAATATTGCCTTTCTATCCTCCTATCTCTTCGTCGACCGTCTATATTACCGGAGTACACCATTTATAGTGCATGTGGGGGGGGGGGGGGGGGGAGGGAGGGAGGGGGATTCTGTAGGTTTTTGCATATTTAATATTTACGGATATCGTATGTGGTTTATAGTTCGTTTATATGAATGTTTTTTTTTTCTGTGTTACTTTCAATTTAAGTTGGGAAATCCATATATGCATAACTATGGCTCAGGATTTTTCTGTTTTTCAGTCTATTTACAATTTCTTTATTTTTTTTTTTTTGTATCTTGCTATTTTTTGCAGATTGTTTGATTAAATCCTTATTAAATTGTTATTAATTTCCACATACTATATTTATGTATTTTTTTTAAAACTTATAATCGATTTGTATATCAATAAAAGTCTATAGCGATGCTATCTCAATTGTACTCGAGCAATTGTTGCTGTAATACGAAAGAAACTGAAGGAAAAAAAATCAGAAAATCAATAGATTTGGCGGAAGTATTTCTATAATATGTTCGAAATCAAAATAAAATTCCCGAGAAGGAATATCGCCTCACCTGATTTCATGTAATGAGTTATGCAAATAAGGTATTATTGTAAATTACAGGTGCTACAGGTGTATAAATTACACTTTACATATTACTATGTATTATAAATAAGGTACTACAGGTATTACGCTAGTTAAACTGCTCTCAAATCGTACCTTAGATGTGTTTCGTTCATTTAAAATGCATAAATTTTTTTGTTTATTTCTTTGTTATCTATGGCAAACCAATATCGATTTTGAGAATTGATCAAAAAAAAACTAGAAAAATTTTTATCTTTTACCATTAATCTTTATCGATTTTCGTCTATAGAATGATGAATTTCATGTAGAAATTACGATGATTTCTCGCAAATTTTGGATGATTGCCAAATTTAAACCAGCACTGAATAAGAGAAATTTTTCATTCTCACGTTTTAAGTGCAAATCGTTCGTCTGGCAACCATCCAAAATTTCATAGGAACCATTCTAGATGTTTAGTACACTTTAATAGGACTAGACCATGTGGTTGAGCTAGAAAGTACCGTAAAAGGTAAACCCATAAATTTCAACAACGATGGAATATCAATTGTATTCAGATGAATAAATTCGATGCCAATCTTTCATTAACGCATCAGCATGTCGTCATCGTGTGCTATGATCGTTCTCTGTAACAACTATCAAGGCAACATGTGTTGTCTCTATTCATTGCGTGATAATTCACCTTATCATATTGATGCTCAAAAACGAGCGTGCTTGAGGAAGCATGATTAGGATTGCCTATTGCAATGAATAGGTTTTTATCATCGTCTTATTTATTCATAATTGAATCTTATTCCTCTATATGCTAATTTCATTACAATATCACTACTTACTATTAATATTGGTTTTTCTTTCAACGAAAATTTCGTATATATATTTTTGAGTATTTTCTCATATATCAAAATCTCAATATTTAAATTATCCATTCGTAATATTATTGATTTAAAATATTACACACAATTAAAGATTCGTTTGATGAGGAAATTTTTGAATATCTATAAGGATATGAAATTTGCGCAAATTTGCATATCTGTAATAATTTTTTTTTTTGATTTCATATGTTTATTCATTAAAAAATTCAGATTCATACCAAAATGAGTCTTTTTTTATTGGCTTTTTTCTTTTAGAATTTACTTCTATCCAAATATTCTTCTACGGTATCAAAAAATACTAGAAATTATTTATACTGTCTTACTTTTATTAATAAATCGCAAATATTCTCGAATGCTTCTTTCGACTCTATGTTCATCGTTCGTTTCATCATCTCTAATTCTATAGATTTCTATCGGATGCGCTTTCCTGTTTTTAATATTAGATGCTTGTTTGATATATTGAAACGTTTTATATGAATTTCCTTTATAAACTATTATACTTTATAATATTACTCGATACATGATAAAATAATATTGTAAATTGCAAAAAAAGTATTCTATACTTAGCACTTTATTTGAAACAAATCACCGTTGAAATAATTTTTTTTTTTCAAATGCATAAATTTGCTAGAAATACTAAAATCATTTTTTAAATCTTATCTCACTTCGTTGATAATGGATTTTATGAATTCGTTGAGTCTTTTTTATTGATAATTTCTATTTATTGTCTTCATTCATTGTATTTAATTCAAGTTATTTTTTTAATAATTACATATAATTTAATTTAATTTAATTTAATTTAAAAAATTTAATTTAATTTAATCAAATCACTTATTATAAATTAGTTTATTTTGTATAGTTGGATATGAACGAATTATATTGCAAAAATATTTATTTCATATTGCTAGTTATTAGATATTATTGATGACATTTCCGAAAATTGACGATGGAAAAAAACTTGCCGAATAGCTGTTTTTTTTTGGCTCCTTTGTTGGATAATTTCTTATTGGCATAAATCCGACTTTGATGAGCTATGCTTAAATCAGAGTCTAGATTTCTTCTATTATTTGTTGAAAATGATAAACGAATTGATGCAATGCAAACATATCGATACAAAAATAAGCTTTTAACCTTAGTTGAGATGTTAAGCTTATTCTCTCGTTCGATGAAAGCGTTACTGGGACAATATTTGAATTACTTCCTCATTACCTACGAAAAATTATCATATAATACGTACTCGGAAGTAATTAAGTAAATGATGTTGCATACGCTAGTTCATATGAAGCGAGCGGATTTTCTGGCCGATGAACCATCATAGCACTGCATTTTAATAGGCATAAATCGACTGTTAAAGTGTCGTATATATTGAATAATTATTTAGAGCAATCGTTGATTTTGGGAATGTAATCAATGAAGAATCAATACTTATTACTTCTTTACTATGTGTTACTTTATTCGATTTGAATCAGTAAGTATCTACTGAAAACTACAGTACTTCAGAATACCGTATTCGAAAAAACTTGTAGTTTTTAATATTTTACTTAGTGTTATGTTGGTAAATTCACTATGATTATTAAAAAAAGACGAGAATTTTCCATTCTTTTTAATTCAATGCCTTTTATGATTTTTCCTAATTTTTCTAATTTCTTTCTCCTTTTTACTCATTTTTTTTTTCTGCCACTATTTACCGCTTTATTTGATTTTATTTTTTTCTAGATCGAATTATTTTTATTTTCTACTTAACTATATCGTTTTTCTTTTTTTTTTGTTTCTGCTTATTTTGTTGGGTGTAAAATTTAATAAATTTGGAAGCTTTAAATCTTCATTGATATAGGTGATAAATGTGCACTACAATTATCATTGTCTTATGATAAGAACATTTAGACGACTTCTATGTGAAGCATTTGTGGCGTAGACGATTTGCATCATAAGGCATTTTAGCTTTGGCGCATTTTTCTTTAGGAATTGTCTCATGAATACTTTGGCCAAGGAGTGGTTAGTTGTTTCCGCTATATCGCCATATGCGCCGCTCTAATGCCATTGGTCATTCCCATCGATATACGTACACCATTCTTGTCGTTAACAATTACGCAATGAGAAATTCCATATTGAAACATTTGCGTCATAGGACATTTGCGCTGTGGTGAGAATTCTAGCATTACAAGCCGTTCACTTCAATATGAAATACTTTTTTATGTTTATTTCACACAAGTATAGCTATCCTTGTCGCTTTTAATGTCTTTATCAATTCAATAAGTATATTTTCGAAGCATTAAATTAATCATCATTATATAATATATTCCACTATGATGAGAGTCGAATTCTCTATAGCTAGGAAATTTTTCTCTCTCATGTACACTTCATAATCATAAAATACACCTCGACACCTACAATATTCATTTCGATTTGCATATGAACAATGCATCACCTCATATAAGAACATTTACTCATATATCAAATGTAAATTTGCTGTTGATGTATCATATTTCCATATATCATTCAAAAATTTTAAAGCATATCTTTGTGAATCGTCTCCTTATCTTTATCATATCAGTTAATTAAATTTAGGCTGTTAATTTTTTTTTAGTGTTTTTTCTTTGTTTTTTTTTTCCGAATTTTTTTTTCCGTTTGATCAGGAAAAGTGCGCTTAAAGTAGAATTGTTGGGAACTTTTGCGTTGAATATTTATCCTAGTTATGGTAAAAACGTTCTAAATGAATGAATTATTTGCATAATTCATACATAATATAATAGTGTACTGAATTTATAGCCTGCTATTACTCATATGATTACTTGAAACTTTCGTTGTGAAGTAAGATTTTTTTCTAGGAGGAAAAGTGGGGGTTGACGGGAGGGGATCTAAAAATATTTTAGGAGAAGGGCGGAATAATTCATAATTCTTCTTACAACTGGGCATCGTACAGGTACATACGCGGGGGCCGTTGTCAATTGATTTTGACTTGTCGATGAAATGCATCAATTTTGAGCGATATTATTAAAAGCATCATGCTAGTGCATTCGTAGAAATCAACAGATGGACAGAGGTCAGATAAAAACCGAATAATGGATATTACTTCCAATGCTAAGAAGCGTTGGTGGGGAAGGTGGGGAAGGTGGGGGGGGGGGGGGGGGGGGGTGGGGTGGGAAGAGTGCGCTGAGAGGTTGGAATAGATGCGATTTTTTGAAGAAATATCTTTATTCATTATTGCATAAAAACAAACGACATAATTTATTCTTAATAAATTGTTCGTATTCGCTTCTCAGTTCGTTTTTTTTTTTTTCATCGAAATTTAAATTGATTTTTTTAAAATTTTTATAGGATTCAACTTGTAAAACATATCATAATGAAGTCATTTATATGATAAGCTATATTATGCTTATCTCTTTATCTGCTAGGATGGTTCTAATTCGAGTTCTAATTCGAGTTCTAATTCGAGTTCTAATTCGAGTTCTAATTCGAGTTCTAATTCGAGTTCTAATTCGAGTTCTAATTCGAGTTCTAATTCGAGTTCTAATTCGAGTTCTAATTCGATGGTTCTAATTCGAGTTCTAATTCGATGGTTCTAATTCGAGTTCTAATTCGATGGTTCTAATTCGAGTTCTAATTCGATGGTTCTAATTCGAGTTCTAATTCGATGGTTCTAATTCGAGTTCTAATTCGATGGTTCTAATTCGAGAACGACTAATGCTAGGATGAGGGAACTTATTGAGAAAAATTCATACTTTTATCTGTTTATCAATTTTAATTTTATTCAATTATCTTATCAATATGCTATACATAATTATTATTCATAATTATAGATGTTGAAAAATTCGTATGAATTTTTTTTTTTTTTTTTTTTTGCTAATTAGGTGGAAAAAATTTTAGTAAAGATGCTAGCAAAAGTAAAAGTAAAGTAATATCTATTTTTCGTTTTCAATTTCATAGTAGTTCTTATTTGTAGAACTAGCATGATAAAGAGTTCTCGACTTCCTCTAATTCAAGATTACTAATAATCGGCTTGAAGAAGTTCGCATCATTGAAGATCTCAGCTCCATTTCTTTACGATGTATACGAGATTGCAAACACCACCTAATATGAGATCGCAAATAATAACTTCCCAACATTATAGTCATACTAGGCAATGGAATGCTTCGATTTGATGGTGCATTATTTCGATTCGTCATAGAAGCGTATGCCCTGATTCATGCACTGGCTGAACGATCGAAAAACCCCCATCCAACGCCATTTCTAATGGTTAAATACGTTTGAATGTGGCGATACTCTGAAGCAAACATAGTTTTTTTTTTTTTTTGCTGTACACTTCGTTCCGTTTCGTTCTTCTTATCGCTATGTTCAATTGCGGGGGTTAGATGTGTTTTTCAAATTCCTTAATTTATATTTGATTATTTTATTTTATATTCAAAAATTAATAATTGTAAAATTCATTTATAGGAATTTTATCATTTTTATTGGATATAAACCGCAGCAATATGTAAAAATAGCTATTTTCTATTTTATTATTCTATTCCATTCTATTTCGTTTTCTATTCTTTTCTATTCTCTATTATTTTCTATTCAGAAAAAAATTTGTTAGGAAATGATTCTCAAACGCCAAGAGGCAACATTTTCATAGGTTGGATTTTTTGGGAACAAGGAGATAGTTCATAAGGGATGCCTGGGGGATAAGGGGAGGGGGGATAGAGGCAAGGGTGGGAGGGGAAGGAGGAATAGCGATAACGAAAGGGGTGCCTCTGCCCTCCTCCTCACTTCTTTCCCTTCCTCTTCTTACGTTAACTGTTCGATGACAAAACAATTGCTAAGAAACCCCAGCATTAATAGTTTAGATTGCGTGATAGCGCCTTATGAAGTTCGGAAACATCTTTGCAATAAATCTCAACTGCATAGAACAATTAATGAACATTTACAAGTAATTCCAGTAATCATTTGACGCTTTCATGAATAACTAATATTGTCATTGGTTCAAAAAAAAAAGTTTCTTTTGCATATTTTTAGGAGAGTTCATCAATTTTGGCACAAATTGTGCTTTTTAGATGCACAAATTCAATGTGTTAAATGATAAAAAATTTTAAATATATTAGTAAATATCGTGCTATATTTCTCTTACAATTTTATTCGCTTATATTAAATGCTCAAAAAGAAACCCATCGATTGATAAATACTAAATATCGTTCTATGAGCGAGAAAATATTTGAAAACATATCATTTCATATCATTTCAATTGTGTTGATAAGTTTAATTAAATGGTGCTATTAAATGCAAAATAGTTGAAATCACAATAGTAATTTTCATCGAAATTTACATATATTATGAGAATATATTCAAATTATTATATTTAAATTTAAATAATTGATAAATAATTATTCTAATTTTAAAATATTTGAAAAAAAATATTTAATGCATTTAAATATTTTTCAATTTTATTATTTTGCATTCGATAAATTTTTATTTTTATAATAAAAAATAATTAATTTATAATAGAATGTCTATGAAGAATTTTTTTTTTTTTTCAGGTGAGCGTATCAAATTGATGATATGCTTATCACCAATATGATATTTAGCTGATAATCTTTTTATGAGCAATCCTAATTGCGACTATAGAAACGAATTATCCGATATATGTTTTCATTTTCAAACATGGCGATTTTTTTAAAACCTAGTGTTCGAAAATATCTTATATTGAAATAAGAATGAAGAATAAAGGGGAAGAGAATTAAGAGGATAATATGATAAAGGCTGTTTTTGAAGAAAATTTCAAAAATTTTTATCGCCTAGATTGCGCGAAATATTTCTTTTTCATTTCACAATAATTTAACCTAATATATAATAGTTTGATTTTAAATAATTTACTCTAGTGCTGAAATAATATCTCCAAGAAAATTTTCCACTTTTTTTTAAACATCATTCCTTCGTGGAAAATATGGAGAATATCTAATATAAATAATTTCATTCTCTTTTCATTTATTTAAAGCAGAGAAACACCAATAATTGGCACATTGCCAGTTATTGAGATTAAACGACGCTGCTTTTATATGGAATCGTCGTAATAGTAAAAAAAAATGATCAAAAAAGTGCGACATTTCTATGCATCGAATAAGCATCCTCGAGAAAGAAAAATTGATTTCATAAGCCATGTGAATAGATTTAAGACGAAAGCGTTTTTTTAATGACTAAGTCGTTTATTTTATCAAATAATTTCAGGTTGGATGATTTTCGAAGATATTTTTGACGGAGGATTTTTGCCGCATTCAAAATTCCTAAAAAATATCTTATTCAGTAAAAAAAAATGCTCTCTATTAGATAAATCTACACAAAAAAAAACAACGGAATTTTTCAACAATATTTCATTACAAGAATGATTACTTTTATTTGCATAAAAGAGCTCTCTTGCATTGCAAAAAAAAAATTTGATTTTTCAGTTAAGAAATGATTTTTTTTTAAAAAAAAAAATTTAGTAGGTGATAATTTTTTTTACCAGGTGGAATAATTTTTTTTATTGAGTAAAAAATTTTTTGCCAATTGAAATATTTTTTTTTTAATCAAGTGAATTTAATTTTTATCAAGTATGATATTTTTCATCAGCTGAAGTAAATTTTATTTAATAAATAAAATCTTCATGTCGGTATACATTCCTTTGAAACCATCGAGTATGATTTTTCTTAGTGTGTAGTCTTTGCGATGCATTTGTATTATTGCACTCAACGTAGAATCAGAGCGCCGCTCCTTTGCACTATTGGATTATTGACTGACTACGAAAATGAAGTCTCAAAATGTAGACGAAAATGTTTTCATTTCCGTTATTTCTTTCGTATTTTGGCGTTCCTCAACTCTCCACTATATTTGACCTGAAGTACAAGTTTGAGCTTTGTCGGATCTCTTCATTCACCTGAAGTTTCTACGATGCTGGCATTTTTCTTTGTTTATGCTAGAAGACCGGTTATATTGTTAAACTTAATTGTAACCATATTATATGTTTTATAGGTTTTTCGGTTTTGTTTTTGCAGTAATCGTTTTGCGCATTCCGGATAGGATAATCGTTGAGTGTGTTATGTGGTTATAAGAGTAGAGCTGTTTGATTACATATGAATAGGATGTCAAAAAACTGAATTAATATCCGCTAAAAAAAAATTCCTCAATACAGGGTATTGCACGATAATCTATGGTTATTCCTTCAGATTTCCATAGATTTCCAGATTTCTCTAATTAACTAAAGAATCCAAATTTTTGTAGGTAACTATTTTGTTAGGTAAAAATGCTAATATGATATCGTAGGATTAAAGTGGGTTTTAAAAATATTTACATCGTTCTTTGAAAATTTTTACCTACTTAATTCCAAAATGTTTTCAAAAATGGATCATATATATATATACGTTTGAAAATTAATAGGTGAATTTTTTCGGATTTGTTTTTTTTTTTCAAAAATTTGCATTGGAAAAAAATTTTTGAATTAATTTCTCGATTAGCGAAATGGTTTCACTGATGCAAATTACTATTGCACTTATATGAATTGATTTTATACGTAAATTGCTTATATCTCATATAATCTTATGCAATGTTTTATTTTTATCGAACTTAATCATCTCGTTATTTTTTTTTAAAGTCGTTTCTATGCTTGCGTTAGCAATGACGTCATTAATTGCAAATCTCCTCCAACGATATCGAAATATTTCAGCAAACAACGAAGAATAGCTGTGCTTTTTTTTTGAAGTGAATGGATGCTGCAAATCAGAGTGCGGCTGTCACGAACGGTTTGAATGATGTTCTAAGTGCCACTAATATGCACGTGGGTTTATCTGCAGCAACACTAACTACAGCACTAAGTGCACAATTGCCAGCCGTGCTTACGTCAACCTCTTCTGCTGGGCAAAGCACATCAATCCCATATTTACCATGGCCTCCACAACAGCCTACAATTAATGTTCCATTTTTTGATGCCAACCTTTATAAGACGGTGAATCTCGACGTACAACCCTCTTGCCTTCCCAATGGAATGGACTTGCCTCTTAACGATATTACAACGCTCAGGTAATTACTTATTTTATTTATAACGACATATATATATATATATATATATATATATATATATATATATATATATATATATATATATATATATATATATATATATATATATATATATATATATATATATATATATATATATATATATATATATATAGTGTTTTATATAGCAGCTTCAGATTTTTTCTAATAGGCAAATGATAATTTATACAATGTCTGTCTGCAGTGAATTGTTTGATGCAGATGATCGTTGAATAAATAAATAAATAAATGTTGTTTTTTATGTTAGTGACTTAATAGATTTGCATAATGATCTGTTTATGCATAATGCTTGAGATGTTGGAAAGTAGCGTCTTTACTGGCGATAAGATTTAGCGGCTAGATGATATTAGACTATACAACTAGCAAAAAGGCAACAAAAAATGCATCTTTTTGAAAGCACCGAAATCTAAACGCCTCTTCCCATCTCATGAAATTACGTCGTTTCAAAATCCACAAAAACTACAAAACCCTGAGATATGTTTAGATGATTTTATGCACGACTAGGCGTAATAGCGAAAATATTAAGTTAAGATCATTGCCATTGATCTTGAATGGAATAAAAGATAAAACCGTTGATCTTCCGGACCTGAAAATAGGATTGAAAAATTATAGAGTGGTCGAAAATCGATAATAATTAACGTGTTTTTATATACGAAAAAATTATTCTCGTCGTTGCCTTCTTAACTTCTATAGAGTGTTTAACACGAAAAGTGTTCATTGATGATTGGAAGAGTGAACGTGATTCAACATATTCAGTGCTCCGAGCGGAGCATCTTCATTTCTCATCGATATAATTATATGATATGAATCTAAATGATTGCAACTAGCTGATTAAATCCTCTTTTCTTGAAATTTTTTTTTTTCATTCATGAATTTCGAAATTTTATGTTTTTCACATCAATTCCAAAAATAAACGCTCTTTAAGTAGTCGAATAGTCAAAACTATTAAGGACAGGATTATAGCCTCCGGATTCTCCACTCCTTAATTTGTATACGAATATGAAAGGACTCAATATGACGTAAATGACTATAGAGTTATATGAGTGTTATGCATAATCAACTGAAACACTCAATAAAAATGGATGTAATTTTCAAATTTTCTTGGTTAAAATGCGAAGAATTTCCTTTAACCGATCAGTTTTGAAGTAAACATATCGAAACTAATACTTCTATGAGTAATTCTGGCCATATACGCACACAAAATCATAGCCCAATGCATATTTATCGAGAGTAGAGCAATAACGAACGATAATAACGGAAGTCACATTTATCGGATAATGAAAAAAAAATGCAACGCGCTTTGTTTAGTATGCTAATTTAATTTTCAGATTCTTTTTCAATATGGGTGTAAATCATTCAAGAGCCGTTCTATTGAATCATCATGTGCAACAAGCTCTTACAAGTTTGCAATCACAACAATCGAATGCAGCACATATGCAATCATTTGTTTCTAATGCTTCGATTAATTCACAAAATCCAATCGGTATATCGACAAATGTACTACAAAATGATCAGCAATTGCAATTGCTCAAGTTTGTATTTTATGCTTCTTGAATAGGAAGTTTTTAAAAATATAAAATATTTGATTTATTATTAGAATATAAAATAAATAACATAAATAATATAAAACATAAAATAGAAATAAAAATATAAAATATAATAGAAAATAAATTATTTGATCGGCTATTATAAGATGGAGAAAGCATCTTAGTTATTCGTATTTAATTAATGGGTAATGAGAATTTATTTAGCAAATATTTTCTCAAAATATCCGTAAATAATTGAATTTAATATCTTTGAATGTCAATTAGTGAATTTTTTTAAATGGTGATTTTCACTTCAGAATTTTTTTTTTTGGAATTTCAGGTCAAAAAATGAGAAAAAAAATCGCTTATTCATTTCAATTGTCAATTTTTTTTTCTTCGCAAAGTTTGATCTTATCGCATTAAAACTTTCACACATACCACTCTTCAAATTTCTATCCTCTTTCCGCCCACTCTCACCCCTGTTCCTTTCTGAAGTCTTTTTCCTGGCACATTGATTTGGCAAGCGAGAAAAAACTTATTACCTAGGAGAACGTTGTAATTTCTGTCTGTCACAAAAAAAATGCAATTGCGCAGTCGAGGTTTTATATGGTTACCTTGATCAGGTTTCGATGTAAAGTAATCTCGAGAAAAGCTTTTTTTGAGTATGGATAAAATAATAAATAAATGATATTTAATTTATTTCAGTCAATTTCGTGCTCAACAACTTCTTGTCTCTCAGAAGATGAACACAAGCGAGAAAATTCGAGAAGCGCAACAACATGTAATTTTTAAATTTCTATAATTAGATGCCTGAGGCTATTTGCCAGCAATCTGCCATATTTATGCTATAGGTGTGATAATCCTTTCACAGTACGTTGATAACTAAAGGAGTTCAAAGATCGGAAGTAATAATCGAAGCAAAACACCTGTCTCTTCGGAGGTATGGATTCGAATCTCTTTTTTTTTTGATCCCATAAAGTAGGAATTAGCAGTCAGGACTCTGAGTCCTGCAGCGAGTTCTTTTTTTTAACTAAATATTCCAAAGCAATAAACAATCTACTTAAATGTGATATGAAATGGGATCGCTCGTTTCTTTAAATTGATTGTGATCGAGGTAGAGAATTAATTATACTTAATTCGAGAGTCATCAAATTGATTGCTTCGGAGATTTTCCGATCGTGCCGGCAAATCGTGCCGGAAGCCACCAAGCCATCGAAGATTCCGTTTCTTGATAGCTTTTGCACTTAACTGCTAAGTCAATATCGGCGACGGCTTACTTTTTACATTTATGCGCATATTCATTTATAGCGATAGGGGTGCAGATAAGTCTGAAACTTATGACTCGAAGTATTTTTGAGTACATTTTGTGCCTGAAACTTCTTCTGAAGCATTTTTTTTCTTGTTTCTTCTCTTTATTATGGAGTTGGTTTGGCAGTTTGCTTAAAATGCTAGATTTTTACTTTATGTTATGGAAATGAGAGTTTCTCTCATCTTACTATAATACCTCAAATAATTCCTTCCTCCTTCGAACACACTTTTGTTTCATGAACGTTGAATAGGTGGGAAATAATCTGTATTATGATGATAAAATTCCCTTCAGCATTTTTCCGTTCACATTAAAAAAAAAACTCGAAAAAAAGGTTTATTTATTTTTATATAATGAAATGTTTTCCACTATTTTACGAGTAAAATTCATTTCTACAAGTTTATTTACTCCAAAAATAGTTCATATACAATACGCACTATTTTTTTTAATACGATTGTGCAAAATATTAAGTTTTATTGAATAAGTGCTAATCATTTTCATCATAGAGTCATTATTTATTTAATTACTACATTACTACATTACTACATTCATATGAAATTATTTATAAGCGTACTTTTTCAAGTGCAAAACATTTTCATAGATAGTATAGAAGGAAGTACGAGTAAATATTTAGTTGATGTTCACTATTTTTGATGGGAATTTATGCTATCGTCGAGGCGAATATCATAGATGCTTGAATTTGCGTTTGTAAGGGAATGCTACCGACTGAGACGTCCGAATCGAAGGCTAATGTTTTTAGAAACTATTCGCCTTAGTTTAGGATTCTTTTTGGCTTTGGGGACTCGGTCGAAACGTGATCTGTAAATCACCGTCGAATGTCGATTGTAAAATACTCTCTCGAGTACACTTATATGAAGGCACACCTCATTAAGGTCATAGTGCATAAATGAGGACAGCAAGATCAATTATAGGCAACGAAGACACATCCATCGTTGTCCTCAAAGAGTCATCCGAATGCTGCAGCAGCTTCATTAATTGGTAATGCTGCGTCGTTAAGTGCACCACTTGAATCTCTCCTTCTTCAGAATGTTCTACTCACCAATGCTAATGGTATTCGATACATTTCATGACAATCTTTCAAAATTTATTCATTTATTCAATTACTAGAATGTATTTCAATTAATCAACGCTGAATATTTGATAGCTCGATATTTATTTGCTATAAAATTTGAATATATTATAATGCTGTTTGTTGATTGTGAAATTAGACATCATTTTTTTTTTTGCCTGAGGATATGAAATTATCGAATTCACTTATACTTATTATAATTCGATTTTATTTTCGGCGAATTGATAAAATAAGCTTTTCTTGATGCTTTTATTATCAAAAGCTAAGTGATTATTGCTGAATGAATATTGAGCTCTGATGATATTGAGGTATAGGGCTATAACTATAGGTAAAAGTGTATTAGGTAAAAGAGAGTGGAATGATTGAAATCAGTTTACGGCAGGTGATATAAAAATAGAGAAAGAAACTCATATGCACGTATGATAGGTCAGCACAGGTGAGACAATCGTTTAGAGAAAACTATTCAGGTATCGACCTTACTCATTTACGATATCAACCTGCATTAAGCACATCAACTCCAGGATTACTCGCCGTTTCTTCAACGAATGGATCGATGCAAACTCAAGCACACGAGGTATAATTTCCCTGAGGCGCTTTGAGGTATACCTAACCTAAAAATCTATAAGACCCTCATATAGGAGGAAAAATAAGCTTAGCATGTAATGAGCATATTAAACAAATTGTATCTTTTAAAGTATACTTCGCCATAGGTTTGATATTTGATCTTATTCACTCATACTATATTTGGGTCTTTGTGCATCATTTCGATGTTCTATTTGAATTGATTTCTGTGTGTTTGTTTCTCTCGTTTTGAACGTTCTCAATTAATCTGTACTAATTTGACTACGAATAAATGGTGAACACTGATATCGTTATAAAAAAGTTTATTTTTCGTCTTCTCAAATACGAAATGCCTTAGTTAAGCCGTATAATTTGTATGCGAGAAATGAGAAGAAGGAAGAAGAAAAATGAAGGTGAACGTCAGATGCAAATAAAACCTAAATGTTGAATGGTTTTGGCAAGTTTCAGTTGATAAAACCTATTGCGATGAGCGCAAATGATGTAGCAACAAATCCACAACCAAATGGCACTATTTCACCACGTCCACCAATACCTGTCGATCCGGCACCACAATCTGAATCTCTTATTGAGCGAACAATTCGTCTCGTCGAACAGGTATTCAAGTTGAACCTAAGATAAAACATTGCTCTTTATTTGATAATTAATAGTTCATAAGAAAGGCACATAAATTTATATAAGTATTTATTTTTCTTATCGTTCTTTAAGATTTCAATTTTTTCTTTTTTGAAAATAAGCTAGCAGTTGTGTAGTTTGAGGCGAGCAAGAGATATTAAGTTTGTTACTTCACTCATCAGGGTAGGAGATGTTTAACTGATTATTTCCACGGGTACCAGGGATATCTGAGAATACCCGTCTTCGTCTTAGGCAAATATGCTAATAACCCGCCCTTGCAAAGTAAAATTGCAACATGAATAACGAGTAAGCCTATCGATTAAACACTAATAAATGAAATCAGCTCTACCTGAATACCTGAGAACTCATTTAAATGAGATTTAGAATTCGTTAACTGCACAACAACTCAATGAACTTCAACAGCAAGCACTACTATCATTGCGACAGTCGGTTGATAGCTCTTCTGCTCTACAAGCTGCACAAATCTCTGCCGCCGCCACTGCTGGACAACAATCGCATGACGGTTTACACACACAACAGGTAAGTCGTCTAGAAGCTTCCTTCGAAATTATGCTCACCGCTTCCATTTCCGGTCCGGAATTGCATGGAAGTATAATTTTTTAAGACGAGGATTCGATATTTGCAAGGTTACATAGGTTTTTTTAGTCATATGCAAATTGAGTTTATTTTATATATGATGTATATTTTTTTTCTATTATTATTTATATTTTATAGTTGACTAATCTACTTACAACGGCTGCAACACGTCAATCAACCTCACCGGCGATTCATCCTTTTACACCATCACCAATTCGACCAACTCCAACACATCCACCAACCACCACACGTGACGATATACCACCAAGTCATTCGCTGCTGGCGGCTACCGAAATGCATTACAATGAAACGTTTAAAAAAACACAAGGACTCCTTCATGATAGGTAATTTACTAGAGCGATTTTATGAATATTAGTATCGATATTTTATGAGATGCTCTTTATTAATGAATATCGGGTAGAACTGGCGACAGGTATAGGATATGAATATCGAAAGATCCCATATGAAAAAAAGAAAACGCAATAGATGTATAAAACTATGGAATTAAAAATATTCCAAACAGAATTTGATACCAAACAATAATTGATTAAAATGAATACATCGAATTGAATTGCTTAACGAATTTATTGCCTAAATTGAAATCGTTTTCATCGATAAATGTTGCTTGCCAATATTGCAAAACTTGCTCTCATGTAATTTCATCCTCAAAAAAAATTGCATTTTATTTTATGCAATACTATTTGCAATATTTTATTCATTGAGTATACATTTCAATGTTACTCTGCAATAGCTCTATTTGCATATTGCATATGTGGTTGCAAGTTCAAATGTTTATTAGTTGATCTATTAGTTCGGCGACTAGCGATTAACTATGATGGATATGTTGAATAGGCTTTGATGGAAGTTGAATTTTGATGGTCATTCCCTAATAAATTGTAACGGCTATTGCTACAATCAAGTGAAATTTTCTAATATCAGTGATGACCGCGAAAATAGCCACATTACTCATTTTCATGTGTTTAAATATTAGTTTCTAGAACTCACTTCCCCCTCCCCCATCAACTCCTCCATGCTTTCTGCTATTGATGCTTTTTTTTCTGTATTTGAAATAATTTCATTGCTATTCACTCGAATAGAAGTGAACAGTGGGATTAGACGGTGCAAGTTATGAAACGCTCTCTACATAGTATGAAGCAATATTTTTTGCGGGGTAACTTAACGAGAAAAAAAATTGCTTGGAGCGAATTTAGAGATATTTCAAAAATGAGAGTGCTATCCAATCCATAAATGAAAACGCTTTGATGCAGAAATTTCTTGACTTTTTTCTAAAGTTTTCAAGGACGTTCCAAAAATATTGTTCATTTGGCAACACTTTCATATTATTAGGCGGCTGCAAGGTCGATTTATATTCATATGGGAATTCTCGTTCATTTTATAAACTTGCTTGGCTCAATGAATTAAATATTTTTTGCAAAAGATCTTCTTTATGGGGGGATTCGAACTCATAAGCTCGAGAAAACTAAGAAGTTTTGAAAAAAAAATCGTAGAAATGTCGAATCATTATTATGGAAATGTTTTTTTCTTTACAAATCCATATCAAAATTAGTCACGGAGGTGAAATATGGAGATGAAAGCAAAACTTTAAACCTCAAATTTCGTTGAAATCAATTGTGCTAAATCGTTTAACTGAAATATACGAACTAATTGGCGTAGAGAGTCTCTTCAAAATGGGCTCTTTTTTTTTTTAAACTGAAAGAATACATATGATAATTGATAATATCATAATTTGATATCATTGATATCATTGATATCAATATCATATAAAGAAAATTGATAATATCCATAATAGGTTTCCTATGTGACTATTTAAAGATAATTTTCAGTAACGATGCTCGAAGTGTACCGACTATTTCATCGCACGATCATTCCTCATCAAGTATATATTAACAGAAATTTTTTCTCGAATATTATTTCTTTTATAATTGTTTCTTTTTTTTTTGTTTTTCAGAAAATTTTACACTGGTTTGTCTCAACGATAAAAATATCATTAATATTTCTTTGATTATTCATAAATTACTTCAATAGTTATCGTAATATTCATTAAAATCTTTGTTGATTTATGAAGATATTCTTAACTCTATGCTTACCGTATATAAACTCATCAAAGTAATAATGCTATCAGGATTAATCTATACTTGTACGTTACCTCTAAGGTGATTACTTCTAATGAAGATATAAGTTAGCGTTATCAGCATGACCATGTAAAAATGAACCACATTAAAGTGAATAAGATGTCTCCTAAAAATACCTGTATATTAATATTTATTTGCTTAAATTGTTGTCGTCTAAAATATAAGATAGATAGTTTAAATTTTGGCATTCGCGAAATGCAAATTTAATTAAGTTCATTTTTAATCAACGGTTAATCAAACAAAATTGAGCAAACCGGATAAAGTTATGAGTAATTAGTCAATTTTTATGAATATCCAAAGTGAATTGATGCATAACGATGAATTTTTCAGAAATATCTACCGTTGAATCGAAGAGTGGTGATCAAGATGAACAAAGAAGTACAACGGTATTAAATTTTATTCTCTTTCCTATTGATGGTTTAGTGAATTATTCTGGAAAATCATTGAATTATTCTGGAAAAATTCTGGAAAAAAAATAATTTTTCTAAAATTTTTCTTGAATATTTTATCGATATTAGAGAAAAGAATAGCGAAAATTTTTTTTTCACGAAAATTAAAAGAAAATATTTTCGAAATGTGAAATTTTTAATATTTTTTAAAATATTATTCAATATTTTATGTGCTAAATGATTTCAAAGATTTACGCTTAAATCGAGAAAATTGTTTTTTGTTGAAAAATAAAAAAAATTTTTTTGATAATTTGATATTTTTCCACAACTTATTTAATTTATAAATCGTTAGAAATAAACAGCTTCAATACTCTTGAATCGTTGATAGAATTTTTGAGGATTTGATAGTTGGTGATATCCTTTCAAATAGGAGAGAATGTTGTTCCGATCATATTTTAAGCCATCACTCAGTCAGAGAGGGACAAGGGAGAGAGGAATAGAGGAAGGAGGGGGACAGGGAGAAGAGAGGGCCAGGGGAAAAAAAAGTAGCTGCGCATCTTACCATCCAATCGCAGATTTATTTCCGTTGTGATAAAGTACGATGAGCAATTAGAAATGTGTCATCCGAAAGTAGAAGCTCTCTAACGTTTTTTCCGCCTTCGATTTTTTGCTTGAATTTTGTTCATTTTATGGTAGCGGAATTTGGAAACGTCACTTTTTTCTCCGGCTTTTTTTGGTTTAGCGGGGGGGGGGGGGAGGGGTTTCGCTTCTCTCCGAAGATTTTCCACTTCCGTCTAAAAAAATTCTTCAAGTGATATCCATGATGTGTATTCTAGTTGCATCCACAAGTGATGATCAACTTATTGAATGGAGTTCTCTCGAAGGTCAAAAACGAGCTTCACCATCAAGGTGTTGGCGTACATCTGGATGCAACAGGCCGACCGGTTAGCTGATCCTATCTGCAATAAATGCAGAGAAAAAAGTAAACAGACACAATTTCCTAGAAGCATAAACTTAACAAGAAATACATAGCTTAGAATATCCGGTTGGTAGAGAAAAAAGCATTCCTGTTGTTGTTCAAACTTTTGAAATTGCTCTGGATTTATGAGATCTTTGCTAACAGGGAATACAGTTTATAACTGGTTGCCTGAAATCATGCGACATCCGACATTCTTTGCAGGATTTCTTCTTTTTTTTTGAAGTTTGGCAAAGAATTCAGCTTGATTTAATCGCTAACGCTATTAGGGTAATAATTGGAACGAGTGATCGAGGGTTCCTTTCATACGATAAAAATCGCACTGAGCCGAACGACTATGGGATTTAGAATCCTCATTTTTAATCAACTGCTTCGTCGATACAAAGATCCACTATCAGAAGCACTAATTTACAGATCGATTTTTCGGCACGACCTGTTGATCCGATATTTCGTCGAGCACGTGAACAACTCGAAAGCAGTCGCGAATATCGGGATGCCACCTCTCCATCGAATCATCATATAAATGTCGATAGGACACCTCGACGGCCATCGTTCTCACTCAAGGAAGCCGAAGGTCGGCTCACATTAAATGCGGTTCATTTCTATCTTTTTTTTTTGGTGTATTTGCATATGCAGAAATATATTATAATTGCACTCATCGATATTTATGTTTGATTGTTTGAATATGTAAATACGTACGGATAAAATTAAATGTCAATAAAATGAACATGCTAAGAAATTTTCTTTTTTTGGATATCGCTTATTATTATTGTTACTCTTAAGATATTGCAATCTTTTACATATAATGGTGATATTGCTTCCGGTTTTTGTAAGCGATATTTTCTATGATTTTTTTTAGAGAATTAGAATTTGATAACGTATGAAAATTGAAATTTTTCATAGAATCGCCGTTTTATTTCAAAAATTTTCAACAGATTTTATGGGAAACAATACAAATTTAATCCAACAATAATTGTGAAACGAGGCAATTTTTTTTTTAGTATAGCCTCATTAGTGACGTAAATTCTCAAAATGCATTAAATCATGAAATATTTAGCTTTCATTTGAGGTAAAAGGGGGGAAAAACTGATAAATAACTCTTTCCCCTTTTTTTTTCTTCGCCTGTTATCTCACTAAGTTATGGATGTCGTATTAAATTTATTCATAAATTATGGCTTATATAACATTTGAAGTTGGCGTTTTTTTTTCAGTTGTTCGGTTAGCATCTGAGCGCATCCAGAATACGACAGCACATCCGAAAGCAAATATCACTTCCACGGAGACACTCACTTCATCAAACGGTAAAGTAATCAACGTTGGAAAATCGAGTCCACCGCAAACGTCCACCACTTCTAGCGATTCAAACACGTTCAACAAACAGGAGAGTCGTACATCGATGAGTCCACCAAAGTCTATAGCATCGCCATCTACGATCGCAACAAATACAGTGGTATGCGCGGATTCAGAAGAGTGCAGATCAAAAGAGGAAAAAACTACAGAGAGGAGCAACGAGAAAACAGTTCTGGATGACTATAGTAGTGATTATTCACCCGATGAGAAAAGGTTACGGATCGCATTAATTGAAGAAGAATAATGCATCATTTGATTTATAGCATTCAAAAAAAAAGAATTTTTTTTTCTTCAAGTAAATTTATCGCATATTATCTACCTATGGCAAATAGCGACATTCGCTTATTTCATATAAGAATTTAACATATAATTCTAATTAGTATTTTTTAGAGCATCATTTCGAAATTTTAATGATAATTTTCATTGAAAAAAAAATTTTTTAAATCGTTGATTAAAATTTATAAAAATTATTTTAAATTTTTGAAAATTTTTGAAATTTTTGAATTTTTTGAAAAATTCTGCTAAAATTTTTGAAAAAAAAATTTTTTTTTCAACGGAATTTTTGAAAATTTTTCACTTCAGCATGAAAGTTTTATGAAAATAAAATTTCTCAATAGATAATATTGAAAATTTAATGAAGTTATTTCTATATGAAACGAAAAAATAGGCCGTCGCATCCAGTATTATGACCTCATATCGAATTTTGATGACGCTATTTTTTTTTTTTTGTTGCTTTACATTCATATAATATAAAAACAATAATTATATTGTAAATAATTATTAAATATAATTGCATATTGTCGTTTCTGTTAATAAAACATTTATTATGATCATTTGATGCACACATCGAATTGAGGTGATAATTGATTCAATACCTATTCAATTATCACCCGTTATCATCTCAAACATTCAACTGATAAGCCAACGATAATGAGACGATTTAATTCGAATATGGTTTATACAATAGAAAACGCATCAACCACTCTTAGCTGTCATAATTAGTCGAGAAATAAAATGACAGCAGACGCCTGAAACAGGCACAGATACACGTCATGAATTTAGAGGTTGTTGATGATCTGCAACCTTTTCCCTGATCGCGAAGGTATCTGAAGCTAGGGCGTCAAGCTTGAGCGACCTTATCTTTCTTCTGGTGTCTTCTACCTTGCATGATTTTAACCCTCTTCCCGTTTTCCATCTTTGAGGTCCCAGAAGTTTGAAAACTCTGTAACTGCTAGCTTCAAACCCGTACTTGCTTCCGAACCAGATGAGCGTGCACTCATAGCTTTATTCATTTCATATCAACCACAATCGATTATAATGTTTTATCTCTTTGATATGTTCAGCTTATTGAACATTGAAAGTACTCTGGTATATGCATTCATTGAAGTATATCAATACAGTATACTCATATTTAATGTCGTGCAAGCATAGCAAAGTCTTTTTTTTTTGAAATATTCGTGGGTGGTAATCATCAGGAAATTTTTGCAGTAACTTTTTTCGCTGGTTTAATTTTAGTGCAACTACGTTGATGTACTGCTAAACGATCAGGATTGAATGTACGGCCGCAATTCGTACATGGCACCAATGCGGCTTGAGATGCTGCCCATATTATTTCGTTTACTTTGTACATATCGATCGCCTCTCCTAAAAATATTTATTCGAATAATAAATTAACAATTACTGCGAATTAATAAAAATATTATTCCATTAAAATATTCCATAATTTTTATTTCATATTTTCCATTCGCATTTCTCTTCATTAATCAACTGGGGTGGCCTAGATAATGCAGAGTGCTCGAGATGTACGTTGGTTTTTTTTTTTGATACTCTTGTTCCTGGTTTTATCCCCCTCGTTAGCGGTCATCCGCGTCGTTCTTTCGTTTTTTAGATTTATGTTGGCGATTTGAATATTCAAAACACGGATATGCATCGAACGTCTTATGTTACATCATATAAACGAGAAATAGTTCTTCTATAAAAGCAACTACATTCTACGGCATTCCATGGTACTTATTTTACATTTATATTTACATTTATATTCAGAACCTAAGCTTCATATTATTTACGCAACTTATTTTGCTTGCCGACTATCATCGTGTGACATGTCATCAGGCCAAAAACTGCATGCAACGAGCTTGATGAGTAAGCTGGATGGGAAAAATTCTTTAATATGATATTTGAAGGTAACCTTGTTGAGTGATTTCAGGTCTTGGTGGTGGTGGTCTACGTTGATTTTTCGGTAGACGTTCATTTTGTAGCTCCCATTTTTTGAGACATTGTGGAATATGTATTTCGATACTTCGTGAACCATATTGTCGACCGCATATATAACAGAAGATTGTTGGCGGAGGTTTAGTGGCACGTGGTGGACCTCGAACAAGATTTTCCTTAAAAGAAATACAATTAGAAATCACTTTATATATGTAAGAGGTTGAACCTTCTTTATGAATAATACAGGTGCTGATCCGGAACAGTGATAAACTTATCATTATCACTGTGACGATGTTTCTACAAGCGTTCATATACTGATACTCGTGAAATACCTTATATCTGGCTAATCTTAATTGCTAACCGACCGATTTCAACAATGTTTCATTAATGTTTATGATCGGTCGGTCAACGGCATTCAGTTCTCATTCGAGTTGTTTGCATATAAGCGTTTCAAATATGACTTCTCTAAATCGTGAAAATATTTATTTATTTCATGGGTTCTTTTTATAGTACCCCATTAATTCCAGGGTTTCCTTCTGGATGACCACTCGTGCGGAAACGAACTACTACTCAAAAATGAAGGTAACACTCGCTATTGAAGCATTAATGGCTTCAATAATTTCATTTCCTTATTTGTCAAGGAATTTTTCATATTCAAACCCAATAACATCGATTGATACGTTAGGGATTTCCGATTCCATTAACCATATTTCTTCTAATAAGCGTTGGATAGATAAAGCAGTAATAATATTCGTGAAAACTTTCTGTATTTTAGATCTGGAGCAAATTTCTCTAGGGATATCCTTTAAAATTCGACTGTTTGAGAGTTTCCTCATACCATTTCCCGTCGCTTGGTTGATTCATGCGACGGATAATGGATGGATGGCGGATGATTCGAAATTAAATCACTGGAGTGATATCTCTAAAATAAGACCTAAAAGCTTAAGCGACGGTTAACTCTCAAACGGGGAACACATTTGGCTGGTAGAATTTTATGGATTGCTTTCTTTCCATAACTTCATTGTTAGCATATCGTAATTTTTTAAAATTATATCCTAGAATTAGCAACTCAATTAAAGAAAGGCGGAGTAATTAAACAGGAAATTCATGATCAATAGAGGCATTTACATATGAAATAATATAAATATACAAAATAAATAATGTTCTTTCTGCCAAAAAAAAAACCATCGCTATTTCCGCCGAAATGAAAAATGTAGATTTTCAATGATTGCGTATAAGAAAACATTTCTTCGATCGAACGAAAACTTCTTCATACTTATCTAATGAATCACATCTTATTTGCGGGTTTCTAAGGGAAATAATAATATTATGGAAAATTTATTTCTTGAAAGGTGAGAAGAAAAACTTAGAGAAATTTTTTAGCGCTGAAATATCAGCAAGTTTAAAGAAAGAAGTTAGAGCCTATATTATCCAAGCGGAAACATCCCAAAGAACCTTTTAGTCGTCGAACTTTCCTCAAATCGATGTTTTCTACTTCAATGATAATATGCTAATGCATGCTTCATTGCTCATAATCATTTTTATTAACTTATATAACTTTAACAGAACTATTGAGAGCGATAAATCGCCTAAAGCAAATCAACCGTTATCATATCAGCCGTTATCATTTATAAGTTTATTACTATGAAAAATTTCTTTAATTTTTTTTCAAAAATAGCGAATATAAAATGAAAATTGTAAAAGAAAATTACGATAGATTATTTATAAAATGAGAATATTTATTCGTTAATCGATACATACAAAAGGATTAAAATTTTAAAAAAAAAAATATTTATTCTTTTTCAATAATAGAAAATAATTCTCCATAAAATGAAATATTTTATAATAAAACTCAATGAAATAATAAAATATAAAAGTATAGAAAATGATCACCGAAATTTATTATTAACAACCATCGTAAATAAATTTTTTCTAAGTGAATTTAAATAATTTTATTAAAGATTTTTCAATATCATTCTTGGAAATATATATATATATATATATATATATATATATATATATATATATATATATATATATATATATATATATATATATTAAAAATTTGGAAAACACCTCATTAACAATGAGAGCGATCGAGATCGTAGAAATCGATGAATGAGGAAATGTTATGGATGAAGTAGAGACGTAGAAAACTTTATTATATCGATACGTTGAGACTAAGAACGCTAAATGATACATTTAATATTAATTGCACATTCAGAGAAGAAGTTTATTTCATAAGAACTTCTATGTCCGTTCTAATTCAACGATTATTATTGATCGGGGTTTTTTTTTTGTTTCAATTCATTGTGATTTATAAATTTCTAATTTTCTAGATTTATTAAACTAGTTCTACCTTTCATTTATTCGAGTTTGATTGCTAATCGCTGTCTCATAATAGCGACGAGTTGCTCTGTTTTTTTCTTTTCCTCCTCTCTCTCTCCCTCTCTCTCTCTTTCCCTTTCTCTCTCTCTCTCTTTCTCTTGCTTCGTTTTCCAGTGTCGACATAATCTTGTCATTTAAAAAAATAGTTGCAATATCGGCATCATTTGAAGATTGGTTTTTTTTTCTTCGTTCACTGCACTATTGATTCATCGACGAAAAGAGTTCACTTCTAGAAATGATCGGCCTTTGATGATTTTAAAAAATTTGCAGTGGATTTTTTTTTTGCTGCAATTGTCTTTTTCCGTTTTTTTTTTCTGGAAATATGAATAAACTGCTGATTTATTTGTGCTATTTGCATATTCATTTTCTTACTGCTATAATTACCTTGACATTACTTTGACAACTTGTAAACATATACACACATACCACAGAAACGATAACACAAACACACATACCTACACATAGGTACGACAATATACACACATATACACAGAAATGATATCACCATAATACAATTGTTGGAAAAAATTTGCGAAAAAAAATGAATTTTTCATGATCGCATTATTTTCACCTTGATGCCTCGTCTTATTTCTCGCATTTTATCGTACGATGCACAAATGCGAGACATCAATCATGACAACCAGAAATACGAATATAAACAATCAGCTAGTAATATTATTTGTCGACTAATGTTTGCACAATCAATAAACTTATAAATGCGAATATTCGTAGAAAACGAACATTCGCATAAATCGTACAGCTTGTCAGTTTGTCCCTTCTGCTATCGTAATTTCGACCTTCGTACCTTCTTCGAGGTAACACAATGATGAGTCCCGTTCTTTCTCTTAGAAAGATAAAAAACAAAAACAGAAACAAACACTAATTTGAGTTGACGTGCATCAATCAGTGTGAAAGAATCATGGAGCTCGTCTTCAGCAATATTCAAGCGTTCGTTCTGTGTCACCTGCACAAGATATGGCTCCCTATAAACCTCTGTCGCCTACTTGATGGTGTATACCTTCCATGTGCATGAATAGCGGCTACGTGGAGAAATTTTCGCTCCGATGGAAAATAAAAAGAAAGAAAAAAAAAACAGAATCATATCGACGTTGTGTTGAGAAGTTCAAGATTATTGTACGTTGTGTGCCATCAATTCCACTTATTTCTGGGTGAAATCACTTCATTTTTTTTCACATTTGTGCACACATTTTCACTTCATAGATGAATTTTTTGATATTTCTTTGGTTCATATGAACGAAAAGAAAAGAGATAAAAACAATAGCGGCTCTGAAAATGAATTTAACGATAATAAACATACAGCTTATCAACATATCAGTGATAAATATTTACATTATCAGTGATAAGTGGCTATATTATAAATGTCAACATTATCAGTGATAAATAAAACGCTTATATTTTAAATTCTACCCCTTAAAATTATTCACGAAAATTAAAGAAATATATGGGAAACTAACCATAAGCGATATTAATAAAATGCAGCTTGCAATTAAACGTCACACCACTGTCTATCCGCTTGAAGTTACGAATGAGCGAATTCACCTCAACGGTTGCCCTGTTACTGGCTAACTTCTCTAGCACTCACTTATATCTCTCCCATATAAGCACTCTATTTTCGATTTTGTCTTATTCCCTTTTTCATGATATATCTTCAGTGTAGAAATTAACACATCAAAGAGTTGAACATGAGGATAAACTTCAGAAAATACCTGTTGAATACCGTTGAAGTTAATAGTTATTCACACTGATTAAAAAATATAGCATAAAAGAAATATTCAAGGCAAAACTATGAAAAAAAAAAGGAGTACAATATGAATAGGACATTCGAAGATGGAATATGCTTCGGTTATTATGATAAGATTTTCTGAAAATTTGCATTAATTAGATAGAGAATGATAGTTGCAAATAAAGGTTTTTTTTGCGTTATTTGTTTATTTAATCGGTAACGATGCTCGGGATTTCGACGAATCAACTAAGTTAGGTGATCGAGTAAAGTAACCTGAATTGACTCTTTAGATCTATTGAAAAACCGATAATGAGCAAAAGAGGCATAAAGCCACGCTATATTCTCGTTCCCATCTCCCCCCCCCCCCCTCTTCCTCACCTCAACTTTCGACTTGAGTCCATTTTGGGCCGGTTATTAGACGTTGCAATCGATTGCAATACTCACTAGAAAATTAAATCTTCCACAAATACGTTAGGAGTTGAGTACGTAAAAAAAACATATTGCTTTTTGCAATTCTTAGTTCGTTTTGCAATCATTTTGCACTCTTTCGAGTATAATTTTTCAAAACAAAAAAAAAAAAGAAAATTAAAATTCAGATGCGTTAAATTGCAATAAAAAACACGTTTTTATTATTAAAATATTGCAAAGAATGTTACTTAAAAATTACTCATCTTCAACATATATTTATTATTTTTAAGAGTATTCTGATAATAATTTCAGACAAAAAAAAACCCCCAGTAAAAACTCACTATGAATGGTATCTTATCAAATGATTACATCAAAGGAAATCAAACTTTATCAGATTCTTTTCCCATGAATCACTTGCTGATCATTGATAAGATTTTAGCTTAATTTATCAATATCATTAATCGTTTGATGGAATATTATGATATTCTTTCGATGATAGAAAATAAACTTCCAATATTTTTCTTTTCGAAACGAAAATGATGTGTGTATCAGCGGAATATTTATCAAAGAATGCACAAGACGACAAGAAGTTAAAATGCGTTAGGTGTAGGCCATCTAGAAGCAAATTTAAAATGAAGAAAATATGCAATTTGATCGCAGTAAATAAATAGCATATTGATTTTCGATCCCGATCATCTATAATCTATCAAAAATTAGACTACAGTATATTTGCTTACTTTTATTTTAGCTTTGATAATACTGTATGTTATTACTTACAACGATCAAATTTACATATTTTATTCATTTTAAATTTGCTTCTAAATGGCCTCTGCCTAACGCATTTTGACTTCTTGCCGTCATGTGTATTCTTTGAGAAATGTCCTATTTGTACACATCATTTCTCGTAATCATTGAAACTTTGGTGTTCACTTGTGGGAGTAGTAATTTATGCTCTGACCAAGCGATATTTTTTCATCAACTATTTTTGTTGTTGATGGAATATTTGTTAGATATGGATTCATATTGCCATTTTATGAGACAATTTAAAATGAGTGAATAACCATTATGCATAATAATGAGTGAAGTAATTGTATCGGGCATATTGTTAAATAGGTGACATGCAAGATGCATCATAAACTTTCGTTGTTCTTTACAAGCGAAGGTGAATGAATGCATATTTTCGGCGAACAGAATAGATTGATAACTTCATTAGATATTATATTTAACTTCGTGGATTTTATAAGGTGAAATTAATAAATGAAAAAAATAAATAAAAAATATGCCAGGAAATATAGGATCAAGTCATCGGTTCCTTTCCCCATTTTTTGTGAGCACATTTTCGATATGTCATTGCAAAAACCGAATGATTATGAGTTGTTTCTAGAAGTACAAATTCCAACGATCATAAAATGAAAGTAACCACTTGTATATAAATGAGAAAAAAAACGATCAATATGTGGCTCCATTTATAGATGGCTAAATAAGAACGGTTTGATCTCGATGAGTTGACTTATTGAAAGTGTCGACGATTCGGATATTTAGTTTGGCTATTCTTCGGCGAAGTGGAATGTGATTCTGAATACTTAAGGGATTTTTCATCTCAATTGTAACAGAATGGTTAAATTGTTTTAATTTTTATATTCGTGAATTTTGAGCTAATTTTTATTCTGTTGATTTTTTTTTTTTTTTGCTGTTTTTGACGTCTTTAATTCGTGAATTTCTTAACAAATTTCTCATAGTGTTGTCAAAATATTTATTGAAATGTGTTTATTCGAATCTAGATGTTTATATGGGAATTACAATCGAGTTTAGTTACAATTTATATATTGCATTTTTAGAGGGATTATCGTTGATTAAGATTTCGTTATCGGTATTATTTTTATGCATCTCAGTAATACTTTTGCATAAATGCGGCGATTGCATAAATGGCTTCAAGAATAGGTGAGGTTTCGTTGTAAGCTCAAAAAGGCTTTGATCAATTTATAATTTCGAAATAATTAAAAGTGGTTCCTTTTCTCCATAAAATAACTTTTATGCGATTATATAAGAAATATTCGTCGATACTTCATCTATTAAGGTTGTTACTTAATTGAGATTTAGATGCATTCATGGCTTAAAATGCTTCAAACATATGCTTTAATCGAGCCGATGTTCAACATATAAGTGCTGATATATTACTAATAAACGTTTATTTTCCACTGTCTGCAATAAATTGAAGATTGCCATAATTATTTTATAATTTCCATATTCAATTTTTTATAATTTTTCTAATAGATTCTAAATTTTCTTTTTCATCGAATGAATATTTATTTCAGGATATATTATCGTTGAATTTATGATCAGCCATAGCTATTAGAATTATCACCTATTGCATTTCTTTATGAATATGATTTCTATAATCATTTCAATGATTTCGTTTATTAATCATGTGAAATATCGATTAATTATGATCGTATTGAGTGATTTTATTGATTGTATTTTCAGCAAAATAATTATTGATTAGTGATTTTATTAATAAAATCGATTTATTGATTAGCGATATTGTTCAGCAAGATGATCCGACAACACATGCGTATATTTATAATTCTCTTTTTTAAATATTTATTGATGGTTAACGACCTTTACATCTTAGTAGGAATTGTATAGACGAGGAATTACATTATGAAGGAGGAAAATATCCCACTAGCAGTTTCATCTTCCCGCTGGTAATTCTTCATCAGTGCGAGTTGCAAATAATAATGAAGCGTTAAGAAGCTAGAAGTGGTCTGACCGGTTTATACCGTTTATAGCTTCACTCATGGGTACACCACCGTTTACCTCAGTTTTTTTCTTTCATTGCCTACAAGGGATCTCTTGAAATAGTCCGCGAATGTTGTGTTACGTTGCGTTCAATTCTATTTATTACAAGGGAAAACTTTGAAAACGCATGATTATTTCAAATTCCCCCCCCCCCCCCCCCCCCTTAATTCAGTCTTTACTTCCTCTCCGCATGTTCCCTTTGTTCATTGAAGTTATGCTGATCGTTTCGATGAACCGTAGGCTTGAAGAAAACGTTTATTGATTGAGGTGAAATGACCTGGAAGTAGGAGGATCGTCATACAGGTATGCTCATCATAGCTAGCTGAATCATTAATAATGCAGTTGCTTCTATTCTCGATTTTCTGCTTTCGGTTGAGAATGATTAATAACGTAAGTGCTCGGATTCTGTGCTTTCGACTGCGCTTGAATTTGCTGTTGTTTAATATTTGCCACTCTGACAAATTTACTCGCCGATGTACGTTCGAATAGAACTGCTGTAAATATTTCGATTTTGTGCATAATTTGACAGATTTGTTCTTCAAAAAAGTTGAAAAATTCATATAGAGTAACGTATAAATTACTTTGAAATATAAATTTAAATTCATAGATAATGAAAAGGAAATTATCTGCGGTAATAGCATAAAAAATATGAAAATTTTTGAAATATTTCGGAGCAATATCATATATGGGAAATTTTTATTCCTCTATATTGTGCTATTATATTATCTCAAAAGGATTGTTCAAACAAATGTCCATAGTTTTGAGTATAATCGAATTTCACGCTAATATGAAGGAAGGAATCTCGATAATAAGTTACATCCAGCTTATTGTTGATTGCTAATATATATTTTTAAAGCAACAATACTTTCAACTGTTCATCCTCTTTCGTTTAGAAGGATAATATCGCAAAAGAAAATTACTTTTTACCTTTCTGTGATCCGGCTGTTTTTACTGTATAATATTTCGGCGCTGTGTAAACAAACTTTGGCAGATTCGTAGCTGCAGGTATTGCGGGTGTATTCTGAAGTGGATTTTGCGGTGCTGGTGTGGTACCCACAATGGGAGCCGTGGGCATAGGTGTCGGTACAGGCCTTGTACCCTTTTGAGGTTGTGCAGGAGATGGCTTCTTTGCAACCTGAGGAACAGGTCGTATCAAGGCGCCACAATGTGAACATGGTTTAGGCATCGCCTCAGCCGGAGTCGTCGATCCAGGAAATGCAGAGGTGTCCTTACTAGGACTATCTTTTGCGGCTTGTTCCCCGAATGGACCACGGATGGAAGGCATAGCTTGATTCTGAGCAGGTAAAATAGGCGATACTACGTCAAAGCGTTCAATAGCGCCTCCATCTAGCGCCATAACGATATTCGGTGCTTCTTCCTTTTCTTTCTTTTGAACAGACGGAATTTCTGAAATGCGGCACCCTTAGTTTTTTGGGGTGGAATTAGTTTCTTTGGTGGCATTTATTAATCCCAATCTAATTCACTTTCAATGAGGTGGCATTTATGGAATCCACCGAATGATTTAAGTGTGCACAATATAAGTTTTTCTCCAAGTCAAAAAAGGCGCGAATCACCAAAATCGGCAGGCCGAAAACTACAAAATTTCATCATTGAATATTTACTTGAAGGATGTTTCCTTTGAAGGTACAAATCTTCAAGGTATCTGAGGGTATTTTTTCAAGGACGCTGTAATTTTTGCATAATGTTGCATAATCTGGAATATCTGCAGACTTACGATCACGAATACGCTCTGTGAATCTCTTCGTTTCTTTTTCTGATGGTATTTTGAAGCGGCGGTCCTTAGTTGATGACTTACGTCTTCGCCTCTGAAAGATTTACAACTTATTCAATCATTATTTTTTCACCTCAATTCTTGTATTTATGCTTTATGTCTTTACGGCCTAAGGTGACTAAAATTGTGTACCACTCAACAATTGTAGAGTGATCATCTACCATAATCGAGCCATAGTAATTGGTATTGCTTCATTCGTATGTAAGATATGGGCTCATTAGCGGAATAATTTCCTTTACTTTAATGATTGGCTTAAAATGGCCAAATATGGCCGAAAATTTATATTCCTTTATTGTTCGGCTCAATGTAGCTCCGTGTTGTGTCAGTCTCATTTTGCGATCACGTACACAATATCTTAACTTCCAGCTAGCTGTATAATACTGCTATTCGAGCCAAGTTGCAGATCGCCATGATTCTGTATGAAGTAAAGCTTTTACCCAGAACGAGCAAACGAATTATCCTCATGTATCCGGTCCTATCAAAAAAGAGCTAGTAAACTCTAACACATCCTGGTGACGTAAGCCGCCAAAATAGTAAGTACCTGAGAATAATAATTACTTACACTGCTACTACTATCCTCATTCTTTTCGGGAAGATCACCAAGTGGTTGAGGTCCACATTCGATTATCGCTTTACCGGGTGCCGGAAATGAAGTGGCGCCAATTGGTAAAGCACCATTTGTGCTCTCAAGAAGACGTATATAATTTGCATATTCGGTTGTAAAACCTTAAAATAATTTCCACATCGTTTAATTTGTTCGTAAAATTTGTAAATGATGACATGATCCTTGTGTACTTATCTACTAGTCGGTATGCTTGCACCAAAATATTTACCGCTCTACCTGACACCTAACCAAACATCATTAGCCGATAGAGCTACCTGAGAAAACAACTTTTGCATCGTTAGACCATAGGTGAGAAACGTAACGAACATTTAAGATTCCAAATGCGACAGCTCCTATTAAGTTATTCATACGAAACAACTAGTTTGATATGTCAATGTCCACCAATATGCATATTAACTTCCAGGGATTTATTAGTTAATGAATTTTATAGCACTAAACATTTATCGATCGATGATTATCTGATTGATCGATCAGATAATTAGTTGTTACCTTCTCAAAGTTGAAGCATTAGTTATTATTGCCTTCCCAAAGATTTGCATATAGGAGTGGTTTCTTTCGTTTGGGAAATAATTTTTTGTTTTGCATTTTATTTGCATAAGCCATTTTGGGCAAATCGTTGCAACTCTGGACTTTGATGACTATACATTGTGTAACATTGTTAAGAAGATGAGAAATAACGAAAATAGCTTCGAGTGTATGTAAAAGAATTTTTATGTGAAGAAAAGAACGCGATGAAAACGATCGTTTGGATAACTTTTGGAATTACTCTTGCCGCAATATACTATTTTTACTCAAGCTTACAACTATAACCGATCATTGGGACCTGAGGTATTACTGCAATATTCGAATCGCTGCAACCTGAGGCTATACAACTTGAAACAGCAAAAACTCGATCTCTCCAAACACTTCGTTCTTGAAGTAAAAGAGTGCCACCCATTTAACTAGTGATGATAATATTGGCCTCTGAATAAGAGCATTCATATATTAAATCACTGGTTACTCGTCTTTATGTGAACATCATAGAAATTACCTTTTATATCCTGCGCTGATACAACATTTTTTAACCAAAGAAATTGTGCAACTGCAAAATGTATATAGACATATTGTTCTTCAGCTTGAATACTTTGTGATCGTTGTGAGCGAATTTCTTTCACATAACGTTTCAAATCCGGCTTTAAGCCTCGTTTTAGAGCACTGAAAATTATTTCAAGTTTGAATTTAGAGCAAAAGTTTAAAAAAAGTTTTTTTTTAAAGAATTGTAAGCATCAAATAATTGTAAATGAATTGTAAAAGACATAACTGATGCACGGATAATTCGCTATCTAATGCCACTTCCTCTTCTTTTAATTGTGCTTTTAGATTTGTTGATGAAATATGTGAATTAAGGGCATCATAGTTTAAAAAATTTCCCAGGAAAAGCGATCGGTTTTTTTAGAGATTGGAGTCCAAAGTTGATTGACTCTTTAGCTGACTCCAGGTTGGATCCGGGAGCCGACTCCTTGCTCTAGAACGAATTCAAGTCGCCTCATTTTGTCAGAATCGATCATCACTAGTCCAAAATTAGCAAATTGAGGTATAGTGATATGGAGGAAGCTCTTCGATGGACTATGCATAAAAACAACCTTAGTGATAGTCCATATTATGACTCAGTTTTCAATTTCATAGTCACGACAAATAACCGCCAAGTTCATGAAAGTACATCAGCAGCTGAGATCTCAACGCAACTCATAGATTTCCACACTCGAAGATTTTAGACTTTTCTTCCGTTCTTCGAAATAAACGCCGCATTGAACTCTTCCCATTTGACTACTTTTAATCTCAACTTTAAGATAATTTTTACTTTAGCTTTTAGCTTTATACTTTTACTTTATAGTTTTAAATAGTTTTTAGCACCCTTATGAAAATTTTATTCATGTAAATATTTGGGATTTATATTGAAGAATTCCATTAAAATATTTTTTTTAAAGGATCGAATATAATAAAAACTCGAAAATAATAATACGAATTAATACTTGCTTCAAAAGTATTTCAATCATAATCAATGTGCCAGAACGTCCAACACCAGCCGAACAATGTACTACAGTTGGATTTCGTGCCGATTTATGAGCGAATCTTAGTAGACGAAATGGTGTTAACGGAGTTTTTGGTACACTTTTATCAGGCCATGTTGTCCATTGATGATGTTGTACTCGACGAATCTCATCACCACCTGAAAAAAAAAACTTTAAATTCCATCCCTTCTAAGTCATACTTCTATTCAAAGTAATACCTTCAAAGATTCATCAAGAAAAGCATAGAAAAGGAAATGAAAATAGGTAATAAATAGTGAAATTATTATTCACAATCGTAAAGTATATTCACTGATGGTAATTAATTATTCAAGAATGTGAAAACCGACGAATATGCAAATTGAGACGAAGGAAATAAATCGCACTGAAACGATCTCATAATGAGAGAAATAGTGCTTTAATTTAGCTAGCATATAAAATAGTTGAGTGCGAATGATTATAGAGAGTAATCAATATATAACGATGAGCCTCTAAAATTAAACGAATCATCGGAACGAGTGTTTTATCAAAAAGGTTTTCCGCAGTGAAATCGATTTACGTGGAAGGAAAGCATCAATTTTATCACCGATACGCTTTATCAGTGATTATCACGATGTTAAGTTCCGATTAGGTTGAAAACAAAAAAGGAGATCAGCCGAATCAATCATAAATTCTGGATTTTGGCCGATCACTCGATCCGTTAAATTATTCACATCTCCGTTCATTTCGTCGACTGCTTCGTCCATCAATATCAATTAAATTTTAAAACAAACGGCTCTAAACATTCGTCACAAATGCATTTTCTATTGCTCTTAACATGGCACATTTATGGCTTTTTTGCTCGTTTCTTTCTGATATTTGGTAACATTATGGTAAAATCGATCATTTGACCATACATATATAGGTTTTTATGGAAAAACCCCACACGAAAAAAGTTTCTGGGGAAAAATCATCAAGAATAAGAAAAAGCTGACATCTGAGCTCGATTCTTGAGTAAATAAAGTCTGGATCTCTGGTGTCAAGTAGTTTCGTTGTGATGATCAAAGGTTTATATATCATCGTTTCGTCTTGCGCTTGTGGCCAATATTGATAGCATTTCTCTTTGCCACCCTCTTTTAAACGACACAGCATTATTATTTCTTTGACCCGTTCTTGCCATACCATTCTCCAAAAATCCACCACTGTCTTTTCTGTTGGTGCCTAAAAATTCCGATTGAATTTAGGGAAACCACATAAGCGTTTCTTCAGATAAATCAACGGTCACGAAAATTTTGCGCATAGTCAACTCTGTAAAGCGTTTGATCATCTTTATAACGAATGATGGTACAATTCCAGAATAAGATGAAATATTTTATTAACTACTCTGCATCTCTGCAAAGTAAATCAATTCTGGTTTTGTTTTATATATCGTAATGAAAAAAAAATATTTATTTCCGTTTCTCGAAGTCTTGTCGAAATTTCTAAAATTTTTCAATATCTCATATTGGAATTTATACTCACTTTGAAAATTAATAAATTCTATGAATTTTTCCCACCTTATTCCCTCTTCTTTTTCATGAGAAACTTGAAAACTTGCGGACTATATAGTCCATTATCGCATAAATCGATGAAATAGAGCATAATTTGATGGGGTGGGGGGGGGGGGGGGGGGGGAATGATAAAAAATTATTCCAACTCACCTGACAACATATGAAAATATTTTCTAGTAGATCGTGCTTAATCCAATTAGCATGAATAAAATCATTCCCATTATCAGGAGGCCATTTGAGGACGACACGTGTTCGATCCCAACATTTCACATCTTCAGTTATTATTTTTTTTTTCAATTTTTGAGCAACTATCCTTTAAAAAATTTTAAAAATATTTTCCGAGTAAATTTTTGTTTTTCAATTTTTTAAATTATCGCCTAATTTTCACTTAAAGAGAAAAAAAAACTGAATAGAATATATATTTGGGAAAAATATTTGTATTTATTTTAATCATTTTATCACTAAATGATGTGATAATTCATACGGCGCAGCGTATCACAATATGTGATCGAAATATTTGTCAAACTTTAATCTTGTCATCAAATTTTCTTACATAGGAATATCCCATAAGTAATTCAAGAAGTTATATCAAATTATGTTGAATAGTAGGATTTGACCCTAGGCTGAACTGAGACGATACAATAAAATTCGACAGATTTCGTGTGACACAATTATTGCATCTTAAAGATGCCAAATTGAAGGTTGATTGCAACTCACCGTGCTTTCTACCTCTCCCTTGTCCCCCTCCATCCTCCTGGGTCTCTTTTCTATGCCTACCTTTTTTGTCGCAATCACCTAATATTCTCGATGAAATCAATTGGTTTCTGATAGTTTTATACTTCTAAATGAGCATTGACGATCGTCATTTTGTTACTGAATATTACGTCTAGAATGATAAGCTGCAAAATGGCAAACCTTTATAACGACATTTATCTGCATTATTTTTGAATGCAACTATTGCAGTATCGTTGGGTACATATCCTTTCAGATCATAAAAATCCAAACGAAGTTGATGAATACCACCCTAAAGAAATTGTTTATCTATGCGTTCGATATTTATTTCAAATAAAATACCTAGATTTGAGATATTATTCCTACCTGAATTGAGATATTACAATGTTTTGATGATAAAGGATGAATAAATCAAATCTCGAGCGGTGATGATAGACCATTAGCGGAAATGATAGACCACCTCATTAATCGAAGTAATATTTACTAGTCAGTAAAACAAGTTGAACACCTGTGAAAGATTAACAACCCATTTACGCATGGCCTGTTTTGCTGATTGAGAGTATTCCTCATTTCGTACACGGCCACCCTCCGATGACGTCGTTTCTGGAAAAGAAAAAAGGGATTATCAACTTATCTCATTTTCATCTCATTGCTAATTTCATCGTTCAATTGTTCCTGTATTTATAATTTCATATTAAGCGTTAAGTACTATTTTGTAAATAAAATTTGGGTTTCGATAAAGTTATATGAAGTTATCTCCGCAATAAGAAACTTCTAAGGTTGTCGATAAAGAGAAGAATGTGGTGGCGACACATCCAGAATGCCTCAGGAGAACTGTTTCAACTAAAAGATATTATATCGGATAAACGGATGAAAGTCTAATCAATCAATCAAACATCAGAGATAAATTTTTCTCAGACTTGAACAATGAAAGTTTATAATCACTAGACCTCAACGTGAAATCAAGCTTTGACAGCCTTATTACATGAGAAATTCTAAAACTTTGGTGCCACACATTTGTATTCCTCTTTATTGAGGTTACCCCCAGGGCATAAATTCCACAGTCCTTCCCGTCCAAAAAGGAGAGGAGTGGAGATATTCAAGGTTCAGCCATAAGAAAAACCCTTCATCAGATCCGGAGGTTCTCTCATCGGTTTCCCATCAAGCGGGCTTCAGAGACATAAGGAAACGCCATTTCAAGGGAAAATTTTTTTAAAAAATGGTTAATGTTAAGGAAACATTTCACGATTAACCATTTTTATGATATAATATTTTAGCGACATTCAACAATCAGATGATAGTCAATTATTATGTGAATGCCATTATGTGAAAATAAATTGGATGAGGGGTAAAATAATCCTATCGAATGCTTATTTATTAATTCTCATGCTTTCTTAAAAATTTTTTCACTCCACATAAATTCACTTCTTACTCTAAAACCTCATTTCTAGGCTAATGGACGAGATGTGGAAGAGGGATAGGGGGAGGGGAGAAAGGATGCTAAAGGAAAAATGGGAGGATTCATAAGTTAAAGAGGCGAACTTTTCTGAGAGGAATGTGTGCTGTCCATCTAAATCGTTATTTTTTTACCACAAATCATCATTTTATGGTTTTCGAAGTTCATTTATAAAATCACAACATTTTTCATTTCAAATATTTTTTCCTTATCCTCATCATTAACATTTTTAGTTTCTATAGTTTCTATTCTTTTATCAATCTATTTTTCATAGGAATTACATTAATTCAGTTTTTTTCTCGCCTATAAAAATTTGAAAATTTGGCTTGAATTCAAATATGCTTTAAAAAAATTTGAACTTTTTATTTGGAATTCCATCTCTCGCTCTCCAAATTATTAAAATACACTTCCATTATTCTACTCTTTATCAACGTTTGTTAAGATATTTAGCTGTAATAACATTAAAGAGAAGAACATTTTCTTCAAAATGCGACTCCATATTCACCACCCACTTGAGTGCTTTCTTATCAGTGAGCGATTGCACTAACCATGAAAACGTCGACTAGGATTTCGTTTCCGTTTCTTTCGACCATCTGATAAGCTGAAAATTAATTGATCTTATCAAGCACACATCGCTGTAGCCTTCAGAAGCACCACCATGCCATCTAGAATCTCGGCCCTACATCCTTCAGAAACACCGCTACATCCTTCACAAACATCGTTATACCTTTCAGAATAAAGGACGCTAGTATTAACCGCGACAAGATCAACAATCACATAGAAGACATTCAGAACGCATGAAGACTGTTGAATGAACTCGTGAAGTATTTTAAAAAGAGTATATAGAGGGATGGGGTATTACCTTGTGAACTTCTCGTCATAAAAAGTGCAGAAATTTTTTTCACTTCCTCAATTAAAAAAATCGCTTTTCAGCACCTTTCTCTCTTCACCCTTTCGCGCATCCCTACGGCATACAATCCAACTATTTCTGGACGATTATGGAATTAATTCTTATTTCTTAGACTATGCATACAACGTGGACCTATACAGAAACCACTCACAACAAGGTTTTCACTTCCCTTTTCAAACTTCTACCTCCTCGGTTTTAAAGAAAAAGAGGATTAAGGATCTTCGCAAAGAGGGCTAAACACTCCCTTTTCATAGCGATATCCAGCAGAAGTTATTAAAACTTCGACTGATATGTTGAACGTTTATGATAACCCCGCGTTTAGAGGGGAAATATCACTGAAGAAATCGAAGATTTACGTTTGAGATGCATAGCTACTATGAGTTTGTGGGGGCATTTTCCAACAACAACGTGCCATTATTTACAATGAAGGAAACAAACTATTATACCTGACCCATATTAGGCTCGTAAAAGCAGTTAAAAATAGCCTTGTGCAAATCCATCCTTGAATGTGAGAGCGTAGCGCTAGCGAATTTTTGAATATATGAGCCTTTCGATGGCGATGACGGAGTAGCAACAAGCGATAACTGCTTTCAATTAACGAAATCGGATCATCAACGACTTATTGTATATCACTATAGTCAAAGACAGGGAAGATGTAATCAGTATATGATATTACGGAATCAGCCATTTATGCCCGATGAAAGACGCTCAGATTTTACGACGGAAAGCATCAGTAGAGAGGACCTACGTATCGGTTATGACCGTGATCACAAGATTTTATTGTACCGAACAACGACAGAAAGATCGAGTTCCGGCGAATATACAAATCGCCATAGCAATAATTCTTGCCAAGTTATACTAAAATATCAAAATTTAACTAACTCTCTGAATGCTCTGGCGACTGCGTATTTCATTACCAACTACTCACTATCGACTCTAACAAAAAACAATGATATCGAAGAAAATAATCTAGAACAACATATAAAGATAGGCTGAAATTTGAATATTTGAATAAAATTATGTGAAATTCAATAAAGTTTGAATAATTCTAGATGCAGAAAAAAAAATTCAACTATTTCTGCACTATTGCGGTGATTTTGACAAAAGTATGATGGATCCGCATTACGTACACAATATAGGGAAGAAATAGCCTTGAAAACACCTGCAAAATCAAAATACAAGCGCGCATAAGAAAACTGCTCATTCTCGTAGACCTCAAAGTTTATAAATTGAAATCGTTGGGCAAACAATTAGATCAGACGAAAAACGCATGGAAAACTGTGAACATGATCACGTAGGCACTTACTCGAAACGATATGTAAAATTGGTTCAAAACGATGCCAATAATCCGCGATCTTGTTGAAAAAAAAAAGTTATGTCCCAACGTACAGGCCAATGATAGTATAGATATCAAAGCATTTAAGCAAATTGCAATTACCTGTAAACGGAAGATGATTGTAGTGAGTGCTGTACTAACCAGTAGTTCAATTTACAAACTTTTCGGTAGGCTTCAAAAAGCAAAAGAAAAGAGTGCAATTACCCAAACATGCAACACCTGTAATTACTTAATAAAGCGAATGTACAGTCGAAATCTTCAATATGTCACATTTATCAACAAATACCTTTACTTTTAATGCCATATTTAATCAACAAATACCTTTACCTTTAATATGTCATCTTTAATCAACAAATACTTTCAAAAATAGACCTAAGCTTTCATGTGCTCATAGTGATTGCTCAATTAGCGAATGTATTTTATTTAATTTCTCGACCACAACAACGCAAAACATACAGCATCCATTGCATACATATGTATAAAACCTTCAACGAAAATTCAATTAACACAGCAAAAAATAGCACTGAAATGAGGGAAAAAAAATGCGCGACGACTCAATTATTAGCACTATGAAAATAAGTGTTCATGAGAGGAAAAAAAAACAATTTAAAAATAAAATCTCATAGATAAAAATCAAAATTTACATATTTAAGAAATTTTTATCAATCCAAAAAAAAAATCAAAATTTACATACGAAAAAAAAAGTTTTTTTTTTGCCACTATTCAAATACTAAAATCAACTAAACAATTTTTCCTAGACAAAACTTTTGTTAACATCAAAGAGAAGCGAACATTATTCATTGATCTTATAAAGAATCACTCATTGTATTCGATAAATGTTTGATGTGAAAGGTATAGATGAAAGACATTTTCATTATATTTATGATTGTTACTTCTTTGTTCGAAATAATAAATTTAGAATTTCGGAGTACCATTTAAGAAACCTGAAATTTCCGGTTGTCATCCAAATAAATTTGAAATCACCGGGTACCACTTAAATCTGAAATTTCCGGTTGTCATCCTAAATAAATTTGAAATCACCGGGTACCACCTAGATAAATTTGAAGTTTTCAAGTACCACTTATATGATATTCCATTAAATTCGTCTTGAAATTTTAAGTTAACAAATGAGAATATAACCAATCGAATAAACATAAAACACTTATTAAATTAAAGAATGAGTAACGCCGCGTTAATGCAAAAAAAAAAAAGATATAATAAATGTGGCAGAACACAACGAGGTGATATACAAGTATAACTCTATACAAATAAAATCATTGATAAATATATAACTTTAGAAATCATTGTTGGCAAAAATTCGATGAAAAAAAAACTTATTTATAAATTCAAAAATGAAAACAAGCAAATAATTTTTTTTGAGCAGATCCCATAAATCGATTTATCTCGCTTACCCCCATATCCACACTAATAACTCTTCGATAAATAATTCTACAGGTGTTATTACACAAGATTAAATTATTAAAGGCAGTCAGTTATATATATATATATATATATATATATATATATATATATATATATATATATATATATATATATATATATATATATATATATATACCGATTAAACTTTAAAATGATATAAACTGCAGATGTAAATTGAAGCGCAAATAAAAGCGTTATTCGTTGAATAAAAATTCGATAGCCAAATAGAATCTCATATTTTTGATAATGGAATTTCATTGGAATTTATATTTTCAGTTGTTTTTTTTTTCACCAATTGTGAAAAAATTGAAAAAAAAAATTATTTCCATGCAGAAAATTTTTTGTAAATTCTTATTTATACAAAATGTCATATAAATTTATACTTATATAAAACAGATTTTTAGATATTAATCGCTATGAAAAAAAAAGAACGCTTCAATGCGATCATAGTTGTTTAGGATTTCGTGGAATATTTTCGTGAGACAACTATCTGAGAGCATTGTAATCGACACATCCGTTCATACTTAATAAATTCCTCTTTAAGAGTGATACACGAACAACGCTATATAATATGGGAATATATCGTTGTGACAACGGCAGCAAATTGGCGAAGAGGATAGGAGCAAAAAATGAGAAATAAATCTCCATACAAAAACATAGTAGCACTAAATTTTAACAATGCGATTAAATTTCGATAGAATATGAGGCAAATGGCTTTCTTAAATGATTTTTTTAAATCGTTATTTCATCAGATTTGCTAGGCGGTAAATAGGATTTAAAAATTTGCAATGAAATATCAATGGAAATTATGAAAAGAATTGCAAAAAAAAAAAGAGAAAAAGACTTGTAAAATTTTATGCAACTATGTTTGATTAGCAAATGAGCGGATTACAGGCAATGCGCATTATCGAGGGCACCAATTGGTCAGGAGTTTGTTGTAGCAACGGATTTGGCTGTGAACGAGACATGAACTGATCGGCAACAACCGATAGACCGGAATTGAACACCGAGATAAGACCTGTTAGGTGGCGCTCTTCCACACAGCATTTTTTAGCCGTACATGGTGGTTGCACACGTGGAGATGAAGTCTTGCGCTTCCGACGCCGCTGTGGAGCTAACTGATGGCCATCTGCTTCATCGTCATCATCACTACCTGATGATGAACTTGGGTCATGCTCATCCTCACTTGTTACGAAACACATCGGCGGCTGCTCGTTGACATCTGCATCGAAGCGCACTACTGAAGGAGTCTCAACAAGGCTGTGAGGTTGCAGTTGCTCGGATGCAATGAGAGGCAGATGGCCACAAAGATCCGGAGAGAGTTCGGGAACAACGGTTGGTGAAGACTTACTCATATCGGACAACTCTTCCGCTTCAACAGCATCTGTTCCAAACGGCAGTAATAAAGGCTCCAAGCTGAGCGTCGAATAATCCACTTCATCGTCATCACGAACATGCAGTTCAATCGGATCATTACCAGCAGTTATATCCGCACGCGAACTGAAAAAAAAAGCGATGTCACCATTCAGATATAATAAAAAGTTAATTAACCGCAACATCCGAAGGATTGATCCAAGCGATCCTAAATTTGACGGAGAGGTTTGTTAATCGGATCAATGCATCATCTATCGAAATGAAGAAGAAATGCCACACCTAATGGGAGACACTTTTTATTCACCTTCCTCGTTCAGACTTCCGCAATTAAAAAAAAACTCTACCGTAAACATTCGTGTTATCCCCCGCTCTCTACCCTCCTAGACTAATCGTATCGACAAATCTTTATGCAGTGCAACGTTTGCATTTACATTAATATAGAGCCGTTCATTTCTTATTATCTTCGCCAATCCTGACGGTACCATAGTTTGAAGATTTACTTTGAAATCTTGGCGGATTTTAACGATCAGATTTTTAGAAGATTGCTCGGTAGTAGTTTTGATTTGCATAATTTAGCAGGTTATAACGTCTAATCGAATCTAAAATATTTTTATAACGTTTGAACGATAAAAATTTACAAGCAAAAATAATGCGACCTATAATTACCCTAATGAAGTTCCTACCCGAACATCAGCTAATCATTTCATTGCAATTCTCGTCTGAAATTTGAATATGATAGAGAAATTTGCATAGGATTGAACTTTAGCTCAAAAAATGAGTTGAACTTTTTCACATCAAAATAGAACTTGTTAGAACTTGCGAGCATCGTAAAAACAATGAAAGTTACTGGTGACAAATATCGTGTAAATGCTCTCAGTATTTCAACTTTACAAAAACGTCATTGAACGTGCGTACTATGGCAGATGGGAGGCGTCAAAAGAAGATTAAAGGTGTACCTGAAAGCCTAATGCTAAAATATAACCAAAGTGGAAATTATATGCGCGATACTGAAGATAGAGATAGGAAAGGCCAGGAAAACTTTGCAAGAACAAAGCTGACCATACGCATTTCAGTGCTCTCATGTAACTGATCCTAGCAGGACTTCTCTACTAGAGTGTCGGAACAGGATGGGATAGCAGGTAAGGATGAAATTACCTTTGTGAATGTCTTATTTCACTTAGTGGTATCACCTGAAGCAACCATGTTTATGCTCCTCCCCCCCTCCCCCCACCTGGGGACACTTTAATCCAAAAAAAAAAAAAAACGACACTCGAACCTGCAAGAAAGGTCAAGTAATTGGCCAGCCTCCTTTCCAAATTGATCAACATCAACGTCCTTGGCACCGCCAGAAACATCTGATTGGGTGGATTCGGTAATGTCAGCTGACATTGAACACAACTCGGAATGACTATCTAAGTCATCTGGTGAAGATGGCGCAGACCTGAAAATAATAATCGCAAGTCAATTTGCATAAAGTTTCCTCAAATATTCCCTCAAAAAGCTACAGTTGTGCACTATCGATTTTTAAAGAATCATTGAAGATTTATTTATTTGTTTTAATATTTCGAAGTGGGAAAATGTAAAGTTTTCTTTAACTTCTTGGGCTTTATTTACTCGCTAAAACTTTTGCTTTAAAAAAATTGTTTTAAGGAGTAATTAATACAGAAAATTTCGTTTTTGCATATGAACCCTCGGTGATTTCTATCTTTATGCGTAAAAGTGGATAAAACAACCAGCTTTGAAGCCTATTCACTTTGACTTACTCATTAATATGCATCGATCTATTATCTAATCTATTCAATTTATTTTATTATAAGACTTGAATGAGCAAAAATAAGTTGCATCAAATTGGTCTAAAAGTTACTCCTTTCAAAGTTTTACTTATAGCGATTCGAAACGAAGAAAAATAAATAAACTTGGCAGGTTTAGAGAAACGTTGAAACAAGTTTTGCTGAAGATTGTCGCCTTTCATATTTTTTTTCAACCTTTGTTATCGGCATCGTTGTCTTTTTTTTTAAAAGAAATAATATACCACTAGATTCTTCAGATCAATTTTCGACAAAGTTTTATAGGAAATGATAAGATAAATGTACAACTTAAGAACCTAAAAATTTACCTATGATTGAAAATAAAAAGTAACGTTGTAAAAAAAAAGAAGAATATTTCCACGAAAAAAAAAATTAGAGACCTTTTTTGTTCGTTTCTTGCTCTTCTCAATAAATGTAGAATAAGAAGATTTCGATGAAGTTTAGCACCACCACGTTCATGCTTCGAATTAACCATCTTTGCGCATGATAGACGAATTAAACGATTACATACTTCATTCTCGATTATTTCATCAACATCACTCGATGTGTTGTTCATTTTTTCGTTGAGTATCTTCTGAATAGATTTCGAGTAGTCGAAATAAGATGTGTAGTGTAAATATCGAATTAACGATACGATCGTAGAGTGCAGCAAAATCGAGAAAGCTTCAATGAATCGACGATAGATATAAGACGAATTCGATATTATTTGAAGATACAAGGACTTATTTTAAACGACCTTGAAATTGAACAAATAAGCGGCCGTCAATAACTCTTTTGTGTTGTTTAATGACAGCTAAAGGTTTCTCGGTAATAAAACCTTAGCAATTGAAGAATGCTTGCAAACCCTTCCAAAATGAATGAAAAAAAAATGCGTCGAGCACCTCCCGCTGGCACAAGCACTCACCGCAACACCGCCCGCATCACTAACGTGGAAATGCGCACAACGTTGATCGCAGTGAATGCCGTACGCATAGACGCACGCGATGCTAATTTACTGGCCGACGATCGCACAACGAAATGGGGTGGGGGCGGTTCCAGGCGGAAAAGTACGACCGACCCGGAGAAGGCATCAAAGACCGACATCGTCGACGTGCATCGTGTTGATCCATTGTGCTCCCATGGCAACTGGCCCAAACAGAGAGACACTCTATCGACTCGTGGCGATGATGTTTTCCACGATTATGCCGTGGGCTTCGTTGTATCGACCCGTCGTAATGTCCTTCATTTGATAGCATCCAACATTTACGTCACATCCATGAGCCTATGGGCATGACATTTGTGGATGACGCCAACTTCCGTGGCTTGATTTTTTTTTCTGGATTCACACGCAGCCCTCCTCTATCCGAAGTCTCAACAATTGCGGCTAAAATGCCTGCTGCGGGCAATGCAACTGGTTGAATCTAGATGAAACCTTGGCGGAATATAAGAATAATGAAGTATATATATATATATATATATATATATATATATATATATATATATATATATATATATATATATATATATATATAGCCTTCTGGCCTCTATACACTCATACATAATGGGATGGATTTAGATTTTAAAAAAACCATCGCAAAGCATATTGCTATCAGTTGTCCTCGTCGTACGGTTATTTGTTTGATTGTTCGCTGAGGCATCGAATCACCAGTGAGGCTACCGACAGTCGTCTGCATCAACGAATAAATCTATTCAACTACCTGAGGACTTAATTCCGTTGAAGTGTAAAAACGATAAATATATGTAAAATGTCATAAGTAAAGAAATTTTAAAATCTCACAGCTGGCAATTAGATGTGCGCCTATAAGGCGGAAATTAAATGTGTGGTCATTTTGTCCGAAACATAAACAACGGACACTTTTTTGATAAGAAGTGGATCGCTGAGAAACGTCATTACATACGTATAGGTGCGCATACGTCTTCTCAGTCTGATCTAATACCCTTTTTTAAAATTTTCTTAACTATATAGAAAATTATTGTATGCTATTTCTTAGTTTATTTCCAACTTTATTTTCTTCGGCAATTTAGAGGTTTTTCCCGAGAATTTTTGCTTACATTTAACAAAAGGCTATCTTCTCATAGTTGATATGAACAACAGTTTCAGCTCACCAAAAAAAAAAATTTTTTTTTTTGCATTATATGCAAAATTTTTGAAAAGTTTTCAAATTCCACGTTTTGCAAATCTGAAGTCTACTTCGTTCGAATATCTCTAATGGCATTCACACCTTTTTATCTTTCAAACTACAGCTTTCCACATTTCACAACTACTCTTACGTGCTGAATATTTGTTGACGTTGTTTGTTGTTTTTTTTTTCCCTTCTGCAATTTTTTTCTCTACTTTCTATCTTTTTTTGCAATTGTATTCATTGCAAAGAATACAATTGCAAAAAAACATATTGTCGTTCAATCTCTCTTCCCTTCCCCTTACTTTAAGACGTTAGTGAAATCATTTCTGACAATTTCTTTCGACATTAATAGATCATTATGAAATATAGTACGAGAGATCAGCTTATGATGTACATTATACCGATCAAATTATATAACTCCTAGAGGTATCAGACAAACAGACAGACAAAGATACGATATTACCAGTAATACTCCAAAAACAACTCACTATATGATCGGTGAAAGGAAAGAATCTGCAGCGTTAAATATATAAACAGAGGAAAGGTTGATTACATACGGTGATCGGGAACAAGGGATTGCGCTCTCTTTTATGGTCGTTTCTAATGTCGATAAGATTCGATGATGGGAAATTTCATAATGAGGCCATTTCGTCTACCAATGAGAGTATCACAATCTAAGCTTGCAATGTTTATTGTCTCTCTCTATCTCTCTCACAAAAAAAAAATGATAAGAGGAAAAGAATTTTTGTATGATGAAAGTATTTGAATTTATGAAATGCAATACTTTGTTGATGACTAAGAAAATTGCAAATTTAGATTGCAAATTGCATTTATTTAAATGATATCTTTTAAAATTTCATTTAAATGCTATTTATTGAGTAATTAAATATATTGCTAATATCAGTTACTAATAGTGGAAAAAAAAATCTTCGATTTAGCGAGATTTTAGCAGTTTGAAGACATCTCTGGGAGAGGACATTGAAGATAACACCGGCGGAGAGGGGGTGGCATTAAAAAAAAATGATACATCTTATATTCCATCATCGAAGATAAAATTTGCACCTGATTGGCCAGCCATTATTAACTCGGCATTGTGCCAAATTGGCCGGCCAATTTGGCACAATGCCGAGTAAATAGGTTTTTGAAAAGAAATCATTCAACTTTTTTTTTAAAAACGTTCTTTGACTGAAATATTGTCAATATAACATTAGGAAGTAGTTAAATGGTGCCGTCGAATATAACATCTATTCTATCAATGCAAAAATATAAAAAATAAAATTTTATAAACAATTCAAAATTAAAGGTAAATCGATTTTCTCGAAGAAATTTTTTTTTTCTTTAATTAAAACTATTAAGGTAAATTATTAGTCATCGTATTTATTGAATTAACATTTGATAAAAAATTTTTATTCCAATAGGATTATGAATATTTTCAATGTTAGTTGAATGGATTAATATCGATTTACAACTATTTATTACAATGGATGTTATGAATTTCTTTCTTTCTTTCTTTTTTTTTTTTAATTTTATGAAAACATTTATTGCGATGAATTTTTTTTTTTTTTGGATTTTCATTCACCTCAATAATATTTCCGAGTTTTTTTTTTTTTTTCAATTTTGTTATTATTTATATAATAAAAGTGAATGAAATCCATCAAAAATTATCAATAATTTATTAAAATTATTTATTCGTTTCATAATTTATTAGGGAAATTAATTTATCAATTAAAAAAAAAATTCGAATAATTTTAATGCTAAATAATTGGCAATTATATAATGAAGAACTAAAATTCAAATTTGAATAAATAAAAAAAAAATTGAAATTGAATATTATAAAAAAATTTAATATATTTCTTTCTTTCTCTTTTTTTTTTGAATTCTTTCTTTTTTTTTTTTTTTTTTGAAACAGTCACTAGAATGCACATCTCAAAAGTTCAACCACTGCTGCTGCTGCTGCTGCTGCAAAAAAAAAAAAAAAAAAAAAAAAAATCCCAATAAGCGTACACTATCGTTCGTATGTTAATGATTAAGAATAGCATTTTATGCATGAAATGATCGATGAAAAATTTGTCGATTTTAATATCGAATTTGCGCGAAAAATTAAAAAATTCAAATAGCGAAAAAAAAAAGAGAAAATCACTTTCGAATGAGAAAAAGGCTAGGGATTAAATTTATGCAAAAATACATATTAGTGTAGTACAGATAAAGCATACTGTAATGACGTCATTTCTAGAGATCACTTCCAGGAAGTTTCCCTCTATTGTCATAAAAGTAAATAAGCACTTTCAGGTCATGGAAAAAAAATTTTTTACGAGCGTCCATTGCGATGAAGTTGGCGTCTATGGAGTAGACACAGAGAGAGAGTGAGAGAGAGAGGCAGAGATAGAGACAGAGACAGAGACGGGGACAGGGACAGACAGAAAAGATTCACAATTAATCATCAATTGTAATGTGCGTTTAGAAATGTTCAAGCAAACGCTTTCATTTCATCACAGCTGGAGAGGGGAAAAACTCCTACCTTTACTTACTACTTCAATATTATGTTGTGTTAGAAATTCAAAAAATAATGGTGTATGGTGATCGATTAAGCTCGCTCTCAAATAATGGTGATCGATTATGCTTGAATCATACCAAAATTGCTATTAATATAACAAATTGATTATGTATATTAAACTTGGAATTTAAATTCACAGTGTATTTTTATAAATTGGCATTAATCTAAGCGTCTCATCTCTTAATACCACAAATTTTTGCAACGAAAAAAAAATTTCCCCTATCGAATTTCAATGAAAGTTTGAATTTCATAATATACTTATTGTATAATTAAAGAGTAAAACAAAAATAACCTACCATATGTTTACGTTTTGAATTCAAGTATAGAATTCGCATGAGTTGATTTTTGCCCATCAAACACTCTTGTAAACCAGTTTCATTTGTTGAACTAATGTCAAGTAGTACTGGACACGATTAAAAAAAAAAAAAAACTTTGTGAGCGCCACAAGTCGTCTGGTGTTGTGCATGCACAGACTAGCTATGATCGTCGAAAAACTTCCGCTCAAAAGGCCTTTAAAGTTGCAGCGGAAGTCCCAAGTTGGGATATATGAATATTGAGATTATTGCCAAATGACTGTCGCTAATATTTCTCAAGCATGTCAATATTTAATAGAACATGTACGCTCCTCAATGAATATAATAAATGAATATATTTGTGTGGGATAACAGTATTATGTATAATTTGTAGGATAAGAGTAGTATAGTAAATGCTAATGTGTGGGAACTTGTTAAACAAATTGTAATGATTGAATCATGATGTTATAAAGGTGTTACGTTAATTAACACCTGCTACATTCAAAAGAATCTATCGATTTGTTCTTATAAAAGTGCAAAGAAACAAGAGTGGAACAAAAATTTCGTATCTAAATGTTAGCATGAAGTTAGTGATGCAACAATAATTCCGAATTTATTTTAAGGTAGAAAAGGACCGGCGGAAGTAGAGGCCGGATGGGGAGATAATAAAAGGCGGAAGGGAAATAAACGATGAACCAAAAAAAAAAACGTAAAAGTTCAATAAAATTCTTGGTATTATTGTATATCTGCTATAGATTACCAACTATATTATATACCGGCTAGATTATTATCAATCTGCTATACAATGAGCTATTGAACGGATGGTAAATTTCGACTAAAAACCTTTAAATGCAAAAATTTATTAAAATTTGCAATGAAATATATATAACCAAATTGTAAATTCGAAATATTGAAATGAAAACGAATGCAGTAATATAAAGTGAAATAAGTGATAATCGTCTACTTGATAAAGTTTGATAATAAACACACTAGAAGTGCACTGAAAGATCAAAATACGATAGGGAACGGTGTGATACCCCATTATTCTATTCAGGCCCCCACCGCCTTTTATGATTGCTTCTCCACTCATTTACAAAACGTTCGACAAAAGACTTTTTAATTATGTTGAGAAATAATTTCAAAAATATTGTAAAATATTTGGAAAGTTTCTCATTTTTAATAAAAATTGCAATTTTAGCAAAAAACATATAGAGTATTGCAAAAATATAAAAATATAACTTTTCTAGTATCTTGCAAATATTGCAAAGATCTTAGCAAAGATCTTTTCTATCTTTGCAAATATTGCAAAGATAAAACATATCACCAACAGTGTTAGCGAAATTGCAAATCGTTTAATACGTCTAATCAATCAACGTAAATAGTAAATATTTAATTCAAAATCAGATTGACAAAGAATGATGAAATTTTCGCGTACGTTTGTACCCGAAGAAAATCATTCTCTATGGTGACACGAGAAATTCACGTGATAAACAGGATGTAACACCTGACGCCCATACATACCTATCGATCGTACGCCCTATGACTTCGAGTGTGAATGGTGCCAAAAAAAACAGCTGTGGCTTCTTTTTTTATTCTGTGGGATCCATCGACATTACACTTAACAACTAGTAAAGCATGAGGATGGCGGATTCTGAGATTCTATTCTTTTATTCTACGATTTAAGCACTTCTTTTAGGACAGGTATATATGAAAAGGCAGGTAATACTCGAAATGCGACTTATATTTCAGATCAAATGAAGAGGTGAACAAAAGTGGTTAATGACGAGAAACATTAGTCAACCTTTCTTGCGCTCCCCTCTCCTCGCCCCACCCTTCGTCCCCTTTCTTGAAAATTGCTATGAATCAGCTGCTCAAGACGACTTGATCATTGATATATATATATATATATATATATATATATATATATATATATATATATATATATATATATATATATATATATATATATATATATATATATATATATATATATATATATATATATTTGTCTGCACATTCTACTTTTCGTTACTTTTCATAAATTCGCAAAATTATAAAATTCAAAAAATTCAATTTATCTATTCGGTGGATATCTAAATTTCAAGAAAAAAAAACTTTAGTTCTATATGATGCTCTTAATTTTTATTAATAAACTTACAGGTAAATTCGGCACACCTGAAATTTTCATGAATATTAATTCACAACATCTTCCTATAAATAATCCTATAGTGTAATATCATTTTATTCTTTTCGTTTGAAAAAAAAAAACTTTTTCTTTTAACAGGGTTCCTTGATATAATAGAAGGCCAAATGGTAAAGAGTTCCTCGATATAATAGAAGGCCAAATGGTTAAGTTTCCGAAGACTGAGTCGAATGCCTCAAGGTAGCTGATGAGGGGTCATTTGGGATCAATGTCTCATATCACTTTCTCGTTACCAATTTCAAACGCTTTCATCTACTTCAAATATCATTTACTATAGAATGTATGATTAATTGCTTCAAAATGGTTTAACCGCCTTACATTCAGTGGGAAATATGCAAGTTGAAATATTTTGCTTTATATTTCGATGAAATATCGATTGAAAATATTCTAACTGATTAAAAATATCGATTGATAGAATAATAAAAAAAAAGGAAAGAAAAGGAAATAACATTTTATAATTCAACTATAATCAATGATACATAATAATTCGATCAAAATATTGATCAATAAGACGATATGATGTGATCAAATATTGATTCACAAATGTGATAAATTCGCGTATCATCTTTTACGCATTGCCCAAAACAACGCTTGTTGATCATAAATGGGTGTCAAGATTTTGCATAAACAACCGGCTGGCGCTAACAGAATGTTAACTTTAATTCGTGACAGCTGTGGTAATATGCCATATGCCATTTATATAACTTAAAATAAGCAAGATCGGATAAATAATCAAATAGACACTTTTAGTAATTAATAATATGCTTCGAACTTCTTTAGAAACTTGGCGATTAGATTAAAAAACGAATTACTTCAATTACCATATCTGTATTTTATAGTTATAGTCTTCTGGTATTACCTAAACATCATTTACTGCCGTTTACTTTCCTATCAGCTATTGATGATCAATGCTGAGAGGTTTTATTGCTAAAATAACAGTCGACAATTTCGCCAAAAAAAAAAAAAATTATGAATCTTTTTGTTGAAAATGATATAAGCTGAAGATCGCATCTGATGAGAATAAAATTCGAAAAATTGATTTAATTTGTTTTAATTTAAGCAATAATGCTTTTATTATGAATAAACGTCCTCTTCGTATCACCTTCACTTGCGGTTAAATTTGTAAGGTCCCATAAAGGTTAGGAGGATTAAGCTTATCTCATACGACCAGCAGTTGACGAATCGATTCACCTTTATTATGCTTAGAAGAGAGTCCAAAGTTATATTAGCTGATATAAGTTCCTTTTCTATTCCATTTGTTCAATTTTGCTTATTTTTAGGTAATATTAATGACAGATGGCTGGAAATTTTCACAAAAAATTTCCTTTTCTATACTCAAACGAGAGTAAAAAAAAAGACAGCTAATAAGAGAGAATTTTATGCATAGTAACGTTTTTTTTTTTTCAAAATTTGAAATATTTAAATTAAATTTCAAAAAAAAAACTATAAAATTTAAATTTTTTTCATAAAACAGCTTGCATTAAATTTTTCACATTCTCTTATAGTGATTTTTTAGAATTTTTTTTTCTTTCTATAATTATTGCATAATATTTTATAAATTTTCAAGTATATCTCAAATTTCAGTGAGAAAAAAGTTGTGTTTTTTTTTCTCCTTTCTAATAGTGAATCATTTTTCTGTCTTTTTTTTTGTCGTACTAACTAAGAGCACTACACAATTTGTGGAACCTGTTCTAAAATTATACGCCACCTCTCTACGGTTACTATGATGAATGTGAACGAATATGTCAACAAACGTAAGCTTTATGAGTTCCATTTCTCTCTTTCGCTCTTATCCCTCCTTCCGCCTCCCCCACCCTCCCCACCCCCCTACCCACTCCCCTTTCGCCAGTCCCTCTCCCAAAAAAGGATGAAAGGAATTCGCCCACAAAAAAATCGACTAAAAACCAATTGAATCACTAGGCAATAGCGAATTTTGAATTAAGTGTGAAATACCAATCAGTTTTTCAATATCTATTCTCCATCGATTGCCATTCTAATCGGCTTGCAAATTCTCATGCAAATATTTAAGTTTTGATTAAGTGATGATTTTGTGCTACAAGCATTGAAATTTCTAATCGTCTCTGAGGATACTCTTATCTTCCACAGCTATAGGAAAATATATGAAAATTAAACGAGAAATTCTTTTTTCTGCATTTTTTACTATTGCTATTTGAGGAATCGTTTACAGCCTTTAAAGAACTAGATCAATGCGAAAAAAAAGTAAGCGAAACCAAATGAAAAAGCTTCAAAAATACGCCTAGGTTGGATATTATTGAAGTAAAGCTTATAAATTTAAACTATTTGCATCCTTATGGAGATTATAAGTTAAATGAGCGTCATTAAAATAATTAGGCGATAGTTTGATGGTGGAGTTCCGCATTTTTTTTTTTGTGATAATGCACAATTATACAAATAGAACTACTTCCGGTTTATGCTGCAAGTTTTATTGGAAAATTTGCATAACGATTGATGTGGCAGTTGAAATATTCGATGCCGTTCTAATATTATCCCTCTTCGTGTCGCACTTTCTTGCTATCCCAGTGAGGATTCCCCAAATCGGACAACGAATATTTCCAAAATAAACGTCGATGACTACAATCATTGAATGACGTCAGCGATATGCACTTTTCGAAAGGTTTTCTATGCATTAATTTATGATGATAAAAACATAAAAAAATAGTAAAGTGAAGTTTTGAGGAATATTAATTAAAGTTATTATTATTACTTTTATTTTTTTTTCTAGTTATTAAAATTAGATTATTTGAAAGAGAAACTCTTATATAGTAAAATAATTTATCGAATTTAAAAAAAAAAAGAAGATTAGATACGGAAATAATTGAATTGAATATTGATATGATATACGTTGATTCAAAACGTTTAGATCACATAACCATATATTAATTGAATTTTTTTTCTTTTTTTTTTTAGTGGATAGAAAATTTTCAATGAATTTTTTCATTTCTTGAAAATTTTCATATCTTTAAATGATCGATTTTGAAGAGAACTATGAAAGAATTTTAAAAAAAAATCGCGAAAAAAAAAAGAGCGAATCGTTCATTAGTATCGATAATCTTTTCCGACAAAATTCGCTTTTTAATAGCGATTTGATTAAGAGAGTAATTTATTATAAGATTTCACGTTGCATTATTCTTATTCGCCTTTTGATATAGTGTCATCATTTTATTGATTTTTTCTTTCTTTTTTCGAAAAGAAAAAGCGAAAAATAATAGCGTTTCTTCGAGATCTCATTGATATTATTATCATATTTTTGAAATTTTGTTTAATTTAATCAATAATATTATAGCATTTTAAATTTTGACGAAAAAAAATCACATATATCGAAATTTTTTCAATTGTTTTAAAAAATTTTTCTCTTTCAAATCAAACCTTATAAATATTTCATTTACAATAGAAATATTATTTAATTAAGCGGGGTAAATCGAGAATATAATTGCCAACAATTATTGTTGGAAAGCTAACACGCAAACAAAAAGAGTTGCCTAGGTCATTCACTTCCCACGCATCATCACTAATAATGACGTTGAATGTAACCATTCGTTGATCGCACATATATACATAGATAAATAGAGGAAGTCATCTACTTTGATTGGAGTAGTCGAATAACACCTAGCGGAACATATGACTACACATCGATTGACGCTCTTCTTGAAATTGCACTTATGCAAATTTCAACAGATAATATCCAATTGGAAAATATCCTTACGTGTTCAAACATCTAATGTTGAAATATTATGTTATCGAATATTCAATGAGATTTTTGCACATTTATGTGGTGGGGGGGGGGGGGGGAGGGGAAAGAGTAGTGTGAAGGAGGGGCGGGTGAGCTCAAGCACAATCAAGAAGTCGGATATCTTAAGTTAAGCAAAGAATTTGTGCAAATGCATCGAAATCTGAAGTGCTCACTTCGAAATTCTTATGCTATTCAACATTGCTCTAGAGTAACAAAATACAATAAGATGCAACAACTGACTCGTTAAGCAACAATAGTGTCGATTAAATACGAAAGTTACAAGCTAATGGCAAATCATCAATAAACGTCAAACATTACAATAACAGCTGTCAGCAATAGTTCACCTTCAAGAATTTTTTTTCTCCCAGCTGTCTTTAAATATAACTCTGTTTTATGAGAATTTTGCATAGGATTTTTACGAAAATAATTGCTTTACTAAGGTCAATTTAAATGAATAATAAAAATTCGTTATGCGCTAATCTTTGAAAAAATTAAATACTATTAAAAGATTTTTGAATATATAAAACTATAATTTGCAGAGTTTATAATCTAGTAAGCATATTCTTTAAAACGTTTCATATAGTACAATTATCGTCATAAATTATACACAACGATTACTGTTTATAAAAGTTTCCCTCTCAACGAGTAGTAAATTTTTGAATTTATTGTATAACATATTTTAATTAAAAAGTAATAATTATATTTATTCAACAATCTACAATCGATATGCCACCTCCGAAATGCAATAGACAAAATTATTGAAACGAAATTGAAAATAAATCGAGCATAGTCCCTCTTTGTTACATTTCGTTCACTCTGCCTCTGTTAGCAATTTGAACAACCCTCATTGCGTGAGAATAAATCGATAACGCGTATTGGCAAGCTATTAGCTAGATAGCTTATAGAACGCTCGAGGGACGAATTGTTCAACGTAAGAAAAAATCTCAATAAAAAAAAAAATTCAAAAATATAAATAAAACAGAAAATGATTATTTAATAATTTGCATAAATTATTTTTATGAATTCTATCTATGAGAATTTCTAAAATTAAATATTATATAAGTAAGAAAATTTCATATAAGAGGAAAATTTAAATATTTTCATCGGGAATGATTGCCTAATTATGCAAAGATATTTTATCTGAGGATTATCAGTATCGTTGAGTGGCACATTTTTGTTTAAAATAGAGCTATTGAAGCTATAGTTTCAAGGTATAGATTGAGGCTAAGTATTTCTATAATTAAAGACTTTGAAAATAATACTGAAATTAATGGAGTAAAAAATTATTAACTATATTTTACTTTTTATATTTATCTAATATAATATATTTAAATATTTAATATACCTCACTTTATGAAGCATATTAACTGCATAGATATTAAAGATTAATATAAAAAAACACAGATTTTCCAAAAAGAAAAAGACTAATATGAAATCTTATCGTCAATATTAATAAGCATAGAAATAATATTTTATGCTCAATAATATTCAAAATAATTTCACAATCTTATAACTTTACTACTAAAAATTGTAAAGAGAAAATATTTGAGAAAAAAAAATTTTTTTTTTAACACTAAGAAAAAAAAATTCTTTCAAATGCGTTTAATAAATTTCAAAAATTTTCCTTATGATGCTAATAGCTATTAAAATTAAAATATTTCAAAAATACATAGATAAATTGTTTGAAGAAAATCAATGCGAATTAAAAACGATCCTTGTGGATATGTGCAACGTATCGCTCTTTTGGGTGTCATTTAAATGCCATAGCTATATTTGATAGCTTCAACGTTCATTTACGACTTCAGCCAATTGATAGTCAACAAGCAACTAAGCTCATTTGTATTCAAAACACGCTCTATCCAAATTTAACGCTATTTAAGAACCGTGCTTGGGACTTTAGTAATTAACAGTATACATCATTCGAGCTCTATACTGCCGATCTCTTGAGCTAGATCGAACTTCCTGAGGTAATATACTGGGCAGTAGGTGTTAGAGACCTCAGGAGCTAAAGGTTCCATGAAATAGGAGTTAGAAATTTTAGATTTTAGTTGAGCCGTTAAATTTTTGATAGAGGATTTATCTCTGGCCAATAAGCGAGGGAATGGTTAATACCAGATTTAAAATATGCATTTGAGTAAGCCTAAATTGCCTAAAGCTAGAAAATTAAATAACACATCTATCGAGAGATGTCAATCACTATGACTAATTTGTTAGTGCGGGAAGTTATATAGGTGTTTCATCTCGGTTCACATATACATCGATTATATTTACGAAATGGATAGATGCCGAATTTGATGGCAAATTTTCGAGGACATCTTTAACGGTCTAAATTCATTATTTAAATACAAGTTGGTCAAGAGGTCAAGCAAAATAAGCATTCAAAAGAGAGTTTATAATCAAAGGATGCACATCAAAAATTGCTGAAATGATAGATTAAAAGATTTCAAAAGATATCTTCATTTCTTTTATTTCCTTTATCATCTCATCGTATCTTCTTTCATTATTCATTTTTTGTGTAATAGTGAGCTAGCCGAGAACGCCATATGACCTTAACAAGATTCAATGAATTGTTCATTTATTTGCATATTTAATTAGTTTTCATTTGGTCACTCATATAATCAACTACTAACGAAATAATTTTGCATAATTAGTTAAAGTGAATATAGCCGCTCACTAAATTGATAATGAATCTAATAAAATTTGCATATTTCATTTCATTAGTGCCTATCTTGCTGATAAGTCACTTATATAGAATTATTTCACTGATTTGCATAGATATACTTATATGCATGAACTATTTGTTGAAATCTTTGCTGCCTTACGGCTTTTCTGATACATACCTCTAATATTTAGCTTGAAATTTACCTCTGGTATTTTCGCATTTTTAATATTTGGTATTGTTGGTCGCCCTTCACTAGCAAATATATATATATATATATACCTCTATCAATTCCTATAGTTTAAGCGAGAAATGTTACCAGCTAGAGTTGTGATTCGATTTAAATTTTTACAACTCAGCAATTTTTATCTCCTTCCAGAAAAAAAAATAATGACTTAATAATTTAACAATTATGAAGAAGTTCTTGTTTTTCAATAATAAAGACTCATATTTTTACGATAAGTGATATTTAGCTGTTAAATTTCTCTTCTATCGAAGATCGGAAATATTCGTTCAAAGAGAGGCGACGATTCGTAAAAAATTTTGAAAGAAGAAAATGAGGGAAAAAGAGGGAAACAGATGGTGAAAAAAAAATTCGTCGAGCATGTCTTAATAACACAGGTGAAAGAATGAGCGGTACGAAACCAGTCAATCGATGAGCTGTCAATTATTGATGCATATTAATGCTTGCATAATTTACCTGTTCCCGCCAAATTTAAAATTGATGCACTAAGAATTCATTATTCCGTGAGTCAATTCATGTAAAATGATGGCCCTCTATGGGAAAAAAACGCACACGAGTTTTTTTTTGGCACTGCAAGATATTCAAAAAATTTTTTGAAGCGATTGGATCAATATATAGAGGGTGTACCATGATCAGATCAATATCGATTAGATCAACTTGGATCAACACACCTTTGATTTATGTCCATTAATCTGAACTATAACGACACTGATCTATAGTAGACTAATAATTCAAAGTTTTTTTTTCTTCGCCAACACTCAACGCATTATCACATTTTTGCGCTTCTCTCTTTCACGCGCAAACAAACGTTTTTTGGAGAATCTAGTTTTTATATGGTGTGAGAATCGATTCGCTTTTGCACAAATTCGTTCCCTTTCGAGGGGATCGAAAGTGAAAACGAATGTATTTTAATGAACTATGTCATAGCAACAAAGAGAAAATCCTCGATCAACTAAGGTAAAAATTCAACAAATTACCTGTAAAATTTAACAATTTACTTGTACAAACAATAGCTACCCTACTCAACAGTAGAATTCACCATAATGATTACCTACTTTTATAATAAGTTTTATTATTTCAGAAATGAATTACTACTTCTATACTAAATTACGCTTAAAATTTGATCAAATTATATTATTTAAATATTGAATATCAGAATAGCATTGAATAACTTTTTATAAATTACTAAATATAATAAATTAAATATACTAGATGAAGTATCGAATTAAACAGTAATTCAATTATATTAAATTAGTATTGATGCTACTTACTACTCGAATGCATATCATCAAAGAATCGAAAGAAACTATCGTAACTTCTTTTATGACAACTGGTCACTGATATTGTCAGCTATGTTAACTTATATTCAAAAGTTGCTCCCTATAGAAGCGTAAGAGCATTTGAGTATTTCAAATGAATCAGAAGACGATCATATTTTTCGAAATATTTAAATGATTGGAGCAAAGATTGGCAGCATCCTCAGTTGTGGCGTAAATTTTTGCATTTATTTGCGGAGAAAAAAAATATATGATGGTTTTTGTTCATAGAGTATCTCACATCAATATTAGCATCTTTCAGACACACATACGCACAAACAACATTCACATTTACACTAGAAAAAAAATACTTTACAATCATTGTTTTTTCATCGAATTTTTCGTTCAATTCTTATCAGTAGTGATTGCTGAAAATTTTGAAATGATACCCGTATTTAAAATTTTGCTTAATCTTTTTATTGTTGTTGCTATTGTAAAGTATTTATTTACAATAGAAGAAAGCAAATTGCAATGCAATCGCTTTTATGCGATGAAAAATGTACAATATTTAAAACAAATTGCATTGCAAAATGAATTAATAAATTCATTTGTGATTTTCGTATGGCTCATGAATAGACCTAAGATCCCTACCCATGATCAGTGATTGACACTTCATATCATCATCCATTAATTAGAGGATTCATCGGCATTAAACTCTTTTCTCGCAAGTGATTCTATAGTTGGACAGCAGTGCACAGCATAATGCTGTCGAACATATTACACATCAGGTAAATTTCATACGTGAGCTGCACATTATGCACCTGACGCTTTCTTGGCGTATCGGAAGTGAACAACGTCTCGAAAGGAATGTCGAAGAAACCCTCTATAGACGTTTTTGGCAACGATTAAGATCGAGATAAATGGGATGAAATAATAACGAATGCAAATTAGAAATCACAAGGCGAGTTTTACAACTTATGGCTAAAAGGTATATTAAAGGTATTTCAAAGATTCTGCGAAAATAAAAACGAACTAACCGATCAGTTAATGTTCATCTAGTACTAAAATGAGTCTTTGAAGCATATGAACTTGAATTAACAACATCAGTGATTATGTGCAAGGTTACCTATCATTTTCTATATATCATTAAAGGCTAATTCGATTTTGCGCAATCTATTTCATTTTTTTTTGTGGGAAGATCTTTTTCTTTTGCTTGCAGAATTTTTTTCGAATTTTTTAAATATGTTTCAACGAAATTTTGAGTAAATTTTGTTGAAAATATTTTCAAGATCACAAATAGCAATATAATTCGGCATCATTATATATTACTCAGAAAATTTAGTTATATAGTAATGTCTTAAGCTTATCTATTATTTCAAAAATTATTAAAAATACTCCCTTACTTTCGCGCATAGAAAAATTACATTCAGATTTAATTTTATGTTGTTGAGGCAAATTTTCCTTGAAAAAAAGTATATTACGACAATATATTGCTCGCGAATATTTTTGTTTGTCTGAATGTCTGTCTGTGTGTCTGTCCACGCAATTTGAATGCTGCAACTATTGAAACTACGCTAATAAGATAATCTATTATGCATCCATAAAGCAAACCACTTTCAAATATTCACGCCGATCGATCAATTTCGATGATAACTATTTATATAAGAAAAGGATTATTTCGCACATGCTTTTCATTGATGATAATTTTATTTAGCATAAATTAAATCGAGCAAAAATGGCTATTTTAGGAGATTAGTGGAATTTATTGTCCAGATAAGCAAGATTAATTTTGAAATTTGCATATTGAAGAATATTTTTAAAAAACTCCAACCCACATGAATTCATTGAGGAAACAATTCGGATTGGCTCACTGCCATGATAGCGTCATAGAGGGAATCGACAACAACATAGGCGGTTGTAAACAGGAACCAAAAACTGTAAAATAGGACCGAAGAGACGGTATATAAAATGATGGGACCATAGAATTAGTTCATTATTGACGTTGATTGCACTAATAAAAGGTGTTTTAAAAAAAACAAGGAATCATTTGCGACTAGGAAAATATGCGTGCATTTCGAGAACGATTACAAATCTGGCATTAATTTAAGGGCTCCACAGCAGGTAAATGCTCCGGTTAATGCAAAGCAGTAAAATAAGCAAAAAAAAACGCCTAATTACGACTTATTTAATTATTTACCTTGTAAAGCATATTACTTTGATAGGTCATAGAAAATTAATTCATTAAAAAAACACTTCATTACAAGAAAATATGCATAATAAGTCGCAAAAATTTGCATGCTTAAAAAATAATAATAAATGTTTAGTCAGTATTAAGGTTGAAGGTCATATCTCATGAGACATTGCCATAGTAGATGTGTTAAAATATAAACAAATGTAAAATATTTTCTCTCTTGTAGAAATAATAATGATGCGGCTGATTGTTGACAAAGAACTGTATAAAACCTTTTTTTAAAGAATATTTTTATATATTTTTTAATTTTATATAAATAATACCTTAAAAGTAATTTCTATTCGGCTTAAAAATTAGCTAATGTTCTTTGATCAAGCGCTGAATCGATAGGCTCAATAAAATCGAAACAATTATTGAAATAGTCGGAAGCATATGAATAGTCCGATGATAGGTGATGCTATCAATGATCACTTAAAGTGCGACAACAGTTTATTTTTAGAGTTTAGCTTATTATCACAGAAACGTTGAAAGGGAAATATGAAATGCTGATTCCGTAAACATCATAGATTTTTTAATGCGAAATAATCGATTGATGCAATACAATGAGCAAATATCATCCGACTAATTCATTTAAATATTCAAATTTAGTGGAAATTAAATACTGATGCAAATTAAATATTCAAATTAGTGTTGAAGATATGAAGAGGAAATAAAATTGATGAATGAGAGGTAGATAATATTCTCAGACATTTGTTGAGTCATTAAAAATTGAAAATAGCAAATAAATATGATATATATAAGGCGAAAGTATTCAAATAAATTTATTAAAAAGAATGCATTTATAATCTAATAAAATCCATCATTTTCTCTAAGGTTTTAATTCCGATTACATTTTATCTATTTATAAGCGGAACCTATGGAAGAAAAGGTGGTACAAAAAAGAAAGTGGGTACTTAGTTCCCTTATTTATAAGTCAGAGCCCTCCTCTCTTGCAGTGCACGTCGATTTGAGGAGGGGATACACAGCGGTAGTGATAAGGAACTTTCGATGAAAGAGTTATAAGTGAAGAAATACGTTGATCGCATAACACTGATAAAGTGCATAATAATAAATCACTGAATGATAAGAGTTTTGCGATAATAATTTCAAATTTTTTAATGCGTATATAATTTCAATAGTTTCATTTTTAGAATATATTTTAAAATTAAAGAATGTGGAGACAATAATTTAAAAAAAAAACGAAAAATAATTATCAATCAATCAAACAAAATCTAATAGGCTATTAATTTCTCGATGCAATATCAATAAACTAACAATTTCTTTTCTCAATGAAATTAATATGTTTGAAAAATTTGCAAAACTTGAAATGTCTATATCGGCGATCGTCGAAGATCATCAAAACCATAAAATTTCACTCCTTAAGTCTAAAGAAATTGTGTTGATTTCCCACTACAAATTCTTCTCAATCATCGAATACAAATTGGATCATCAATCTCTTCAAGAGGATCGAAGAAATTTTTGAATGAAATTTTGCATAATGAACTAGAAAATTTGCATAGATAACTAATTTTCTAATATGTGAAGTGTTCAATTTATCGATTCGAATAGATCAGCGAACAGAATCGATCGATCAAGAACGAAGACGGAAATGGGAGAATGCAATACACCTCAATGTCCGATCATTGCAATAAACGAATACATAACTGTTCACTCATAAAAGTTGTTTCGTCCACGTATATTGATTAATTTTTTATAACATATTTATACGGTAGGTTTTATTGCGAAAGTACTTTCTACCGTAACATCAGAAAGTACTTTCGATTTCTACTCTAGCAATTTTTTTTTCTTGCAACGATAATATTCAACGCTTTCTATCGTCTAATTATTTCATAGCTATTGCAATGGCGCCATATTTAAATGATGAAATATCCTTTCAGTTGGGAAATCAGCTAATATGAAGAAGGAATAAATTTTCCCTGGGAAAATCGAATATAAGAGAAGAGGAAAAAAAAAGTGCAAAATGATTTATTCTAGGTCATTGTTTCCTATCGATAAATTCAATTGTATGTCTGCTTAGATTTTTGCAAAACGCTGAAGAAGATGAGAGACAACAAGTAATAGCGAATAACTGCAACCTGAAATTACAAGTATAGACAATATAAATGCGACTTTTTTTTCGATTTTTTAATAAAAAATTAACACCTCAAAGGTAATTTACATTGAAATTATATAAAATAGCTTTAAAAAATAATTGTAATATTAATAGTTTTATTTAATTTAGTTCCTAGAAATATGTAAAATTGCCCTTAATATCAGGTATATAAAGTGCAAAAATATTTTCACATTTTAGCTACGATTTGTTACGCTTAGCATGGTTGTAACTGGCACGATTCGAACCTCAATATTCAAACATACCTCTTCGGCGTAACGTGTGCCATTCTCGAACCCTCACCCCACTATGTATTATTCCCGAGTATATTGCATAGATTTTTCACGACATATTATCGATTGCAGTTGATCGACCACATTCCAACTTTTTCTAATATATCCATTAATTTACGATAATTTAATTTACAATAATTCTCACAAACAAATTATTTCCTAAGGAAATCATTTAAATCCTCGAAAAATTCGATCAATATTGAAAAATACGAATAAAAATAAAATTACTGTTTGAAAATTTTTCAGAGATATTGATTTTTTAAATAGTAAGAGAAATGCAACATTTGATGGCCATTTTGATAAAACAGAAAATTTGTCCATAAAAAAAGCGAATATTAAAATGCTCAACTTTTCGAATGATCAATATACGAAATCAATAAGAATCGATTTTCCAATAAGCAAAGTGCAAAAAAGCGTTTGCTGAAAAAAAAAAAAACGAAAAAGCGATGAAAATATTTCAAATAAAGAGGCCATTAAAAATGGCATGATCGTGTGACGTACGGGTTGAGGCTTTATAGCACCAATCGGATCAATGCACTTTTTTATACGTATGGACGCAAATGCACTTGCACACACACATATGCACACAGACACACATACACACGCACTCACACTTAAGTACACGCGTATACACAAATAGACAAAATCATTCATCTTGCTTTCGTGCCATTCTCAACGCTTTTCTTTTTCTTTTAGCTATCGATTTCACTTATATGCAAATATCGTAATTTCAAAAAAAAAGTGACGAAAAAATTTTCGCCCATCTATGTCTAAAAGAATTTCAAATATCTGTATTAATCAGATCAATAAATTTTGGAGTTCCACACAATTCGAAATTTTTCCATCTGAAATTTAATAGAGAATTTTTGAGGAGAATTTCCGATATTCAAATTTCAAAATTCGATCATTTAAATCGAAATATTTCAAAATAATCGAAAAGAGAGACGAAATTAGATTTTAATTAAAGAAAATATCCTAAAATATTTTTAAAAAGTAAAAATTTGCATTTCTTTTTCTTCAAATTCATTTGCATATAAAATAATTTCATCAATAATTTCAATCAAACATACTCTCTAAAAAAATCTATGAAAAAAAAAAGAAATTATTTGAAATCATTTCATATAAGAGATTTCTATATTACTCAATAAAATTAATCAAAAATTCAACGAAAAAAAAAAAGATTAATTATTTGAGAGAAATTTAATTCAAATTTCAAAGATTTTAGAAGAGTTTTGAAAAAAAAGAAATTTTTTTTAAAAGTATATAAAATAAAATTTGTTAAATTTTTATTGATTCATTGAAAAATAGAATTTTTTTTTAAAAAAATTTTTAGAAATTCTATGAAATAATCGAAATAATGAATAGAAAATTTAAATATTAGCTGAACTTAACGTTTACAATGAAATTGAATTGGAATTGATTGGAAATTAACTTAAATAAATCGAAATCGAAGAAAAACGGACTCTCGGAGATATGTCTATGAAAAAAAAAATGAATATATGATCGATAAAGAATAGAGATAAACCGTATACAGCTTGACCTTTACAGTCCTCCAATAAAAACGTCATTATTGAATTCGATATAAATACATTCAACCATCTATCGGCATGAATCGTTTTTTTCGCTAATTATTTTGATGATTGTAATTTGAAAACCGGAAATGAGACGTTCGTCTTCGAAAAAACTCTCAAAAAAATGTACACTCATAATAAAGGGGGAAAAAACGTTTCATTTCCAATTTAATTGCAATAAATTTTCGGTTTCTTTGAAAGCAACAAATATTCTAAGCATACTTGATTAATGAAAAATAAAAAGAAAAAGAATCTTTATTAATTCAATTTGCATATGCAAATCGCTGAAATAAATGATTAAAACTAGAATGAATTATTTGAAAAACAAATAGACATATTAAATAAAATAAATGACAATTTGAATGAATAAAGTAATTGAAAATTGAATAAAACTATTTAAAATAATTCAAAATTAAGATCGATAAAAATAAAAATACTCAGATTAAATTATAAAAATATTGACGAAAATATTAAATAATAGGAAGGAGAGCATTGAAGTTTTTATATCATTAAGTGTGTCGTCGATTTTATTATTGAACTCAATATCCCATAAGGAAAACGAATATGAGCACCTTAACGACTCATTCTAGAATTAAATGCTCATAGTAAAAAAAATCACATTTCTTAGAGAATGAAAAGAAGAAGAGGAAATGAAGATCATATGCAAATTTCCTGCTGAACTTAAAGAAGAAGAGGAAATGAAGATCATATGCAAATTTCCTGCTGAACTTAATTTCATCAGTAATATTAGCAAATTTATATTATTATTTATAACGATGAAACTATCTTCGTTATTCAAAAAAAAAAAAAAAAAAAAATTCTTCCAAGTCAATAAATGATCTGATGATGATGAATGGCGCACAGCAATTCTCTATAAATTATTGCTCAATTTGAGATGAAAAAAAAAATTCCATTTGAAAGATGTGTTTTTTTTCTCCCCCTCTCAGAAGCATTTTGCATCGATGAAGTTTTATGAAAGTTTGCAAATGATAAATGATAATGACCTTTATAAGTTTCTAAAAATAACCAAATCACCAACTAATATCGCCTGATCGAATTTAGAAAAACTTAATTTCATCGCTAATAAATGGAGGCAATTGACCCAATGATAAACTTAGAACAATTTTTAATGATTTATTACAAGATGCTTGATGACTGATCACTGATAAAAGTTATCACTAGTCCTATGAAAGGAAATGATATTTTGTCCTAGTTATCTAGAGAATGAAACTGACATTGAAGTCACCTGTCCAGTTAACAATCATCGAAATTCACCTGTCCACTTTACAATCATCGATTCAGAATTACCCACGTATTTTTTTAAAATGTATTCATAGTACCTTTTCGTTTTCTTTCAATTCCCATAGTTACTGAAAAAAAAAAAACTCATTTGGGACAATCGATGGATGTCCAAATGGTTTTATGCTTGATAGTTTCATTCTTTGTATCATACAAGTTAATATCTAACATGCTGAACTATGAATTATGTTAAAGAGGGATAATGTGTTCAAGAAAAGAAACAATCATAGTGAATAGAGTGTGTGACCGAAATATAACTTTTCGAGTTGTTTACCTTCGGCATATCGATCGCTGATCTATCAAAGATAGATTGATTTATGCAGAGAGTATACCTCATCTCATAGTTCACCTAGCTGATAGATGCATATATCGTATTATTCACTAATTCACTAATGACTTTATTTAACGCATTTAACTATATGTCTAGGCGAAATCTGGCATTTTGATTCTTAATCGCAACGATGTTTAGGAGTCGTTTATCCTAGCGATTAAAAACAAAAATGGAAAATATCAACAGAAGATTTGTTAGTTCCCTCAATAAGGACGCTAATGTTTTGTGCACTAGCTCTCTCTCTCTCTCTCCTTCGCCGTCTTTGTTTGTTTCTTTGTTTCTTTCTTTCTTTCTCTCTCTTCTCTCTCTTTCTCTCTCTCTCTCTCTCTCTCTCTCTTTGAACACTTTTGAATTCACATGGAATTAATTTCACATATATTCTTTGTATTCATACGTACAAGTCCTCTTCTTAGATCTTATAAATAATATTTTCTCAGAAATAAACGAAAGCGTGAAAAGATATTTACGTCAGCATTTCTTCATTAGAACGATGTAACCGTCTTCTTTTAGTAAAATTCGTTTAAAGAAATTACGAAAGCGTAATTCAAAATGATATCAAGGTGTAGAAGGAAAAAAAAAACTGAAACCTGTGTGCCGGTCAGGTAACGAGCAAACCTGTTAGCCGTTTAAATCATCAAAATGTTACGCAAGAGTGAACAGCGATCATCGATCTGCGATGTGTTTTGATCCTATCATATTTTGTACGTCCACCTCTTCAAACGGCTATTAACCACTCGAAAAATACTACAAATACCTAGCACAATGCATTATGCATAAATGGCATTATATATATATATATATATATATATATATATATATATATATATATATATATATATATATATATATATATATATATATATATATATATATATATATATATATATATATATATATATATATATATATATACATTATGGAAATAGCTAAAATCGATTTCAGAAAGAATCAAAGTGGTGGGAAATTATGAAAAAAAAGACTAAATTAGGCAGAAAGATTTTCCAAGAAAAGTACCATAATCGCAAATATTTGAAAACATTTAGTGAGCTTTGCAAACATTTGCACACGAGTATCCCACCCATCATTTTCGAAGATTTTTTGATGAGCAAGACTGAGTGATTAAATAAGTTTTCTTATCATTTCACGTTGATGACGACATTTAGTTGATCAAATATCATCAAGCGATCGCTCTACGGGAAAATTGATCAAGAATTTTGTTAGCACACGTGATTTACGATGAATTTATCCGGAAATAAGACGCTTAATGGTAAGCGTAATCAGTGTACGACCAGTGTTAATCATAATTATGAATATTGTTTTAAAAGTGAAGTATTTCTAAAGAAATAATATACGACATATCAATCACCGGAAATAGACTAATAAAGGTAAAATACCTGCGACAGGTAATGAATGCACTTAGATGACAGCGATAGTTCATACGAAAAAAAAAACAAGTCACAGTAAAGCAAATCTGTCAATAATAATCTGGCAAATAAAAACGAAATGGACGATCGCATTGATGACAAGAGAACGCCGATGAAAATATGGAAGTTTTAAAAAATATGTTGAATAAAATGACCAAATCTCAATATATTCCAAAATATTGTTCATTACATTAAAAAAAAAAAACTTCAGAAATTTCTCTAACGTTAAAATAATCGATAAATCAATAAAATCAATCTTATCAGTTATTCAGTGATCGAATGACGTCACATTTTTAATTTTTATTTTTTTTAATCGCTCTTGATTCATCTTAAATCGATTCGTTTTTGACGATTTTTTTAATTGGATCTTTTTTCTCCCACACCGATGATACTATCCAACTCAAAATATTTTTTTCCCTAATGATTTGCTATATTTGTTAGCGCTAATCTTAAGCTTGATTCCTATCTCTTAGCACTACATGAAATGAACTTCTCACAATGAGCTTTCACATAGTGGAATTGTCTTCTTTTTGAGGATAAAAGAGTTGTGTATTTTAGTGCAATTTTAATCTTATTTTAATTATCTGTTATCACATCTGGACCAGCTGCTCCGTGTTTACTGAACAAAAATATTGCAGGCATAAGTTTTCAACTTTATTTGATGTATAACTCTTGCTCTATGGTGCATTTTATGTGAGACAAGTAATCGAGGATGGAAATATTTGAAAATGCTAAGTGCAAAACTAAGTCAACAACAAAACGAGTTCCTTCATCAATCAAAAGAAATGCGATTGGGCGGACAACAGTGAGAGCAAAAGCAATGAGGTTTTTACACATCAATTGGCGTTGCTCTGTCTAGGTTGAAATTCTCGGCTGAACAAAAGGACAGACTAGTTGATTAATTAGTTAATTAATTAACAAATGAATGAATGAATAAATGAATAATTAGATGAATAATTAAATAAATAATATAGAGATGGCACTCAAAAACAAGTTTTATGCAAATTTTTCAAGTGCAATTCAAAATTTCAAATGTACTCGTTCATATTTTAAGTACAATTAAATCAAATATTGCTCTTTTTAGTTGAGAATGCGAGATTTTGCTTGTTCTCTTAATTGCACTTAATAGTAATGTAATGTGAAATGAAGTTTTACTACGTAGCGATAGTCTGATAATTCCCTCTAGAAGCACAGGTAAACAATTTTCTCGACTACCTTTATTGCCCTTTTCGTCTACTTTCAAAAAGTGCGACGTTATCGTACCCTCTCGAAGTAATTTCAAGAAATAAAAACAACAACAACAATCGATATCGATAAATCAATACAAGTAAATATTATTTTATAACGTATAAATATTAGAAACCATTCAAGTGGAACGTCTCATACAAAAAAATTTCGTATCAGGAAAATGTGTATATTTTCATATATATCTTTAAGATTTATTTGTATACTATTGCGTAGACATTCACTAAAACGATTTAAAAATAAATAAAAAGAATAAAGAATAAAGAATGAAATTATATTGAGAAGACCGATTTTTGAATAAATACATAAGACGGATGAGATGGCTAATCAATGCTAATTGATGCTTGATTATTCTACTAAAACAACGACTCATACCTGATTAATTTAGATATTATTTTCGTATGGATATTCATACCTTTAAGGAAAGAATATTCAATGAGAAAAAAGACCAATATATCGAAATATCTGCGTACTTTTAAATGAGTAAAAAATATTTTAATGTTCATTTTCTATAATATTCTTTACTATATTCATTAACGTTTACTCACAATATTAAATAATCGTTTACTGCAAACAAACGAATATAATAAAAGCGTAACGGTAAGGTAAATAGAGAAGTATATAGTAAAATTGAATGATAGAATATTGTCGTAATAGTATTTATTAATGATTAATATATATATATATATATATATATATATATATATATATATATATATATATATATATATAGAAGCCGAGAATTAACTAAATGATCCGCTATTGAAGAGAAAATTTCCAATCTAGTCCAGATTTTTTTGGTTAATATGGCATACCGAAAGACCAATAGGAAAAGCTGGACCAAAAGAAATGGGAATTATCAAATTATGCCTCAGTGATCAAATCATCTTTTCAAATATTTCAATAATGAGAAATCTCTAAAATAATATTTATTTATTCATTTAAATGGGAAATTGTTTAGGAGTACAACCGCATATTTGGCCTAGATGAAAAAAAATTTCCTCGTGAATTTGCCGATTAAAAAATATCGTGTGAAAACGATTACGTGCAAACAGCTGGCAATAAAAATCAACCGCTCTCTTTTTTTTTTTTTTTTATTACGAAACGAATTAAATGTGAAGTTAACATTCATACTACGAAAAAAAAATGCGATACGAACAAAATCATGCAAATTGAGCACCACCACCAACATCTCTGGATAAGTTTTTCGTCCATAAAAATCGTTCCTTTTTCATTTTTTTTTTCACTTCGAAAAATGAATTTCATTTTTTTTCGTTTTTTAAATTGTCGAAAAATTAGATGGCATAAATTAGATGAATTTAAGTTAGCAATTTTAATGAATAACATTTAAAAGAATATCAAAAAATCAATGCAAAGTTTTATTTAAGGAAAACGTCAAGTGAATATTAAAATGTTATCCTATTCCATAAAAAAATTTTCACTTTCAAGAGAAAAATTTTTAATGCCATTGTTAATATACATTTAATAAATAATTTGGAGTTCTAATGTAATGGTCGAATAAAAAAAAAAGAAATTCAAAGAGAGAGCAAAAACGAAGAGAAGGACCAACGAATGAAAAAATAATGCACTTGCAAAGTATTTAAAAATGAGAATACATGCATTTAAACTATTTAAAAAAAATGACAATAACCCAACTTGGAATCATTTCTCCAGATAAACTTTGATGCTCATCAAGAAGATGATCGGATAATAAATTCAGATTAGAATTGAAATTCCTAAAGAGTTGAGTAATTCAGTACTATACTAGATATAAACTTAAGTAAGCGATTTTATTTCAGTTAAACGTCGGGAAGTATTAGCAGAAATCGGGAGCCCGAACCTGTGGTGGTGGTGGTGGTCAACTAACGCTTCTAGTGAGCTTGAGCTCATGAATGTTTTCCGAGAGCTCTCAAAACAATTTTATGCACCATTTTTGGAGGTCTTCGAACCAAATTTTTTGATTGCCAATAATATCTATAAAATCTGAACACTTTACATCGATCCCTCCACATATCTAAGAGAAGTATATCGTCAAATAAATAAATAGCCTAGTAACATTTGCAGTGATCTTCGAGAAAATTTTTTTTCACGGCTATAGCAATAACGCCAATACAGGTGAGAAAGGTGAGAAAGCTTTAAAACAATCGTTAACAGATACAGGTGAGAAAGCTTTAAAACAATCGTTAACAGATACAGGTGAGAAAGCTTTAAAACAATCGTTAATCATTATGCCTCAGATATGATTATATGAATGTTGACCAGATGATCGGTGAAGCATATAACAGATAAGAAAAAGAGAATGAAGTGTGATCAATGCCAACTCCACTAATTTCATGAAAAGAAAGCTAGGCTATTTCATCGGTGAACATTGAAACGTTCGGTTAACATCTTATATCTCAATTACACTATTCCATCACAACAACAAACACATTTAATAAACTAATGAGCTGTTGAAAAATATATAGAATATTTTCACTTATGCACAACTATACTTCTTTATCTACTTACATATTCAACTTGGTGTTTTAACTTATCACAATGGAGCATTTAAGCTCATTCTTGAAATATATTACGCCTATATTGCTTAATGAAAGGTCGTCAAGACGATTGCATCAAATAAACTCATCTCCTTTTAATCTTACGATATGGAAGCGGAAAAAGACTCACTAATAAAAAGTTCGGGAAAAAAACACCTGAGATTTTCAAAAGGTGCATTGGAAATAATTTGAGCACACAAATGAACGGCTCGAAATTTAAGAGCGGTAAGTCAAACGACAAAACAGCTGCCTGAACTTTGAACTAACTTGTCTCTTTGACTTAGAATTTCGTTGAATTCAGTTCATGTCATGTGATGAAAAAAAAAAACTGATCGAAATCAACACTTATATAAAAAATTTCCAAAGCTATTGACACTCTAGATTTACTGAAGTAAAAATCATCAATTTCCTTTAGTTATTAGTACGATGCTTAGTCGCGTTCTAATCGATTGACCTTAGGGGATTTTCACGTCTTACATTTTTGAGTTTTTTTTTTAAATCTGATTAATAAGTTTGATAGATTATATAGCAAGATTCAAACATATATCTCTATAAACTTCCATGATATTGTAAGCTTAAAATAAGTGAAGAACCGTACGAGGATAGCTGGTATGCTTTTGCACCTAAATGATCAATCAATTCCACAGACTATCAAAGTTTTTCTTCAGATTTTGATCGGTCAATTCCACAGTTCCATAGATCTATAGGTTTTCAGTGATCAATCAATTCCACAAACTAAATTCGCACAGTTTTTCAATAATAGATTGGTTTTTTTTGGTAGTCCTACCTATACAAGATGAAGAACCGCTCCATATAAAGTCTGTGCAAATTTCCATATAAAGTCTATGCAAATTTCCATATAAAGTCTATGCAAATTTCTTCGCACGTATTTAAATGTCTATAGCCTTAATAATTGATAAAATCAACGCAAAATATAGCGAAATCGATATCGCAATGATGTATTTTATGCATATTAAAGCTATTGATTCGAGATTTATTGATTCATAAGCAAAAAACATCGAATAGAATTGCGAATATATATGCATATAGACATAGCGTCGCCATGATGTGTTTTAACAGTGTAATCTTGCAAAAGAGAAAGAAAAAAAAAAATTCAACGCTATTGCCCACACAATCGATTGTGCACATAACACAATCCCTATCGACATAGAGGCATATAGATCATTCATGAAAGATACTAGTTATTTCTGTTGCTGACTGTGCACCCACTCCTACCCCCTTTTCATCGAAAATTATGCGAACGACGGGAGAGGGTTGGGAAGAGGAATATCGATTATAGGGAGTTTCGATTGATTGACACTAAAGAGATGAGGCATTTGAATTTTTCGACATTAAACAGAGAAGATGTGTACGGCGAAGAAAGTTGAAAACGAAATCCATGGCGGAAATGTCCAATCGGTAAATCGTGAAGAACTAGATTCAGAAATAAATTTCAATTATTCATTCCACAAATATCGAGCAATTATTTGTTTAAGATTCTTGTCACATCATCTACTTTATTATCAGAAATACTACCATTATTTACATCATTATTTATACTTCAAATAAAAAGAGTTTTTAATACGAATTTATGAAATCGGTCGGTCTCCTAGAAGAATGAAATCAAAAATTCAACGCTAATAACGAGTTAGAATGAGATGATATGGGCAAATAAATAAAAGTTAACTATGAAATAAATGTGCATTATTACAAGCAATTTTATCATATTATACTTTAATATTACGTATCGTTAAATGTAAACACGAAAATTTTGTATTTGAAATAACGATTAAAATAGATATGAATAGTGGGATTGTGGAATCGAAACGTCTCGATTGTATTGTTGTATCAAGGTGAGCACGAAATGCGATTCATCGACCAAAAGAGAGTTACCTCACCTGAAAAGGTAGAAAGGTAGACAAAGAAAATAAAGCAAACAAAGTGACGCGTGTGCCTAGTGCACGCTCCACTTTGTTTGTACGCTCGCAGCAATCTCATCACATCAGAACGCAAATTCAACGATAGGGACCGTCGATATTTTTCAATTAAAACACTCTTTTTTTTTTTTTCAAATTCGATAAACGAAACAAATGATAAATTATGCTAGAAAATAATATTCTAATACAGGTATTACCAAAATATGCGTTTTTTTTTTGCATTCTATTCATCTAATTAAACAATTGCATAAGATACTAATAAATAATAAAACATGAAGTAGGGCATTCATATTTTATTCAATCCAAATATTTATGTATATTAAACGTAAATGAAATTTTTTTTTTCCGAACCAGTCGAGGAAATAAAAAAAACCGATCGATACAAAAATGTACAAAAATTTTTGAATTTCGTTGAAAATTACTCGATCAATCAACATAACAGATAGAATGCCGCTTGCAAATGAAAATGTCTTTCCAAAAAAACCTTTATAATTTCAAAAGAACCCTATAGAAGATCATCTTGTGGTCTAATTTGCACCCAGCAGCTTTCTTAATAGTTTTCTTGCTTGATTGTTTGCAGAATTGAAATTGCCAGACACACAGACCAACAAACAAACATATGAACAGAACAAGGTTGATTAAATTGTCGCGACAATGGGTGTCTATGTGTAAAACATTGAAATATAACATAAAGATATTTATGTCGTTAAATTATTGGATAACCTAAAAATAATAACTCATTGATAGATTGTTAGTGACAATTCGATCGTTATGGAAAAAATATTATGCAAATTTACTTCAATATTTCATTGCAATAAAAAAATAATTCATTTGGAAAATTTCTTGATAGATTTAGTTTATTAGAACATTAAGATTTTTTTTAAAAAAATTTATTAAAAGTTTATTTTAATTCAATTTCTGCATGAAATAATTAACTAGAGAAAATCAAAAATAAGATTTTTTTTTCCAACTATCAATGAGCGAATTGGCGAGCAACTAGTCGACTTATACCGTTTTTCAAAGAGTGAAAAAATTTGATTCTTTTTTTTTTTGAAAATATTATCATTATTGTAATTGATAGGGATAATGTGTCCCGAATACGTCAGAAAAACTCTCAAATTTTTACAAGAAGAGTTAATTACTTACCTTTAACTAGATATATTAATTACGAGAAATGGAGAGGAGGACCTTCGCCATCTCCTCTTCTCTGCTAACTCCACGAAGGGTTGCATATCAAAGAAACCTCAGATTTCGAAGGATTTTAGTGTGGGAATTACCCAGGAATATCGATATTAAAGAGCCTCGAGTGCAATTGTAATATTTCGTTGTAAAAGAGCATTACGGCAATATCGGAACATGTGCATTCCTGTTTGTCTGTCGTGTAGCTTTTCCTCAATAACCATTGAACATGAGGTTGTAAGATTTGTTGGACACGATATTCAACGTAAGGCGTTCTGCTGTAATAAATTTTACATAAGTCAGTCAACCCAAAATTCCTCGTAGCCATTCAAACATGCTAAAAAAAAAAACCATCTATACTTTGCAATACTCAGATTCTTATCTTATTTCGATCGTATTAAATTAGACGAATATTTTGCAGGTGAATTGTACGAGAAGCAAATCGATTCAGTTAAAACATGAAAGCACCTTGCTTTTTTTTTTCCTTATTTCTTATTGACAGCCGCCGAAACTAGTTGCTAGATGAACCGAAAATAAAAGCGCGGCGCACGTTGTGTTTGCTCATCTGGCACACTCCTTCGAATTTTTTTCCGTTGCCGCATCCAACTTTCATTCTTTATGTGAATGCTAGTTTGTGAAAAACAACAACAATCTCTGTGAACATATACTCACGATGATCATTCAGCAAGACAGCAGTGCCCTTACAAAGTGATTGTGTCGGGTTGCTGCAGCAGCTGGTCATAACAGATTCAAGCAAATGCGATCCAATCGTTTTAGGTCTCGAACCCATAGAGCGATACTGAGGATTTAAATTGAAAACGGATAATCAAATTTAAAGCGAAGAAGTTCAACACCGCTAACGTATGCATCAAACGGAGTAGGCGGACTATATATATGGGGACCGAACAAAGGAACCAGCAATAATTTAACCTCAGAAATATCTACATTTCCCGAGAGCAACACTCGGACACGACTAGGTCCTTGTTCTGGAGAAATCCTTTGGTCCACTTACTCATATAAGAAGAAATGACGAGTGACATCCGCTCACTGGGCTTCATCACCTATTATTCAACGTCTTTGAGGTTTATTGAAGAATAGCAAGGGAATAGGCAGTTGATAGGTGAAGATCGAGTTACTACGCGTCATAAGCAATTGTGTAAAATTCGTAAGCGCTGCAGCCCTATATCACGAAGTACCTTTTATCGTAAAAAGGCTTTCATAGAATATGCCAAAAAAACTGCTCAAATCAGGAACCATTACCTTTAGTGCGACGGTTTTCTTTTCCAAATTTAAAACGCAGCTAAAAATCCATTCCACAAAATGGAATCCCAATATTCACAGGTTTTCTCTGGGATATTAGATTGGAGGTAAAGGACCTCAAATTGAAAAATAAAAAACCTCGACTAGCACACAAAAACAACCTCTGATAATGACTGCATAACATTTAATCAATCAATCGCCAACGGGATCGTCACAGTGGTCCGACATATGCGCACGAGCTAAATAGAGATATCAGAGAATTGGACAGCACCTGAAATTATACTAAAAATCGAGGATCTCATCACGGTATGGTCCTCGCAATTAAAATTTCGACTGGGAAATTTCAAAGATGGGCATTTTGGACTATGCTGAAACAATCCTGGACTTCGGGAAACATTTAGCTCCTAGATTTCAGAACGACGACTGATTTCATTCTGGATTCTCGGCTCTTAGGCGGGCAATTTCGAGAAACAACAGATCTAGGGATCTCCGATTTAAGCAATCTTGGACTTTCAAGGCCTTCTACTTTTATATCCAAAAGAAATAAAATTAGTTGCCATACTAAATCACTCAGCACGTGCTGACAAGCCCGAACATTCCTGTTCAGTGCCTCGCCTTAAACTACTCTATTCATCACTCACGTGCTTATATGAAACTCGATGCAGGTGAATTTCACAGTTTCACCGAATCACCGAACTCAGTATGTGCCACTCTGCTTACGTAAGCAATGTCGATGGTGCCAAATGCGAAGATACAATGCTCAGAATCGAGCCCTTCGTGAGCTGCCCTCCCTCAGGATGTTCAGTACTGACAATCACGCGCTATTTGCTGAAATCTAGCGCTTCAAACCACTCGACCATCCGTGCACACCTTTCTGTAACCACTGAAAACGATCTGTCACGGTAGTAAGCCAATGGCCCTCATTTCAGATTTAAAATAGTTGCACGGAGTGGGGTTCGAACCCACGCATCGATCACGATACCAGAATTCTCAGCGATGATATCCAGGAACTACTCGCTTAAGTCTGGCGCCTTAGACCACTCGGCCATCCGTGCACATGGTGTTGCAAAAATGGTCTACCATCATCCCGCCCAGCAGTGTCGACGATGCAGTGTGATGATAACGAGGTTCAAAAAAGTGGGGTCTTAACCACAGAATGGTGTGCCAATTGCCCTCATTTCGCGTCTAAAGTAATTGCACGGAGTGGGGTTCGAACCCACGCATCGATTACGATACCAGAATTCTCAGCGATGATATCCAGAACTACTCGCTTAAGTCTGGCGCCTTAGACCACTCGGCCATCCGTGCACATGGTGTTGCAAAAATGGTCTACCATCATCCCGCCCAGCAGTGTCGACGATGCAGTGTGATGATAACGAGGTTCAAAAAAGTGGGGTCTTACACCACAGAATGGTGTGCCAATTGCCCTCATTTCGCGTCTAAAGTAATTGCACGGAGTGGGGTTCGAACCCACGCATCGATTACGATACCAGAATTCTCAGCGATGATGTCCAGAAACTACGCGCTTAAGTCTGGCGCCTTAGACCACTCGGCCATCCGTGCACACATGCTGCACCCGGCTTCTGAAAACAGGCGACGATCCTCATTTTAGCGATATCGAGGGCGCGTAATGCAACGAACACGACGCTCGTAAGCACGCGATTCTACTCTATCAAGTCGTGAACCACTTGCCATCATTTCACCTTTAAAAGGTATGCGCGGAGTGGACTTCGAACCCAAGCATCGATCACGACACCAGGATTCCCACCATGGACACCCTCACACTACTCGCTTAGGTCTGGCGCCTTAGACCACTCTGCCATCTGTGAGCTTTGGGTGACTCCGAGACTCTTGGAATAGGAGTAGGTGCCTTCGGATGGCTAATCGAATTAGACTCATCACTCATTTTCATCAATTGTTGCTAACAACCATTCGTTTATTTCTTGTTTGGAGCATCTGTTCGTTCTCTTATCTCTTTTTTTTTTCATCCGTTCAGCACAGCAATTAATTTCAAAATGAATTCTCATCTTCATAATTTTTTCAGAGCTTTTTTTTCAGTGCGTTTCATGTCTTAATCAATTTCTTCACTTTTGTGTCTCCCCTTGAATTACTCAATAATTTTGATAAAAAGTAAAGCTGTTTACGTGGTACAAATGATAAAAGGTCTGAGAATTCTTATGATCCCTTATCACTGTAATCCTCGAAAAAGTGAAATACCATGGAGCGGGGAGGGAAAGGAAGAGAAGGAAATAATGAAACAATTACGTTTACGCCATCTTCACGTTCAACAGTCGGAAGTGCTTTTCACCACCAAGTTTGAATCATTTCAGTTGCCTTAAGTCAGCAATTTCGAGAAACTGTTAGCAGGACTCTGTTACATTCTGAGTGAACACGACTCGAGTTTTGTTCGTCAGCAAGAAATATACTTGCGCATAGTGTAATTTGAATCTACACACATCAATTGTGCTGATAGTATATCTAACACAGGATTTATATATTCAGGTATGATTTGCATGTATCGATGGTTATTTTTTTCAGGCATCAAAAATCACTCATGTTTATAAGCAAAAACCTGGAAATTCCTCCAAAGTCTGCTTCATCCCCCCCCCCCCCCCCCACCTAGCAAAGAGTCGATCATGCTACAAGCAAAGCGATGCTTGAAGACGAGACTGAAGCCGACCTACTGCACCGAGATATTTTTATGAAAGAATTCAGTGTGTGCAAATTTTAAGTGCAAAAAAACGTATTCGATGACGTATGAATAATAAAGAAGGTTTAAATTTAACAAAAACCGAAGTGTTAATCCATTCTTAAATCTTCTAACCTTGTTTCAATTTGTTGTTGCAGTATTTGTGCTTTTCCCCTTCTTCATCCCACCAATTCCCCTTAGTGATTAAACCAAACAGCCTCTATAAATTTAGCTTCATGCAAGTGTTAACCGTTTGATGCCATTCTCTCAGTTACTTTATAGCGGAAAACATAAGAAAACACAAGAAGGATTTCTATGAGGGCATAGCAGAAGTATATATATATATATATATATATATATATATATATATATATATATATATATATATATATATATATATATATATATATATATATATATATATATATATATATATATATATATATATATATATATATAATGCTACTTTCTAATCATTTAAGAATTATTTAAATTATTCGACCAAAAATGTTATATTTTATTCATGTTATTTATTATTTATGAAAGTAATAAATGAAGGCAATAAAATCTTTGAGGATGTGCACTATGGCTCGTCGCTGGAAAGGCAACGTTCTCAACATCTAAACTTAGTGGACGGCTTTATGACGTATAATTTGGAGTATTATTTTCGAGCTATTATCGACCAATCCTCTAAACGTTTATTTAATTTTATAAATGAGTTAAAATATGTTCATGTAGTCGTCTCCTGTTGTGTTAACTTCAATTTATTACCACAAAAGTGGGTATGCATTTTATTGCGCCAGATCTCTTTCTCTCTCTGTCTTTCTCTCTCTTTTCTCTCTCTCTCTCTCTCTCCGATAGGGATCTAGGAAATTTCGTCTCACATGTGAATATATTATTTATACTTAATAAATAGTAAAAGGTCTTGCACATAACAACCTTAAATCCACCGTCATAGCACTAATTATTTAAAGCCGTTCTTCATTTTAATTAAAATATGGCTGGTTCAATTTTATTCAGCGAATTTCGAATTAATTAAATAATTTATCTCTCTTCAATAAATTCAATTTAAATATATATCAATGCATCTGAATATCAAAAAAAAAGAGCGTTTGTTCTATGTTTAATTCTTTCACTTCCAGAATATCAAGCTATGATTTAAAATGCGCAAATAAACTATTATTCAATACGGTTAAATTTGCAAAACTTTCATTCAATAAGAATTCAATATTATTTATCGGCATTCAATTTCATAAATTCGTTACGACAACAACGTTCATCTCGTATCGTAAGATTCAGATGCCCAAAAAACAGCTAAATAAATGGTTAGTACTTCTGATGCCATGTTAGCAACGTTGGATAAACGTCGTTTATATCGATCGAAATGTGCCTCTAAGAGAGTGTGGCTAACGACGACGAGCCAACGAGCGCATTGTCCCTCATCTTCTCCTGACGATCATTCTGCGAATTCGATTTTTTTTCCTCTTTTCGTTGTTTCTTTACTGTTGCATAAATAAATACCAAACAATTAGATTTTATTGAGTATATTTGTTATATATATATATATATATATATATATATATATATATATATATATATATATATATATATATATATATATATATATATATATATATATATTGTTTGTTTGTTTATTTATATTTATATTTATATAATAAATACAATGTGTATAATGAATACTAATAAATACTAAATTTTGTAAATACTACGAATATCGATATTTTTATAATATTTAGACGGTAAGGACTTTTACTCTCTTTTTTGTTCTCGAATTTCGTGAAAATATTTGAAAATTTATCTATATGTTGAGATTATATACCGAAGTTTAGCTAAACGTTAGGTAATAATCTTTCATCCCTCTCAACTATAATTCCCTCACGCCATATTCCATCCAAATATTAAACAAGTTTCAAAATATTACTGTCGTCGAATTCCGCACGTTTTTGAGATATCAGGCAATTTCTTGAAACTGCTTATAATTTCCGATAAGGCATAGGATAGAAGCATAGCTTCAAACAGGTGTTTTTCTTCCACCTATAAATATGTACTTTCATTGGTTCCATCCCCGTCCGGCTTCAGCACCTCAAAACAATTAGAACGAAGTGACTGGCACCTCCCTTTCTTCCTTTCCTTCCGTGAAATATACTCTCACATCTATCACTGTGACACTTCCGATTACTGCGAAAAAAATATGCGTTGTTTAATTTCCCAAATTCACGATTGAATTCCATGAGGTTATTCCACCAGAAGTTAACCATTAGACTCTTAAAGAAATTGCGGTTATCGAAACGCTAAAAAAAATTTAAATATATAATTTCATTAATTTATATCAGTGGATATATCGATCAAAACTTATCAAAATTGAAATCTATATGAGAGTGAGCAATTTTTATAAGTTCCAATAAAAAGTGAACAAAATTGATGAATTTATACTCATCGGAGTTATTATTTCTTCACGATTACTATATAATAAATACTATTATTTTGAAGAAAATTTCTGCAAGAATATTATTAACATTCGATAGAGAATAAATAAATATATCATATTTCAAGAATTTTTTTTTTCTTCGCCATATCTAATATAATTATGAAATTAATGAAAATTTTATGCGCTGAAATTATGACGTTGATTAAAGTTTTTTTTTTTTTATTGCTATGGTTGTATTTAAAGAGAATGATAATAGCCGAAACTTGATATGTGGAAAATTTTCTCCAAGGTTGAATAGTGGTGCATTTATTTTCGGCGTTCATTCTATGAGCGCTACTCAGAATGGAACTAGTTGCATCAGTGCACATAATGAGCATTCCACCACTATGTTGACGAATAATTTCTTTCCAAACATCGTCAATGCATTTGCCTAAGCGAGCGTTTTTTTTTTCGGATTTTTTTCGCATCTGCCCATTTTTTTTAAGGCGATAGAGGGAGGGTTTCGATTGGTGTGATGTTTTGTTCCGTCATAATTATGAAGCTGATTAGCTCTATCTTTTGTTAGTGTTGTTGTTGTGGTATTAATTTTTGAAATGTTTTTTTTTCTTCAAAAATTCTTCTCAAATGATGTGAAAATTGTCCGCCAATTGCCAAACGTAATATTTAAAAATTACATTTGGCTTTAACAAGCCTTCAGTTATAGACCCCAAGCGATATATCTCCCAATTTGATTATTCGCCTAGCAAAGTTTTTGTTTTCAGCATCCAAAGCATTCAAGCCATCTATCGTTAGGCATATTCCCTCCACTTTGCTTCATAGCCATCTAAATTCGGCGTTTGAGTGTGAATTCACCGTTCGTTGTTGGCAAATCGATCGCAGGTGGGTGTTATTGTATAGCTGCTGACGATGAGAGTCGAGTGTACGTTGTTGTGTTCAGTTGTCGGTTAGGAAGTGTGTTGTGGCAATTGTAAGATGTTGTGTTTGTTGTGCAACGAATCACTCCCACCTCTTACGGATAGCTAATACTTTCATTTTTTCCTTCAATGATCACCTTGATTGGTCCATTTTTTTTTTCGTGTTAATAATTTCCTTATAGGTGTATAGACAACCTATTATGAAAATTTAACGCATCTGTAAAAAATTAACACCCCCTTCCCCCATATAAAAAAAATCCACCTTAACACAATAAATAATTTAAACAGTTAATTAAATTTGAAGTTTATTTTCTATACGAAGATAAAATGAAATGCGTAGACTCAAAAATTATTTCCCACAATATAAAGATATATTTAGCATTTGAAGTTTGTTTTATTACGATCGTTTGTTCCATTTCACGATTGGTTTGAAGTATATATTCCACATCGATCAGACGTTGATTGGATAAGCGAAAAGCGCTTTCATGATTCAATGTGATCTCAACATCTTTGTAGGAAATAATATTTTTTTCATTTTTCTAGGAATTTTTTCAATATTGCATTTTTAATAAATAAATAACTCGTTTTCCATTTATTTATTCGAGTTGATTATAACGTAATGATTACTGATATAATTAAATGATAAAACTGATAAAGGTAAGCATTAAAAAAGGAAAAAAAAAAGATCAAAAAATATAAGAAAACTAGTGATAAGCAGTTATGAAAGAGACGAGAACATCTCTATGTTTCGATAACACCTGTTTGCTATCGGCTAACTATTACGTTTGCTCTCATTTCGCGGAAATTGCGACTAATATTCGTATCGTTGAAAGAGATCATATGTTGTTATGAAGTGAAAAAATTCTCCGATATATTTCTTTTTGAAAATAATATTGCATTTTTATTTCTTTGCTATTTTTCAATTCTATTATGAATAAAAAAAAATAATCAATAAATGAATTACCTTTTCTTCAGGTAATAATTTTTTTCTCAGGTAATTTATTATAAATTATTTCTTAAGTGATTTTTCTTCCCGAGGTAAAATTTGATTCGTTTCCTCTCAACGTAACTCATTGCTATTAATTCTTCTTTGACATGAATATTACTTCAATCATATACTCGAATGCATAAAATATCGATTATATCACCCATACTTGTGCAATCATATTTCAGGAATTCAGGAATAATAGAGGGTGGGGAAAGGGATGGGAAGAGGGACCGAAGTTGGAGGAAACTAACAAACCCGATTCCTTCCTCCACTCAAATGAACCATCACGTACTGAATCTTCTCGACGCACTAATGAATGACATAACACAACTTTTTTCGCCACTCCAATACACAATTGAAGTAATTTTCGAGTCGAGCTTACTCAGTTATTACACAATGATTGTGTTGAGGTCAATGCGCTCAACGCCTACAATTTACGCACTCCTAGAGCATTTAAATTCCTGTCGTTGCTCATCCAACGATTAAGGCGGAAGTGATATGTCCTTTCAATCCTTTACCGTAATCCTCAATTTATAAGCACTGAGGTTTTGTGATTTTGAATAAACTCCTAGAGCCTGATGTAGATATTTTTCAAGAAGGTTGTGCATATACATTAAAAGATAAAATATGGGCATCCAAAGGATACGGCTACACATAAATCTAAACTTTCTATAATAGCATCAAAAAGTCTATAACGAATATTGGAGATGAAATGCACTTTGAGCGTCTCTACTCTTTTTTTTTCACCTCAGTATAGTTGATTATTTTGTGGATATTCTTTTAAATCTTAGTACTTTCTGGATGCATTCGTGAAATATGATAGAGCTTTGAATTGTTACCTCTGAACGAAAACTTTTTCGTTTTTATTGTTTAGCTGTGCTTTTTATCGATAATTTAAGTGTTGTATAATAAGCAGGGGTTTAAAAAAAAATTTTTTTTTTGGATGGGCCAAAATTTATAGCATCGCAGATGAAATATCGATGGATATAGTAAGGTGGAAAGCGTAGTGCTTGAATTTCTTAACATCTAGTCATATTTCGATGTCTTTGAATTGAAACTTTTTTGTCAATTTGCTTTTTTTTTCTGAAGTAGGACCTCAGGTTCCGCATATGAAGCGTGACTTATTTTAGTGATAGAAAGTGATTATCATATCGATATACTAATGCTCCTATAGAGCACCATTTGTGAGGAGACAACATCACTAGAAATTTGAGAGCATATATGCTGCACATTTCATCATTGTTTTTTTTCGTTTTTTCCCGGAGCCATAAGGAGTTTCCTATATTTTACAGTTGTTTTTGTTGACTTGATATTTCATCTTCAACAACTATTAGCCTTCTTTCTGTTTTGACTACCACTTCGAGGTGTACCAATGAGATAAAGTATGGGTGTTTATTTCAACGTATTAGTGTAATTGTTTTTGCCTGAATCGCTATGAAGCATGGGAAGTAAGTCCAGGATAAGCTTAAGTAATGATTCGATATCGAGGAGAAGATAGTTGACAAATTTTTGCATCTCAAAGAATACACGTACTCTTACTACTTCCTTGATATACCATCGACGAATTAATAAGGATATGAAATTCAGCTTTGCCGAAAAACTTGTATGTATCGAAAATGAAATGAAGAAAGGGATGAGATGACTTTCAAGGTTTTCTCTCATTACTTCATTACTAGAGAGTGTCTAATAAAGTAATGCTTCCGATTTTCATCCATGCATGTCATTAGTAAAACAGTCAAATGGTCATTATTGTCCACTGTGTGACCATGACCGAGTACTTTCTAATTGTTGTCGTGACCATATTGGCGTCTATTTACCTTGCTGCTGCCGTTATATGTTAATACCCTCGTATTTGCTCATCTGCGACGCTCAACGTTCGTCAACCACCTTTAATTGTCGAATTTTTCAGTTACTTTACATTACATTTTTTTCTAATTTTTAGCTAATTTTCGGGTCACCTAATTATTCGATTACCTATCCCATAATTGGTAAATATCCCCCATAACCATAGGGATTGAACACATCGACTTTGGTTGGGTATGAGTCTTTCCGGATGGTTTATACTATATAACCTCTCGTAATCTTGTTCAATTTTAATTTTGAAAGCTTTATTTAATTTTCTTTGCAAATATCGCAAGTCATCTTCACAGAAGCAATGGAGTATGCACATTTCTTTTTTTTTTCGTATACCTTTACCTTTCATCACGAATGAATGATTGTTGCATTGTATAAGGTTCGATGAGAGGCGGAAAGTTATTGTTGAATATAAAGTGCGATCACTTTGGAGAAAAAGAGTAATGAGCAAGACGAAATTTTGCATTTATTAAATTGCAAAGAGAAATTTTATTGCAAATAATATCCTCTGCGTACGATATGTTAATTTATGACCATGCGCAAAAAAAAAATCAACTGGATTCGTTTATCCAGAATCGAGTTAAAGTAGAGAAACTAAATTCCGGAGCACAAGAACATTTTCCGGATTAATCGTTTATCATTTCTTTCTTCGATAATATGACTCATTAAGCGATCATTTTTCAGCAGTCTCCTATAAAAATCTACACAATCGTATAATAAACTCTAAAAAGTAAAATTTTCAAGTTGCATTTTCATAAAAATCCACAATAATCCGGAAAATTTTACATATTCCGGAAAAAACTAAAGAAGACACTTCAATCCTCAAAAAGCTCCATCACTCCATATAAATTCCATAAGCAACGTTCAAAATCCATGAAAGAGAAAAAAAAGTAATAAATAATCCTCTTTTGGCATGAATTTCTCATTTTTCATAAAAATATGCATAAAAATATTTTCCAATCTGATTCGTCTATCAACAAATTCGTCATACAAAATCATATGCCAATATTCATTGCTCTATATGAGCTCGTTAAAAAAAAATGACAACGCAAATAAACTTGAAAAATTAATAAAATTTTAGAAAATATAATTCAAAAATATCTTCAGAAAATTGTGTTTGCATCGACGGGTGGTATATGTCGCATCACCGTTGAGGTATCCGGTATTCATTGAAGATGTCTTTATGCCTCAGATCCATTCCATGGGGTTCATTGAATGCAGCTGTGATCTCAATTGTTGGATGCCTCACTTTTGCGATCCTCTTCGATGGCGCAATGGAAGGCTTCTCAATGCAGGTAATGTGTCGATATTTGTAACGTTGATGTCGATTTAGGATAAACGATTTAAGTGAACTTATAATCAAGCTATATGAAAGAATGTATATTGCAATACTATCTTCATTTTTTTTTTCTAATTGTAGAAGAATTGAGTGCATTACCTATTGACTATCATACGACTAGCTTTGGTTGACATTTTCGAAAATAGATTGGAAAGGACTTAATATAATTAATATCTCTCAAAGAATGTCGGAATGTGAGATATCAATTATGAATCTCCAACCTCCGCCTCCCATCTTGAGCATCCATAAGGTCTAAAAGATCAGGAGTAAGGGGGCGGGTTGGGGGGAAATAATCGACTTGAGGGGTTATGCGTGAAATAATTTCGGTGAGCCCCAAAAAGCGACTCTATGGTCGCGTCAACGCAAGAATCGTACCACTTATAAACTCAGTTGGTATGATGCATATATATATTATAGTGCGATTACCTGTGTGAAACAGCTTAGCGTCTTCGAATTTCTGCTGGTTGGTCCATTGTTCAACACCTTGACCTTTGACCCCTAAAATAATGAAGCTGCAACACCTCTTCTTCGTTTTCTTCGTCTCTTCACTGCTCTCTGGTAACTCTGAAACCAAAAAAAAAAGAAAGAAAAGACAACGGTAGATGCATTACGGAGCCCTTTAAGGAAAGGATTGTCGTTGGTTCTGGTGGAGGCGAAAAGCGATTTGGTGAAAATAGAAAATTAAAGAATTTTTCAACAATAACAAAAAGGACCTGAATTTTCAATTCTATTTCATATTTCGTCCTCTCCTCCCCTTCCTCCTCTCCATTCCCTCTTATGCAATCATCCCCCTCTTCCTCACCGTCCCTTTGTGTTTATTAGATCATTGCTAATAAGTGGTGCTGAAATATTGCAATATTTATCGCTATATGTGAGGATAGAATGAGGGGAAAAAAAATCATTGAGAGAATTCACACAAAACGAGATTGTCGAATGATTTACACATAGCTTCGTTAGTCAAAATTTTTTTGCTTTCATTTCAGGACAAAAAAGTTCGTTTAGCGGTATAATTTATAATAGATTGCTAAGAAAAAATTGCAGTCGATTTAATGCAAAACAACTTATAACACATTTTAAAATAAAAGAATATATGAAAGGATTTAATTATTGCACATAAATGGAGAAAAATATGAATTATTTAGTTCTAAAAATGAAATTAAATAATAGTGGAAATAGATGAGAAAATCTTGAAAAGATATTTTGCTGATTATGTGGGATAGAATTTCCGTCTAAATTTGCTAAAAATTTTGAGCAAAAAAAAGTAAAAGAATAATATGATCACAAAATATGGAATAAAATGATAGAAAATTTTCTTAAAGTTGTTTCTTTTAAAATATATGATGAGATAATTTTTAAATTTATAGGTTAATACTCTCTTCCCGTTGGGTTCATTCACATTTCGTTGGGTAATTACCTTAATGACGATATTTTTTATATTGCTCGCAATTACGTTCCTCTTTGTTGGGGCAACATCGACATCAGGTATATATAGCTAAACATATTTATTATAGAGGTATAAACTAGTAAAAATGTTCTATTCTCGTCGATTTACAAAGGAAAATTAGTTAGTTCATTTATAGATTTAAAAAAAATATTTTAATGAAAAAACTAGAAAAAACTATGATTTAATACGCTTAAAATATTTCATTAAATTAAACAAACGTTTTTTTTTAAATCGTGAATTTTTTTTTTTTTGTGAGATATTATTTTATTATGTTTATCCCAATCCCATATCTCTTTCTTTTCACATATATCTTTACCGTTTACAATACATAATTAGGATGAAGTGTTTTTGAACGTTTTAGTAGATCTTCTTTCAAATTATAAGGGGAAACTGCGGTGAGCTAATTTTTCCGTATGAAGCGTATCGAGTGGGACCAGTCAACTCTACAGGCAGCATACGAGAAACTCGTAAGTAGAGGTGGTCGAGCAATTGAAAAATAAGAAAATGAGGGGGCAGGGCGCACGAAGAGTTGGCCCACCATCTTTTTTTTGGCTCTACCAAACACGGGCAGCATTTTCTATTCGCGCAAGAAGGTTCACTAGCATTTCTATTCTAGTTTATTAGCAATATAAAACTTAACGACGACTAAAAACCTACCAACTTAGAGCATCAACGCATACACACCTACTCCTTGAATCTACAACCAATACAATTAGAGCTATAGCGCCGAATTGCATCGTTTACAATAGTTATCATTTGAATAAAAAAAATGCAAGTAAAATTGCGATTAAAAAATTTACGTAATTACCCCCATCACTATGGTATAAACCTTGGAGGGTTTATCCCATAACGTTTACAAATTCTCACCATTAGAGCATTTTTGGTTTAAAAAAAAAGTTAGATAAGGAGGTATAGCGTCTTTATCAAGGACAACAGTGATTGTACTTTCGATTTGTGCACTTTGATCGCTCTTTATTATCGGTTTTCATCACTCAAATTGCATCGATTTTTCCGAGTGTTTTTTTTTGTTAATTATGAAGGAAAAATTTCAATTCTAAAAAGTGATGAAAAAAATTTTCAATTATTCTATATGAGTTTTTGATAGTAACTTACTAGTAACTTTGATAGTAACTTTGATAGTAACTTTGGTAGTAACTATAGTAATAGTAAAATTCTTAGTCTTTTTTTTTCGAATAGAATCATTCTTCGGCGATTCGAAATGGTTGGCGAATTTAGATTAACATTGATGAATGATGATCGATTTTCGACTATTAGCGGAAATGATAATAAATATACAGTGAAAATTGATAAAAATATTTGACAGATATAATTTTATTACTTCTCAAGAATGATATTTTTTCCGCCGTAGATAACGAATAAGTATTACTTTCTGTTGAGGATTCGAAAAAAAATTAAAAATTTAATCATTGATCACAGGTAATTTTAAAAAAAAACTCAAATAATGAACACTTTTTTCAAGTACAGTAACTATCGATAAAATACGTTGAAAAGAAAATTTGCAGTTTCCGTAAAGCTTAGCAAAAAACCGGAATCGTTAGATGACGCATCAATGTTATCAAAGATTATTACTTCACGCTTTCTACTTGGAGCATTTACTTTATCAACGATGGCACTAGGTTTGTTTTATCGATTCATAGACCTAACCTTATAGGTGTATATTTTTTTATCCTATCATATATTCGAATTTTCTGCTGATACAGAGATTAATTTCTAATATCTGATATATTTGTGATATCCTATATTTTTGCTGATATTATGCATATTAAAGGAACTGATAAGAAATTTTACGCAAAATTCCTATGAACAATCAGGTATAACATTAGTCAATTAAAAAATGAATTATTATCCGATGAATGAAGGAAATGTTGGATTAAATCTTATTTATTGACCAACAGTGTGCGGCAAATATCTTCTTGGAAAAGCATAGATTGGACAGATAGATATGTAACAACGCATTAGAAAAGTGTGTTGTAGTGATGAAACCTCCTTATGCTACAATATCGTTTTCTCCAAACACCTCCCACCTCTCCCCTCCCTCCTCCATGACCATTTGAAAACGTTTCAAATGTAATTGTCGAATTTTTTTTTCTTATGAATTCAAATACCCATTCATATTGCAGTATTGCTATGGGCATTAGTGGTATGTATGAGTGCTGTATTGACATCATTATATTTCGTCTTTATTGGTGCGATCTATTCGTTTTGTGCACTTGTCGATCAACAATGCTTCGATTTCACTGTTCTATTACCTGCTCTCATTAATCGACTCAGTAATAAGGTTCTGTTTAATTTCTGATTATTTATTTCAGTTTAATTTAATTACTCAAATATTGTTATTTATTTGTCTAGTAGAATGTATGCTGATCTCGCTGATTAAATCAGTTTAGTTCGTTTTTGTAACTCGAATATTCTTTTCAATATTCAATTACACGTATCCTTCTCAGCCTTAATCTTCGGCTCTTGGGTGCAACGTTGGTGTTACATTATAGATCATTAATTTCAAATATTTGAGCAGTTATTTAAGTATTCAAGTATAGACATCTTCAAGTATTCAAGTATAGACATATTCAGATATTCAATTGTTACCTGTTGTTGAACCTGTTTAAATTGCACTCTAAATACAATACATCTTCCTTGCAACGTGTGATTATTTGATTGATTAAATCTAATTGCTGAAATATTGTCTCCTGTTTTTATTCGTTAATGAAGTTTTCGTAGCCGTTCTCTAATTCCTCATACAATTACACAATCTTAATAATTAAGTTATTCTATTTCTATATATCGTTTATAGTTTTGGCTAATTCTTTGACATGGTAAGTCATTAAATTCATTTGCAATCATCCAACGGGATTTCGACGACCAACAAAAAGAAACAAATTGCAATAACCCTGCGGAGTTGTTCTATTACTTAAGATTACTCGATTTTTGAAGCGAATGCATTCTGAGAGAACAGTCATTTCCTTCTAACGTTCAGATTAGAATCTTCAAAAGGGAATTACTTGAAAACGAGGCTATCGAAACAAACGTAGAATGGAGAATTATGGGTACTGGAAACCTCTTTATCTATAAGTGGTAAAAATGGGTGGATTGGAACCGATGAAAATTATACGACCGGAGATCAGAAATAAAAGTAGCAAATATCTGGAAATGTTTTTTTCATCCACCTATCAGCATATATATATATATATATATATATATATATATATATATATATATATATATATATATATATATATATATATATATATATATATATATATATATATATATATATATATATATATATATATATATATATATATATATATATATATATATATATATATATATATATATACAAAGTTTCTTCATGAATGTTTTTTTGGCCTCCCAGCCTATTCCATTACATCCGAAGGTTTATTGTTTGTTTCCCTTATTTTTTTAGACGTCAGCACACTTTGAAAGGTGAAATATTGAGTTAGACCAGAGAAATAATTTTGCAGAAGGTCGATCTAACATTCTGCAAGGATAAGAAGGAGGCACTTTGTGCCAAAGAACACAACCAGATTTGGCCTTTCATCGGATCGTTTTTATGCTCATTACTTGCACTCGTCGGTCTTGTCTATTTCCTTATGTGTATGACGGCCAACTATACAAGGTTATTTATCTTGTTCTATATATACGCATTTTAACCTCTTCATATGTACCTAAAGGAGGTATCTTTTTTAAATCTAGTCCTACCTTCCCCTTCTTTCTCCATAAGCGTTGGGGGTGTCTGAGGTGGAAGACGCCATCGGTGGACTCAGAGATCTTTGTTCGACCCTAACAAATATCCAACCGCATACCGTAGGATATGTCTGAGCAGTCTGATTTTTGGGCTGGGCCCGAACTAACATGTAGTCCTAATTCCGGACCCGAACTAAGTTGGACTTTCGGTTCTGCCCGATCGTCGTTAATAGAAAACAACGAGAGGTGTCATTAATGGCGATGGAGTTTAAGCTTCATTTGTAATTTGTAATCCAAAATAGCTGAGCAACACTTCAATTTTACTCTAACGGGAAATATCGAACGTTAGCGAAAGACCAATGGGTATATCCAACAAATTCTCGGCATTATTCACCTCTGAGAATGGTGATTTCTTTAAATAGAACTAGAAGTTAAAACATCCATATATTTGTTGCACATCATAAAAAGCAGTCAAAATTACTTTTAACTCCCATGAATTGTTGAGCCTTAATTTGCAGACATTGCAGCGTGAAATGTCACGAAAGCTTTCTTGAAAAAACCTCACACATTACTTTTACAAACATCATCGAATTCGTGTTTCAAATTTCCTTATTCTTTATATTCGTGACATGGCCGTTTCTGCAATGTGTATGCTAGCCAACGATCATTGCCTCAATACAAATATATATTCGCATTGAGGCAATGATATATATATATATATATATATATATATATATATATATATATATATATATATATATATATATATATATATATATATATATATATATATATATATATATATATATATATATGCGTTACATGAGACGTTACCAATTAAGGAAGAAGGAATTTACTCGCTCCTTAGAGGGGAGGGTTTGACCGAAATGTTCGACAATGGCGGTTTAATTTTAGGTTGAGATCAGAGGGTCGTGCACGTAAAGGCGAACATTATGCGATCAATCAAGGAACTGTCGATTCAAATTCGTTTATTATGACAAATATGGGCAAATAAACGTATCTCTATTTTTTATTTTTATATCTTCCACTTTGTAAGTGAATATTGTAAAATCAATGAAAATAAATTAAAGTAACGGAAATGGGATTGAAGATCGTTATTGAATATTAAGTTTTTTTTGTCATAATTTTTTCTTGTCTCCAATTTTATGCATTGTTCATTTTGGTTTGCTGTCGAGAATGGAAAAATTCTTCTCAGAGAATATTTTCTACGAAGGTATTTCTTCGCTTAGCGGTATTGCTATTCGATGAAAAATCCCTTATGTGGTTACGAGAATTGACGATCTTTATGGGGGCAATGATTGGTGCCTCGTTTGTTAGACCCACTTGCAGAAATATAACAGATTTTGAGCAAAGTAATTATACCGTTATGAACCGATCTCTAAACCTACGCTTCGTTTTCCGACCCATTTATTAACTTTTTATTGAGAGATTTGTCTATTCATGGCGAAGGAATTTTTGGATTTATGGGGTTGAGGAAATTTATTAGGATTGTACAAGAGGAAGAAATCAACGTAGTTCTATGTTTTATTTATTTATTTTTTCTTCAACGATCCAACTTAGGAAAATTGAATGGGTGGATGCATAAACTATATGGGTGGGAAGCAAATTCCAAACTGCCTAATGGCGAGCTGGTATCACTTGGTTTGGGGGGGGGGGGGACAAATTGAAATATAACGGTCTGATGTTGGAAAATCCATGTACAGCCAGTGCTTCTAAATTAGCGATTTTGGCTTGAAAATTTGGGGAAATATTTTTTGAAAGATTTTATGGCAGAAAAAAAAGTCGATCTGTGCGTTGACGATGTCATATTTTTCTAGTTTCAGCAAGAGTTTTTCACAATTAGCCACATGATTGTTAGTGGCACATGTAATTTTGTTGGTATAGGTCATGGCAGGCTTTGTGAAGCGTTTCTGAATATTCGCGAGCGATCTGATATCTAGAAACTAAAAAAGGAGACCACAGAGAAGTACAGTGTACCAAAATGGATCGACAACAAATGACGAGGGCTTTGCAATAGTGCTCAATATATGAACCCTATAAAACACGAAGAATACAATTGAAAATTTTCGAGATTTTTCCAGCAATAGTGAAACAATGCAACCTTTTTCAAGAGCAACTTTTCATTGCAAATCATATCAAAGGTTTTTGTGCTTAAAAGGTCTGTTAACCGGAATATCATTGACTTGGTACCCCTCCCATTCTTTCTTTTATTCAGCATATTTAAAAAGACAGCTTCATTTAAGCTTGCTAATCTTTTCAAACGAATTTTTCTTTTGCTGCTAAAATCAAATGTGAAAAATCACATTTCTTTATTCATTTTCTCTAATTCTTTCCAAAAAAAAAATCAATCTCTAAAATTTTCGGTGTACTTTTTCAACCATGATCGGGTATTTTTCACTGACAGTTTATTCATCATTCATTATTTTGCCATTTCGGGTAACCAGATTTTACCCAACGGTTTGTTAAATAAACCAAAGGAAAAAAAAAACTATGAACTTAATGATGTATATTGCATACGCGAATCACTTGCCTAGCTATTATATGAATGTTTTTTTTTTTTAAATCGCGAATGTCATTGTGTCATTAAGTCGACTTAGTTTACAGTTTTTTCGCTATTTCCTTGAAATAGTTTTCAGTATTTTTTCGCTATTTTATTGAAATTTACATTCGACATTTTATTATTTTTTTTTAATGATTCTGCGATTGTTTTTTTTTTTTGTAATCATCGCTATCAACTGAATTTAGTTAATATGTAAATATTATTGTTAATTTTTATGTGATTTTCAATCGGCTTTTTAACGCAAAAAATTTGATCATTTATCGTCATTTTCATTTTTTAAAATCATTTGTTTATTTCTACATTATAGCTTAACATTACTATGGCTCAATCATGTGAAGTTATAATTTTCACCTTATTTCGATTATTTATTTCATATTTCAGCAAATTTCGAGGAGGGTGGGGGGGGGGGGGGGGGGGGGGGGGAAATATTCTCCGAAATTGCATCCTCAACAAAAAGAAACATCTAATTGAAGCTAAATAAGCAAAAATCCGTTTTTATATATGGAACAAATTTTCAACGATGGTGAATTCTTTCCTCTATACGGAATGGGATAGATAAATGAACGAATTATACAAACGATACGGATGAAACGCTAAATTTCGAAAGGAAAAGCAGAAATGAAGATGGTATAATTGCAGGTGGATTTCATTTAAAAAAAAAAAAAAAGAAGTGAAAGTGAAAATTTTTTTTTCATCGTAAAAATTTTTTCAAATCATCGAAATAACGAATGAATATTTTCCATTCAAAAAAAAAAATTCATATTATCCCATATTATTAGAATAGAATAAGCAGATATTACTTAAAAATCGCTCGTTTGCATTATCGATAAGAGGAAATAAATTTAATTAATGAAACAATCAATGAGAATGCTTTAAAAGCAATGCGATAAAACAAATAAACAAATCGAAATAAATAAAAAAAAGCATTATTTCAAAAAAAAAATGGAAAGCATTATTGAGAAGTGTGGACACATTATACTGAACCAAGTTCAGAACAACTGAGCAAAAAGCTACATACAATAAAATTTGCAAATGAATGATATTTTCCACATATAATCAATCATTATATCATCATCACATTCCATAAAAATCAATGCAAGACGAGAGTGAAATCTATGAGAGCGTTGTTTTTTTTTTTCTCATCTCCCCTTAAATAATTTCTGCATTATTTAATAATTGTGATGCATCTGTATATATATCTGTGCGTGTCTGTATATATGTCTGCGTGCATGAAGCCGATTATTACTTACTTGGTTGCCTCTAGCTATCCGGTTCGACTTACACAACCGGAAATTTCCGGTCGATACCAACAGTTAACGGGTTGTACGAATGTAATGCATTAAACCAGCTAAGATATATTTAAAAAACCCGTGCTTTCTAGAAAGTTTTCATTTATCAGAATTTTGCCACTTATATCAAACGCAAACGTATAATGATTATAGATCGTAAGTGAACGATGATTTTAAATAATTCTCTAGGAATGAAATTTAGAACAACAAATTCGATTACCCGTAAATTACTACTTTGGGATGGCAGTCATCTTTAATATAAATTGATATATTTAAAGAGTTTTTAAATTCTCGTTTTTATAATATACTTCAAAAATTTATTTTTTTATTCTCATATTTTTTTAAATACTATTGAGTACTACTTATGTGCAATCTATATTGCTTTAAATAAATTCTAATTAGCTTAGAGACGTTTGTGGATTTTACATTTTCAGTAATAATTTAGAGCCATATTATATAGACCCATATATTATAAGACTTTGATCAAACATGATCAAATCCTATTGAGGATCGCTAATATCTAATGCATTCACTACGTTCAGAAATGATTTTTTTTTAAAATTTACTTGAATTCTAACAGCCTAACTGTTAAATTCTAATAATCTAAATTCAAAGGTAAATTCTAAGTGCAGTGTTGCCATCTGTTAAAGGGATATTTTTTGAATATGCCGACCCAAAGTCAGTCGAAAATCACCTATTATCTCTTTTTGAAGTGATTTTATTAATGGTGAAGGGGAGAAACAACTTTAGATCTAAGATTCCTCATCAATACTTGCAAACCATTTCTCTACTTCTAAATCTACCTCTTCAACTATACGCAAATAATATATCTATCTAAAAGAAGAATACGCGCATAAGGGAATTATTGCACTTCCCTCCCCTGTTCCCTTCCTCCTCCCTCGCATCCTCTATCTCTCTTCTTTGCATCCCCCCTCCAAGTTCTACTCGATCATTCAAACGAATAATAAATAATTTCATAGAGCGATGAATTAATGTTGTACTCATTCGATAATCAACTCACATATATAATAATAAATTTTCCATTTTCTATCATATTGGTCGAAATTTAAAACGAATTAGCCGAAAAGGTAATGAAGAGAAAGGAAAAATTCTAGGCTAATTTAAGTCAAAGAAATTCGAACAAATGAGAGAAAGAGGGAGGGCGAGAGAGAGAGAATAAATGGCTAGCTCAATTAAAAGAGCTACAAAAAAAAAGAAATAGCAAACAAAAAAATGAGCACAACAAACGAAACTTGTCGAAAAATTGCGACAAATAAACAAATGAAATAAACATTTCTATCATATATATTGTGAAATCCCGATTAATTACAATTAATTACGATTGAGTATAATTAATTACAATTAAAACGATGTCGTAAATATCGACAATTTCTAAAATCGAACAAAATAAATGAAAAAAAAAAGAAACACTGAAAAATATTAGAGAATTCATTGAAGATATTCGCCTCGCCTTGCAAATAAACAAACGATGGATACTCTTTTAGTAATTGTGGGCGGTATGGAATTGCTAATTTATTTTACCTTTGCTTACTTTGATTTCAATTTAATTTTTTCAAATTTTTTAAATTGAATTAAAGAAATCATTCTGCTTATTTCCCCGCCACCTTGTCAAGGGGAAAAAAAAATTAATAACGACCATAATATTATATATTACTAAAAGTGTATCCATTTTTCATTTACGAGGAAATAATTCGTCAGCTAATGCGTTTTAATAGGCTCGTATAGCAGAAATTTATTTGCCTTTTGTTTTTTTTAACTTATCCAGCGTTAAATCAACTCTTCACTTAATCAAGTTTTTGAGTACACTTTCCAGGTAATCAAGTTTTTGAGTACACTCTCCAGGTAATCAAGTTTTTGAGTACAGTAATCAAGTTTTTGAGGAAGTAAATTTTTTTTTTCATGAAAAAACTATATGATCGCTCATTATGAATCTCGGCTAAAGATAAATAAATCTTCGACATTAACGATATGCCCTCTTATATAAATAAACGATGAAAAACTTATTATTAGTTTTTAGTAATTAAGATCAGTTTGATAGCAATCATATAATTAAACTTCGAATTTAATTTTATCTATACAACTATGATAGATAATTAAGCGTTGGCTTTAATTGATGTTATTTACGAGTAAAAGACTCGGAAATCAATGGTGACTTATCTCGTTAACTCAAGTTGAAAAATTCATCGAAAATATTATACTAAAAGTAATTACTTTTTATAATTTTAAGTAAATTTAACTTTATATAAATTTTAAAAAAAACAAAGATTAATTTAACTGATGAACATAAAAAATACCATTAAAATAGATCACTCTTTGCAATTGAAAATTATTTCAGTATAACAGTTGAAAATTTTTTAATTTAAAGCTTTCAAGAAAATTCTCTAATTGGCAAGCGTAAATTTAAAGCTCAGTAAATTATGTTGAAGTACAATGAAATTAGAGATATCCACGCTTGATTTGAAAATCATAAAAACCGGATAAGATTCTATCGACGATCAGTTTTCCGTTCCGGAATACGTTTGTGGGAAATTAAAAAAAATATTCTTCGTGTATAGAGTTTCTCTTCGGGGCTGTACAAGTAATATTACAAAATAAACGACTAATCGGCGCATATAAAACAAATACGAAAATAATATTTACAAAAAATTTGAAAGTAATAGACGATCAGAGATGTGATATTTATGTGCTTAGAAATTTGTCACGATCACATAAATCAACGAAACCGAATTGAACGAATATATTACTATAATAGATTCTATTAGATTTCACTATCGAATGCAATATGAATGAGGTGAATTTCGCTTTGGAAAATTCTCTCATTCAAAGCAAACTTTAAAGGCAATTTTCAAAAAATTGTTCAATCGAATATTTCCGTCTTAATCACTGATAATAAACTTCTGTTAGGATCGTTCACCCTCCTCCCCCCTGAAATTAGGAATGATTTCTGTGATGTCAAAGTTAGCTCGAAAACGTATTTAAAGGCGAACAACATATGGTACTATATGGTACCATGATACATCTAAAGGTCAGCCGGGTGTTTATAGAGAGTAACAACGAGCAAAGAAAACAAATAAGCCTCTCTCCATTCGGCAAAAACAATCCTCTACAATATTGTATAAAAGTTTCGCAGAGAATTTTTATAGTGTTTTATATATATATATATATATATATATATATATATATATATATATATATATATATATATATATATATATATATATATATATATATATATATATATATATATATATATATATATATATATATATATATATAATGTTCACAGTTCTAGTCCAATTTTCTAAGCACAATAGGAAAGAATGCCTAAAGAAATACACCGTGTTAATACCTCGCAAAGCAGCAGAACAAATAAGGCGATGAAACACCGCGATGCCAATCTGCACGAGAGCAGTGATAATGATAAGCTTCAAATAATATATCACTGCGCTCATCTAATCCAAACAACAATGCTCATTATAGACAGCAATAACAAAAGAAATAATCACTTTGCGCATTTAACAGCATTTATTTACACTGTCGATAAGTATGGCGTGGATTTCACTAATTATATGATCACCTTAGTGACTCAAACCCGCCCTTCTTCTCTTGTCCAACAAATGCCAAACTCCCTCAAGTTTATGACTGCAGCTGAAGCAAAGCAACTGACTTGCAGTATAGAGTGATATTTTCCTTAATAAAAAAAAGAGGCCTTAATTCGAAACGCGAGACGAACCCGTCGGGCGCATCGTATAGAAGGTAGAAGGCAGTTGAGGTTCACCTCCCTCATCGACCATCAACTGAGGATATAAGTGCGTGTTGACGTGAGTCAATAATACGATCAAGCAGCGTTCACATCAGCTTCTGCTACTATTGGCACTCTTGAGAGTTCTTCTCGTCGTAATCGTCGTTTTGCTTTCCCTTAATTTTTATTTTTCATCTCATATCGAAATCTCATATCGAATTATCAATTTCACTGGTTTTTCCTTAATACGAGAGGATTTGCCTCCAATTTTATTCGTTCTATAATCCAACCGATGATTCAAATCTAACAAACAAAATGAACTGCAAAATGAGCATAATAATTAGCTATACGATCATCGAATTGATATAATTTTATCAAATTTCATTTATTTAAATATATAAAAGTTTATATAACTTTATATTATTTTATGTAATTTAGTAAAAATTATCTCCGAAAAAAATCGGCGATAAAACAAATAATAACGTTAATTAATTTTTCATTTCAAAGAAATGAGATGAAAATATAGAAAAAAAATCTACTATTTAAAAAAAATCAATGTTCTATATAAATAGTATATTCTATTTTACCATACATAAATTTATTAATCCAATTTACTTCTCATAAAAATTTGATAAACTATAAACTGTGTTAATCTGCATACTCATAACTTACTAGTATATCACGTTATCGGAAGTACTAGCTAGCTAGCTATATATCCGCTTATTAATTTCTTATATTTAATCCTTCTTTATAGATCGCAAATATTTATAATTTATAAATTCTCATTTATCGATGGAATTAGCAATAAAATTTGCAAGTGGATATTTAAGTGAAAAATATAAAATTTATTTCTATGAAAAACGCAAACCCCGTCGATCGGCTTTCTACAACAAATATCTTTACGAAAATATATGAAAAATTATTGAAAAATAAACGAATAATAACTCAAAAATGATTTACCGAAGAAAAATCGGGCGTTTACCTTGTGTTTGTACGTGAATCAACCATATACCGGCTGCGAAAGAAATTCCTATCAAAAGTGAGAGAATTGCTAGCAATACGGTTGTACGTAACGAGATCAACGTATGTTGGCGATCGTTGACCACTTCTTCGAGACTCTAGAATATAATTGCTTCAAAATAAACGCATCTCCATCTTCGATGCCTCTCCCACCAACCCTCCCTCCCTCCACCACCCCCCCCCCCCCCCTCTTCCAACTGGCTGTTCAATCTCGCTTTCTTGCAAGCCATAAAACTCAACATCATAATTTACCATTTGTATATTCAAGCATTTATTCAAGAACTATAACGAGCTATAAAAAGGAAGACGATAATTTTGAAATTAGAAAAACAAAAGGAATTAAAATGTTTTGAAAAAAAAAGCATTGAAGTAAAAAGAAAAATTCGAGAAAACATTTAAAAAAAAATTGTATGCAAAACTATCTTCGAATTTTTTATTAAATAAAAAGAAAAGAGGAATTTATTAAGAGATCTATTTAAATAATGATCGTTTTTTTTTTGAAATATTTTGAAAAAAAAAAGTGAATTTTTGAAGAAAAAAAAATTTTTTTTTTAAATGAATAAACGTTTTACTTTACTACATCGTTGTTGACATATCGTTGATAGTGTTTTATCATCATCGAATCCTTTATGCCGTCGAATGCGTACGGTGAAATCGCTCGTTACACTCACCGTTGGAAAAGATTTCAATGATTTAGGAAATTGTGCTTTCTCGTTTTCCGTTGCACCAAAACAGAATAATGTCGTTCGTGGACACTAGAATTTTTTAATTTCTACATTTGTATAGAAAATATTTTTTTTTAAATTAATATTAAACGTTGAATAAATTATTTATTTCGAATTCATTTCAAAAATAAGATTAATCAATGAAAAATTTACATGATAAAAATAAGAATAAATTGATGAAAGTTTCAATAGAATTATAAGAAAACGGCTAAAATTTACATTTAGCGCTCACTTTAAGCAGATAGATTATTAAGAGGATAGTTTATTATTGAAGATTATGCAAATTCTTGTTTCTCTTTTTTTTTTGTCTAGCACTCCGAAAATTTATCCATCCAGCAAAGATTTCAACAACTTTACATATGTAATTCGTAACAATGACTGTGGATTTATAAATACTTGCAAGTTATTTCCCGAATTGTAGGCAATGAAGGAAACAGAATTGTGAGTGGTATTAATAATGTTTCGTAATAAGAAATATGCATTCGATAATTTCTTTTTTTTAAAAAAAGTGCGAAGGTTACTAGGGGTTCCTAAAAATTTGAATAAATTTCACTAATACGAAAAAGATCCATTAGAAGTATCCTAGAAGGTATGCATATATATATATAAAATTTTCTCGTTGAAACTCATTTCATATCCTAGAATCCATTAGAAACTCATAAATATCCTAGAAAAAATCCATTAGAAGGTATGCATCCATACCAAAATCAGGAATATTCTCGTTGAAACTCATTTCAAATCGAAAAACTTATCAGGTTAAACTAGGTAAAATAACGCATTGCATAAATAAATTGCATACCTGTGGAACACCACTGATACCTGAAAGACGATCACCAGTACATGGAAGAGAGCGACATTCTAGTAGAAATTCACCAATACCATCACGATCACTATAAATTATAAAATTTTTTTTTCTTCATATGATAAATTAATGTACTTTAAAGAAATTGCTGAAAAGTATGATTATCTAGTAAATAAATATGCTATTTATCAATTAAGCTAAATTAGCACTTTAAATCATCGAAAAAAAAAACCGATCACTCTAACCTTACCTAAAGAGTATTTTCATTTGTTGCCTAAATTCATAATCTTGAGCAATGATCTTTCACCGAATGTAGTACGCTGTCTACAGGTATATTGAGCATATATCTATCTGTAGGTGTACACTCATACTGAAATTTCAAAACTTCAAAATTGGTACTTAAAATCAAATCGAAAACAAATCGGTCAATGAGATCGATGTCAAGCGCAAGTAATAGGGGTTCGAAAAAAGCTATAACAAAAAAAAATCGACCATCTCAAACGTGCGCAAGACTGAAGTTACACGCTAACTTGTAACCATAATATCAGCTTATCACCTGTGCATACCTATAAAACAAAGCATATTTAATAAAACATTGCGCGCATATTTTCTGTAATATATTCTAGTAGCTTCCGATTCACACATAAGGAGATAGAAGAATACGTACAGACATAGCTACTTGCTTTCCTTTCATCTAATAATATTGGGATGCAACTTCAGAGGTGCAAGCGCTGCAGACCCCCCCCCCTCCCCTCCCCTCAACCTTTACTCCGCAGTTTGACCTTAATTGGATTGAGCAAAGACAGAGGACAGTTGACCAAACATATTCGAGTTACTTCTTGCGAATAAATTAAGAGGCTAATGTGCAAGGGAATGCGAACATATAGTCAAGGCAACTGACTCAGGTTTACTCCAAGGGATGAGTTGTTCACTTAGCGTGAAGCGCATTTGAATAGAGCCGAGATTGGAGATATTCTGCACAAGTTTGAGACTCCGACCGGCTGGATCACTCATCGACGGGCATCCTTCACGCACCACTTCCGCTTCTGATTTGCCACCAGGTTGCACAGTGTGACACGTTACTGGGTAACCGTGAAGTGCTACTAAAGTTTGTATAGTTTGAAAGCGAATAGAAAAACCTAAAGCCTAAGAACATTCTTTCCCATGGGTAAGACGAAAGGAACTGAAACAGATAATAAAGTGCTCGTGTTCGACTTTTGATTTTTTTTTTCAGCTAGAGATTTTTACCTAAAAGTTGAAAGGTTTTTTCTGAAGAAATTTCATTTACCCAGAAATTGAAAGATTCAAAACTCAGTAATTCCCAAAAATCGTCACCCCCAGGATACTTCCTTGAGCTTTACTCACAACTACTATTGCGACGCGAAAACATTTCAGTTGAGGGCCTCAGATTTCAGGATGCCGAATATCAACACCATTTAGAATGTGGATCTTTATCTTTATCTTTCTTTAATTTGCCTTTCTACAATGATACATAACAACATACCTAAGTATCTTCAAGTATTTCAGAAGTAGTAATTGACAACAAGCTGGTATAGTTAGTTATAAGTAAAAAAGTGATGCGGGTGACAAGTTTCGCTACTCGCTCGTATGTCAATTTACTTGCTGTTTTTCAACTATTCACACCTAGAACGCAACAAAAAAAACCCACTATAATAAAAAATTTTAAAAAAAAAGCTATTTCCTATACTTTTTGCATATTTTATTCAGCGAAAATATATATTAAAATAAAAGAATATTTTCACATCAGAACACATAATTATTAAGCGTTTATCGTTGCAGCATAAAATTTAATAAAGGCAAAAAAATGCACCTGGAAATGAAAAACGCGCATTTGGTTCAAGTCGCGCGTTCAACTCATCTCCGATCCTAAAGATTGCTTGCTGTGAATTTTGCACATTTTTATTGCCCATCGATAGTGACATTCGAAATGGAACCGATCCCTATAATGATATTTAAATTACTATATTCTAAACAATATATGAATAATATGATGCCCCTAGCAGTAATAAAGAGAAGCGTGGTATCATAGGTAGTGGAAATAAGAGAGATGAAGATTAGGTGGGAAGGGGAAGAAGAATATATCGACGACACCTGTACAAAGGTAGATGTTTGTCACCTCGGTATATTACAGGTGCCGCTCATTTTCTTCTGTAACCATAGCCATATTTTAAAAATGCATAGTTTTCGTTTTTATTGAACACCTCACTATTTTAGAAAAATAAAATCGCATGCATAGTTTTCGTCTGCACTATATTTAAATATGCAAGCAGATATTGAACACCTCACTAAATACGGCCTACATTGTGTAAGTAAATGAATCCTTTCTTTCCCACCATATACCTATAGTGATGCGTATTTTGCTCTTCAGGAACTTACCTGGAAATTTACCTGGTATAGAACTAAAAAGATCAATCCCTAGTTGAAGCAAATATCAAGAAATAAGAAAGAAGATTTATGCACATCATATCAATATCAAATATATTGCTCAACGAGAAGCTTTCGGTGATGGGCTAACAGATTTGAGACGATGATAAACGTTTTCGATGGCGCGATTCATAAGGCAGAAAAAAAAAAGAAACGACAGGCAAAGTGAACATATCGATGTATCAATCTGTTTATGAAATCTTCTCTCTCAGAAGAAAAAAAAATGGTTGCCCGTATCTTTTCTTATAGATTCGTCAATAACCTTAGCCTTATCGTAACGTTTCTCGCATCAATTTTCAACAATCCGCTCATAAAATACGGTACCCAATGAGTGAACTTATTAGATACGGTAACTATAACTAACTTTTTCTTACTTCTAAGTAACCAAATATGATGAGTTGCAATAGTATTATAATCGTTAATCTTTTTTATTCACCTTCATTTTCGAAAAAAAAAATTTACTCATATCATCTATACCGTATGATGGATCCTCCCGTATATCGGAAGTACAGTATGCATAAATCAATTCAACAAATAAACGTACTAAAATAAATTAGTGTAGAAAATATAGGAAGAGAAAGAAATTAGAAATCAAATCATAATCCATAATGTATTTCATCGTAACTTTGAACTTTAATCCAGTTTAATTCAATCGGAACATACCAAATTGAATGTTTCGTTCGGCACAAAACAGGTTACTGTAAATGATCGATTGACGTGATTCGCTGATGTGTAATAATCGATCTGTAATATATAGATCATTTATGTCGACTTGTGGCAGCATACACATCTATGCGCAGATATGAAACCTTTTACGAGTATATATATATATATATATATATATATATATATATATATATATATATATATATATATATATATATATATATATATATATATATATATATATATATATATATATATATATATATATATATATATATATATATAGGATCCCGGAAGCGAAGAATCATATTGGCATCACCCGATCGATGAGGTCTCTAATTGCCTACGTTGAAGGGTAAATTCAAAGGCTCGTGAATTTTGATTATTATAAAGCAACGCGCAAATCGAGAACAAGGATATTACCGAGAGAATCTCAATTAATCTATAGAATCCAGTGAGTGTCCCTATTTTAAAAAAAAGTTGATAATGAGGCCCGTATCGTCCCACATATATAATCTCATATATGTACACAGGAATCATGCGCTATTGAGGAACGTTCATATGTATTCGACCACGAGATTCAAATCTACTGATATTAAAGAATGAAAAAAGAAATACCGAAATTGTATGCAGAGTACCATCCCGTACGTCCAACGAAACGATACCACTGCATCTTTGGTACATCGCCCTAAGCACCAATCGCGCAGCGGTATGTCGACGGAATTCACTCCGGCATATTTGCCGATCGGGTCCAGTACGTGAATCCGTCGGCGATTGGGCATAACCACGTGAGATGCGTACAAAATCCGAGCTTACTGATATATAAGGCTCATAGTACAACTCGAAATGTTTTCGCTGACAGTTAAGTTCAACAGTTCCATCTGCAAGATGGTATTTTATTATGCCGATATTACAGCGAAAATCTACTATTATATTTTTTTTTCTCAAGGTAGTGCGGAATGTACTTTTAACACTTTTCCTTTCCGCAGTTTTCGAAGGATACCTGTATATGAGCATCATAGACCTTACCTGAAAATAAGCACTATGAACAAAAGTTTCAGCTATCCAGGAGAAAACACTGTCAGAAGAGTATTTAATATTTTCGCTGAAAATTCGTAAAAGAAAACAGATAATTATTCAATATTGTTGCAGAAAATTGATTTAAAAAAAAATAGACGCTGAAAGTTGCCTAAATCGTTTTGATCTCTACCACATTCCAAAACCTTAGCTTCCATCGTGGACACTAATCGCACGATGCATTTTTTTTTCTTTTCTCTTTCATTATCTTGTCTTTCAGTGATCACAGTATGCTTCTCAATTATTCTTGTGTATGTTCTCTTTGAACAAGACATTGAATAAAATAAGCATGTAAGTAAGAAAATAAATATGCTGAATGGAAAGAAAATATTTAGAATTGTGTTAATCGAGAAGCTGTCTTCTCTTCTTCACTCCATCGCTTCCTCTCTTCCCCTCCACTATACCCCCCCCCCCCCCCACTGCGCATCCGCCTGAAAATTCTCGTCGATTTCTTACCTAATGAAACGGAGTTCTTTTTTTTTTTGGTGTCCACATCATGAAAATAAGAAAACTTTGGAAGTGAATATGTTTATGCTGTATTGGGATTCGACAATCAGATGGTAACCAATTGCTATTGTAAACAATGGGAACCGCGAAAATAAACTAAACGAGGTAAAACAAAAAACCTATCAAACGCGATTTACTCATTATTGCACTTTTTCAGTGAATTTTTATTCCACATAAATACCACTTTAACTCAGAAATCTCTCTTGTAGGCTTATTGCTGAGGATGAGCTCGAGGAGCGATGAGATGATTCACAAGCCAAAGGTGCGACTTTTTTTTGAGGGAGAGAGAGAGAGAGGAATGCATGTCTCCCATCTAAATCGGATGTTTTTGTTATAATTTCGTCACTTCTTTGACTCGTAAAGTTCATTCACCATTCCAACATTTTTTTTTTTTTGGAATATCCATTATTTCATTTATCATTAAAAAGTTTGCGTTGAGATAATCAGATGCTTTTTGCATAAGTTTGATTTATTGTATTTACTTGAATCTATTATCGCAAAAACGGCGATATCCTAATATTTGACTAAGAAATCATAGTAATTTCTATTGTAATAAGAAATAAGTTTAGAAAAATTTGAACTTTTTTTTCCTGAAAATTTCCGATTCTTTCACTCATTTGAATATAGCAAATTTGAATTTTCAAATTTTGTATACCTTTGCAAAAATGAATTTTTTTTGCCGTTTTATCAAAAATTTCCTTCGACTGAAAGTGATGAAGCAACTGCTTGGAATTCTTCGGGTTAAATATTCTCTTTCTTCGCTCTCATATTAAAATTCCTCCTATTGTTGCTAGTTCTATTGATTATAAATAGAAATTACTCACAACAATAATCAAAGCGATGACAATTTTTAAAAAAAGAAAACCAGAAGAAATCGACAAAAATAAATGTTCCTTTGTTATTTGGTTCATTTCATCGGAAAGGTTTATACCAACTATTTTGATTTGCATAACTCTCTATATTTTTTCATCGATATTTTCACTCACCAATATAAACAAATTTGCATATTATCAATTAATTATAAAATAATCGCAATTATACACTTATATCTTGAATAAATCGAATATTTTTGCAAAAAATTACAAGGACGATCTTTTTTTCCAACTTAATAGGTTATAAAATGTGATTAAAGTTATAAAATGTTAAGTTTTTTTAACAGTACTTTAAAGTAGTAACATTCGCTTCAAAGGTGATATATTAATATGAGCATTGCTATAGAAATCATTCATGATGTATATTATGCAATTCATATCACTAGCTTCAATAGTTTCGAAATATGTACTATCCAACAAACTAACAAATACAAACAGATACATACAGACACATACAAATAGACAAACGGTATGTACTGATTGCATAATAGGCTTTAAGCGAAAATTTAATATCATATCTCTACGATAACGTATGATTAATTTAGGCACTCAGCTAATATTTAAGTCGGTTGTGCAAATTAAAAGGAAAGTTGTAATCAAGTAAAGATTACTTCATCATTAAAATGTAATGGCAAATGACAAAAGTCTCACATTATCCATAAGAGTTCAAAAAATCTTCGAAAAATAATATACGTATCGTAATGTTTTCTTTGATTTTTTTTTTTTTAAATTTGAGTAGCAAACAAATGTTTTAAATGAAGCAGAAGAAATAATCGAAGATGAAGTAGACGATTAAGGTACAGAAAAAAGTACAAAGGAGCATTTTTGAAAAAATAAAACCTACACGACATATCCGCCATTATTGTGATTTTATAAACTGTATTGTATTTTTAAGTATAAGATAAGCATTTTTTAAGCAATTTCGAAATAGCAAAATAATATCACTGAGTACCATTTCACTCCCTCTTCTTCATCCACCACTCCCTTCCCCCTCCAGTGATGGTTTAACTTGTCGATATGAGCAAATGTAGAACCCGATCGGCTCATATTTACACCTAAAAACGACGCCTCATTACCATACGTTTTCGGCTGTCTTAGCTGTGTATTCTTTATGCATTTACACATCGTTAAACATACCAATGAGTGATCGTGAGAAAATACGCATTTGGCATTTACGAAAAAATATCTTTGATAGTCGTTGGGGATAGTCGTTTTTTAAAAATACCCTCAAAAATCACCTTTCTCGATTTATTCAATAGCAAGCAGAAATATCAGTAACGAGAAAGCTTCATCCTGAGATTGAGGCTATCCCCTTCCAACACACCAAGAAAAAAAAACTATGCACTAATTGCAGGCTTTTGGGTATGAATATATTCTAATCGCTCAGAACGAAATTGCTATTAGAGAGTCATAAAAACGATGAGGAGATTTGGGCTCTGCAAATACCCCCGAAAAGATCACACTTTTTCTTTCCTTTACATGAAAGCATTGGTGCCCAACTTTCCACACCCTCCCCCCTCCCCCACACAAATGTCCTGTGAAAAAATTGGTGATATGTAAGTATGAATCAATGTGGCCGCAAAATATGAGCCATGCGGACGAGAAAAACTAATATTAGGTCGTGGTACATAGCATACTTTTAGAAGGATAAGAAGTTAAATAGAGAAAAAAACGAAATAAACAACAAATACAGTGAATAGAGTTGTTAGAATAGAAGAAAGGATTTGCATACTGATTATAAAAGAGTCCATCGTCACTCCATCCTCCTTCTTCTCCCCTCCCTATCTCTTCAACAATTTTGATTTTAGATCATCGATGGATAGCGATTTTGAGATTCATTCGTAGATTGCCAATATTGGATCCTCATCCGCACTATGCAACAACTAAATAAGCGATACTGTTTTATTTGCTTATCAGAACAAGATAATCAAATGAAACAACCATAGACCATCAACTTCAAGCAACTTTCTACCCGTTGCTGGACTCTGGTAATCCTTTCGCCGATTAACGTTATAGATCGATAAGTAAACCAATATGACTACAAAAATTCTGCGCAATAGATTCAGTGAGAGACGTCAAAATCAAGTCAATACATGTGATCATAGCGTTTGTGATAAGCTAAACTTGAAAAGTTCTGGTTTTTAATTAAAAAGCCAACCTTTTTTTTTGCTAAATATGGCGCAAATTATGCGTTTTCTTTTTTAAATTTTCGAAAAAGAATGCATAAAAATACGATATAACAATAAAATTTGAACTGCTTTAAATCGTTACATAGTTTATATGATGATGAAAAGATTCACGATGAAATTTACATATATATCATTTATTGGCTTGTAAATTGATGAGAAATCCTAGAGAATATTATTGTTGAAATGCTTTTTAAAATACGCTTTTGAATGTTACCTCTAAAGGTTATTGATAGTGGTAATAAAGGTACTTCAGGTGAATTGTATGCAAATTTCTAAATAATCTTGTTAGAAAGAAAAAAAAAACAGAACCATGAGATCCTCCAGATTTCATTTCGGTGTTTTCTTCTTGATATGTTACCATTCAAATTTTAAATATGGAGCTTTTTTTCATATGAAGATGAGAACGATTTTAATTAGATCCTTTTCAGTAAATAAATAAATATATATATAGCTAATCAAAGAAACATTTCAATGAAAGAAAGTAAATTCTTATATGATTTACTCAACTATTTTTTCTTGAAAATTTTCATATATTCTCACTATCTGAGACAATCAAATTGAAGCGCAAATGTCCGGCAATGAAATAGCCATGTTCAGATATCCAGTAATGTCCAGTAATATCCAGCAAAAATGTAAGTGTTAAATTCTCATCTCATAAAAATTAAAAAAATAAAAACATTACCTCAATTTTATTATAAATAAATTCAACTCAATTTCATGTATCAATGATAAAGACTGGAATAGAGATTGTCAAGTAGAAATAAACATTCAGCATGTTAGTAATTGCAACAATTCTTCAAAGAAATTCTATACGATATGATCGAATTGCGTGACTTAATAAAACCAAATAAAGGTGTACCTCTTGTAATTTAATTAACCTATATAAAGGTGTGCCGCTTGTAATTTAATTAACCTATATAAAGGTGTGCTTCTATCTAAAGTATGCAAAATAAATATTGTTGCAGCTTCTAAAAGAAGTGAAACGGCTATAAAGGAAACCAAATATTTTGGGAGTGAAATCTCAATCTTCGTTTTGGAAAGAATTTACCTGAAGCCAGAGAAATTTTAAAACCATTCTTCTTAGTGAAAAAAAATTTTTTTGAACCACCTGTTGTAGCGCTATATATAAATATATATAATATATATAATATAATATATATAATATATATATATATATAAATATATATATATATATTATATATAAATATATATATATATATATATATATATATATATATAGAATTAGTTAGGAAATATTTGGAAATTCAACGACACTCTACACTTAAAAATGAGATTGAAAAATGGCATATATAAATGGTGGGAAGGGAATTTATTCAGAAACACCGGCTTAGTTTCAAGAGCGTGGGTAAGTAAGAAGATGGGAAACAGTACGAAAGAGAAAAATGCCAACCGATGAAAGCGCTCGAGACGTTTCCCGCGAGCATGAGCGCCAATATAGAAAACACATCGTTTAACATGAGCGATAAATGTACAATTGTTAAACCTGAAACGAAAACATTTATCAAAGTTGTTTCGATCTTGACGTTTGCATCCGTCCATATAACGCAAAAACCACAACATGACGTCATGTTAAAATGGTAATTTCAGGTTTATATAATAAACTGAAATCGGTAATTCTAGATTTTCATTTTGGAGATGCGGAAAGTTTAAACGCACTTAGCATAAGTTCCTCAACGGTTAGAATGCTGATCCAAGACATGGAATGGAAAATAATAGCTTTTTGAATCTTTCAGGATGTGATGATAGGTATATGAAGAAAGAAGACCTATGTGGATAATAACGCCGATCGGTAGAATCTTGTTTCTACAATGTATGATGATATATCGCTCTAAAAAAATAAGTTTTGGAAAACAGGAAAAGAATTAAGGAAAATGAGAAATGACTTTAACAATAATAAACAATCAGCAAAGAATTTCGATTAGTCTCTTCCAATTCACTTGCTTTTACAGTCGTACTAAAAATTTTATACTCTTTTAATTAAGCAGCGTGAATGAATGAATGAAGAAAAGTCGATATTAATATGGCAAAATTTAAAAAAAAAAGCACAGTGGAAAAATATTTTGCAAAAATTTTAGTAAATACTTTAAAGAAATCAACATCATATGATGAACACATAATTCTAAAAGAATACAACAAAATGAAGAAATATAGTGATTGAAAATAGAAAGGAGTATTGGCAAATTAAATGATACGAAAATATTTAGAGAAAATAATGAAAACAAATGTTAGTTAGAAATGATATCAAGTTGATATCGTTTGAGTAATTCATGACACTGTTATGATATTACTGTATGATATTACTGCAACAGATGAAAAATATATTTTCAATGGTGTTCTGGGGTTATCATGTTCCACTTTCCCAGAAACTACAAGCCCGAATTTCTTCGGTGAACAGTTTCATAGGCCGCGTTATATATATATATATATATATATATATATATATATATATATATATATATATATATATATATATATATATATATATATATATATATATATATATATATATATATATATATATATATATATATATATATATATATATATATATATATGGTATAGGGGTATGTAACAGCATAAATACGCACATATAACATCTATGAAGAGGGTGGATGCTTTGTATGAGATTAGACAATATATTTTTGTTGAAAACTTCTTTGCTCCGGCTTCCTCGTAAACGGGTACTGTTAAATTCTTTTGTCTTGAAGAGATCAGACAAACATTGAGGTGACAGCTGACTGTCTGCAGGATTGTTTGGCGGATGAACAAAGAAAGCCGAACAGCTGATTTTACTAGTGGCTAGCCTCACTTTGTTGTCTATATAAATCGTTTGTCTCTTTCAGCAACTTGTTTCGAAACGTGAGGAATATTATAACGATGAGGCTAAGCGAAATGAAAGTTTGCAGTCTCCTTGACATCAAAGAAATAAGCTAAAATTGAATAAATACAAGATTATCAAATTAATAAGAATTATCAAATCAACATAACCCAGGTTTTACTGCAACATTCACGCAATAGGTGTGGAACACCTTTATTATCAGCAAATGTAGAACTAAAGTTTGCTTAACATAATGGTTGAGGTTATTTGATATGAGTTTGTGCTGCTCAAAAAAAACACACACACACACACACCGCATTACGTGGGAAATAAGCCTTTGTTAATGCGCATGTGAATGGTTTTACGTTCCTATGATTTTGTTGTGTTTTTTAGCTAGATATATACACTTTTATATTTTCAATCAATGGTAGCTGGAAAATCTATCAACGATTATTTTAAATCTGTTAACTAATTTATGACGAATTAAACTATTCCGTTGCGAGCAAATTGTATAACCGTGAAAAATGCATAGTGGAATTTAATTTAATGCACCACTGGATATGCTAAATTGGAGATAGTTGATAGAAGTAATCCTAGAAAAAAATTAGAGATTACAAAATATTTTATTCATATCTTAATAATATTTTGCGTTTTATCTAGAAGCGATAAGAATGATGAAGAGGTTTTTCATAGCAACACACTAATATATATTCTTCTCCAACTAATCTCTTGGAAATAAGTACCACGGAAATATGTATGACTAAACAACACAGCAACTTCAAATCTATATGATCGTTCAACAACCGCGCAACCATTTGGTACAATAGAAGTGTGACTGTCTGCAAATGGTCAGCTAGAATATGCGCCAATGCAGATATACAACAAACTCCGCCCATAAATGCAACGTTACCATAATGCGTGGGCGTATATGGTTGAAAGAATTTTGCTAAAGCGAATGATTTCGCACACGAAAAAGCATTTGATGACTGCAGGCAGCATTTAAAGAAATTTTTAAGTGCTACTCATGCGATGAATTTCAACGCACAATTTTATAGATTTGAAAAGAAAACTGATACGTACACGTGCACTGCTGTACAAAGATAATGAAGTGTTATAATATATCTTTTGTATATATTAGTTGATACGCTTGAACGATTATCAAAGAGTGCATTAAATGAAAGAGATGGCCCACAACTGGGGAAGGCGGCGGGGGGGGGGGGGGTAGTGGGGGAGAGAGGATGAAGAAATGGAGGTTATAAGATCAAACCTTGTCTGACTTAGATCATTTGCGATCTTACTAGTTGTAGGTGGAATGTTTAATAAGTTATGGCAAGTTTCCAAAAAAAACCTCTACTTTTTATTTCCGAAGAAATGACTGAAAAATTTTTGCTTGAAAATTTCACTTGTATTTCGCATACAAAACAGTATATGTTTTCAGTCGGTGACCACTGAAGTTACGATGGACATTCATATTCCCTCTTCATATCATCTATAGATGATTACTATGACAGTGGCTAATATTTATTTTAATAGGTTGAAGAAGGTACTGAGCGAGTATTTAGGCATATTTTGAGTTGACATTGCACTCCTAACATAGGTGAATTATACGCAGGTAAATTATACAGGTAAAATGCCATAAAATTATACAAGGAAAGGTAAAATTTATGCATACTGATGGCATTTTATCATGGAATTATTTATTCCAAAATAAGTGATCCGCGGTAGGCAAAGCATTGATAGCATTTAAAACTTTTTCAATATAAATCGTTAGCCATATTCAAAAATGAATAAATTTTCTAATGTTTCAATAATTAAGTGGCTGAATTTTGAATATAATCGGTCAAAATGTTGATCAAAAAACAACATTTCGAGAGCGCAACGACCTTAAATCTTTTGACAAGGCTGAATTTTCGAAGACATAAATATTAAGAAAAATGGCCCCACCTCCAATTCCTCTCCTCCTCTTCCTGTTTCAAGCAAAAACGGGTCCACTTGCTGCAAAAAATAAGAAAGAGGAAAGAGAGGGCGGAGGGGGTTGGGGGCAGAAGCATATCGGCAATATACACATTGATGGTCAATACTCGTCGGCTAACTCAATAGGCTGATTGCTTCTTACAACGATCATAGTGAGTACAATATCTACCCCGGCAAACAAAGGAGATTTAAAAAGGCAATTTATGCTTAGCCCAAATATAAAAGATAAATGCGTATTGGAGGGGCGCGCACGCAAGAAAAAAAGCTTGCCCACAACCGCCATTTAACTCCAACGTCTGTACACTGTAAATTATTGCGCCATATGCCCCTTTTTTTTTCAAGAGATCTTAAGAAAGCGATTTATTTAGAGAATGTGCTATGTTCTATCTCAAAAGAAGTTCTTAGTCAACTGTTTTTTAAATTTTTTTTTTAAAGCGTTTCACTTATTTCATCTGTAACATCATTCCTATTAGAAGTGATCTTATCACGCATGTAAATATAGCAAAATTTTGCAAATCTAATATGCGAAAAAATTTTTAAGCTCCTATTTCTTTTGTAGGAAAATTTCTTATGAGATAAATATCGATCTAAAATATCTATCATATTTACATTGTTATACCACGAAAAATATCATTATTTCTCATTGAAAAAAAAAAAATTCCGATTTATTTAAAAAAATGTCGAGATAAGTTTAGGGAAAAGAATTCAACCGAGTGGAGTTGATTAACAATATGGCTATCCTATGAAAGAATCGATGATTAGCAATGAATATATGAGATTAAATGAACAAACCTATAAAGTCAATTATAAAATTTATGGCGAAACAGTTTGTTGAAATAAAATTTGAAACAAAAAAAAAAACACTGAAACGATGTTTAAACGAGAAAAGAACTACAATTTTATGAAGGTTGGATGAGGGTATAAAAACTTAAGTGTATAATAAATTCAGAGGAAAATCGCTTAAAAATTTCTCTAAGAAAATTTATTTCTTTATAACGGGCAGAGGAAAAATTCTTCCGCATATTTATTATTAAGAGTAATTAGTCGGTTATTTTTTAAAAAAATGCTGCAAAAATCTAAAAAAAAATTTAAATTATTTTCGCAGAAAGAAATTCAATTTTTATGATTATTATGTGATATTAAAATATTCCATTGCAATCGTTGCTGTTTATTTTTTTAGCTGAACAAATTTGATGAAAATATTTATTTTTATTAATGCTTTATTTTTTGACGATCAATGAAAGTATTATCCGACAGATGAGTACGAGACTATAAGTTTTCGTTTATCGCATCAATGCTCTAAATTAGAAAATGATAGCTAATGCGAGAGAAATCTCCATAATAGCTCAATGGCGAAACGTTCACTTAACAAACGAAAGATCATGTTTGTGTACTATGCTGTCAATGAAGTTTTTATTGCTCAGGAAACTACAGTAATCGCTCGCATTCAAGCAAGATTTAAAAAGTTGGCCATAACATTAGACTTTAAGCAAATAATTGCATCGTTTTCTTATTGCAAAATTTTTGCAACTTCATTAAAACTATCGAGGAGCCGGGAATTATTCCATAAACAATATATATATATATATATATATATATATATATATATATATATATATATATATATATATATATATATATATATATATATATATATATATATATATACTTATTTATTTATTTATTTATTCATCAGAATAACCACTGAGATAGCACTTCTACCCATTTCTCCCTTGTTCTCTCTTGAGAGGCTTCTATGGACAATAAAGACCGATGAAGCTTAAATCGCCTCTGCACTGCAAATCCAGAAAATATGAGATTAATAACGACGGATTAGAAATTTTAATTCCCTGAAAATTCATTTCTATCTATATAAAATGCATCAACTCTGCTTTAAATATGTTTTATATTACATATTGATATCTTCAGAATCTCATCAAATATATCGTTGAATAATTTCTGTGGTTGCACATGATAAGATTTCTTTAGTTCCCCTTCTCTTTGTTTATTTCTCAATAAGATGATGATATCTGATATATTGAGGCTAACTTAAATGATCGAGCACTCGAGATCTATCTATGATCTTATCATTGATACCAATATAGTGATAAAAATATTTTTTGGCTCTACAATACAGTATTACTTAGAAAAAGAAATCCTACAACAGTCGCTGAAGAGGCGTCTGATTCAATTCACGTTCGCCAACCATATCAGTGCCATTGTTGAAATTAAAAATAAAAAATGAAAGACGATAGAGTGAAAGGGGTTTGAATGGTAGTGTATAGGGCAATTCCAAAAAGTATGATGTGTGGGCTTAACGTTTATGCAAAAAAAAAACTACCAATGGAAGTGTGCATTGTTGGAAGAAAGAAAAGAAGAAATTTGAGCTTTTTTTATGAATCGTTTTTTTTTTCTTCGGCTCACTCAAAAAAAAGAAAAAAAAATTTATGTTCGCAACAGAACGCTTTTTTTTTCTTTTACGAAAACCACAATGGCTATTTTTTCCATTGTCATTTACGAAATAAACGTTCGTAGAAAGATTTATGGGACAAACATTCCACTATATAAAAATTCTCTTCAAAAAAATTTTTCATTTGAACTAAAATACAATTTCTAATTGCTTCTATAATTTTCGATTTATATTTTCAATTTCAAATTTTAAAAAATTGGCGCACTATAAAAAAGCAAAAAATAAAATAATTTCTTTAAATGACAATATTAGAGAAAAAAAACCAATCATAGCAAAGTATACTAGCTCGAATAAGACTCTCAAAGTCTATAAGCTTCTAATGATTTTACTTTGTAAGAGATATTGATAGAGAAATGCTCTGAAAAAAAAAATTTTTTTTTTCATATTCCAGCAATATTATATGGAATTTCAAGCATATAAAATCAGAATCAACGGAATTTTTCGAACAGTCTAGTTAAGAAGTGAGCACAGTGGCTACTGAGGTGTAGATTTAATTTTTTCACTCGAGGTTAAAATGGAAATAGAAGACCATCAACCATCAACCATCAAGACCATCAACGTTGGTCTATATATATATATATATATATATATATATATATATATATATATATATATATATATATATATATATATATATATATATATATATATATATATATATATCGATATTATATGGATATATAAAATATTAACAGCTCCCTCTCCCCGTCGTCTTCCCCTCTCCCCATCATTATAACAATGAACCATTCCACAAAACTCCTTAGTAGTATATAATGCAAGTGGAGTTTTTTGATTTTAGAATAAATGCGAAATCGATGAATAAATATATGAGAATAAATGAATTAATGAAAGTAAAGTGTATCAAATACAAACGAATTAATTGACAAAATGACTATCAGCGTTTTTAAAATTATCAAATAAAAATATAGTTTGGATAATCAAAGAATGACGATTAGAAGAATAAGTGGAAAGAGAAAACAGCAAAGAGACATTCGTCCGGTGGACAAAAAAAAAACCAAAAATAGATAGTGAGGTTTGTGAAATGGCGTTAACAACAGTTGTGCATCACAAAGACAACAGCCGTAACGCGGATGATTTCTAACATATGTTCACAAGGTTGTCATTAATTTTCAACTGAATTCGATTGATCCTCATTTTGGTGGTCACTATGAAAAATTTTTATCAATTATTATTTTTTTAAAAATTACCCACGGGAATGGGAAATTAATAAAAATTACCCTAGAATTTTTTTAGTGAAATCGTTTATTCGAAAAAAAAAATTTCGAAGAATTTTTTTTTTTTTGCAAATTTTTAGAATAGTTTTAAGAAGAATTGAGAAAAAAAAAACGTTGCCAATTTTTCAATAATTTTATAGATTTTTATTATTAATGATAGTATGTTATCAGTGAGATATTTTGTTGTTGCATTCGTTTATGTTTAGTTAATTTTTTATTATTTTGGTGATAGTACATTATTATTGATGAATGGAATATTAATGAATATTTATTATTAGTGATATAATAGTTACTGATGAATGGAATATTTTTGAAATGCAACTTTTTTTTTCAGTCATTCAACACATATAAGCTGGCAAACAAATGAAGTTTAAAAAATTTTCTAAATGAGTGAAAAAGAACGAATCATCAAGAAAAATCAATAAAAATTTTGAGATAACGTTTTATTTCGATTTTCTGTAGGGAAGTTCACATCTTTTTTCTCGCCGAGAAAAAAAAAACATCAAACGATAAGGGTCGCTAAAACAGGAGATTATGGCAATAAGTTATAAGTGAACCTCTGAGATATTCGACTCTTAGGTAAGCAATATCGATCGAAATAGCAGTTACATTTCATTTCATCTTACCGGAAGAAATATGTCAGGTAAACAGGTACGTTATTATATTTGCAAATATAAGAAAATGAAATTATTCATTAAATATTCACAAGTAAGGAATAATAAATAGTGACGGCACGCTTTTGAAATGTCGAACGGAAATAACATAGAAAGAGGATCATTATCAACGAAAACGAGGGAGGAAAATGATGAAATTGCAAGCAATGTTGGATATAGAGAGAGAGGAACAAAGAGGGATTCAGAAGGCAATTTGCGTAGCACATCAGCTGCTCTCCGACTGCCTTGAATCCATTTGATGCTGCAAAGCACAACAAAAGCGTACCTCCTTGCGCCCGCCTCTGCAAAAAATACCGCCGATTTCAACACTAAAAAAAAAGCAACTATTTGAGAACGGCATTCGCGAAATGAATGTCCTCCAAGCAAGAAAAATAAGATAAAAAACTAAAATTAAAAAAAAATTCACGCAAGAAAAAAACTCACCATCCTCTTCATATATTATGATACAATACGTTTTACAATGGAAAAAAAAAATTCAGAGAAAAAAAAACAAACTTGTAAAAATAGTTTTAAAAAAATCTTTGCAAAGTAATTATGCAAATTTCAAGAATCTAAGTGCCAAAATTTTATGCAAATTAATGTCACATAATGAATACATTGAAAAATAATGCAACATAATGGAATTTATTCATACTAGCGAGAATTATGAGCAGATGAAATGGAATATTTTGATGCATTAATGTTAGCATTTCAGCAATAAATTTAAATATCTTTGCTTGAAATACGACACACATAATTCATATACATATTCATAACTATTAAAAGAAAATCATATGGGATTTGCTGATATTGATGTTTATATGTTGAAATATTGTATAATATTGTATTTTTGTGCTCAATTTATCAAAAACATTTTCATAGTATTCGATCAAGTTTCGTTGATTTACTAGCTCATCTAGAAAAAAAAAAAACAAAAACAAAGCAATAATAATAAAGATTTTTGAAGTTACATCTCAAATGATATCTTACCTTATGCTAAATAAGCAATAGAATTTGATACAATCGAGAAAATATTTTTTGAAAATAATATCGTTGTGTATGAAATAGGTGATCCATAGCGACTAATTTAATAAGCGTTTTTTTTTAAATTTTTACTTACTATATATTTGCGGATACAGGTAACAATCTTTACCGATCATCGCCGATCATAGCGTCATAAATTTTCAAAAAAAAAAAAAAAAATTTAAGGATTGAACGTAAGGTTAATGAGAGTTTACTTTAGAAGAGAAACAGCTAATGCTAGCTAATCACCTAAATTTATAAATGAATAAGATGTACTCATATTAGAGCTTATTCAATTATTAATCAAGTTCGTTTCTATATTATTAAATTTCTCTTTTTATCTACAACTGTGTTATCTATATTTATCATCGAGTAATCCTCTAACATTGTGCATTATTTAGTCATTTAATATTGTGCGTGTTTTTTTTTAAATTTCAAAACAATAAACTTCTATGGAATCATGTCTGATCGTCTGATTGCATGATTGTTTGATCCGACATGCAATGTCTGATCAGTGTGCTTTTATTTGATCAAAAATATTTATAAATTTGTACCAAAAAAAAAAAATCTCACTCATTTATATTTGCAATCGGGAAAAAAAAAATTGAATAAATCGATTGTGAATTGAAATGATGAGAATTGATTAGAAAGCATAAGTTTGCCCCATTTGGTTATTTACCTACTGATCTAACAAATATTTCCGATTTTTCTAGAACGGCAAACCAACGCAAAGCGGCACATCCTCCACTACAAAATGAGCACTTTAGTTTACTGAATTTTTTTTTCGGCCGTTTTAAACGAAAAGCGCCGCCCGCAATGTGTGCGCAAGCGTGCGTGCGTAAGCATGGCATGCATGTGTGTGTGTGTGTGTGTGTGTGTGCGTGGGTATGTGTACGTATATGTGTGCATGTATGTGCACGTGTATGTGTGTACGTGTGGGTGTGTGCGTGCATGCGTGCCTATGCGTCTGCACGTACGTGTGTATATGTGCTTGTGTATGCGTGTGTATATGAATACGTGTATGCATATGCATGTATGAGTATGTGAATGTGTGTGTATGCGTGTGTGTGTACATGTATGTATGTATGTGCAGGTGTATGTATGTGTGCAAGTGTGTATATGTGTATGAGTGTGAGTATGTGTGTGTATGTATATGTGTATGTACGAGTATGAGTGTGTGTGTGTGTGTGTGTGTGTGTGTGTGCGTATGTGTGTGTGTGTGTGTGTATGCGTGTGTGCACACTCAACGCTCTGACATATACTACGAAAAAAAAAACCTTTCATATGTGTGCACAATGTTACTTGTATGCATTAAGAGTTTCTCGTTCAACCCGGCGCGACGGAAAAAAATGGCGCAAAAATTTAAACACAACAATCTAGTCGAAACTGATAAATGTATTCGCAGGGACGACGATAGACCAACACTGAAATCGATGCGCCGTTTTGTTGCATTAATTAGCCTCACTATTTGCATTTCTTTAATTTAATAAACCATACTGCTATATACCTATACGAGTTTTTTGAATTCAAATTTCTCGTAAATGAGGGTAGTTGAATTTTTTTTTCGATTGAAACCCCTCAAACCTTAATTGTCGATTATATTTTATCATTTTGTTGGGCTTTTTTTTTCTTTGTTATTGAAAATAAAATTGTTAAAGAATTCGCGAAGGTGGACACCTAGAAATCAATTCAACAAAGATTTTATCACGTATTACTTGAATGTCTCGGTGAGAGCGACTAGTGCTCGATAAATAAAACTAGACTGTTTTGTGTATGTGTGTGTGTGTGTGTGTGTGTGTGTGTGTGTGTGTATGTGTGTGTGTATGTGTGTGTATGTGTGTGTATGTGTGTGTGTAGTGTGTGTGTGTGTGTGTGTATGTGTGTGTGTATGTGTGTGTATGTGTGTGTATGTGTGTGTATGTATGTGTGTATGTATGTGTTTATGTACGGATCGTTGCAAGGCACTGAAAAAAAATTTTTTTTTTAGAAATGAGTAGAGATTTTTGAAAAAAATTGATAAAAGTAATGAAAAAAATGTCGATTTTTTCTCCACTACAAATATTATCAAGACTTAATATTTGCTAAAAAAAAAAAATTTTTTTTCGTGAAAAAATAGCCATATTGAACGTCCAACACCTCAACATTACACTATAATATTACAGGTATTAATCATACCGTGAGACACATCTACCTTGCACTATAACTGCAGTCGCATGTGAAGCTACTCTCAAATCGACAAACTCATCCATCAACTATCAACGCGGCATAATGTCTCCATAAATGTCCCACCCCATTATATCAAAGAGAATTCATTGAGTGTCACGTGTGCATCACATTTATCGTTGATAACGCTATCATTAAGTGTGAATATAATCACTTAGATAAGTTTCTTTATCCACTATGATTCCATTTAATTGCTCATAGCTCATAGGTCTTATTCAATGCCGGAAAAGTATGCATAATAATAACAATAATAATAACAGTAATAATAATAATGAATTATATAATTATAATGATAGTAATTACGATAATAATATAATAATAATATATTACAGCAGTAGTCATTATTACTATCATATACCATAGTGAATAATGTAAATACTTCCTATAGAATTTTAAAGACATCACCTCTACATATTAGGTATGGATAGAAAATGCTGCATAGATATAAGACAGAACAGTCGGCTATTGATCAAGCGCGATTAGCGTGCCGTATAAGCTAAGTCAAAGAAGGTCAAGAAACAGGCGGAATAAACGACTGCTCAGAATGTGTCATGAGGCTAGCCTAAGGTAGAATCGGAAGGATATAGAAGGGGCTCATGTGCCCATCTATTCATTCCAGCATCCAGACTGGTCTTGAGGCTGAGTGATCGGTGGCAGCGTGGAGTTTGGCTGCGGGATCGAGCCGGCGATTCGAGGTATCCTAGTGTCCGCTGGAGCTTGTCATCTCATCGTATAGTGTGATAAACTATTTGACCCTTATACCTGTGTTGTCTCACAACCTACTCGACTGCAGCTCAACAGAAGGTGCAGATCCTCAAGGAGACCTGGACGACTAGACGGACCAAGAGGAGCTGACCCTTACATAGAAGTTACAACATCACTATGGAAACATCAACATAGAGGAGATATCCGTTTGTAATAGGAAAAAACATCGGTAAATCAAACGTCCACTATAATTTTTTCTTCAATCGAAATGAACGCTTATCAATTAGCGCATGAGCACTTTATTGAAACCATAATTCTTCATGTAAAATGTTGGCAATTCCCCACTTATAATATTAGAAAAAAAACGGCTTATGATAGAAATAAGTGGAAAAACGTGCCAGTAGGTTGTGAGCATAATATGCGTTTTTTATGACTCCATTACGTCATATCAATCAATTCAATGAAATATCAATGGATAATAAAACAACTGTAAGGATGCGTTCATCTTTTCGTTGATTTCGTCATCATGATTAATCTTTCAGGAGTTTTTGCTGCCCAATCGGTTTAAAATGACTATCGGACTCGTTTTGGATTTGAGAGATCGATTTAAGAGTCAATACAGAATATCAACCCATGATGCACATCGCATCTACCTAATCACAGCTCTACTTCGGCTGTTGGTGATTTGAATTTACTAGATACAGAAAGAGAAATACATATTATGGCCCATTTGAGGCGATCACCAGGTCAGGGCACTACGTAAATTTAAATTATATATATATATATATATATATATATATATATATATATATATATATATATATATATATATATATATATATATATATATATATATATATATATATATATATATATATATATATATATATATATATATATATATATATATATATATATATATATATATATGAAAATCAATGATCAAGAAACGGTACATAAAGCAATACAAACAACGTTGTTAAAGAAATACACAGCATTGAAGCTCTGCTATGGAAAAAAGGCCACAGAAAAATATTTGATGCATGGTCCTCTCTTCCTCCCTTTCTCTTCTCCCTCCTCTCCCACCCTACCTATGTGGTTCGTGAACGCAAATTGTTGGCTTATATTAGTAGTTAATAGAATACAGGCAGTCACAACGAAGTAATAGTTGGATTAAAAGTAAAAGTTGATTCAACAATAATGGGCCTGTATCTATAGAACAATTGGCCAGTGTTAAATTAAGTGAGAGGTTGATGGTTTCAATGACAGATTTATTTATACAGCCTAAAAATGATATTTGGGCTTTCCTATAAAGAACTTCCCAAGCTCACAGTAGCCTCGTTTGCGAACGAAATGCGGTTTGACGAAAAATCACCTCGAGAGGTAAGTGAACCCCACCACTAGATGTTGGTACAAGATGGCAGCAAGAAGATGCACGCAACACCCCCTCAGGGTTTAGTATTCGGCAAACGTGAACAGCATTCGCTATTGGGTGCACACATGCGAGCGTGCTGCACGTTGTGCTATAGCCAGTTAGGCAACTCGATGCGGCACGGCACGACAACGTCGAGGACGGACGTAATAGAAGCAACGACGCATCGACCAACACGCACATACCCGCTCATCGACGAGAGAAACGTGCAACATCACAAGAAGTTTTTTTTTTATTGCAATATTTCATGTGAAATGCAATCAGTTTGAAATATTACCACATCAATATCGAATGAATATTACTATTACAGATAGCTATAATTGCAAATTGCAACATCTGTGCAAGGGGAGGGGAGGGGGAGGGGGTGTACAATATCAATCGTTAGGCACAATTCACCTCAGCAGATAATAGCATCGATGGTGAGCCATACACACTGCCCCGATAGGAGCATTGAAAAAAAATGACGCTTTTTTTCTCGTAATTTTCGATTCTTCACACGACGCGTACTCTCCTCAATGCAGAAGACGGCTGCCATCAAAAAAAAAGCATCAGCTCACAAACGTTCGCATCCCGTCACCGCACTTCACTAGCTCGTTTTGTTGAATCGAAAAAAAAAAGGAGATACGAAAGTGATCAGCAAGAAATTAACTCAAGCTAGTATATTCAATTTTCGGATCGATATAGCAATTCGATATTATTATTATTTTTATTATTATTATTATTCAACCATCCAATTTCGACCAATAAATTACCTCTTTTCATATACCTATGCATGTTGCTAGCCCGTTAGGCTTTCACAATCATGGAGAATCACTTGTAACGTAGAAGAAACGTGCTTTTCAAAAACGAAAAGAAAATTCGGAATCCTTGAAATTCTGGAAGAGCCGAAAATTGATTCTGAGAAAAAAAAATGAAACGAATTTCCAAAAAAAAAAATTTTTTTTTCCTCAAACGATAAATATTGGAAAATGTTGAAGAAAAATTTGCTGATATTCTGATACTAATTATTGCATTAAATATTGCAATTATTAGTGAAGAAATTTCTCGTCCATATATTCAAATAAGGCATCCGTTCTCAGCCGAATTCTTTACTAATCTAAATAAACCACTGTAATTTATTTTCGAATATACTGACAAGCATAATATTATGCCTTCTATTGGTGATTAAATTATCTTTACTCAAATTTTATCTAAACTTTAGCTAAACTTGAATATCTTTAGAATCGCTAATATTTAAATATTTGGCCCACCTAAATAACTTCATAAAAATAAATCTACAAATAATTAATCAAACTTATTGCTTTCGCCATTTAATAACTTATAGGAAAAGGTTTATCAGTTAGTTAGACAATTTGTAAAAACGCATATACTTGTTATGCCCCATCTTTCTCTCTTGCATTTATATCCTCTCCCCTCTTTCCCCCTATGTATTTAAAATCACACATTATTGCACTTTATTTAACTAGCAGACCGTACAAGAAATTTGCATATCGTTTGCAAATCATAAATATTAAACCTCAAATCATACAATTCAGTTATGAACATATAAGCAATAAAATAGATGTAACCATTAAAATAATTTAATGTTAGATGCAAAATTCGAAATAATCTCAAATATACTGCTGTAAGGATTAATGTAACTTTGTAGATGCGTACGCTTTCTTTGCTTATTATTGTTGAATCAACATCGAACATCACTAGCACACACCGCACAACGTGCACACGATGTCTATTTCATATCGATCTCGCTCCCCACACCGCACTGCTTGTTCGTTGTCATATAGTGCACATTGTGCACGTTGTGTGCACCTTTTAGCACTATTAAGGACTTCAAATAAAATGTTTGATGTATATGATGCACGTATCGATGCACTTTATTACACGCAAATATTTTAAATAAAATTAAAAAAAAAACACTTGCAAAATAATTGCATTAGGAGATTCTTTGAGGAATTGTTCAATTCCGCAGATCTTCTTGCCGCTGACTGAGTTGTGCTCAATGAGAGTAAATCATTTTTTTTTTCTTCCTTTATAAATACTCATAGAAAATATTTGCATAAACGTCGCTCGATGCTTTAAAAAAAAAAAGAAAATAAAAATTAGCACAAAAATAATATATTAGAAAAAATGTTGTTTTTTTTTTTTCATGCAAGAAATTATCACTTATTAATTCAGTTTCTATCATTTATTAGCATGATTTTAAGAATTGTAATAAGTACGGATCAACATTTGATCGTTTAAAAAATAATAGACATAGAATATATGGAACGAAATTCATTGAAAAAGTGAATTACATTTCGGTCCTAAATGATATTCTTTATTCAAGAATAATCACTCGTGCTAACATTCCTATGATAGAGCAGGGAAACCCACGAAACGAAACAATGACCAATCTTGACCAATCTCGAAACGAAACAATGACCAATCTTGACCACGAAACAATGACCACTCTTTCTGCGAATGAATACTAAAACGTTGAGGTATCATCGGGCTGTTTGCAATATCCAATCTAGGATGCTTCCAAGATATTATAATTCTTTTAAATTTCATAAAACATAAAAATTTCAACAGAATGAAAAAAAACCGCGAAACCATCAACAATCTTACATCGCCAATGTGGTGTTATCTCAACGGGTACAAATAAGTGTGTGTGTGTGTGTGTGTGTACATATGTGTGCATGTGCGTATGTGTGTGCATGTGTGTGCATGTGTATGTGTATGTGTATGTGTATGTGTGTATGTGTGTATGTGTATGTGTATGTGTGTATGTGTGTGTGCGTATGTGTATCTGTGTGTATGTTGCATGTGCATGTGTGTGTACGTGTGCATGTGTGTATGCGTGTGTACGTGTGTATGTGCGTATGTGTGTATGTGTGTATGTGTGCATTCTGTGCATGTGTATGTGTATGTGTGTATGTGTATGTTTGTGTATGTGTGTATATGTGTATATGTATAGGTGTGTGTATGTGCGTATGTGTATGCTTGTGTGTATGTGTATCTGTATTGCATGTGTTCGTGTGTGTATGTGTGTATGCGTGTGCATGTGTGTATGTGTGTATGTGTATGTGTGCGTGTATGTGTGCGTATGTGTATATGTGCGTGTATGTGTGTGTACGTGCGTGTATGTGTGTGTGCCTTTGTGTGTGTATGTGCGCTTTTTGTGAAACGTGCACTTCCGTCTGTCCACTCTCTCTGCTGACACCATGCTGTCTGCTCACAATCACTAACGTTCGTCTCTTTTTTGCCTCTTTTCTTAATCCTTACGATGCAATGTTGAGTAAGCATAAAGCTCATTTTGAATCCCGCATGAGTGGAGAGACTTTAATGTCTTCACATTCACATGACTTTCAATCTATAAAATTCCCACTTCTATTATATCCCTTAGAAAAAGAAAAAAAAACTTTTTTTGATGAACATAGTTTAATCGTTTTAGATTCAAAGAATTCCAGGATCCATCGGATAGAGCTTCTCCAAAAGGATGCTACGAGAACGATTATTTAGCACTTAAAATTCGGTTATTGAGCAATTTTCTCGATCCTATCATATAGATTCGCTGTCCTAATGTGTACTTATAAGAAATAATGGTTAATGGTATAGCCGATCGGATACGCGATTTTCTACTTGATTTAAATTTATAAGCACATGAACAATTTCCACATTAAAAAACTCAGATATTCAGGATTATATTCCCTTTTTTGAATTGATTCGATTGCCTTCACAAATGGTAAATGAAATGACCATTGATATATGATGCGATTAGTATAGAATGGAAATATAATCAACGTAAGACGTAAACGTCCTAATATTTATTAATAAACCACCTTTGAAAATGAGTGATCAAATATGATATAGAAGATTTCCGGTGGGTGTAAATTATAATGCATCAAATTTCCCAAGGTGACCCTTAATGGTTCAATATTGAAATTCTCAGACACACAAACAGAGATACAGACAGTCGTATACACACGCACATAGTCTCAATTTTGTCGTAATATTTTGTATATGCATTTAAAAAATGGCATTAGAAATATACACAATATACAAAGCGCACAGTAAAGCATAAAATGACAATTTTTTTTACAATATAGTGACAATTTTATAAAAATATACACATACAGTATAGTTAATGACAATTTTTGATTAATAATGCAAAATGTTGTGCTATGGAGCAATAAAAATTGAAAAGCAGTAGAGTGAGATCCTTCGTAAAATTCTCCAACATTTTCTGCATAATGGTAGAGATGAGTGAACAGAGCAAAACGCTAAATAAATGAAAAAAAAAGGATATGTAAATGTGCTATTAATTTTGTTTGTTTTGAAAGTGCATATTTTAAATATCTATGAACAAATTTGCTTCATATTGTTGAGCGGCTCATTATTAGTTTATGATGAAAAAATTTGACACCGGATAAAAATATCAGAGGAATTACAATCAGCTTAGATAGATATAGGTGATAGAATTGTTATTTTAACACTCCAATAGGCCTAATATTTGTTATTACCGATACTTTTAATTTATTCAGTTATGCATAATTAATGCTTCGAGATATAATGCAGTGATTGAATTTTGCACAATAGATTTATTAGTGTTGAAAATTACGCATATTCTATCTTTTATTTACATGACTTTGCACGAAAATTTGCACAGTTATTGAATACTTATTAAATAAAAATGAACTAGTTGAAGTGTTTTATAGTGTTTCATTTCGATATCACCTATTGCAATTGCTATTCCCCCCATTTCGATATCATCTATTGAAGTAGCTGTTCTCCCCGTTTCCTTCTATCCCCGTCTCTTTCCTAGTATGAAAGAACAAAGATGCATAAATCGATGAAGCACACCGGAAAGCCATACGATAGCAACGCGAAGAAAATAGCACAACTAAGCAAAAGTAAACTTTAAAGCGCTTTTCAAATACAGCGTTTATTTACTGCAACACTATAGTGTCTATAATTTTGTTTTCACATTTTTGCATCTTCTTCGAATGCATTTCATTCTCTCTATACTTCTCACCTTAAGAAGCCACTTGAAATGTTTTGCAATCTTATGAAGTTCTATTCGCTAATCTTTACGTATTCTTGCATTAACCAGTTAGTTGAAGAAGCTTCACTAAGATTGCACTGAAATTCTAAATCGCTTCCGAAAATTCCAATACTCTTCGGGATTCGTTTTCGAAAATTCCAAATTTTGATGCTTTTCCGGCATTTCGCTTTCAAAACTATGAGTCGAAATCATGAAGGTAATGTCGAGGTTTAATGTTATGGACGTAGTTAAAGTTATTTCCTTGCTTGCAGTGTTGGTATCACTATGCACAAATCTGCACATAAAAAGGGGTGGAAAGTTGAAATATTCCCCTTTCATAGAATAAAGATAAATTTATGTTTTAATGACTTGCATTGTGGAAAATGGAGAGACTCCGAGTTTCTTTGTTTTTCAGAATAGTTTGCTTAGAAGCAAATAATGTTTGCCAATGGTAAACTTCCTCTTTATCCAAAAAGCTAGTTTAGAATATATAATTCAATAGCCCTTGGAAAAAGTATTAGGGGGTCGTTCGTAGGTGCAAGATCAAAAGATTGGCAGGAAATAAAAGCGCAAAGAAAGCATGAGAGAGCTTTGTGGTGATGATGGCGAAAAAGATCCACAGGTAAGTTTATGGTCCTACTCATGCCAGGCAACAAAACCTTTTAATTGCCCGAAAACCTGGTAAATGTGCCCCGATGCTTCCTTTCCCCATAAAGTTGGAATCAGACAGAACATTTGGAAGGCTGATGGAGAATTATGAATTACGTCACCATCCAGAGAGGATTTATTATAGTGAAAGTAGAATCATTTTCGATGTTTTAAGTAACATCTGCGAATTTAACTGCCATAAGGCTCCTTTTAAGGTACTCCAAACAGGTATATTTTGCATAAAAACTTCCTTGTGAAATAAAAGGAGCGGATTACCTCAAAACTTGGCGTTATATATAAGGAGTGCCCTGTACGCGTCGAATATATTACTGCCTCACAACGCTTTCACGTACGATAGAAAACACATTTCTATTCTTTCAGCTATAGTTCTATAGGCAAGCAATTCGTTCGATTTTCAGCTGCAATTACCTCATAATTTCTTTGCGCATAAATGTTCATGAATATATATATATATATATATATATATATATATATATATATATATATATATATATATATATATATATATATATATATATATATATATATATATATATATATATATATATATATATATATATATATATATATATATATATATATATATATATATATATATATATATATATATATATATATATATATATATATATATATATAAAAAATAAATAAAACACTACGAAATTATCATATTTAGCCGAAGAGAATGAGGGAAGAAACTCCTTTGTAAATTTAAAATGTTCAACAAGTAGTTTCTAGTCGAAAAGGATAAAGTAAATAAATATGTTCATAAGTGTCTGTTTATTTATTCGTTAATGATCTACCGATTCCACAGCCGATCGCGAGAAAAATACAGTCGGGAGGATAACATGAAATTAAAATATGCAAATGCAATGGCATAAGTTTATAGCTTGAGTTGCAAACTTATGGATAGAAAAACAACCATACGCACCTATGCTTGGAGTATATATGTCCTCCGCGAATTTAAGGCATTAAAATTTGTTTTGCATGAATTATGATACTATTTAAATTAACCTTCTCGAAAACTTTTCTATTATTCGATAATTTCACGTCTTTTATTGTTCAACTATCGAATGGATTTTTTGTTTAGTTTCAGTCTAGAAATGTGAATAGCAACGTTATCGAAGTTGATATGATGTGTACTCTGTACTCTTGTTTCCTCTTACCTGACCAACCTTTTTCTCCAAGTTATCCATAAATAATAAAATATGAAGGTTTGATTTTTTTTTTAGAACTTCTTGATTTTTAATCGACTTCGGTTATTGACAGCCATCCGCTTGATAAGTGCAATAATTGTACGGTCTTCTCATCTCAATTTCGCTCTCTCTTTACACCACTCTTCTGTTTACGCATAACTCCTAGCTTCTTTCCTTTATAGTTTATTTCTTTGATTTTTTTATTCTTCATCAAATCGTTAAAAGAAATTCTCTTTTGTTTACTTTTCAGAATATCGCTTTGATAAGATATATAATGCACTTATTTTTTCAATCATTGATACTAGTAAAAATTATTATTCTCATTAAAAAATAATAATTCAATTAAAAAAAATATCAATAATAAAATTTTTGTGTTAAAAATATTCCCCATTGCTTATATTAATTTTCTCCAAGAAAAAAAAATTCCCTTTTTGTGGAAAAAAAAATTTTTTTTTCAACATTAAAAAAATTTTCAACATTCCATTTCAATGAGATAATATATTTTATAAATAAATTAAAATTTATCATTAAAAATAATCGAACAATTTGAGAGAACTTCTCTAGAATTTTTTTTTTTTTGCTAATGAGCTTTTTTTTTGCAGATTTTGACTGACAATTCCTGCATTTTTTTTTTCCCGTAGAAAAGCTCATCGAAACTAATCAATGAGCAAAGAAAATGGTCTGTTTAAAGTGCGTTTGAGATTTTTCCCTCGAACAAAAAAAAAAAAAAAACTAAACAAAAAAAAATTCCTTCAAAAAATTATTTATCGTTCGAAATAATTCTCCTTGATGAAAATTAGAAATTTTTTTTTCTTTTGAACTTAAATGCACTTTAGAATATTCAAATTTTAGCTAATTAAATTGTGAAATTCTTTTTGAATTGTAATAGATGGTTTTTTTTTTCGAGAATTTTTTTTTTTTTTATAACTTAGCAATTTTGAAAAATATAGATATAGTATCATATTCTTTCAATGAACGAAAATTTTGCTTGAAGGATATATCACCAATTTGAAAAACGATATCGATATGCCAATAAAAAATTCCACCATTTATCATTCCACCACAGAACAACATGAATACAATTGGGAATAAAAAGGCAAGTTGTTTTTTTTTTTAAAATTACAAATGGAATATTATATATAGGAGATGAGAAGATGACACGTTGATGATGACAGAGGTAACGGGCTTAATGTGACAATGATTTAAGGAGCGCACGGTTAAGGAGGAGAAGAACAGGAGGGATTGGTGGGAGGGGGGTCGAGGGGGTGCAAAGTTAAGCCTGTCCCTTAAAGGAATTTCTCAGTTTCGTGCAATAGTTTCCTTCAAACTGGTTTCATATGGTGGCCTATGAGCAATCGCGCAACTACAATTGTGCTCAAAAAAAAAAAACTCGTATAAAAATATTAAAATATCAAGTTCTGAAGTATTTTTGAAATTGTAACAACTTCCTTCCTTCTAAAATTGTAAGTTTTTTCTTGGCTTTATGCTTTTTAAGACTATTCCGACAGACACATACGTATGCACAGACAAACACATAAATATATAAACGTTGACGAAAAAAAGCGATTGTAACTTTATTCGCTTTATGATACTATAAAATATTGCTTCGCTGTTAAACGCCGGACAAATGCAAGCAAAGGGAACCAACATTTTTTTTAAAAAATGGCCAGCTCACAAACCGACCGCGAACACAAAGGGAATTAATCTCATGCGTAACTCCGCTTGAAAAATTACGTCTCTCAAACCGTATTCAAATTGAACCCTCAATAATCGACCCGTTAATGTTCATTACTTTGACAACAATAGGCGTTGCATTTTTTTGCCCACAACGATGATTTATAGATATGAGATTGATATGAAATTATACCAACCGACTGACACAATGATAAGCTTAAACATAAACGGTAGATGATGATAAAAAAAGGAAAATAATATGACATTTGCAACGGTATGATTGGTAATATTTTGCAGGATATTCGTAATTTCAATTATATTTATTAAGGTGATCATAAGTTTACCCAATAAAAATGATTCAGCCGTAGTCCTTCGAAATAAATGAATATTATCACAATACTCCAGTAGTCTTATTCGTTATCAGTGTTTTCTGAGTTCGATGTAGGCAAAATATTTCTCCTTCCATTTCCTCCTCCAACTCGATCATTTTCCCCTCCCTTTCCTCTCTCCGCACCCTCCAATCCCCTTCCCCGAGCCAGCTGAAACAATTGCACAAACAGGTAAAAACGCAGATATACACACGAAGAACAATGGTGTCATCATACTATGCGCTTATTCGGCAGAGCAAGCGGATAGTGAGAAGCAATAGCTCGAAACTGATTAACAGCCCTTTTTGTGAACAAAGACGCTATTTAGTACGGATTCAAGTTGGAAATGAACAAGTGACCGGAAATATAATTCTATAACAGGTGATCGAACTCTATCCGCTACTAAATTTGTCTCCCTGAAGTTTTCCGCTGAGCAACTATTTTTTCATTTACTTATTTATCTATTTATTTATTTATTTACTTATATTAAATAAAATACTCATAAGATCTAATATCAAATTTCCAAATAATTTTGCAACATTTTATTAAAGAAGAGATTGTGAAAAATAAAAATCCACCCTTGAAGCTTAATGCGTGCCATTGCAGTGGGGAAAAAATCGATGTCGTTTTTTTTTGTTGGATTTTAACGTATACACTTCTAGTGCACTTCCGTCGCTCTCTTTCAGCTCTGCCATGCCAAATAGTCGATTTTTTGGTGCCCTTTGCAATGTGCCTATTTGCTTGCAATGAGTAAGACTTTTTTATGCGTTGCAAAATTTGTCGATTATGCTCATCTCATGCCTTTGATGCTGTTGTCGCATCTGGAAGTTGGTGTCTGTCTGTTTGTCTATTTGTGGGGAAGTTTCAATTCAGTAACACTCAAGTTACGGTTATGAAGCAGCGTGACTGATATAATGCTCACCGTACGATCATAACCTTAAAAAATAAAAAAAAATAAAAATTACAACTATTCTACATGGTCGAGTTTCGGGTGCAATCGCATAAATAAAAATATGAAAGAATTATTTCGCATGTTTGCTATGTATACAGTTGGTAATTTATGAAACCGGTGGGTCAAGTGATGGAATGCAAAAAAAACGCATATGCCATTACTTCCTTCTTCATTCTTCTCCATCTAGTGGCTCATCGATTTATATGGAGCATAAAAATATTGCAAAAGGTTTCATAATGCGTTAACTATATTAGCAAAATCAACGAAGAAATAATTATACACCTACATACGGTATAAAAGTTTACCAAAGAAAAAAAAACGTAAAATGCCATCCAATTCGACGATAATAAAAAAAAACTTCATTAGGCCAGCAATAAAATTTCTACACAGAAAAATGAAAAATATTGAAAAATAAAAAAAGTTTTGCAATTATCGTATTTAAATATTGCAAAAATTCAAATTTTGAAACGATCAAATTCAATTTTTTGAGAAAAAAAAATATTGAAAAAGAAAATATTTTTCATTTAAAAAAAAAAAAGTTGAAAAAATTATTTGCATGAAAAAAATTTTTTTTGCAAAATTTTTCTCATTTTCATTTAATAAGAAAAAATTGTATGTAAAATTAAAGATTAATTCTCGAAAAAAAAAATTCGATAAAAAAATATAAATAGAAATTTTTTTTCTAAATTTCAATATTTATGGAAAAAAAAATAAAAGAGAATATTTTTATATGCATATGTGAAATAATCGCAAATATATTTTGATATCAAATATGATAATTGTATTCCTATTTGGTAAATAATTCTAAATCTTTTATGATATACTTTTTTTTTTTGATATATGGAAAGAAATTTTTTTAAAATAATATAAATGTAAGGGGACTTACTTCGACATATAATTTTGTGAGAAAATTTGCAATTTTCATTGATCCTATCTTAATGAAACATTTGAATATTACTGTACGTAATTTGCATATTCTAAAATTTTACCTGTCTAAAATAGAAGATCAACTTTATTTTATAGAGGTGAGCACTCAAATTTCCCATTTTTATGTAATATTTATTATTCACTAATAAAGAACAAATTCAAATATTATTACAACTTTAAAATATATCTAACAATTTTAGAGCACAAATTTATAGCATAATGACTAATTTGATAGCAATATATTATTAGTCGTTTAATCATTGAAAAAAAAAAGCGATAAAAGATTCATTGTTTACTAATATAAGTGATCATAAAATATGATATAACGAAGATGCAGTAAACACATGTCTGTTTTAGTCTTTTTTTTAAAAAATTTAATAATAGTTTTCGATATTCTCGTAGAAAAATTCACCGCTTGAAAACAAAAAAAAAAAAAACTTGAACCTGATAAATGCCACATGCGATAGCGCTCACCCATTTCGATTTGCATCACTTTTTTTGACACTCAATCAGATTTTATTCTAAATGCATGAAATTATTTTTACAGCACTGTTAATCCGAAATACTCTTCATAGCTTCGAATTTTTCAATATTGAATCCGATTAGCGTTAAAATTTGTTGCAATTGGATTGAAAATAGTGAAAAGGGGTAGATGAGAAGGAACGTAGTGGAAAGAGAATGGCGAATGAGAAGATTGACCGATCTTTACATACATACCTGTCAAGTTTCGAAAAAAAAAATTGAAATTTGAGAGCATGAATGAAATATCACTGTGTATTGTTGAAGCAACTTTCTATTCATCAAATGCAATATATACTCTCAGTAATACATTATAAGCCTTATCGAGATATTTCAACGATATTTCACTTGCACCTATGTATTCATTAGATAGCCTGAATATACCTGACTCTTTATTTTATCCTCACCCTGAAATTTAAAAAAAATAATACTGAAATATTCTTGAAGATCGATCATAGGCCTTATGAATGTATGAATTGCTGACCATTGTCAATGATTACTAAATTGAGTATTACTTAATAAAATAATGAGACAAATTATAAATAAGAAAATTTAAAGACTATATACTGCATTATTATTTGATAAAAGATGAGAAAACATTTCTACGAACAAATAGAGACTATAAAGATATTTAATATATATGATAGAAATACTAATGGAATAAAAGAATGTGACCATTAAATGACCATTAATGACCATTAATAATCACTGATGACCATTCAAAGCATAAGTATAGTGGATAAGGTATAAATCTAAAATAGAAGAAAAAAAAAACCACGATATTACCGCTATATTTATATTATTATGGCTAGATAGAGGTTTAATCGAATTCATATTTTAAATATACATCAATAGATAATGCGAAAAAAAAAACCTATAGAAAATTTTATGAAAGTGAATAACAAAAAAAAAAAAAAAGAATTCATTAGTGAACGAATTGTCATCAGAGCTATCGCCGAGAAGTGAGCACCACACGTTAAGCATTGAAAAAAAAAAAGATGCAAGCGTTGAGGCTTCCTAAAGTCTAGCATCGTTATTTATAGATTCAAAATCGTTGAAATAAAATTCATTCAATTCTAATTCTAATTTTTTCAAATTTTTTTTTGTTTATTAAAAATATTTTTAAAATTCGAGAAAAAAAAAACGATATATCAAGAAAATATAGTAGTAGAGATCATTCTAATATAAATGATACGTTGATATCTTATTGATAATGCATACAATTGCTATCGAATAACTTTTTTTTTTTGATATCTTATAGTAATTGATAGTTGAGAATGATGAAACTCTTTTAGAATACTCTTTACAAACTTCTATCCAATATTTGGCAGTAAATAATATTAAGTTGTTTAGCAAATGTTGATTTAATTTTATTTCAAAAAGTTCAAATATTATAGTAATAAGTAATTGTTTTTAATTTAATTAATAAAATATTCATTATGTATGAACGTCAACATATATTTCACTTTCACTTCCGCTTAAGTAGAGAAATTGCAAGATTGCATGAATGTTAAGGTTTCGGCTTGTCTTCTACCTGCTGGATATTAATAAAACGATTCAACCCGGGTGTTCCGCCCGCTTAGAAGATGGATAGGTACATTATCCGTAACTCTTATCCGAATGAGGGTGCAATGGAAGAGTGACTCTTTAGGACGGAGCCAAGTGGCCTGCTCGGAGCATGTTAACAGCCGACAATGCAATAACTAATACTATAAAATGAATGCACTATGGCTAACAAAAAAAAAAAATTAATATTAGGCTTGATTGATACAAGAAATAAAAACAAGACAAGTGAAGTCTAGCATTGCCAACGCAAATGCGCATTTGTGGCCTATTTATGAGGATATGGTAACATATAGTACATATATGTCGATTTTACTCGACATATTGCAACTGTTATATTTGCTTAAATTAACAAACAATATTACAACTTAGAATTTCATATTAAATTAATTCTAATTCAATGTCATCATAAGAAAACAAAGCCAATAGCTGTTGATAAAATAACGCCGATATTGAATGTATTATTTTATGATTTTAGAGCGGAAAACAACGGCCATGAATGAATTGTCATTTCGTATTGAAGCAATTATATAAAGATAGCCCACTTAAATATATCTTAATGAAAAAATCACATCATTTCAATAATCGATCAATCTCATTTACTCTATAATAACTAAAAAAAAACCACTCAAATTACCCAGTAGAAAGGATTGAGAAAATCTAAAATAAACGTAGAAAAAAAAAGAAAAAGAAATATGATGGTTGAATTATGAAATAGAACGAATATATTTCATCAATATATGAATAGGATTTCATCTAAGAGAAAAAGGTTGAATTGTAGAGAAATTAATACAACGAATGCCAATATGAGTTGATTGACGATCAATTAAATTGAAATATTTGACGATGTTACATTTTTTTTTCAGATATAAATGTAATTAATAAAAAACTCAAAAGTAATTAATCAAAATTCGAAAATAAAAATCACTGAGAATTATTCTTTTAAATTTTTAAATAGTTTTAAAAATAGTTTTTGAATATACTTAATACGAATAAAGAAATTAAAAATAGGCGAAATAATGACATTTTTAATCGTTTCTTATTAGTAAGTAAGTAAGAATATATATATTTCAAATGAAACGAGAGGGGATTTTCATTTTAGATGATGATAATGAATTATGCATCCGATATTTGTATGAATAAATGTATCTTTAGAAACTTAATCCACAATCACGCTACGCGATAGATATTTGAGAAAAGAACTGCTATTATACTTGAAAAAATTATCGAACTAGACGAGTGTATTTTATTTAACTTGCAGAAATATATTTCCCATAAGTAAAAAATTGATTTCCCATAAGTATGAAAATTAAACGGCGGGAAAGGAAAATGGAAACTTTTTAAAAAAGATGTAGTGCTTTTTCTGAGATCGTCATTTTCACTTTGTATATTAATTTACTCCGAATTGATAAACTATAATACCCAATAATATTTAAAGGAGTTGGAAAATTTTTTTTTAACCTGAAGAAAAAAAAACGATAACGCTATTGGAAGATAAAAGTTGAAAAAATAAAAAAACCTTTTGAAAAGTTAGCCGATTACCTTTTGAGATACTAAATGAACAATTGAATAAGTAGAAATTTACTTACAAGTAATTTCTAGTTTATTCATGCAAAATAGTATATCCACCAAAAAAAAAGTTATTTTTTATGCAAAATTTCAAATTACGAGAAAAGTTTTTCGTTATCTTAGAATGAAAGCAAAAAATTAATAAATGTTAAATGTTTGGATTATGTTTTTTTTAAGTATATATAAAATTGCTCTAAAATATAATCGTCTAATATATTATTTGTAGGAGGAAATTCACTATGATATGGCAAGTTTTAAAAAATTCTTACTATAGTACATCTATCAAGCTCATAATTGGTGACTTTTTTTTTTTGCTATCGTTTTCAATCGAGGCAACTTCCGTTATAATACCTTCAACTCTTTTGTCTTCAACGAAAATGAAGCCGTTCCATATCATTTCTCGCCGAACCTTCCGTCAATCTCTTATCAAATCACAAGGTATAAGGATATAAAACGTGCTACATCATCGAAATAACCAAATAAAAATCTACTTTATAGGAAGTCAATTCATCTTTATGTATAAAGCAATAGGTTAATTGCGATTTAGGTCTAAATTCACGTTGATATTTGCAATATCAAGTTGAAATGTGAATAAAATTTTGTAATAAAGAAATATGATACAAATTGAAATATATTTTGGACTTAATAAAAGAAAATTCTCTAATTAAAAATGATCAATCATTAGTTTAATAAGAACATGATAAGATGATAAGATTGATAAGATTGATAAGAAAATAAGAACATAACGATAAGATGATAAGATTTTCAAGTTTTCGTCGCAATTTGAGATGTTCTACTAAAGTGAATTCAAAATCTTTTTGATGAAATAAAAAAAGAATAAATATTTGATTATCAGTCGATAATAAATGATTAACTTATTTAATAAAATAATTCATAAAATAATAAAATAAAATACATTTCAAAACTTTTTAAATAGCAAGCGACCGACCGGTTTACTTCTAATCAACAATAAAAATGAATTTCTGAAATGATCACTTATTATAATGTTGAATGCAAATATTGTTTGCTAAGATTATACATAATGAACGTAGAGAAAATAAATTATGGCTAATGCAAAGTAAACATTCATTAATAGAGAAATTTCTTAATAAAAAAATGCACCTTGTTAATAAAATTAAAACTTATTGACAGCCGTTTAAAAAAAAAAAAACAAACAAATATTGTGCTATCAGCTGGAAGAGAAGATGAGCTATTAAACAATAAAATGATATTCTTGTAGATTTTATTCAAATACAACGATTTACTTACATTAAAAAAACTATTTGATATAAAAATTTGCATATGCAAATAAATTATAAATTAAATTTATGGTATATAACATATCAAAAAAAAAGAGCAAAATTAAGGATTTAAAATTAGAATGAGGGGATCGATTGAAAAAATATGAGACTAATTATGAGGTAAATTGAAGCCAAGTAAAGATAAGCTAGAGATGGATGATAAGCCGTTGGGGAATAAGTCGGGATCATGCCTGAATGGAAGAAAAAAAAAGCCATTCTTAAACGCGTTACATCAAATTTAAGCAATAATTTTCATCCGTTATAAATAGTCATCGAAATTATTTGCACGTAACGCAACTCTACGCATCATAAAAGGATATCGATGAATGAAATATTAGAATAAATTGTTAAATATTGTTAAAGAATTTTTTTAAAATCGTTTCTTTCATTAAAAAAAAAAAAAGAAGAAAAAAAAAGAAGAAAATTGTTGAGTTGAAATAGAAAAACGTAACGTTGAAATAAGAGCCGTGTGGAAATTGATGACGCATTACGAACGACTCAACCAAATGACGAAGAAAAAAGAAAAAAAGAAACGCTGTCTTTTTCAGTTCGATAAAAAAAAAAATTGAATGTTGCTTCTAATATTTGCACTTGTAGCATTTGTGAGGATCGATTTGCTCGTTCTATGCCCCCTTTATAAAATATTCTTCTATTTAGAAACTCATGAGGTTGTAATGATCGTTTATTGCAATAATATTTCCTAAAGTGATATCGATTGATTATAAATAATGTTGATCATTGGAAATTGATTTAGATTAGTGATTAACAGCATTATTCAAGGATATCATATCAGTCGAACTTTTGACAATATACAAACGTTTCTATGCCCTCAGAAATGCTCCATTCGATCATTCGACGGATAATGAAATAAGAGAGAATTAAACTGACGCTCCGATGAGAATACAATGATCAGAGCAGTTCAGAGCCACATCGGAGTCAATGATTACTGACTTCGGAAAAAAATTTCCTCAATGACTTTTAAACCAACAAAATAAGTTTTAAAGGTACAATTATCTAGTTTATTGAATATAATAAGTTAGGATATTTTCAGTCGATATATTTTAGAGGAATTTGAATGTATTGAATTAAATTGCAAAATTTTTCAACGAAATTTAACTAATTCGAGGATCGCATAGTGATCTATCGGCATTTTCTATAATTTAAACAATTCGATCGATTCGATTGAATTAGATCTCGGCTAATTATTTATTCAACAAGCAAATGATCGATGATCATTGAAAGAAATTTGCATATATATATTTGATCGATTATCGATTTTTTTTTTCATTTAGAAAAGTTGGCGAGCGAAAATTCAACGATCAAATAAATGTAATCGATCGAATTTTACGAACTTTTCAATTTTCACTTTGTATTTCTCTTAAATTAAATAATTTTCAAATATTCATATTGGGATTTTCTTTAGAGTGAAAGAAATTTTTGCAAAGAAATTAAATTATCATATATATATATATATATATATATATATATATATATATATATATATATATATATATATATATATATATATATATATATATATATATATATATATATATATATATATATATATATATATATATATATATATATATATATATATATATATATATATATGAATTGTAAATTATAGTTATCTCATAAAAGTATCCTTGTTGCAAAATAGTTATCCATATAAGATTGATTATGTGATGGAATAAACGTCATCTTACTTGAACTCATTAAAGAATAAATATTTTTACTTGAACCCGATGGTTTAGGTAAACGTTATGCATAGGTTCTCACCTTATTTATCACCTGAGATGAATTCCAGTTAAATATGCAAGGTGTTTCACCACAACTCACTTAGACATTTGCTATGGAAATAGAAATCGAATTGAATGGTCACTAATTTGAAGACTGAGAAGCTAATAATGTCGGATTTCAATTGGAAGCTTTTTGGTTAGATGACCTCTGAAAACAAGAAAATATGATTAAAGGTATGGGCTTCTATATGGATTAATTGCATTATTTATCATTAAATGATTTTTTTTGAGGGGTGGGGGAGGGGGGGGAGGGGATGGGGATGCAATCAATAACAGTGTTGGAATATAGATTATTAAACTTATAAATATGTAAAAATGAATAATTTATAAGCGAAAATGATAAAATTAGATGAAAATTTTATGGATTCATCAGATTAAAAAATTGCAAAAAAAAAAAAAAAACAAATTTAGATTTTTACAACGTTAAGATCACTAACGGAAGAAAGTTTGCAGCAAATTTTATGAATTCCACGGTATGAGTTTTCATCTATCGACTAGAAGAATACTGAGGTATAGCTAAATTGAAATAATAATTGCAGTTGTTTTCTTTTTTTTTTTTTTTTTTGTCGAGAGAATTATTTGCGATATACGATTGACAAAAATATCAAATATTGTGTCGTCAAGTGATAATTTCGGCTTGTGAACTGATAAGCTGCTAAAGATTGATAAGACTGAATTTGTGCACAATAGAAATTGCTCTAGGCTGAGGTGAAGTTATTTCAGTCTTAAGGACTTCAAGCTGCGGCTTTAGCTTATCACTGCTGCTCAGACCTGAATTAATAGCTGATAAGCTGATAAGACGGAACTTCAGAATGTCTGCAACCTCAAGAAAACTTCATTTCTCCATGTTTTCTATAAGCTTTTAAGCAGTTTACCATAGGCAAAAATAGGCACATACGCAGACAGATAGACACTTTGATATGCGTAATCGTTTTATATCGCAAGTCGAAAAAACATAAAAACTATGAAGCACATTTTCGATACGAGAGATAATCACAACATAAACTCAAAAAGCCGACTATTTTCTCTTATAGGGAATCGTCTGGGAACGCATATATATATATATATATATATATATATATATATATATATATATATATATATATATATATATATATATATATATATATATATATATATATATATATATATATATATATATATATATATATATATATATATATATATATATATATAGCAAATATAGCAACTAATTTTTCACAGTATAACACATGTGTTACATATAATAGTTGAAAAAAAAAGAAGCAATATTGTGTGGCGACGCGGATGCATTTTTTTGATGAGCGAAAAAACAATGCACACAAAGCCGCATTCACATTTATGCACCGAAACCAGCCCCAGCAATCCACTATTCTTGCTTACACTCCTCTTCTGAAGGCTTTTTTGGTATTGCATCAGAGCCCACCTTTCGTACACAGCATTCAAAAAGGCAACTTATATGCCTAACACAAATATTGAAATGCAATGTAATTGTAGAAGAAAACACCTTTGCCTTATTTACAGAAAAAAGAAGGGGAGAAAGATGAATAGGGGATTTGGTAGGGGAAAGGGAGGAGGGAGGAGAAAGGGAACATGAAGGGGACGAGCGGATCGGAAGTAGGATAGGAAAATTTAGCCAAATTTCTTTTGAATCTAGAACGAAAATAGTATATTTAATGACAGTGAATTATCTCCATTGAAATCGCTTTTATGCTCTCCAATACTTAGGCGGTCTCATATACTTGCCATTTAAGCAGTTGACTACGCCAACCCTTTGTCTGTGCTTATGTATGTCCATTTTTTGTCTACCTGTTTTCACTTCGGGAAATCATTGGTTCTAAAGTCACGGCATTTGATGTCTAAAATGTTCACTCTAGAGTGATCACCTATGGAATCATTCTTCATTTTGGGATGGGAATAAGAGGGGAGAGGGGTCCAGATTCTGAAACACATAGAAAAATTGTATTTATTTTAAATTTTAGAATTTTCATTAAAAATGTTTGTACTTTAAATGATGAAAACAATTAAAATTCGAACTTATATTGCAGATATTTGATTTTTTTTTTTTTGGCTAATACGTGAAAATTATTGATGAGATAGATAAAATTCGAAGTATATTTCGTGGCACTTCTTTTGTTAACTTTACTCTGTCGTTTTTTTTTCTTTCACAATTGCCTACTTTCACTCATCAAGCACTCATAGAATTGTCCCTATCTTCTGGCATTTATCCCCATCCCCTTCCCCCTCCCCTTCACTCTATTTACAATCATGAGGTAGGCTATTTTATTGAGGTAATGACTTGGTAGACGGCTAATTATGATGTAATTATGCGCATTTTGTGTATATTAGGCTAGAGAAGTGAGAGGAAGTTGAAAAATCCATAGACATTTTTTTTTTGAGCGTGAAATTGAACGAATTGACTGCAAGACTCCAAAAAAATTTTCAACGGTTCCCTTACGCTCTATATGCGTCTTTCTATTCGTTTGGCTATCAATGCACTCAAGCAACGCAATAAGTCCACTATGCAATCGATGTGTTAATGCGGTCTGTCTATGTTTCGCTTCTCTCTCGCTCGTTTCGTTTCGTTTCCTTCTTTAAATGACCTTCTCGTTCTATGTGCCGAAATGATATCAGCAAGCGTTGTTCGATATCATGCAACCTAATGAGGCTATGCCGATGCCGTCTAGCTTAAGATGTTGGTGGATAAGGGGGAGCTTCCGGTGATCGAAGGGAACCGAGAGGAAAAGCGAAATTGGAAGTATTCACAACACCTGGCTGTGTTTTTACAATAAAGAAAGGCATGGAATCACGTATTCAATAAAAATTAATTAACTAAAAAATACAACGGAAACATCTATAACTATAAACAGGTGTTAAAACATGTGTTTAAAATATAGAAGGAATAAAAAGTGAAGGAAAGAGTATAAGAAATGGAGATATACAGGGAATGCAGACATAAATATGCGAAGGTAAATGAGACAAAATTAGTTACAAGCGCGCCGATCAACGGATATTGAAGTCAGATCATATTGCTCCCTTAAAAAAAAAAAAAAAAGAAATTACCAATCAAACAACATGATATGGTTTGAAAAAAAAAAATTCCTAAAGGAACAATTTCGACTCATTTTTTTTTCCTAACGAAACAAATAATTCCTTTTCAACTTTTCTTAAGAAATTTTTCTCCTAAGGAAAAAAAAAGAACGAAATACGCTAAAGAAACAAAAAAATAATAAACTAATAAATTCCTAAATGAAAAAAATTAAATACTTAATTTCGATTTGATAAATTTGTTTTAATTTTCAAAAAAAAAAAAGAAAGTATAGCCTCGAGCAGAGTGGAAATTTTTTGAGAGAGAAGAAATATTCGAATGGGATCTCGAGAGAGGGAAACCTTTTCAGAATTTTGAAGCATATATGTAAATCGAATTGAACTCTACAATATCATAAATGTTTTCAATTGAACATATGAATATCTCACAAATTAAACAAAAATTAAAATGCTCTTAATTATGTTGCAATGATATCCATAAAATACTTTAGAAAAAATCGCTTTATTGAAGTATTATTGAGAATTTTTTTTCGACTATCTTAACATCGTTTTTTTTTTCTCACAAACGATAATGAAATTTTATTTTATTTTTCAAAAAAAAAAAATTTTTTTAAATCATTTTTTAATATTTTTCAATTTTCAATGAAAATTATTTTTCGAATTTTTATAGGGAATTTTTTTTTGTCGAAATTTGACATTTCATAAAAAAATTTTTTTTAATGATTAAAATATTTGAAAATGGAACAACGACATTAAATTTTTCGATTATTTTTCTATGCAAATTTATTTCAAAGCATTAAATAATCAGATTTTAAGAAAAAAATGATTGATTTTAATTAATCATTTTTCATATGTATATATATTTTCGAAATATATTCAAAAAAATTTCAGCAATAACTCAAAAATCTTTCCGTTTCGCTTATATATTCAAGATTTTATATAGGGCGGCTAAAATAGAAAATTAATCTTAACACGAAAACATAGTTACGGTAGCTTTCAGGCGGTAATATTCCTGTTCAAACATGTCTTTTGTCGATGTTGAAAATGAGTGCTAGAACAAGCAAGAGCATGTATTTAGTAGACGTCTCTTTTGCGCATAGGTTGCATGTGAGATAGTAACTTCGTCACATTCTAGACATTTTAGTTTATTTCACTTCAAGTAGGATCTAAGATCTATATTGGTTTCGATTATGTTTGAAACTTCATAAAATTTTCGATTATTTATTGTTTTAGTATTCATTTTATCACATTATTGCATTAAATTTTTATCCATCAATTTTATTATTTAATAAATAAATAATTTAATTTAATTCATATTTGCTTTTCTTTGATAAAAATTTGTGGATAATATTTATCGCTCAATCAAGTGGTAGAAATATAAATAAGGTTTTTCTCATTTATAAAAATTAAAAAAAGGAGCATAGCGGTATTTTATGCGCTCTAACGTATTTATTTTCTCTCTATGAGTTCCGCGCTTCTTGTTCTCAACTTTTCATCATCACCATACGTTCGAGGTTGCACGTTATGAAAGAAAAATTCGTTGTGTCATATAAAATTTCGAGACGATGATATTTTGATAGAGAAATAGAATGTTTTTCGCTCGATAAGTTCCCCTCTTATACCTGTTTATTTATTATACGTTCGCCCATATTTACCTGTTTATTTATTATACGTTCGCTCATATTTACCTGTTTATTTATTGTAGTCCCTCTATATTTACGTGTTTATCCATATTCGCACCTATTTTGAATATATGCAAAACTTTTGAGGTGTTTAAATGAGAACCTCGCTATTGTTTCATCGATTCGACGCGTCTTTTTCACTTTTGGTAATTATTTACGACAGCTAATGAAAGTCTTGCGAGGTTTTTTTTTCTCAAGAAATTTTTCTTATAGCGTTTATAATTTTTAAAAAATCTTTTCATCAAACTTTTGCAATAATTTCAGCAAATTCTGCAGCCTATCTTACGATCATTTTTATCGAAGCAATAATGATGGAAACAGATGATACCTTGAATGAAGAAGCAATTGACGTGAAACCACTTGATTCGAATAACGCACCTGAGAGCGTCAATACTATCACGAGTATCGGCATACCTGAGAGTGGCTCTTCTTTACCTGAGATTAGCGACAATAATATTGCTGTTTTTTGGGAATACGAGTTAAGCAAAGGCAAATGGATCAGATTCAACAAGGCGATCACCGACAAGTTGAAGTAAGTTTCATCATTTTTTTAAAAGCAATGTTGGAACAGTGTCGTCTTTTGAGATTGCTTCTTAACTAGACCAAAATAAAGGATTATGTTATCGAATAGGTTTGAGGTATGGTATGAGGACACCGGCAGTTGTGCCGGAGTGAGAGACAAGGATATCTGAAGGGTGTCAGCTCTTTGGGATCAATGTTCTGTGGCGACACAATAGTGCCCCAAGTACTCCCACCTCCCTGCTCATTTCTTCCGCTCCAAACCTTCCTTAACCTCTACCAGAAAAAGCGGTACCTTCAAGGCATCCACCTCCTGTAGTCGCCTTTTTTATGAGTACCACACCGCTTCTAAAATATTGAAAAAAGTCCCCCTTACGTGTTGCTCGAGTGGAAACTTCCTGTGTATTTTCGACTCTAATAGTATTGTTGTTATTTGCTTTTTTTTGACGATCCTCGTTTACACTGCACGCTTATGTTATTATTTATGTTTAATTGGTACTTGCAAGAGTATATTTAAGTGCTGTTTTATTTCAGCACACCTGGTGACGAGAAATTCATTGAAATTGAGGTGGATGAATCAAAATTACAAATCGACCGATACGCTATGAAACAGCGTAATTTAACAAGCGGTTATGTGCGCGCTGTTCGATGTGTTACCAAACTTGCAAATGGTTATTTCTACACATTTGCATATTTGGGAATTTGGAGTCTTTCCCGTCGGGTATTTGGGAAGTAAATTAAACCACCTGATCTTGGCAAAAAAAAGCCAACTTGCAGCGGGCGTAAGTCGATAAGAGCCTACGTTATTTATCCATATAACTAAGATTGCGCAGGCTTTTTTTTTGACAGTCAATGATATAGTACTGTAACAGTTGTAAGGTCCAATGGGTAAAGGCAGATTTATATTTATTAATTATTAAGGCGATATGTATTGGCTAATTTGTGAAGTAAAATTGAACTGTAAGTGAGTAGAGCGTAAATATGCATCGAGGGGGATTGCAATGGTGATCAGTGAGAGGCAGATCGGAAGAACTGTTTTGCTATAGTTGTAGGCGTGGTACTAACGGGGAGGTAATGAGGACGGAATGATTGCAATCATAGATTACGCAATGGTAGCATATAGTTTATACGGCTGCTTTATATTTTGAAAATCTCCTCGGCTTTTCTAAGAATTAAAATTTTCCAATACACTCATGCAGCATTTAAAAAGTCTCTTTGCACTTAAAGGCTCAGAAGTGTTTTGGTTTTTAGAGGATGACGCATATGTTTGGGAGTATGCTGATGGAAGAAGACGATGGCGAAGTGTGGATAGTGATTCATCGGTGAAATTGGAACTGGCCTATAAGGAGGGTGCGCCGAGTGTCGATCTCTGCATATCAGCGACCAATTTTACAGCGGATTTGGATAATAGTGTCATGAAAAGCGCCGATGGGGGAATCGTCCATAAGGTGATCGTTTCTCGCGCTTGTCATATCATATTATGGCGTTTTGCATTTTACCATGTTAAACAAGTTATATGCATTGAAATAGCTGCATTCATAATTTTGCTGGAAGAGTTGTTCAGACTTAAAATCAGTTGTTTATTTTTTATTTTTAAGGATAAGAGTCGTTATACATTGTTTTTATTCGTCCAAGATTAAGAGAAACTTCGAATTTTTCGGTATAAATATGGAAAATATTTTTTTCAATTTTTTTCACCACTATTTGTCGATATCAGTGGTATTTAGTGACTATTGGCTTATGTTATTTTATAATTTTGCCACCAAAATTTCCGGGGAGTTGAATTCTAGAACGAGCTTTGAGACGATCCCATCCTTATCTTTAGAGATGCTTGAATTTTTAACACAGAAAGCTTGCAGCTTATTAATCAAGTGTGCTGCCTGATTTGATCCTGGTAGGTAAGCACGTAATTTTTTGGGAGGCTGAATCATTGAGTTCCTGTACCCGTAACAGGTTGTTACTTTATTTCAGCACAGGAGCACTCCCTATCCCGCAGTGAAATATCCCTTCGTTCCGTTGTTTTATTATATTTAAAGCGTTGTAGTATCATAAATAATTTAGTCGTGGATCAGCATCATCAATTCTGATATTGCATTGTTTGTCGCTATTGCAATCTAATAAAAGTAACGTTGTTGAATCTGTTTTTCTTAATAAATAATATTGATTAGATACGACGCGAGATGGCAAAGGCAGATGCAGCAATGAGTGCAAGTCCTGCACCCGCAGCGATCATAACACGATCAATGATCAAACGGAAAGCGACCATTGACGAGGAGACGAGCAAGAAGGCTGAATTACCGACAGCTGAAGCAGATAAATTAGTGGAAACGATAGTGAACAAAAGAACAAAGGTTGGTTGGGCTCTTCATTTGCTTTTATCCTGTTAAGGTTGCATTGATGTATGGGATATAATGCAGTGAGAGCTGTAAAAAGAGAGGTACGGACTTGGAGAGGGGGAAATGAAAGGAAAGCGCACGTGGGACAGATGTATATTCGTTGGTTTTAATCAGACGCAGATATCTCTTGTTCAGATCTTCGCTTTCTTCGTACTTGGCACAATACGTGCCACATATGTGTTTTTCCATTCGCGTTTTTTTTAGACATTTTTGTTGCTGCGGTTGTTCGGTATGTTGATATGCAAGCAATAAATCCACTCGAAGCGAATTCTCTATCGAGCCATTTTCATTCCGTGCTATGTAAATTGTACTGTTTGAGTATTTACCTGGCTAGCTGGATTTTGCCATGCCCATCTCCGGACGATCCTGAGATATTTAATGTCGAACTTAGCTATGAGGCCTGTGTACTAATTTTTCATTAATTGCATAGGTTGAAACATCAAATGGCGATAAAGCTGCCAAAGAGGGCTCCAAGAAGACCAAGCAAGACGCCGAGGAGATGAAATCAAAAGAAAGAAAACGTACGATGTTTTAAGCGTTCCTATACCACTGCGATTGTTTAGGCATCTCTTATGATATATTCGAGGCGTTTTTTTATTAGGATTTGCTGCATTCAAGAATAAGGGAATGGATTTTTTAATAGAATAGTTCATGTTGTTGGTATTCAGCACAGGCTAGGCAAAGATCACTTTTTTTTTGCGATAGTTAGTTGCAAATGCTTTCAAGGATAAAGTGTGAGGATTTTATTGAAGTTTGAATTCAACATTTGGTTGCAGATGATATTGTTTTATTTTGGCAGAATAGTAAATTAACCTTTTTTTGAAAGGCGAAAATGTTTCGCTCCTATCACTCTTCTAATCTCTTTTCTCTTTCCTTCTCTCCTCTTTTTGCTATCCCTTCTCCAGCTTAGAAATCACGATTCGAGCAAAGGCGTTATTAGGTATATTAGCCTGTTAATGTGTGTCTTGTTTCGGGGAAACTTCGTTTTTTTTGATAGACCGGACACTGGTTTATAGGCGTCTTTGCTATCTTTTTTCATAATGACCACGTTGCAAGATCAACTACCCGAACGGGAACTGCTAACATTAGGACTTTTTGAGCGCATAGTTTTACCTTTGATGCAATACTGCCTTCAGTGTCTCGTCTCCGTTCTTACTGGAGCGGTGCCCCCTTTAATTTTATTGTCGTTCATTTTATGTGCTAGTCATAAGGTTGTAGAGTGGGGATAAACTGGAACGAGACAGGTGACCAATTTGGAAACCAGGGAGTTTTGGGAAAACCAGGGTGCTTGTATCGTTCTGAAGGAATCTGAAAGTTGTGGTAATATTTTTGAAAGATATTGAAGAAGGCTTTGTTTTTTCAGTGTCAGAGATGAAGAGCCAGGTGCGAAAGGTGCTCTTGAAAGGTGGAGCAGCGGTTGATGTAGAATGCGTCGAGAAAGTTGGTGTTGCTCATGTTTACACTGAAGGTAGCGATGTTTACGACGCTTTGCTTAACCAGGTAAATAACTTTTTTTTAAAATATCAGCTTAGGTTGCTTTCGACATGGCAATTTGATCCTACTGTACCAAAAATACTGCTATTTGTTGGGGCATGCGAATCACGTTACTTTCTAGTTTTGTGGCTATGTGTTTTACATTTTGCTTTTTTGTTTTATGGAATGTTATGAAATTAATTGATGCGCTATTTCAAGGCAGAATTATTGGCATCTTCGAGGGTTTTAGTCGTGCCTAAGAGTTGATATGCTGAAGGCGGTGAAGTATGCGTTATTCCAGCGCCCTTCACTTCACTCCAGATTCTATTCCCGTGCCATCTACCTCTTCCATCTCTTCACCCCTCCACAAACTGCTTTACCAGTAGACATATTGCTTAGTTTTCGTCTTGGTAGGTGTAGTTTTCTGATTTTTGGTCATTGTAGTAGGATAAGTTAGGTGCTTTATTTCTGTGGAGGTTTGCAAAACAAGCCTCATGAGGTGTTGAGAAATATTTAGCATCTATATATATATATATATATATATATATATATATATATATATATATATATATATATATATATACTTGTATGTGAGTACGTGATTGATTTAGACGAATACGCAGAATAATAACAACAAATTTTACGTAATCCAACTGCTGGAAGATGATGATGCAAAGCGCTACTCGGTTTGGTTCCGATGGGGACGTGTTGGATATAAGGTATTACTTTTGCAGTTGCTTTATGATAAACGGCTTGTTGAGTTAATAGAGTGCTGTTGGAGGCGTTAGTAAAACACCGTCATGCGGGAAGTGAAGTTTGCAATGCAAAATTGAAATTAAATTCTAATGGTGGAATTTAATGATAGGGAGAGAGGGTCAAATTAATGAACTGTATGTGATCGTTGGAAAGTGTAAGAAGCATTGTGTTAATCTAGGATAAGCATATCGGATCGGTGTATGAAAGATAGCTTTATTTTTCTTCTTTCAATTGCTTGGATTAAAGTAATCTTTATTACCTCTGCGGAGAAAATGATAAGCAGTAGTCGATAATTTAAATGCTTCTGGATGTGTGCATATCCGTTTTATTACATTCTGCAAATTTTAATGTTATCGTTTAGTCTAGAAAGTTTAAGAGTGGATGCTAGAATTGCCTGAAGGGATTGTATTGTTTAATCCGGCTGGTAGAGATAATGGAAAAAAAGGAATCTGCGATTGCTCGAGTTAGCTGGTACTGTTTAATTGGCACTGCGTTGTTTTCTTTGTTTTTAGGAACTGGTGTTCATGAGGCTGTTGTGTTAAGGGCTAGGATAGTCGTATGAACAAGTATTGTTTATGCCGTCTTGATAAGAGAGGTCACAGGTTATAAAATTTTGTGGCAATATTTGTAGTATTAAGTGTGCTCGTACCTTGAATTAAATGTTTGTCCGATAGATCGTGGTGCTTTTCTTTGGAGTCGACATGCGGTTTATGATCGGATCGGAATTTATATATCATTTACTTGGTGGGATAGATGCCTATTCCTGATGATTGTTTCATAGTTTTAGGGGCAAACAAGTTTGGTCCCCTGTGGTTCGGATTTATGCAAAGCGAAATTACTGTTCACCGCAAAGTTCAGCGATAAAACGCGCAACGAATGGAGCGATCGGAAGCACTTCCGAAAGGCAGCGGGCAAATACGATTATCTTCCGGTTGGTTTTCTTGGTATCATCTTGCTTGGATTATCTTTAGTTATCTTTTACCCGTCATAGTAACGAATAAGTGTATATTCTAAGATATATGAGTAGATGCTCGCAGTGCTTTATTAGGTGGTACACAGCGTGAAAGCGAATGATTGGTCATCGCTGTGTTCTTTCTATGATTCGTTTTAATAGTAGAGTAATCGCCGTTTCACTGAAGGTTCAGTGTTTTGCTGATTTGCATATTTTTGAATTTTGTTGAAATATGAAATCTCATATTGTAATTTGAATTCTTTGAATATTATCAATTTTCTGAACTGTCTAATGAAGGCGCATTCTAGGTTGAAGGTTTTTAGATAAGTTGTTACGTGCTTTGAGTTTTTTGAACGTGTAACGTATATGGAATTCTAGTGTCTGTCTATGTTTATGTGTAATATATACGATTTTGTACGATATAGGGTTGTTATAGAATGAGACTTTATAGTATGATTATAGAATAAAGCTGATAGGTATGAAACATTAGCATGATTTGATTAGCTTTGAGTATCTTGAGGTGGAAATACTGTTTACTGCTAGCCGTTATTTTTTGAGTTTTTGGCTTAAGTTTAATTCAACCTTCTCTGAATTTGATTAGCTTTGGATTTTTTAGTTCCAGTGTTCGCTGTTCGTTGCAGGCTGACTACTCGAAACTGGTTGGGGAGCAAGAAAAACACGAAGAAGCAAAGAAGAAGCCAATGCCACCGTCACGGCTTGCCGAATGCGTCCAGCGGCTACTGAAAATGATCTGTGACATACGAGCTATGGAAGAGGTAGTAATGGAGCTTGAATATGACGCCACTAAGGCTCCTCTTGGTTCGTTCCGCCCTATACTTTAAGTAATTCAGCAAACTTGAATCAAGATAAATAAAGCGGAATCTGGAAGGAGGATAATATTATTTAGAAAGATTTAAAAAGGTTTGAAGAAATTATTGCCGTGAGATTATACACATCGCATTAAATGACCTATGGTGAATTAAAATTTCGAAGGTCGTTGATTCTATGAATATGCTGGTTGAAGTTTCCTGTCTTCAAAAGTGTTTCTAAAGTTAGGAATTTAATAAAATGCAAAACGCTACCGCTTTGATATCATTCTACGCCATTGTTTTCATGCGTAAGATGGCAGATGAAGCACTGATAGGTGTATGCTAATGATAATAAAATATATGGGCAGGGGTAGTACTTACAGTTTTGGTGACGTATCTGACGGACGAATAGGCTTGAATTAGAGGAAGGTGTTGAAGTGATCGTTTTAAGTTATGACAGTAAGGAGCAACCATATTTCCTGAAGTGAAGATAATTTCATATTTCAAGTCAAATCGGCTAGTGTGCTCTTAGTCCCTTCTTCATTTTGATTATTATAGTATTTGAACTCAGGTAGAGAGAGGTTAAAGTCTAGCTTCCGGTTGATTTATATTGCCTTGTGGATTTAGGAAAGGTGACCGAAGAGCAAATCAAGGCTGGATATGCGGCGTTGAAAAGAATCGAAAATTTCATAAAGAAGAACGATTTTTCGAAGGGATTTGTCAATGCTGTCAACGAATATTATACGAAAATTCCACATTATTTTGGGTGGGATATGTATTTTTTTACTGATCGTCTCTAAAGTGTTTTCTGAGCTAAACAGTTCATATAATTGTCCTAAGACCTGACAAACGGGGCCATCCAAGAATGGTGCCATTATAGGTATATTATTTAAAATAGGTCACTGCACAGACTTTTCAGTTACGCATCGTGAGGTTATTGGCAGTGTTTTGTTTGTTGTGTAGTCTCGAATTCAAACCACGTGAGTTCAAACCACATAGCACGTTAATTGGCCAGAAAATTTTGACTCTATGTTTTCCAGTTGGTCAGAAAGAGGACTATTTATTTTCTCGGTAGTCCGGTATGTTTTCATGGGGAAGAGATAATTCTTATAAATTACCATGTCTCAGAATATGTGATGGCTAGGGGATTAACTTAGGTTGTAGATAGTTGTGCGATAAGGCACCTTTGAGGAGGAACAAAGATTGAATGATACAAACTTGCGTGAAATACCTTTTTCAGAGGGATATAATATTTGTGTTGAAAGAGATGATATTGGGGGGGGGGGGGGGGGGGCTTAAAGCAAATGAGTGCGTGCATAAGTGTTCATGGGGGAGATAAATGGTAATAAATTTTTTGTAAAGCTACGTCTGTTATTTATGCACACTTCCGGTTGTTAATGAATAATTAGACTGAAGGGAGAGATATCGCTGCTGACGGCTGTTTCGATGTGCTTAAAAACTGAAAATGGAGTGTTTCTTAACTGCAAGATTTCGATGTTAGAGAGTCGCGCGGCATTGTCGTTATTTGCCAACACTGACAAGTTCTGATTTCGAACTTACTTGGATATGAATTTATGCCTCTCTTTTATTCGATGTTAGCATCGCAAAATATGTAATGTTAGGAATTTTAATGGGTTTTGCATCTGAGCAGCATGTGCTTCACTTTTCACCGACATGAGGACAAAAGTTTTGTGCTGTTTCTTAATTTAATGAAAACTACTGTAGATAAGAAATTTAGAATGCGTCAACCCCCGTTGATCAAGACACAGGAGCAGATTAAAGTGGAAATCTCACTTCTCGAGGCGTTGTCGGATATTGAGGTAGCAATTCGGACACTGAATGTGGGCGAAGATGATCTCACCATAAACACCCTCGACAGGCATTATGCCAACATGAAGTGTGCTTTAGATGTTGTGGAATCTAGTGATTCGAGATTCGAGGTTAGTGCTTTCGCGTTGCTTGAAAAGTTAGAAAACAGATTTTTATTTTTATTATTGTGATCTGGTTAACTGAAGTTTTACTTATTGAGCTATGGAGCATTCATTGCTTATGGTTTACCTCAGTGAGAATGGTCAGCGTTCGTTCGTTCATTCTATAGTTGGATCTGAATATAGGGTTTATAGACTGCTTGCTTAATGCTTTAGCACCTTGTTATTATGGCGCCTGTGACACCTGTTCATTTATAGTTTGTGTTTTATAATTGATGGTCTCTAATGAAGTTCAGATTTATTTAGATTTATTTACAGATGGTGGATAAATATTTGCAAACGACACACGCTGCAACGCATAATCACTATCGTATGCGAATTTGCAATTTGTTTGCTGTCAATAAAGAAGGCGAAAAAGAAAAGTTCGTAGGGAGTATTGGCAACAGGTGTGTTTAAGGTGTTTAAATAGATTGCGACTGGTTTTATTGCTTATCAATTCTTAGAGTTTATGAAGTTTTTCATATTCGATTCTTTTATTCTTTGTTTGATTCTTTGATAAGGTTAGTTCTTTCATTGCCTGGCATGAAGGCTGTTTAATCCGCTGATGAAAGCACCTGTTTGTCATTGATGACTTTTTTCGATATCATGATTGCAGTTCAAGGGGAATTTTGATATATGCCGATTTTAAATTATTGTGTAGAAGAATTTTTTGCTGCATTGTACGCTTTATTTTGCATTTTTGCTATGCAGTGATTGTTTGAAAGAGGTAGGTGTTTTGTCTAGATCTCTAGATTCGTAAGCCAGAAGGAAGAGAATATTGCTGGATTATTTCCATGGATGAAGGGCTTAGAAGGTGGCGTCTTTGCTGATTCACCGATAGGGCGCTTGCTTCTTATGTGTAAGTCGAGCATTGGAAAGGTTTCGGGAGAATATTCGTCGAGCTAGTATTTGCCTTATTTTTCATAATGGATTGACTACAACGTTTCTAGAATGTTGCTTTGGCATGGTTCACGTTTAACCAATTGGTATGGAATTCTTTCACAAGGATTGCGAATCGCCCCACCGGAAGCGCCTGTGGTAAGTTTTTAAGTGGATCCGTTTATTTTCATGAACGCAATTGGTCTTCCACGAGGAGTGATTGCATTTTGTTTTATTACCGGGCGGGTATCAATGTATTGTTGTGTTTGAAGGGGAAGGGCAGGAAATGAGGTAATGGAGATATTGTGGTAGTATTAATCCTTATCGTTTTGTAGTATAGATTGCTGGATGGTAAAACCAGGCATTAAGACTGAAAGATATGTTTGATCACAAGCTGATCTAGAGCTCGACGTGTGAACCGATGATAGTCATCTTCCACGCAGTAGTTCCACAACAATTAATAATTGACAGCCGACTGAGTGAAGTTTATTGCAGACAGGATACATGTTCGGTAAAGGAGTTTATTTTGCGGATATGTCGAGCAAATCGGCCAATTATTGTTTCCCTCAGAAATCAAAGCCAGGTTTGCTCGTTTTGGCGGAAGTGGCACTTGGTAATCAGGAAAAACTACTCAACGCTGACTACAACGCCGATCGGTTGCCTGCTGGGAAACACAGCGTTATGGGGCTCGGAGCAGTAGGACCCGATCCGAGTGGCAATTTGACACTGTAATTTCGCGTTTGAAATATTTGCTTAGAGTGGAAATTGTTCAATGTTATTGACAACTGGTACCCACAACCGAAGGCCTCAAGTAAAGAAAGGAGAACGAGAAGGATTAGAGATACCTGTTTATGAGGGCCGTTCCTTGTGCTTTTGTTGGCTTTTGGTGCGATTTTCCAATCGCATAACGGCAAAGGATAATGCATTAATGGTCCTTGGTAGATACCATGGATATAGGGAGGCAGTTGTTGCTTTTGGTGAGCACCTGTGGGGATTTCTGCAAAAATTTCTTTGTAATTAATCACTTAATAATAATTGCTTTATAAAGTTATTCAGTTAGTACTTTCTTTGGTACATAGCTGAGTGGGTATTTCGAAATTGACGGCTTTGTATTCGAGGCAACCAATATGCTTTCTGCGCATTTGTTACTGCTTTTTAATTATTGGCTATGTGTGTTGCTATAGCGTCTGTTTTTCCGATCTTTTGAGAGTGGATGGAACGAGATTGAAAGCTAGGTGCAAGATGATACAATTGAAGAGGGACATTGAAGCGGAATTTTATAAGGAGGAGAGAATTTTGTTGCAGGGAGGACGGATGCGTTGTGCCTTATGGACAGCCGATAGCGTTAGAGGCGAATAAGGCGAAAGGATGTACGCTGAACTATAACGAGTACGTCGTGTATGATACGAATCAAATTCGTATCCGGTATCTGGTCGAAGTGGATTTCATCTTCGATTTTTAATTCACTCTGTTGTATTGTCTGCGTAATTGTTGTAAGAGTTTTGGGAGGGGTAATTTAGTTACTGATGTAATTGCGAGGTGGGGGGGGGGGGTAGGGGGAGGGGAGGAGGGATTGGGAGTGGAGTGTAAGGATAATGATGGTAGATAGCTTTTATTAGTGAAATTGTTTACTGCTTTTTTGCTGCTGAGTACGGATTGCATCCGCGTACACAGTGAGTTGTAATCACCTGTTAAGGCGGAAGCTTAATCTGCAATCTGTAAAATATGTTTATGAGGTTTCAAATTTTTCTATGTATTTCAAGTATTTGCATATAAAGTAGTAAGAGTTTTGCTTTGAAATAAGAAAATTTCTAATAGTTTATTGAAATGTCGAGTGGTTGATAATGTTGAGGGATTTTTTTAGCCTTTTAGTAACAATTGGGTGGAGGATAAATCTATAAGTATATTCGAAGATTTTGAAACTTTTTCATATACGTGCAATGATTTAAGCGATTAAACTAGCTATGATGAGCAATATTTTGTTTTTAGTGATCATGAATATTTTTCTTTTATTGTTATTGAAAGTTGCTCTTCGTTAGTGAATTTTAAATACGTTTCTTGTATATTCCATTGTTGTATATAAAGTGTTTTTTTTTTCATTTTGAACACAGTTTTCGAAGATCGGAGATTCTAGAATCTTAAAGCTTTTTATATTCATTTGATAGAAGGTTATGTTGCCTAGTGTTTGACGATGGATGATTTTATTATTTCCAACAATTCATATCTAGAACCAATTATCTCTATATTACTATTTAAAGAATCGGAAAATGAACGATTTAACACAAACATTTAAGTGATTTCATAAAGTACCTCGGAAAATGCCGTTCCGTTGAATATTTCCGGAAAATCTTTTCTCGTGTACCGGAAATGTTACTTCGGAATGACGCATTTTTATTTCACATTATATTTGAAATAGATTTCTATACTAGAATCATAGAGTTGATTTCTAATAGTATGCTAATGAATGTTGCGAATTATGCGGAATATTTTCATTTTTCATAGTGAATCTCATTAATGAGGTGGAGTTGCTGAATATTGTGTCCTAATTAGAAGGGAGAGGATTCTTGTTTTAGTTTCGTTAATATTGCTGATAGCATTTAAGGCTTTCTTCTCGTCCAACATCATCCACCAAGTTTGCGGTGCCCTACGAGCTCAGCTCCGTTTTGCGGCTCGCAAGTGAGGTGCCGCCGTTGTATGCAATAGTGCCACATGGTGTTAGTATTGTTGAACTCATCTGATCCTTGTTATGTAACATGAGGTACGGTAGAAGGGGTGCTCGTTTTGTTGTGTGTTTATGTCATTCATTTACCCATTTGGGAAAGTCGTGGGACCGGTACTTCAAGTCTTCATAGGAGAGGAGATAAGATATTTTCAGTTAGTTCGATGATCATTTGGCGGTGTGCTTCGCAACAGAAATGTGTATTATCATGCCGACAACATCTTTGAGATATCGTGGGTTAGAGATTTGTCGATCGATGAAGAAATAACGCCTAGAAGTTTCCTTGCTATATTTAGTACCTCGGAGGTTGCCTTTTCCCACTTCATTTATAAAATAACTTCGTCCAGAGATCGAGTAAGACTCGACTCATCTCGAAATATGTAAGTGAATTAAACTGTGTTCTGGTTGGATCAGAGTTGTTTACCCGCATCAATCGAAATCGGTCGAATCATATTCACTCATTGATCCGATCATTTATGAACTTAAAAACATATTTGCTAAGAGATCCACCATTTAGTTTATCCGAAAACGATAAAGCGACGATTGCACATAAGTCATGATAGTATATCAGCTCTCAGAGTTGAAAATGTCATCTTCTTGTTCCTAATTCTTTAGCTGGGAAATTGCTTGCACAATCTTTATTTGATCATCACTTAATTAATATTCAGCACTTAAGCGATCTTCGTGTCAAAACTATTCTAATTTTTGTATGGACAGTCATTGGAGACCATAAGATGAAGATTTTGCGAGAAATTGAAGCATGTGAGGAAGGAGAGAATCCATGCCATTTCAATAAATAATGAGGCTTAGGCGGAGAGGGAAGAGGAGAGGATAGGGGAACACAGATAGTATCGAGCTAACATCTAGAAATTCCTTATTCATCCTTTATGATGGTCACATTTTATGCAAGAACTATGTTTCTTACTGTTATCCTACTTCTGTTTGGAGCTGCTCTTAACGCTGCTTTTATCTACCTCCAAACATACGGCATCTGTTCCCGACGAATCCTATCCCTCTTTAGAAGAACGTAATCCAAACTACAACCAATGCAACGCCATGCGTATAAGGTTAAGATAGATTCGATGAGAAGGTCGGATGTGTGGCAGTGATAAGGGGAAGGTGATTCAGGTATGTGAGATAAGACGAATAAGGTGATAGCCTGTTGAGGCTAATCAACAAGAAAGTGCAATATTTTCCAATTTCTGCACTTGTTCAATTCTTTCTTCCCCCCCCCCCCCCCCCCCCTCTTCATTATAATATACAAATGATTAGTTTATATATTGGAATTTCAAATTCGCTATACTTTGTTCTCTTTATTACTTATTGAGTTTCGGCAACGAAATTGTTCCGTTTTTTTTAATTCACAAAAAAATTCTTATACAAGAGAATTCTTATATGTTTGAGTTTTGTGAGTAATATTTTAAATACCTATACTCCAATTAATTTCGATAAACAAATAAAATGAAGTTATTAATTGTGGTAACAAATTATTAAATTGAATTAAATTATATTTTTTTAACACGTTAATCTTTTTCCTATCTAATGAAACAATAGGTATCTTTTTATGGTACAGATATTCCTTTTTTTTTCGCACAATGGTTGTACCACTCTAAAGTTGACAATGAGAAAATTTTCACTATGATACGATTTTATGAAATAAAATAAAGTGATACAAATACAGCAGTAGTAGGTGTCCTAGTTAATTGTGTGTCTCAGGTGAATTCAGGTGTGAACGATATTATACTTTTTAATGAGTTTATATCTGGAATAAGTTCAAGAAATCCGAAAAAAAAAACTAATAATGATTATATTCTAAATGCTCTACTATTATTTGCATAGAAATTTTAGTTACAATTCGATATCGCATACTTTTCTATTAGTAATATGCTAATCTATGGATATTTGTAAATAAAATTACTCAATTGTTATCATTGTTTAGTTATAACATATTTATATTTTTATAAAAGAATAAAAAAAATAACACAATTTTATGTTATCATTCATTTTTTCTGCTATTATATCTCATCTATTTGCAAATTTTGATTTACCGTATCATCGAAATTTATTGTCTATATATGTTTGATGAAAAGTTATTTCGTTTAGATATTTTAAATATGAGAATGTAATTAATAGTATATTTCTCTTTGATGTATATGGCATGTAACAATCATGACACATTGTTGTTCTTATAATATATTTATTCATTAAAAAATAGAAAAAAAAAGGAGATCAATTCAAGAAACGCTTTTTTTTCGATATTCAAGTTTTTTTTTTTTGAAGTTATTTTCATAATTTTTCCTAAAGACTGTGATATGCTTACCTGGAACAACCGTAATACAGGTATTATTACAGGGAATTACGTAAAATTAATGCTAAAGCGTCCTGAGATTTCCATTCAAAGTGATGGCTGATTTAGATCAAAATGGACCAAAGTGCGGGTTGATTTACGTGGCTACTTACTGTGTTCGTTATACCAATTAAGTTCAATACCTCAAAAGTGGTTGCCAAGTTGGAGCTAAAGACTCCTTATATAGACATGCACAAATAAATATACCTATGTACGTATAGGCACGGTCTCACCATATTACGCTTTACAAGTAAGATTTTTTAAGGCGATGGCTATATTTGAACTTGAAAGTCGTTTAGCTATCGCTAATATTCCAGTGGAAAATTTTTTTTTTTATTGAATAAATTTTTGAACTTCTTTTTGTCAAACAAACACCATCTATAAAAGTGAATCGCATTTAGTGATTTCCCTCGATATTTATTTCGTTTAGCATAGAGTTTGAAAAGAATGCAAAATTTTTACACGATTATATTTACAATAAAACGTAAATATTTTAAAATTATGGCATATTATTTAATAAAAAATTTCTATGGCTTTATTGAATCGTTGAGGTCGGCAACATATAAATACAATTATTATTACTTCATCAACTCATTGATATTCGTTGTTGTAAGGTGTTCGATATTATATTTAATTACTCGTATATGGATTCTTAAACGAGCTCGGATGGCCTCGACCAACGTAGAGTAACAATTATAGTGTTCGTTTTTGCGTTCTTATTTGAATTCACTATTGCCGACTCGAACGTCAATGGTTGGTTCCATTCGCAGCGCAATGTTCTCCGTACAGTTTTTCTAAAGCATAACTTTAATCAAGTTGCAAAACAAAATAAATGCGTTATCTTGGCCAGGTTTATTAGTATTTGAATGAATTTACTATTTTCTTTTTTTTTTTCGCTGAATTTTAGCGATAAAAATTAATAAAAGTGAATTGAAAAGTTTCAATTGAATGATCATCACTTGAGTTATTCGATATCCGCTTGATCAATTTCTGTACGATTCAATAAATTTTGGCTGCTATGATTGTAAAATCTTTTCAAACGTAGAATTCTAGAAGTTTAGTTATAAATAAATATCATTGAAATTTATTTATTTACTTATTTATTTCAATCAATATAGCATTCGTTACGAATAGATGTCTCTTCATATCGCTTCCCTACCCTTATCCAACGCTCCCCTTGTCCAGTTGGCTCCTGTGGTCTTTAGGTCAACATCTGCTGCTTGCAGTTCGGCCGCGTGAATGTTAGGGCTTAAGCTCGTTTCTTGTCCGTCGGATGCTGATAAGCCGTTCCTCTTATAACTGTCAAGGCATATTCCGAAATAAGACTTTAAATTCAAAGATTCTGGATTCTGTAATCGAGAAATTCGAGAATTTGCCTCGAAAGTTTCAAAGCAGTAAGCAAAAGAAACGAACATCATAGCTCGTCGAATATTCCTATGTTGCCAATTATATATGAAAAAACTACTACATCCATACATATGATATCCAATTGTTACAACTGGACCAGCTTCCATGAAAACAATCTAAATAAAGAGTGAATTTAATTTTATAGATTTTTTTTTTTCAATTGAAGAAATACTCAAATGTTCAACGATTAATATTTTTTTAAATAAAGTATTAGCACTATTATATCTTTTGAGATTAATAAAAATTAGAAGATTTTTAGGAATATTGTAAAAGGAAAAATTTCATAGATAATTCATAAAATGTTTGTGATCGCGATTTTCTTGAAAATTTTTGATAGATTTTATAATGTAAACGTTAGTTGTTTTTTTTTCTTTGTTACCTATCCATTACCTATGAAATTTCATCGCTATCAAAAATTTAAAAAAAAATAAAAATCGAAAAAACAAATTTCAAAATCAAAAGAAAAAAAACTCCGAAAAAAATCCAAAAATCCGAAGAAAAATCCTCTTTTTCACAATGCAATTTTTGCTTGAAATGATGAGAAAAATTTTATTGAAAGTTGCTTTAAAAAAAAAAACGAAAAATTTTTTTTTCAATTGGTTTTATCAGATCATACGAATGTCAGTGATATGTTTTTTTTTCTTACGCAAAATGAGGTGATAAAAAAAAAATTCAACATACGTGGATTTTTTTTTCAATGTTATATGCAGATAAATTTCAACAATTTTACACAATAATGAGATAGAGTATACGAGTATTCCTAGCATTAATATTGTTTATTCGTTTTTTTTTTTCGAATTAGGTAAATATGAGCGGTATGATTTACACTTATGAAGCAATTTTTTTGCCATTTTTCCCACAATAGACAAACAATATGATGGATTATTCGTTGGAATTTTTTTTTTTTTTAATAGAAATGATCGATCATTTTTTTTTTACAAGCCGGAATTATAATTGATTGTCTTGGGAATTCTTGAATGAAATTTTTAAAAAAAATTTGCTTAAAATATATAATAAACTTAAAAAATATATATATTTTGTATATATTAAAAAACTTAAAATATATATATTAAGATATAATTTTGCACCTGGATATTAGTATTGCAAAGTAACGTTAATTATGAAGTTGAAAAAAAAAAGTGATAATAATGAAATTAGGTGGAAAAGATTTTTATAGAGGTCAGAAGTATGAAACACTTTATTTGAGAACTATCTTCTATATTATAATTTAATGCATTTTTTGATTACTAACTTTTTTATCGTCTATATTTTAATATTGTAATATTAAAATATAAATGTAAAAGAAATTTATTTTCTAATATTTTATAGTCGAAAATGAAAAAAAAAATATTTTCAAAATTTTCTCACTTTATTTTCAATGAGATCATAAAAATAGAGAGAACAAGGCACAACCGAGAATAATAACACAGATAATACGACCATCGCTGTTAATGAATTTGCCTAGAATTATAATCATTATTGAATGAATGAATATCATCAATCAATATAAATGGGAATATATTTATAACTCCGTTTGCTCTAATTTTTTTAGTCTCTTTTATTTCCTTTATCTTTAAATTGCAATATTGTAGTACATTATTGCAACTTGCAATAAAATTGCAAATATTGGAATTTTGCAACATAAATTGCTATTTGCTCAATATTGGCAAATCGTTCACTCTTTTTAACTTTATTTTTAGAAATTTCCTTAATTAAAGATCGAATGTAGTCAAAAGTATTGGTAATTAATGCATTCCTTAAAAATATTCTACAACTCAAAAATTTATTCAATCATCAGCCCCAATATTGAACATCTAATTAATACTTTATCATCTAATTTGAAGATTTGCTTACTATTTTCGATAGTGTAGCTGGAAATGAACTTTATTGAGCTGATTATTTATTTAGATGTAATCAAGAATTAACTATTCTCACCTGTAATACCTATAATTACTGATTATTGATACCTGATTACGATGAGTAATCAATGAGTGAAAATATTCTATTAAGTAGTAATTATTGGTATCACCTAATGATTTAAAAATAAAAATAAAAGTAACCTGTCGATAGTTGGTTTTAACAGCGTACGCTTGAATATTACTATGGAGATTAGTGCTTGCCTCGGAAATTAAGCATAATTTTACAACGAATGGAATATAGAGAAATAATAAGAGTATACCAAAGGCAATACTTGAAATAAGAAAATATGTATGAAAAATGGGTCCCGAAGATGCAGTTGTCACACAATGCATTCGAATCTGAAAATAGAAAGCATTTCTTTTTTTTTTAATTTAATAATAGATAATTTTTAATATTTTGAAAAAAATATGATTAATGAATTTATGCAAATTAGCATTTCGTTTATAATAGTTTATTGTTGCTTTTTTTTTCGATGAGAGTAAGAATTTGCAATATATTTGCATATTTTATAAAAATAGATCTATTGTTGTAAAAAAATACCCCTCCGCCCCCCCCCCTTATTTTTCCTGGAATAAAAAAAAACGAAAGGAATAATTTTTTAACATACTGGAATTAACCTTGAATAAATCATCCTCGGCAATCATAGCTGCAGTATCACATAGACCCCAAAAAGTTGCAAAAATGCAACATCGCCTTGCAAATTTCACATGATTCATGAGGTGATATTCGGACGGTAGATACACTGCATATAGGCGTTCGACAGCGATCGCTATTGTCAACAACTTCCGCATTCGATCTAGGGCTATTTCGAAACCTGAAATAGTAATTTCAGGCTTCGATTCTATTTTTTAAACATTTTTTTTATTAGTTTCAGGCTTCGATTTTATAAAAAAGTAATGCCCAATATTTCTATTTGCAGTGTTCGATAGTAATCTTCTTCTCTTCAGTTCAAAGGTAAGAAAAGAATGCCTCAATGGGCTTACTACATTTTCTTCATATATATGTTAGCCCTTTTTTGCATTACTATATGTTAGCCCTTTTTTTTGCATGTTTGGATGATGAGTGTATCAAAATCTCTTCAATCAAGTATTTGTCCATAACTTATTCAAGCAATCTACCAATATTTAGCTTTAAATATTCGACACTACCTAAAACCTCATCACAAGTCATTATGTACTTTTTATGTTTATCCTATTTTATATGATACACACATTGCTCATCGAGTAAATTTGCATATTAATTCATTTATCATATTTCATTCAGATTTTGCTGCATTTTAAGCTAAATAAAGATGAAATAACTATGACACTCAGCTGCAAATCATTAATCGAATATCACTATGAAGCTAGCCAACAAAGTGAGCATTATTTTTTTAAAATTCTCTGGCATATTTTAATCTCGCCTTCTATGATAGAGCAGCAAAACTCTAGCCTAAAGATGTGATATTTAGGATTTGAAATCATAAAGTCGAAAATAATTAAGTTAACTTTTATTCCAAAAAAATTAGACCATATCAGCTCTTATCAGTTAATCAGCAAAACAATACAAATTATCAATCAAATGTTGTGAACTTTAACATCTCCATAATCTTTGCAGCAATACAACTCTTCCTAGACGAAAACAACTTCGGCTATATAAAAGCTTATCATTGCAAGTCGTTTTCAACTTTTTCGCTGATAAGCTAAAAATTTGTCATTTAATCGTTATCAGTGCAACTGAGACCAGAAACTGTCACATAAATACGTAAAATTTAAAATCATAAAATCCTTTAACAAAACAAATTCGTATAAATTTTTTTAACGTTTATCATCTGATAAGTTGATCTATAAGCTAAAAGTTGTTTTTTCTAGTTTAATTATCGATTGAACTTATCACCAATAGTGAAATAATCAACGTATTTCGGAATACAACAGCATATAATGGTAATTAGGCCCCTAATGAAAAAACACGGCTTTTGAATTATTTGTGCGAATCTTTTGATGTCTATCTTCTTGATATATTCGATTAAAATCGCAATAATTTCTGCATTAGAAGGATCCATTAGGCTAACTTTTAGCTTTCATCATCATCTTAGTGAACAAACAAGTAATGAATAAGTACCTCCTTAATTTAATGAAAAAAAAAGAAAGAAAGACAAACGTTTAATAATGCTGTAAGGTGACAATATGAATTGAACGGCTAAATAGTGGGTGGAAAATAAGAGGCACCAATGGGAAAGGAGATTATACAGGAAACGGTGTTTAGTAAGATAACGCGGATTTTATCGAAATTGCAAATTGAAACTTGATTTAAATGGTCGGAACATCTCGCTGACCGAAAATAAAAAGTGCTATGATTAGCGCTAGGTGTACGATTTACATAGGCTTACGCTATTACACTTGGTTCGCCGAACACGTGAGAAAGGTAAAATATTGACTGGATTTTTTTAATTTATAGTTTTTTAAGAAATGTATTTGCTGGTTTGCCTAATAAGCATGATAAGTGTTCTTTTTTGAACATTTTTTGTGGGATATATATTTTCAAATATTATTCGATATGCGTTATCCCCAATCATAGTATCTGTCTTAGCGAAGCTCGCTTAAATTTACACTTATTCGTTCATTCTAGGTCATTTTATTTGCTGTGTCGCTTTATTGCGTATTCGGAAATACTGAGTTCAATTACTTAATTTCCTGGCCCACAGGTGGTAGGTAATTGGTATCAAAGATATCATGTTTCAGACACGAAAAAGGTGGACAACCAGGAGGACATAAGTGGATTAGCCCACAACCAGAACAGTCAGCTTCAACATTTCAAGCTTGAAGCAAATCGAAATTCAATAAAAGAGACCGATGCCAACTATTTCATCCAACCATAAGTTCGAACTTTACAGATAATGAATCTGATCAATCTCGTCTTGAATCGAAATTAAAAAATAATCATCTGTTACTGCATTTAAAAAAAAAATTATGATGCGAAAATGCTTTGGTTTTAAAGCACAATTTTATTTATTCTTATCTATATGCAAATATATTCTATTGTAATAGTGCAACTGCACTCGTTGAAAAGCAAAAGAGAACCGAACTATTTAAAGCGATTTAATTAGAGGAAGGAGAAAATAAATACCCGTCCCCCTTCCCTCGCGGGTAAAGTCTATTTTTTCCTTTTCGCCACATACGAACGAGTAATTTGATGGACAAGGATGCATATTCATCGAAGAAAAACTGGACCATAAGATGCGAACATCTTTTAAAGATTCACTCTTGACGAGAAAATCGAAAATCAAAAAGAATTTAATTAGCAAAACGAATATTGCGAAGTTCCAACGCTTTGCGATTTCTATGGGTGACATGCCCCACATATCATAATAAATCATTAAGTGAATTAATTGAGAGAATCACACTCTTTGCTCTCATTTGCCTTTCTAGTTGTTACTGACGTAGTCGAGAACGAAATGCGAATGGCATACATGAAAAAAATACTTTCACTGAAAGCATATCCGGAAGATTTACCTTTATTATCTTAGAGCAAAGGTGTAGGTTCAACTTAATCCTTCTAGGTGGAATAAAGGTAGAACAGGTAGAATTCTGCACTAAAACGATTCAAAAGGAAATGTTGGTTGATAGAATTTCAACGGATCTATTATAAATCTAAAATTAACTCATTTATCATATCTATGATAATTAAACTTGTAATGTTGGAGAAATCAGGAACTTAAACATATCGATTTGCTTTCGCATCACTGTTATATTTGATAGAATTTGCGTGAAAGGTCATTTGCGCCACTTTTTGCTTCATCTCTAAGTGAATTTTTGATGCGCACATCGAATAGCATCCTCAGGTGGTGTGAATTTTTTTTTCAGAGCACTATAATGTGATATTTTTCCTAGAATGAATAATGAAGCATAGCAGGTAAATGAAGTTGACGCGTGCTTTCACTCACCTGAACCGATGATAATGGTCCATCGAGGGCAATTTAAGTTGTTGTGAAAGAAAAGATTGATAATAGTGGGAATAGTTGCGAAACCTGTAAAACGTCCAATTAAGTAATATATTGTAATTCTCAAACAGTCAAATATTTGACTTCGAATTTTTTTTTTGAAAGCATTAGATTACAGGTGGCATTAAAGGTGTGTTTACTTGCTAACAGTATAATATGGTTGAATTTCATTAAAATACACTCTTGTGGTAAAATTTTCATATTATGCAAATTTGTTGTTTTATTATCAAATTGAATAGCAATATTCTTTATCATGTTGTTTATGAGCGCCTTATTTGAATAATTTTTAGCTCATATTTTTATAAATATAGTCATTGCAACGGTATACATGCAATGTTCTTAAAGAATTAACCAACTACTGCATAAAGCATATTACAATTATACCGTTCTATTTTGGTTCTATTCTATTCTATTTTATAATAATATAATCGCATTCTACTTTCTTTGAGTGTGTTAAAATATATTAATTATATTATATTGTATTCTATTATGTTATATTATGTCATTTTCGATTATTATGTAACACTATATTAAATTATATTATATTCTATTATAGTGCATCATATTATGCTATATTATGCTATATTACATTATATTATATCAAATTATATTACATTACTTCATCGTATTATGTTATGCTATGTTATACTTGACTAGTTATGTTATATCATGTTATATTGTGTTATACTAGACCACATAACGTTAGGTTGTGTTATACTAGACGATATTATATTATAATATGCTAGACTATATTAAACTATGTTCATTATAATATTATATTTGCCTCTTATCTCCTATGTGAATATATTTGTTCTAGCATCTCTTCTAGACTATTTCTAGTAACTGAAGAATAATTATCCAAGAAAATTTGATATAATAAGAAACAAACCCGAGAGGGAATTAATAAGAGCGAAAGCAAAAAATATATAAAGATGGCATTTATAAAATAAATTTCGATTATAGTGAAAAGATATGCAAATAAATCCATTAAGTAGAAAATTGATAACACAAAGTACAAGTGCAGCAATATGCAAAGGCATTACACCAGCATGACCCGATACTTGTGTTGTTCGATTCCATGCATCGTCCAAAACCATCTACAAAAGGCGCAAATGTCATGTAATAAATGACATAAGCATAATGCTGAATATCATAGGCTATCATAGATGCTTAATTAACATTCGGCGCAAATCGCTTGATTATTGATTGATTGATCGCAATTGGCGTTGATCATTTACAAAAAACAAAAAAAAAACACTAATCAACAAGAATCGCATCGAAAAGTAATGAATTAATAACTCTATTCTACGATCCGCACAAATGATCAACAGATTTATATTCTGTCGGAGTAGGCAACATGAAGCGCAAATGTCCGGCCATAGATTCAATGACATAAATGATGAATATTTCATGCGATATGATTCATTTCTAAACGCTCAATGAAATCTTTCATGTAATTTCAGCGTCAAATGAAACGTTAGATACCTTTTGCAAAAGTGTTCAAAATTTCCATTGCAATAAAACAAAATCAATGACGTCATAATTATGAAAAATTTTTTCAATTTCTTTGAGAGCATTTTTAGAAAGAATGATAAAAGCGCCTGAAAATGAGCGATATTTGCAGCGTTTTTATCAGTATTGAAACTTAAATATAGAACAAAAAAAAAGAAATCTGGAAATATTATATCAGTATCGATCAATTAAAGTGGAAATTTTTACGAAAAATGTGAAATTTTTCGTCTTTTTTTTGAAATTTCAAGAATATTAAGAACTGAAAATATTAAAGAAACATTTATCAAAAAATGTAGAAAAATTTTCATAGCTTTAGCTATCAAAAAAAAAAAAACTAAATAAAAACGGCTTATCAAAAAAATAAAATAAAATAAAATAGTGAATATCAATGAGACAATGATATTAAATTTCAATATTAGCATTATATATCGATAAAAGATTTGAAAGTATAAAATATTCGTAAGGAAATAATATTCAAAATTCCGGAAGAAAAACTTGAATATAGAGGCTGCTGATATTGCAATGCGTACTTTCTGAATGAAGAGGGCTTTATTAGAGAATAGGACGAAAGTCTTCACTGAGAATTGATTAGCTAATTTTGCAGCTATCCTGAAATTCATTGCGACATTTATGAGAGTACCACATATGAGAGTATTACAAGTTCAAAAATTTGAACAACAATGAATTTGGCTTCAGCTATACTAGTTGTAATAATGAGGCAAAAAAATTTTCAAAGAAAGAAGGCGGATGATTTCTACAAGATTTATAGCTTTTTTTTTATTTTTCTTAATCGTCAAATGTATTTACACATTTTTATTCGGTTCCTTCAGGATAATTCGTACTTGTTATAGATGATGGTATTAACTTAAATAGGTTTTAAAATCTACATAACGTTATACTCGTTTATTACAAATTACTAGTAAAGTAGAACGATTGTTGGATTAAAAAAAAGAAGCTTCAACTCTTTTCCTCATACTCTTCGCTAAATCAATGAGGATCATTTCAAATTAAACGGCTGCCATACACATTTATTCATCACTTAACAAGCCTAACATAATAGTAACACACAAGCCAGCCTGAGGTAATATTAGATGCCTTCGAGTGAAGACCTCGAATGAAACATAGAGAAAACGTTTGAATTTAAAATAATATAGACGCAATTTTTGGAGAAACGAAAACAAAACGTTAGAGAAATTCTACCAGCCAATAAGACGGTCCTCATTTTAGGGCTGTGGCACTATTCGCGAATATCACATTTGGCTTTTAGAAATTGGATTGCAAATTTAGAGTGCATTGAGGCAAACATTAAAAATGCAAAAGGAATGCGCATGTGCATAAAGGCGTTTCGATGACTAAGGCATGCGAAAAGAAACAGTGGACAAAAATGCGTTGACCTGGCTGCTTCTACAAGGGAGAAGGCACCGGAAATATGGCGCCGCTCTCCACATGAATGGGTGGCGTCATTCAAAACGGATTCGTCATGAAGCTATGATTTTGACGAAAATGCAACCCCAAGGACCCTATAAAATGGGATAGCAGTAAGCTTATAAAGAGTCGTCCTTTCGTGTGTTACGAGGGTGCAAGGAGTGTTTACTTGCGGTGAAGTACTATAGTTTTGTTTGAGGAGTGTTGCTTGTCTTGTGCGGAAATTTTTTTTTTGATTATTATCCATGTTCATATCAACGTACTTGCCTTGAAAAGGGATAAGAAAGGGGCCATAGTGAGTTTACTATCTATGTTGTAATGGTTGTTCGAATTTGAGTATTGCACCGCTTAGACTAGGTTAAAACACGAACGGTTGCCCTGGTCGCTGCTTTAATCCTCTAGGAGCGCGGAATTTTATAATTACTGCTGGAGACATCGGCTCAGATGAAATGTAGGCATCTTGTTCGGTGTAACCTATGTCGTAAACTATCATCGTAATCCTTTGAAATGAGCAGTCTTTCGGTTGATAGAATTTGACTTGTTGTGTCGTGTTAGGAACCATAAAAGAGTCTGCAAGCCTAGCGTTACAGTATTTATCTGATATCCCACCTTGCTAAAGTGTTGCTGTGTTTTGCTAATTCGTAATCCGATTGCGAACGTACTGTTCGGCGCGCACTATGCACGAATAAAATGCAAGAGGTTCTATTACCAAAATTTGAGATTTGGGTAAGGACGAACGTTTGGGAGAAGCGAGACGGAAGCAGTTGTTTGAATGAGCAGAACCGTAGAAGAAATCGTCGACTCAACGGAGCTGCGACGATCGAATAAGCGAACAGGCCAGTTGAGTTTTACGACCTTTAGTGTATGTTGGCTACCGGGTCGCCGGCAGTGAATACAAGGGCACTTTTTTTGTACTTCCGCCACTGCAATGAGCCAGTTTTATTGAATATCGTGCTTAGCGTGCAATAATGAGGTGTATCTCACTCATAAATGGTGCATTCTTAGCATTGAAGCACCCATAAAAGAACTAAAAAAGTATATCGAGCCGCTTCACTATTCGGCAATACACAAAAATCTGTTCCAATTCGGATGCAACCACTCGTAGTAAAATTGAATTAACGCATTTGCAGTATAAGTTTCCCATCTATGATCCAACAAAACTTTTGGAATTCTTTTTTTTTTGGAATTTGATATACATTTCAATACATATTTCTTTCAGCAATTACTTCATCGTTAATTGCTTATATTTAGGTTATTTAATAATAAAATATGTTTCATGGATTAAGGAAAATGTCATTTTTGGATTCTCTAACATAACTCTTTATAATTTCCTGTATCCCATTTTACTGAATAGAAATATGCGATTTTTTTTTAAAATAATGAACTGAGAAGTAATAGAATTTTTTATGCTGATTTTTTTTTTGCTATTCTTCGAGTGATGAGAAAAAAGATTAACGTCTCGAAATACCTTTTTAAAACGTTTTTGAATTTATTTTTCTTTTCATTCTGTCGAACTGTTAAAAACTCTCTCAGGGAGCTATATTTTATATATGGATGACGTTTATATATAAATAGTATCGATAAAATTTGCATAAATGGAGAGCAAAAAAAAATTGGAAAACAACTAGCATATATAGAGCACAAATCAGGACAGAATCGCTAGCGCTACTTATACTTTCGGCCAATTTCAACTTTCTATTGCGCTAGTAAATGAATGTCCTCTTTTTTTGAATCGTCTCTATGCTCAATGCAAATGAACACTTAGCTTGTGCAGTCATTTAATCCATTTGGAAATTGAGAAAAAAAAAGAGCTCATTTATCGAGGGGCACTTCTCAATTTTTTTTTTTTTTTTGATGCACTGAATGAAACATTGATCGATGAAAAAAGCTCATGAACTGATCACCCAATGAATAGGAATGCTCAAAAATTCTCCTTACTATGGCATTTTCTTTTTCTTTTTTTTTTTACCTTTACAAAGCCGAGTCATTACTAATAAAAATCTGTCGTAAAATTTTTAGAACAATTTTTTCCTATTTCTATGAATATTCCTTAAAAATATTATGTTAAAAAAATTATGACCTATTAAAGACCTTTTTTGGGCAAGAAAAAACTCACCATAGTCGAAAATGACTATCGAAAAAAATATGCGAAAAAAAAAAAACTACAGCGACGAATATAGGGCTCGTTGCCGGAAAGAGCTTAGAGGATCGAGTCGTACGAGCGAGAAAAAAAAAACTAAAGGCTGACGCTATCCAATCGTCCAAATAACGTTATTGCAGGTCCACTATTTCTTCAATCGTCCAAATAACGTTATTGCAGGTCCACTATTTCTTTTATAGTACTTTAGGTTTATGTTCCGGACAGCATGAGATCATCTCAATAGCTATGACACCCTCAGGAAGAAGATTATAGTCCTGAAGACGAAAGGTTTATTTATACGACAATATCAAGCACCTTCTATCAAAAGCTGCTGGTCGGAAATGAATACCTCTTAAATTCTCCAACTTATGCATAAGAAACTGAAAATTGTTCTTTTCCAAAAAAAAAAAAACTCAGAACGAAAAATTTTACTGATCAAATTAGATATCGCATAGATTAATTGTTGAATAAATCATATGAATAAATTGTAACACAAAAGGAAACGATCGAAAAGATATAAAAGATTGAAATAAGCAAAAATTTATTGACATATTTATTAGTTATTTCTCATAGAATTCATTTATTACAATAAGATAAAAAGTCCAGCTTTTACATTAGGATAAAATAGGCCACTGTTTAGGGGGCTGTTTCATTTTGGAAAAAAAAAAACGTCTAACAGTGTCATTTTACGTGGAAATAACAATGATTAATAATTGTGAGCAAAATGCATTCATGTTTCTAACGAAAACTCACTTGATGCTTATAAATAAGCAATGTCTCAAAAGCTATTGAAATAAATATAACCATACCGTATAATTGTTGATTAATGCTTGTTATAGGTCTATTAATACCTATATCATTCTACCTGCTGATTAATGCTATACATGGTAATATTCGATTTCGATCATTTATCTATTAAATAACGATAGTAGTAAATATTTAAAAGTAGTATTTAGTATAATTGTAAATAGACGAAGCAAATATGACAATTAAGAAATCAAGTTTGACAAAGGCCCATTTAGTAGACTTTATTGCGATGAGATTTTAGAAGATATGATAAAATTTAATGCAAATATATATATATATATATATATATATATATATATATATATATATATATATATATATATATATATATATATATATATATATATATATATATATATATGGTTGGCTTTGTATATGATTGAATGATCTATGATAGGTAGTTTGTGGGCGCTAAAATTTCGAATTATTTAACTTTATGTATATTTTTTTCCATCTTTATCTTTTACCTCCTTTTTTTTATCTTCGAATTTACCACAAAAATTTTATAATGAGTGAAATGTTGCGATTTTATTCGCTTAATTTTCATTTACCTTGATAGGTATCAATGAAAATATTGCATATCTAAATTTTACGCTTCTAATAAAAATTATTTTCATTCATTATGGATAGCGAATAAATAAACGAAGTGGAAGAGATAATCGGTGAAAGAGACAATCAAGCTCACTTATCATTAGCTATTGATGAACAACGTAAAAATTAATTAAAACAAATATTCTTTCCATTTATGAATAGCTTTTGTTCAAATATATTCTACTTTAATGCATTGTTGCTTTTAAGTCAAATTCAATGAAGGGATATTTCAGCAACAAAAGAAGGCTTATCGGATCTTAAGCGGCAATAACATCCGCTTGCTTACGTATTCATAGCTGTTATTTTTCAATAATTTTAGAAAATTTTGAGAGTCAACAACTTTATGACTGAAATCAGTATTCCAATATCTATATCCGGCTTATTGCTTCTACTTCAAAGAGAGCATATTTCTTTGAATATTAATATAGAGATACTAATTTACTAATAATAAAATCGTTTGAATTTTCTTCGATGAGATTTTACATGCAGTATCGATTTTAAAAAATCTCAATAAATGATGAAACAAAAGCTGAAAACAATACCATCAGTGTTGAAGCAAAATCAAATAAAATCATTTAGTATGACCATATCGTATCAATGCATCCTGGCAAGCGTCTTGCATTCTGCACTTAACACAACCGAATAATTGTGCTCTCGCGAAACATCACTAAGTACACGCTGGAAGGAAAAAAAACGTGGAAATCCCCCTCCCCTTCCATTCACTTATGAATGCTACACAATAAAATAAGCCTTAATGTTAGATTCGTAAGTGTTATTCAATCGTTGTGAACGCTGCTAGGCTTCATTAGGTTTAAGTTTAAGGTTGCAATTATACGCTGATGAAATATTTCATATATATATATATATATATATATATATATATATATATATATATATATATATATATATATATATATATATATATATATATATATATATATATATATATATATATATATATATATATATATATATATATATCAAAAAGCAAAAAAAAAGGATATACCCTCACACTTTATCGATTTGTATGCCATTGCGTTGCATACAAATCGACGTATGATTGCATTGCACTCTTATTCGATCGCTCGTACGTCGATTTGCATGAAAATCGTCTATAGAATTTTTACACATGACTAATTTGTCTATTCAATGATCTAGACTATCTTTTTTAGAATCGTAGAAATTGTTCGTTTTGAATATTTCTACATCTTACAGTGATAAAGAACTCATAAAATTACGGTAGAAAAAAAATGCAAATTGAAAATCATAATTGAAGCACAATATTAAAATGCACTAAAAATCACAATTAATCCAATTTTAGACTCGTAAATATCTTTGATCTTTGACTTTGCATTTGTTTATATAGGAATTCAATTTTCAAATTTCATGAAAAACTTTTTTTCGACTTAAATTTTCATACCATTTTTGAAAATTTTTTTCGAAAACTTTAGTTTATTTTATGCGGTGATAATAGACACTCAGATATAAACAAATAGTTCACTATTCAACGAGTACATCTATAAGACATTTTAGCTAATAAGCTTTTAAACAGATTTTTTTTGTAAAGTGACGAAAAATAAAAATAGAACTTAAATTTGATGAAAATTTTTATTCACTTATGAATTCATCAATAGAATTTAATAAATAAATTTTTTTTTTTGCAATCTATAAAGGTTATTAAGGGTATTATTTGTGTTTTTAATCTGTATGATGAAATTGCATAAAGTTTCCATCGGAAATGAAAAAAAAAAACCCCATAGAAATACGTGACATCAACAAACGTTCCATATATGAATATGACGGAAAATATCTCTTAATTAAAATTTATTAAATTCGAAAAAAAAATATTATTTTCATGCATAAGTATGTTTATTTCATGATCGAATTTCTAATCAATAACTATGAGAGGAAATAAACGTTCGAAACTTTTAAGGATATTGGCCAATATATTTGTCTTCATCATCCCTATGAAAATTGCGACACATTCGAAGAATATAATTCCATAGTGTAATTCTGGATTTTGATAATAAAATGCATGTATTTTAGATGCTCTTTAAGAAATGAAACTAATAGCTCTATAATGGAATTTTTCAACTACGAAAAATCTATGCAAAACGAGAGTGACATCAGGAGAAGGATGTGGGAAATAAGTTGTTGATATTGAAAATAAAGAAGCTGAATCTTTTAGGGTAATTTTCGCTGTGCTGAAAAATATATCGCTAAATATTTTTTCATTATCTTTCAGCCTTTTGTTAAATTATTGCTAACTCGATTTGTATGGATAGGGTTAATAGGGCAAATTATTTTGCAAGCGATTAATTTACGAAGATAAAATTTATTACGAAATAGTAAACCGCTGCAGAAACTAATTGAATATTGCAATTGCAAAACTTTGCAATATTGCACTATGAGAATAAATTTCAGAGTTGAATAAGTTGAATGTTTTATGCGTATATCACTTTTGTCTTATTTGTTTAATCATTATTTATCTTCATTTTGAGTTGCAAATTGTGCGCCCCTATCAATTTTGTCGCGCATTTGCAGTACGAATTTCAACATTAGTTGCAAGTCTACATTACGAGTGTTAATGTCGACATTCTTGACATTATAGGAAACCTTCACCGGCTTAACGCCAACATATTCCGTGTTGAGACGTTGGAAACTAGGGATCGTAAGCTTCAACTTAATAAACGCCTATTTAAACCTCCATCGAAGTGCAATAAACCAAGTTGCATTATATATATATATATATATATATATATATATATATATATATATATATATATATATATATATATATATATATATATATATATATATATATATATATATATATATATATATATATATATATATATATATATATATATATATATATATATATATATATATATATATATATATATATATATATATATAGTGCTAATGCTGTCGCACTGCTGCAGCAATAATCGATTGTTCGTGCTATTCAAATAAGCAGGTAACTGAATTCACTGCAAATATTTACAGCATCGAGCTGTAAACAAAAACGAGATTTTTTGTTGCATCGCTCGGCCGCCAACTTCAGCCGCCCTTAAGTAATAAAAAAGTAGTAAGGAAGTAATAAGGAAAATTGTCCACAACATCTCATATCATGAACTTTAAAAACTTTCAGTCAATAAAGACGATTCGTTTATTAAAATTTCCAGTAAACATAGATTTGAGTCGATTAAAAAAATAGATTCTTTCAAGAAATATTCAACATATACTAAACTTTCAATCTCATATCCTTTTTGACTTCTGTTTTGGGTTGTAATATTAATATCTATTGGAAGTGAAGAAAAAATGAAAAAAAAAAACGAAAGAGAAATATATATATGAATACAAAAATTTATAACTCCACCATATTTTATATGCAGATATAATAAAGAAATACGACGCTAAATTAAAGGAACAATATGCCATAGCTAGATGTATTTGGCAGATGTGGGAAAAGAGTGCCAAAATAGAGACTAAAAACCACAATTTTTAATTTGCAAATAAAGGAGGCAATAGTTCATTTTTGTGATTTATTAGCTATTCTTTTTTTTTGTCTGCAGAATTTGTTAGCCTTTAACAACTTCAACAATGCCTAAACGAGCTTGGATAACGCATTCAATTTTTATAGGTGAATGAATAAGAATGAATTACGATGAATTCTGGTGAATGCATTCAGTTTATAGGTCAATGAATAAGTTTATGATGCGCTAATTAGGCGAACGATAGATATTCTGAGGTGTTTTGCAATAATTGCAAGATTTTTTGGTAATTAGAAATTGCAACGATGCAACGATTCTTAGAATCATTGCTAATATAATCCTTCAAAATATCATTCAGGAAAAATATACCGCAATATGGCGAAGGCTTACTTACTCTTAACATATAACAATTAATTATGAATAAAATAATGCAATTTATTTTCATTCACATCTTAATGACTCTTACGGTAACTTAGATCTTTCATGAACATGAGGAAAAAACTAGGAACAAAAGGAATCCTCTTGAAGATTGTAGACTATGATCGCTATAATCGAACGACGCTATTAAAGGTTTAGAAGCATGAACTCCAAGAAAGATTAGAACATTCTAGCTATTATCCAGAGGTAAAATCTATCAAAGTGGTGAAATTTATGCGCTATGAAAGATTACGACGACGATTTCCACGCCGATTGTCAGCTGCATACTAGAGGTGGGCAGCTCTGCGACGTGCTATTTCATCGGAATTTTGTAAGTACATCGTTATTGGTGGAGAAAAGAGTTTTTTCTTTTCAGCTTTCCCCGAAATAGAATTGAGATTGATGGCCAGATACCGAAGAAAGAAAAGAAAGTATATACGGTCAGCATCCCAAGCGTAAAATTCCACAAAAGAAAATACGAAATAAATCATAGACAAGTGAGAAAGGGACAGTTGCAGATGCTTAATATATGTGTGAGGCATTGCGTTTTACATAAGAAATTACATTTAACTAGGGAGGGAGGTGGGGGGGGGGGGGATGTTGTTGCATTAGCATGGCTGCATTTTAGATCTTATCCAAGGGAACACTAAAAAATTATTAGTGTAGTTAAATTTATGAAAATTTAAAATTTTTTAAATTTTCATAGATTTATAGAAAATTCAAAATTCCTCATAAAGAAAAATATAGAATTGCAAAGAGAAATTTTTATTGGTTTAAAAGAAAAAAAGATTTTTTTTTTCTTTGCTCGCGATAATTTCTCTTCTTTATGCATTCGTATCTATTGTTTGCGCTTATATCAGTGCCTTTTTTTTTCGTTGTTGATTTTATTGCAATTCTAGTTTGTTTTTAAACGTGATATCTATAAATAATAGTAGTAGAAAATAAGATGAATAACATTGCCTTTCGGTTTATTTTCGATGTTACGATGCAATCAAATTTATATTTTAAAAAATTGTCATCATATTAGCGAAAATTAATAAAAATATTTTAAAAAAAATAAAAATTGATAAAAATTTATTGTCGCCATTTTTTTTTTGTTTTTTAAGGATGTCTTTTTAGAATGAAAAATTTTACTGTGAATTGGGAAAATTTTTCGAGTATAATCTTTCCAACATGGTGAAAAAAAAACTCCCCCCCCCCCCCCCCCCCCCAATAAGAGTATAAATCGAAATTTGAGAATTCCTCATAATATATGCGATGAAAAAAAGTGACAAAATGAAATAAATGTGCAAAAATCTTATTGAAATTTAAAATTCCCATCGTGATAAATGATCAAAATCTCTACAATGGCTTAATGAATGAAACTTTGAGTTGGAAGTAAAATCACATTTAATCGATACATTTCCCCCCCCCCCCTCCCCCCAATCCCAAACAAGTGAAATATTTCAAATGGACTAATAGTAAACGTAAGCAAATAGAATACTCGTTATTATTAAGCCATTTTATTTCTCATTAGACATTACATTTCGAATGACGTCATTGTTTAAAGGTGTTCTTTTACAATCCGAGATTAGGAGATTATTATAATGAGGGTAGTATAAAGAAGACTCCATTGATGAAGCACTTTTTTTTTAAAGGAACTTCACTTATTGGCAGATTCGAAGTGAATAAATAGGAAAATGAAAATATTATCATGTAAAAGAATTGATAATAAAAGAGTTGTTTACGCATATGAACATCGCTTTAGACGTTTATTTCAGTATACTCGCTTTGATTTTGTTAATTCAAAGCTAACATTAAATTAAAATTAAATCAGCTAACATTAAAAATTTCAATGAATCGAGCATTTTCTTGTTAAACAACAAATGGGGAGAGGAGAGTTGGGTTGGGGGAAGGGGAGGGGAGGGGGGGGGGGGTAAGAGAATAAGAATGGCAGCAATAGTATCAATAATTGTTTAGCCGAATCTCTTTTCCACGTATATTTTTCGCCAATTCATTGCATCGCTAGTCCAATTTGTTCTATATGGGAAATTGCTATCGACGTATGAAAAAAATATTGAAATCAAGGTAAATTCAAAGAAAAAAAAAATTTTTTTTTTTAATCACAAAATATTTATCTTTTATCGCAAAATTTTTATCACAAAATATTAAACGATTTATTAACTACGCTTAATATTAACTACGCTTAATAGTGAAAAACATAAATATGCAAAAAAAAAAAAAAAAAATTGCAAACGTTTAAATTTAAATCCTTACTTAATAACTGACAATAATATGAGTGTCGATAAGAATTAATCTGCTTCTTTATAGATTTCTATCTCAAAGAATCATGAATAAAAATTTTTAGATCGTAAATAAAAATTTTTGGTTATAAAAATTTTCGATTATAAAATTTAAAAAAAAAAAATCTAAATATCTCGAACGCATTTTATAATATATTTCATTTGAAAAGTTGATGAAAATTCCTCAAATTGAATTCATTTTGGTGGAATTGCTCTTGATCGAAGAAATATAAGCGTAAAACTTTCAAATCTCTAGAGCATAATATTTGACTTGTCAACTGGTAAGCTCATAGAGACAAAGTTTTTGTGTAACTAAAGTTGATTTGAGTTGAGCGCTCTTATTTTGCTAACAAGAATTATAAAGGCTAATTTTATGCATCATTTTTTAAACCATTTTTCGACTTAAATCTTGCTATCAATAGCCAGATTTTTAGAGTTAAAGAAAATGCTTACTAAACTTGACATCTTTGGTTTTTTTATGTGCTGCCGAAAAAATAACTCCGCCTATCAGGTACAACTTATCAAGTGTTAAAATGATAAGACTAAGTTCGCATGTATCACTACTTTTTGAATATCATTTATACTTAATATATTCAAGCAAATGCTATGAAAAAAGATGCCGACAGACACATACAGGCAAACAGACAGGCAAAGATTACAATAAATTTTGCAAAGTAACGCAGAAACGCATAACAACAATCCTCAAAGAATGGTTATTACATAAATATCTCTTGAGAAGAAAAAGTCAACCTGCCAAAATGCTCAAAATCATATGCACAACAATACGCAAATTAAGAGGGAAGATTATTAAGAATCAGTTGATTTAATTCGATCAACGAAAAGAAGAACTAATATCTATAATATGCAAATTAATTGAATATCCCTTCAAATAAAATATGCCATTTTTTTGGTGCACTTAGCTAAATGCGCTATTTTCTCACCTTCTCTCTAAAAGATGTCCGATCCAGGTAGGTAACGCTTTGTTATGCAAATTATACGAAAGATATCGCAAAAAAAAATTCTTTCAATTATTTTGAATCAATGAATAAAAGATGCATCATAAAGATAATTTTTTGCATATCATATTTCCTATTAATGCTGCATCAACTTTATTAATGGCTGTAGAATGTAAAAATGAATAAGAATTGAAAAAGAATTGCAAAACTCGTTTTTTTTTTTTTAATGCAATCGGCTGATATGAAATGAAAAAGTGACCAAATTGTAAAATGCGCACAAAATTTTCATTTAACAAAAATATGACGTTAATTTGTTGAAAAAAAAAAGCCTATTTGAAAGCAATGCTCTACCAAGTGAATTTGCAAAAGCGCATCACGACGATTTTTTTTAGTAGTGGAATTGTTTGAGTGTGTTTGTGTGTATGTGTGGATGAGTTAATGAAGTGATTAGTCTTTTTTCATTCACATAAAGCTGGCTTATAAAAGTGGGTCAATCTAACGAGAGAAATATAAAAAGCGCATATCGCGCTAATTGATCTAGCATTTTTTTTCACTCGTTTTAAATCTTATCTAGAATTTACTAAGAATAAATTACTATCAGAAATATTTTCGATAATTAGATATAGGAAGTGAAAGACTTCCCCTGAGGGTTTTCTTTTCAGATTAGTATGATTTGTGCACTAGTTTTGCTTTATGTTGCGGGAATTTTTTTCTCTTTCAAAATCGATTCTATTCCGTGCATCGAACCATAAAATAGCAATCGCTAAACTCTAATTGTGCCACCTATTTGGATGTAAGTCCCGGAAAAAAAGCAGTAATATTTCCGCAATATTTTTAAGTGATCATACTCAGACTCTTAAATTGATCGTATTCTCCGATACATTTAGTCAAGGCCTTAAACCTGGATTAAGTATTCGAACATATTTTAGCTACGGAAAAAAAATACTAAGTTCTAACAAAATTAAACATTTTCCTCATTATTACATCAGGTCGTTGAAAGAATCATAACCATGAGGTGATAAAAATTTTTCCTGGTTAAGAAAATACATCAAAGGATCAATTTACTTCTAATTCTCTCTTAACCGAAAAAGTAAATCAAAAAAATTCGAGATTTTTTTTTGTATGAAAAATATTTAGCAGAATTTTTGTGAGTCCAAAATTAACCAAGCAATTTGTTCAAAGTGAGCGTAGGATGAACAGTTATGAAAATATTGTTGCGAAAAAAAACGCTTCGTAAAGAGCGATTTATTCAAATATTTCTTCAGCATTTTTAATCTTGTCGGTTTTTCCCCATTTTTTTTCTATATTTTTTTCTCCATGACGTTTTAATATTCAAGTATATTTCTCTTTTAAAGCGCAATAAATTTCTCCTATTCATAATAAAAAAAAATTGGCGGCATTCCTATTATTTTGAAAGATGAAAAGCGTTACAAAAAAAAAAAACTGAAATTTATGCGTAATATTTATGAAGTTGGAAACAATCCAAAAAATTCATTGTTTTTTTTTATTTCAATTGAAGAAAAATAATAGGTGATATATATACGCCGCAAATGTATCACAATTCCCCGAATAATTTTAATGAATATCATTTCAGAAAAAAAAAAATTCAGACAAAAATACAAAAGCATCAATATAATATTTCTCTAAGAAAACAAAACTAGAAAACGAAGATTGAGTAGTTTTTCTTTTGCCAACGCTTTCGAATGAACAATGGATTGCTATGCATAAGGCATTAGATATAGAGAAGTTCACTTCACATAGTACAAGGGTCCTTTACACTGTGATAGCCCGTTGATTACATTTCTATGTTGTTTACGAGTCGAGCAAAAAAAAAAAAAAGTGAAGTACGCCCGAAAGTGTGGCAAAACGAATGAATAACGAGGCACTGTTAGCCTTCGGATACAATGCCATTGGGATTACGAAAAAAAAAGACTTTATTTTTTATGATGTCGTTGAGTAGACTAGTAACGAAATTTCTTTATCGTTGTGTTTCCAAAATATAAAATATTCAAATATAACATCATATTTGATATTCAAATATTTAAATATAACGCCATATAATTCTTTTAATAAAATAAAAGTATAAAAGTCAATGAATAAATTTAAAAAAAAAAAAATCAAAGAATGCAATTTGCAAATGAGAGAAATTACGCATAGATGGAAGTAGCTAGGAATTTATAATGTCGCTATTTTATGATTGTTACGACTAAAATAACTTTCAATGTCTCTTTTTTTCATGTGATTACGCCTGCGGCATAATCGAGCATATTCGAAGAGCTTTTAAAATTTTCATTAAATAAATAGAAACTAATTTTGCCTAAAATAAGCGAAATAAACAAGAACATCCTATTTAAAAAATGCTAATAATAATGGGATAAAATATTCGATTGTTTATCTCTTTGAAATAGATATGATACGTTTAAAACCAGTAGCAGTTATACAGCGCTAACGAAATACAGAAGAGCAGATACAGAAGAATGCCGAAAGCAAAACGAAGAAAACAATCTAATTCGGGAAAAAAAAAGTGAACGAAACAACATCAATGAAGAAAAATATCGATAGGAAAAGATATAAATTATGAACAGCTGTCAGTGAATGTTTGTAAATCCTTCATTCTTGTAATAAGAAAAAGATAAAAATTACTGATTTAATATGGATTCATCGCCATTCACATGTCTCTTCGATGAAAATAGACAGGTGAATAGTGTTACCTCGTAAATTCATTAAGTTTTTAGACGTTAAATGAACTTTTATGAATGAATTCCTTTTATGTTTTGATAATGGCAATGCGAAATAAAATTTAGTTTTTGTACGAACAAATATACATCTGAGAAAGTATATTCATTATTTTCTTTCCAAAATCCGTCAAAAAATTGCAAATAGAAAAAATAAATAAAATAAACTTCCACATATTCAATTTTGAAGGATTTCGAAGAAAATCACCCCAAAAAATTATTATGCAAATATTATTTAAAATTTATCAATGAAATGATTTAAATAAAGAGAATTTTGAAAAATCCGCGAGCAATAAATTTAGGATTAAAACGTTTTCCAGAATCACTATTAAAGAATAAAAATTTCCTTATAGAAGAATTGCCGATCTTTTTTATCTTATCAGAATTACATTTTATTTTGTTATTTTGTGAAAATAATATATACTCATTTTGTCATTCATATATCATCACGTTGACGAATAATTGCAAAAAAAAAAAAGAAAAAGAAACATAACTGGGAAGTTGAATAAAACACTAAAGAATTTAGTGCATTCCTCATTGCAACAATAATAAACTCACCTGTCTTCTCATCGTAAAACTTACCTGTCAATATTTTTATTATTAAATGACAAATTGAACGACATTTCTCTAGAGAGATTCAACGATTGTGCCGTTATGTTAAAAGCTTTCAATTTTTTCTTTCAATAATTTGGAACGCATACGCCATGAGCCGACACTTTAGCAGCGCAATGAAAAATCCTTCATACAAAGCTGACAATTTGGTTGATCCGACTGGCATTTCACTGTATATTTTTAAAAAAAAAACTTCTTTCATCGCGAATCGACAAGCCAGAATAATATAAAATAGTTTGAAGCTGCAGCCGTATTGGTTAAATTTTTTGTGAATTTATAGCCATTAAAATGTGGAAAATATCTGTTAACTACAATTCAAAAAATCCATCATATATTACGAATGAAAAATGCATTGATTTAATATCGAAATTTCTTTACATTATGAAAATTTTGCATGAAATATTGGCAAATGATAATTTCGAATTTATACATTCTTTAAAATTTTTCTATCTATTTCTGGAGATTTTCTTCGCATAAATATTCTATCAACATTTGATGCACGGAATTTCCTCAACCATTTGTGGAAATTACTATTCTTTCATGTGCGATTTCCAATGCATTTTAATTATTTGAATTTCTTTTTATATCAGCATATTTAAATATTGGCAATTTTAGCATATATTTATTAGCACCTTTTAAGTTAGCCTAACATGAGCACAAATATTAGCATAATTTGAAAATGCAAATTAGCATAAATTAACACTCATATGTAAAAAAAAGATTGCTATTTTTACTGATTTCTATCATCTATGAAAAACTCTAATATAAAATTCTATCATCTATGATAAGTTTGAATTTTTTTAGAAACTTCTTTTTCACTGTTATGTTCAAACTAATATATCGTTTTTAATATTCATTGAGGTGTTCTGGTGTATTTTCTTACTTGATCACTCATCGAACTATTAATAATATGCAAAATCTTTCATACCTTATAGATAAACCTTATAGATAAATAAAATTTGCTCGTGAAAATTCAGCGTTTTAATTGTAATATGGAATAATTCTTAGATAAGAAATCCAGTAGTAATTCCGCTAAGTCATTTAGTCAAATTCATCATGGAAATTTAAATATCACAAATTACAAAAGTAAACTGTAGTTTGGTCGAAAATTAGAGCCCTATTTTCAATTTTTAAGTACTAGTGGTGGATTTCATTGAGATGACCAAAGTTCAGATCCCATCAAGGTCGAGCGTTTTGTGATTCTGTCGAGTGATCACTCATCAATTAAATCCCATTTTGGCAAAGGTCTTCTAAACGTATTTGCACTTGCTCTTACATGGTAATCTTGCAAAAGAGAAGTCTAAGTGCCTCATCCATTGCGTTAAAAAATAAAACTACGTGAACGAACTCTTTAGTGATCGTCAGCCCTAGTGTAGACCGGTAAGTTGGCCCACCCGACTGATCCTCCACTCTTCAGACACTAGCCCAAAGAAGAGAGCGAATGGAGGAGAGGGGGGACGGCAGAACGGATGAAATCGGCACTTTCTCTGCCTTCTGCCTAGAAGAAGGCTGTGCTGGTACATTCATCGCAAGACAGGTGTGAATGCGGCACAATTGCCAGTCACCGATGTTGCATAGGTTTGCCATATGCACCGTAAAAGCCGTTAATACGTAGCTGACCACGTGTGTGCATGCATACAGGGACCACGTGGGTGTGTGCACTCTATGCGTACCTGTGCAGGTGGTTATGCAGCTTGTCAATGAAAGTTGCTGTCCTTTCAACTTGTCCAAAATTAGCGCCAGGTGAAAGGAATGATCATGACGTTAATATCATTAACGGATCTACGAGAGAGGAATTCGAATAATGCAGAAATTCTCGTCAACTATTTAAATTATTTCTATTGCAAATTCAGCTGCTTCGAGTCGCTCATACTTTGTAACGTTTCAAATCCGAGAGCGTTCTTTTATTGGCTAATCAACTACATCAACCATTTTTTTTTTGCATATTTAAATCTTTGCATATTTAAATCTAAAAATTTTTGCATATTTAAACTTCACTAGTAAATGTTGGTGGATCTTCACCAATTTCAGAATATTTTGATATTTTAATGTCATTTTTCATCCTCTTATTGCATTTCTGGTTTAAGCGCATAATATTCATTAAAAGGAACTTAGAATATATATAACATCGATGATTTAAGCAATACCAGTTATCATTGATTGTTGCATAATTTATGATAAAAATTGCATCAATGTTGCATTGTTGCAGAAATTACAATCATTGTTTTAGGATGCAAATATCGTATCTAAATATGCAAATACGAGGATCTTATCGAACGTATGAATGTAATGAAAGAAGAACTATTACGACTGCTGTTATTATCCATTTGCGTTTAATTGTTACTACTATTGGGTATATTATTGTTACTATAATTGTTACTACTGTTACCAATTGTTACTATTGGGTATTTAATTGCTACTACTATTGTCGTTGCTGAGTTTATTATCCTCCGCATTTTCGCAGACTAGGCAATATCCTCAGCATTTTTGAGGGCAAAATAACTGGGCATTATGTGTCCTAAAAGATCACTTTCTGCCATTTTTTTTCGCTTGTTAGCGATATGCAAATTTTGTGGCGCTAGTGATATGCAAATTTAAACGCTAATTATATTCTAGCTACAAGAGTTTATTGCAATGACCTCTGTACTTTATATGATGAAACTAATAAAGAGGCAGGCACACATATTTACGGATGGAAGTGAACCATCATTGCGCTCATCAAAAAATTTGTAGAGGAAAAAAAAACAATGCATGCTTATTGTGCATACTTCAAAAAAAAATAATTTTCTGACTTTTGAAGCGTCAATTGCATATTAATCTCGTAATCAGTAATGATAGCTTACTTAGTAAAATTTGAGCATCTATACTTATAAAATAATTTCCTTTATCATGAAAATTTTAATTAAATGAGTGAAAATATTTTGCCATAATATTTTTTCAAAAATTTATTTTGCATTGATTTTACATTAAGATCAGATAATTTTTCCCTATGGTATGAACTCTAAAAAAAAATCTTTATGATTTCTCGAATTCATTAAGACTTTGCAATGGAAATATGTCGATAATGGTAACAAAAAGTATGTTGAAATTTATCAACGAATACTATTAATTAGTTCTGAGTGCATTTTTGTGTCCGTATTGAATATCGAGAAAAATGCGAATGAGAATATTCTATAGTTGATACGTATGAGTTATAAACATCATCATTAATAAATAATTTGCTTTCCATTTCTTGTGAAACGTATTATCTATTATTACTTGTAATTTCTGATACATTCACAGTAATATAGTTATATAAAATTAGAAATATCAATAATAAAATTTATAAATTTGCATATAAAGATATTGCAGCATTATAATTTCCATGTAGGATGGTACTCACATGAATTGTTTTATATGTAGTTAATATTTAATTAAACGAAAAATAATAAAAAGTCTCAATCACGTTTTGAACTCATTTGAATTTGACAATAAAAATTCAGTTGAGTATAAAGCGAAAAAGTGCTGTTTAGAATTTCATATTAAACGAGCGCTAATTTTCAAATGAAAATATATGAATGAATTTCAGTAGTGCAATTTCTTTCGAATTATTTGCTACTAAAAAAAAATAATGCGAACAAAGAGAAAGACTTTCAAATAAAATGACTTGTACTCGTTATGGACAAAATTTGTTGCTACTCGTATTTGATCGCTATTAAATTACGCCATTTTTTTTATTGCTCAAATCTATTCAAGAATGAGCTATATATATGTTTGATCTCATGTGGTGCTTAAAAATTCAATTATTATTTCGTATAACGAAAAAGCGTTTTAGTTATTTTTTTTAGGGAAATATGGAGATAAATATGAGATCTATCGAATGAAAGCAGTTTCTATAATAAGAGAAAATGAACTGAGCAAAAAAAAAAATCCATTTTGTGGGCTATTTACTACTTATAATGAATGAAAAAAATGAAACCAATCTATTTTGGAAATGAAATTTTCAAAAAAAAAAAGTTTCTGTGAAAAAAAGGTTGATTTATGCTTTAAAAAAAAATTACTAGCAAATATTTCGGAAAGTTTGTTAGCAAAAAATTTGATATTCTCTCCTATAGACTTTTATATATCATACGTTATACTGAAGATCGGCGTAAAATTAAATCAACATTGAGCTTATTTCTATTCGCTTATATAAATATATCTTTCAACAAATTTACATATCTGTGTGTATGAATACGCGTCTGTTTGCTCGTCTGCCTGTCAGTTTGTCGGTCAGTGAGACGATATCTGACAGTATAACGTACACCATAGATCAAAGTCCTATCACACAGTTTGAAGTGATCTATCAATGTAGAAACTAGAAATAAAGATTTGAAGTTGGAAAAAAAAGGCTACATGCATTTACTCCAGCCGTGGTCATAGAAGAACTATTTTTTAAATATAGAATCTATATGGATGTTCAAACGAACTAGAATATGGAGCCACCAAGTAAAGAGTACTCGAAATATAAAATCAAAGAAAAAAAAAGAAGAGATAAGACGTATGATTATACGATCATGTCCATCAAGTTGGTATCAATTAAACGTGAACGTTGTAGATTTTTCCGGAATTGAAATATTTTAGGCAATAATCGCTAAGATAATGACAAGAAATTTATTCTATAAGTTAATTATCGGGAAAACAATAGAATTATATTGAATAACTGAGACCTGTGGAAACAATTGAAAGCTATGTGCTCATGATAAATTATATAAATGAGAATAAAAGGAGATTAAAATAAATACAATATTTGTGTAAATGTAAACGTTTTGAAATTTAAATGAAACTTAACTGAGGTCAATAATAATAATGCGAATCTAGAAAACGATACTAAGTAGATAAAATTTCATATTTGGGACTTAGAAAATCTTGTGAAAAGCTATCCTCTCTAGCAAAAACTATTTGCATATTTCTCGACATCTCAATTTGCGGTTTTAGAAACAACCACACCAAAATCGACAACAAAATGGACAACTATATTCAAAAAAAGAGGACAACACAACTAGTGAATGACGTCTTATAATGACGAATGCAATTATAGTGGATTGACCGTAGAATGCGATTTGCCACTCTGAGTACGGCAACTATCACCTCGTCAAATGCAAAGATTAGCCAACGAACAGTCGTAAATCTTGAACGTAACTAGAATTAATTAGGAATGAAAATAGGAGGCTCGCAACGAGTATCGATGATACAAACCGAGTACGCAGACTACACATTTGTTGCTATTAATATCTGACTGGCAGGCGCTAAACCAACGGCAAGACTGCCTATATTACATTAAAGCTCACTAATCTAAAGTCTACAAGATGGCTCTGTAAAACCTAGAAGACGAAATTCGCGTACACATAAACAAACAGGCACACAGATACATAAACACAGGCACACAGACGCACACATAATCTACTTTGCGGAACGTCATTAACGATGTTAAATGATTAGAGAAGGCATTTGTCAAATTTATTTCGAAAGTCGGCTACTAAAAAAAGAGCAAATCCAATTTAACTGCTTCGCCAGTGTACTTTAATCAAAGATTTTCTTGGCTCGGAATATCAAATGCATTGATGTATCGGTATATACAACATCGAATTGGTTTCGATCATTTAACGCCAAAACCCACAATTATTGCAACAGCTCAGCGATTGAAAAACTGCATATTTCTCTTTTAATTGCAGAAAAAAAAAACTGCAGAAAGTGCAGAAAAAAAAAAGAGCAAATTGATTCACGCTTACTAGATTGTTTCAAACGAATAATTTTGAAGCAAATGTCGAACGATCATCTAATTTTGCATGCAGATATCGTTTAAGAAAATAGGTATTTAAGTTGAAATTTTTATTTCAAAACATTTTCCTCAGCAGTGAAATAATTATCGTCATGTTCCAGATGAAAAAAAAAGATTCGAGAGTGCTTTAAAATAATATTTCCTACTGAGAAAGCTTTACATTTTTTTTGTTGATAATTTATGAACGTGATTAGCCAAATAAACAAGATGCCAAAGCGCATTTCGACTCAGTCCATTCGCTACCTATTGTCGAAATATTACTTTATCAGAAAGACCTTCAGATGTATTTGCCTTTAGGTTTATTTTACCTATATTTACCTTTAGGCTTACCTGTACGTTCAGCTTTATTTTCTAATCACTTTCATTGCCGAGACAATCATTGCCATATTTGAAGAAGAAGATATACAAATGTAACAAAGTTAAAATTTTCAATTATACCAATTGTGCAGATTGATTCAATACTGAGATATCGACCTGAATTTAATGAAAGCGAAGAGTGCTAATGCAAAATATAAGAGAAACAGTTCAAAGCAAAAAATAAATGCAAACAAAAGTGCAACGAAATTCAGAATAAAGCCGCCGAATTGTAATGAGGACATTCGACAACGAAACGAGGAAGAGAAAGAGAAGATTGCTTTAAACGATTAATTGGCTCACTGAAAATACGGCAATAATTTCTGCATTAAAAACTTGCACTCTTATAAATTTGATAAAATTTAAGCTGAACGTTTAAATGATGATCTTTCAAAAAGTACACCTTCATTAAACAGGTGTAACTTCATTTTTTTTTTCCGCTCTTTCCTAGGAGCTTTCTCATATGAATCCTACTTGATGTAAATGCAAATGAGTAGGACTTGCAGATAGAACTCAATAGGATGGTAAAAAGTGATAAAAAGAAATTAAAAGAATTAAAATTCAGCGAGAAATTTAACTGAACGCAAAAATATTCTCAGATGGCTAAAAAAATATAAACGAATAAAATTGCAACCGATGAAAAAAAACAAAGCTGAATAATTTTCCAACAAATCTATAATTAATGCATTATTTAAACATCATTCAACTCCTCTATATGACTGTTTATTATGCACTCGAAATGAAGAGATATGTTTTTATTGATATATTCAGTGAATCGCTCTTTAGCTAATAAATATGGAGCAGACAAAACATTAACAACAATTAACTGCATAATCAAGAATCATATTGTGTTAAAAAATCATATGTTTATTTATTCATTTATCTATTTATTTATTTATTTATTTATTTATTTATTTATTTCTATCGATAAGAGAAATTCATGATTGCTTTCCCTTTGAATTTCATTGAGTGATTTTAGATTTATTAAGAAACGAATGTCAGGAAACAGAAAAATAATGAGCTGTAATGAGTTGTCGTTGACATTAGACTAGAAAATTTCACACATTTCTTCGATTTCACTGAAAGCATTCGTCGAGTAAATATTTCCTTATGAAAACGTCTGATTTTTTGATGAATGCTTAAAAATTCAACATGAGAAGAATTGCAATCAATTGCAATATTTGAATGTTTTTTTGAACATTTTTTATAGGCAATATTTTAATGCAATTTTTTTATCGTTAATTAATAATTTTAATATAAATTCATCGGTAATAATTTCATCGTTAATTTTTAAAATTCTCATCGTCAATATATAAATTGGTTAAACTTTTTTCACGTTATGAAAGTTTTTTTTGAGAAATTCAACAAATTAAATGAGATAAAACGATGATATTCCAAAAAAAAAAGTTTCTCAGGAGCAACCTATGCATGAAAAACGTTTTGAAAACGACTAGTGCAAAAAAAAAATTTCTTTTTTCAAGAATATTTTGTTTTCGTAGTAGAAATTTGCAAGTTTTAATTCTATGTTATTAAAAAATATCTAGAATTTTTATCGCTCTTCTTAAAAGCTTACAATTTTCAAATAATAATGGACGTTTTTTTTATTTAAGAATTTGATCTAAAGTTTTGCGTCATTTTTTGAAGCTGAAATAATCCATAAAATTAAAAATGGTGAGAAAAAAAAATCTCCAAATGCGCTGTAGAAAAAAATATTCTATAAAAAATGAGCCATTAGTGAGATAATATTCTGCCAATATGAAATTGCAAAACTTAAAATATTCAAATTTATTGATGAAAACATTTTCTATGAAACTCGAAATTGAAATGATATTTCAACATTCCATTCATTTGAATATATAACTAGATAGTAATGAATTATCGCAATATGAATTTTTTAAATCTAAAGTCAACCATTTTTCGAATATGAATGAACTAATAATTTAATAAAAATTTTATGGTGGTGATTATTTATATGAATATCGTTGAAAAATAATGAAATTTGAATTCAAAAAGAAAATATTATTTAGGTTTATATTCAACATTTATCGATTGCATCAAAGAGAGAGATTTTGTTGTTTCGATCGTTTTATTATCGGCTGATCAAATTGATAACGTACAGGGATATCAAAAACAGTTCAGGAAATTCATTGTGCATTTTTTTTGCGTTAAAATCAACGACATAAATTTAGTGCAGCGCCTCATCAATAATCATTAAAAGAAAATAGATTCATTGTCGTTGTTAGGTAGAGTTATCGCTGAATATAAAATCGTTCAAGCGCTCCAAAGAAATGATGGAATTCATAAAAACTTTAATATCATTAAGTTGCAATCACCAACTTGAATAGACATAAGCCAATGCTTGAGAAGTCATGAAACAAATATCTTAATATTTTTCAGCGTAAGTTATAATTTTATCGCTTTGAAATGTTTAGCTCTTGTTTTTGTCCTTTGCCGAGACGAATAATGGAGGCATAGATAATTGTACATTAAAGAAGTGACTTTTCTATGTGCGGAAAACAAAAAGAAGAAAACCAACTATGAATATTTTCAATTTTTGCCACAAGTTTTGTGTTTCGAAAATCTCTATCTTAAATCATCAATAGCTAACTAATAAATTGCAACTTTTTTTAATGATACAGAAAAAATTTCAACAATAATGATGTTATCCATCGATTGAAAACTGCAATATTTTTGCACATGTACATGATCTTGCTGCTCTAGTTATAAGTCGTCAAAATAATGAGTCGAAGTATCTCTTTTGCCTTTATTATCATCACTATATAATTCAATTAATGCAAGAGGATGGGAAAAAGAAGGAAAAGGATAGAGGGTGGGAAAGTTTATAGGTAAAGCAAAATGATGTGACAACGTAAATATCGAGGAAAGATGGGGTGAGACAGATGGGAAAATGACTTTGGAGCAAAAGTAGCTCAATAACGAGCAAAACACTTTGAATTATTGCAAAATGAGCGAAAAAAAGCGAAATTCTCTAGCATAGTCACTATTGCTGCGCATAAGCAACTCTATATGAAAGAATCTTATGAAATTTTATGGTTTCGAAAAAAACTCGTAAAACCTACACTTTTTTGGGAAACACTTTAATTTCTTCTTATTTTTAGTGCTGTAGAACCGTTCAAATGAGCAGTTGTTCCGGGTAAATACTGAGCTTATACTTTATTTTATATTCAAAACTTTTTAGTGATATTTCCCATTCTTACAAATAGTTCAGGCGAAAGTGTACTTCGTCAATGATATTGCGCTACAGCAGCTCAACATTTCAGTCGCTCTTACGTGTACATGAGTAAACTGATTAGCCTTTACAAATGTGCAATCCATAAAATCATTGGTTCTAGTCGTTTCGGCACGTCCACTTTTGACCATCCAACGTTTCAACATCAATAATTCGAAAGTCAATGAATGATGTATTGGTCATCCATTGGTCATCCATCATCCGACACTTGATGCAGTTCATTAAACAGAAAGCTGACCTCGCTTGAACTCGCTTCAGACCATATATGCACTTAAGTTCAAACCTATCATTGTTACTACAATGCGTGTTTCATTTGCAATATACCAACATCTGCAAAGTTGCAATGCATTTGAAAAGCCTGAATGAAATGAAGAGCTTCACTTTAATCGGCTATTAAGAAGGACCGATATAGAATTGCTTTTTTTCGGCTTTTTTTTTGCGAAAAGTGCATCGCTTTGGATTTCTCCTATAATTTGCTGTCGATAGATGAAACTTGCAAAACGCAAAAAAAACATAACGCGACGTTTTCATAATATTTTTCTTTTTTCTTTCATTTTTTTAAGGAACATGACGTGAAAATTAATCCCTTTAGCTATAAATATTCTTCTGGCTCTCAGATAATACGTGATCAGCGAAACACTGAATAGGTATTATCCATTAAAGAAATGGATTTTGTGTGACAAGTATGAAGAGCGTAACTAAGAGATGAAACTTTCCAGAATCTAAACGCCTGAATAAGACTAAGCTTTGACTCAAAATTGATATGAATCGTAAATAATAAGCAGCCATACATATGATACATGTGCTTTCTAGACGATATGTGCGCAAATTTATTGCGATATGATATATGATATCATTATGATATGATATGATATGATATGATATGATATGATATGATATGATATGATATGATATGATATGATATGATATGATATGATATGATATATGATATGATATGATATGATATGATATGATATGATATGATATGATATGATATGATATGATATGATATGATATGATATGATATGATATGATATGATATGATATGATATGATATGATATGATATGATATGATATGATATGATATGATATGATATGATATGATATGATATGATATGATATGATATGATATGATATGATATGATATGATATGATATGATATGATATGATATGATATGATATGATATGATATGATGATATGATATGATATGATATGATATGATATGATATGATATGATATGATATGATATGATATGATATGATATGATATGATATGATATGATATGATATGATATGATATGATATGATATGATATGATATGATATGATATGATATGATATGATATGATATGATATGATATGATATGATATGATATGATATGATATGATATGATATGATATGATATGATATGATATGATATGATATGATATGATATGATATGATATGATATGATATGATATGATATGATATGATATGATATGATATGATATGATATGATATGATATGATATGATATGATATGATATGATATGATATGATATGATATGATATGATATGATATGATATGATATGATATGATATGATATGATATGATATGATATGATATGATATGATATGATATGATATGATATGATATGATATGATATGATATGATATGATATGATATGATATGATATGATATGATATGATATGATATGATATGATATGATATGATATGATATGATATGATATGATATGATATGATATGATATGATATGATATGATATGATATGATATGATATGATATGATATGATATGATATGATATGATATGATATGATATGATATGATATGATATGATATGATATGATATGATATGATATGATATGATATGATATGATATGATATGATATGATATGATATGATATGATATGATATGATATGATATGATATGATATGATATGATATGATATGATATGATATGATATGATATGATATGATATGATATGATATGATATGATATGATATGATATGATATGATATGATATGATATGATATGATATGATATGATATGATATGATATGATATGATATGATATGATATGATATGATATGATATGATATGATATGATATGATATGATATGATATGATATGATATGATATGATATGATATGATATGATATGATATGATATGATATGATATGATATGATATGATATGATATGATATGATATGATATGATATGATATGATATGATATGATATGATATGATATGATATGATATGATATGATATGATATGATATGATATGATATGATATGATATGATATGATATGATATGATATGATATGATATGATATGATATGATATGATATGATATGATATGATATGATATGATATGATATGATATGATATGATATGATATGATATGATATGATATGATATGATATGATATGATGATATGATATGATATGATATGATATGATATGATATGATATGATATGATATGATATGATATGATATGATATGATATGATATGATATGATATGATATGATATGATATGATATGATATGATATGATATGATATGATATGATATGATATGATATGATATGATATGATATGATATGATATGATATGATATGATATGATATGATATGATATGATATGATATGATATGATATGATATGATATGATATGATATGATATGATATGATATGATATGATATGATATGATATGATATGATATGATGATATGATATGATATGATATGATATGATATGATATGATATGATATGATATGATATGATATGATATGATATGATATTATATATGATATGATATGATATGATATGATATGATATTGATATGATATGATATGATGATATGATATGATATGATATGATATGATTTATGATATGATATGATATGATATGATGATATGATATGATATGATATGATATGATATGATGATAATATATGATATGATATAAAATATTGATATGAATGATTTCATGTATAAATATGATAGAAATTTTGAGGGATTTTTGTGAAAAATATAGAGGATATATTGAAGGTTTTTTTTCGCAAGGATGGTTGCATTCTCGTAAAATTGAGCTAATCAATGCAGTATGCTCAGCCTACTTTCCTATTTACTGATCGATTCAGCCAAATATAATTTGGGAAAGAGATGTGACGTGTTGAAGGCATGACCATTGTCGAAGTCGGATGGTCAAAAATCAACTGGTCAAAGCTACTTATTTACCTCTGAGAGCATATTATGAACTGTCGCGGGGGAATGCTTTGAGGATCTCATTCATTTCCTGCGGCTAAAAACTTACTTCATCGAAAAAATACACGTTTTTTGATAATAGAATACAGTCTCAGTGAAGCAAGGTGATTAATGGATTCGTTCAGATTGATAGCATTTTTCGTCATCTATTCAGTTCTTAGAAAAGGCGTCATTGCTATATCATGTGGCAATATCAACTTTCACGAAAAATTTTATTTTAATTTACAAGGAAATATTTGAAAAATAACGAAATAGGAAGTTTCTCTCGATAATAGTGCAATTACTAAGGAGGAGTAGAAAAAGAGAAAGCAAACGTCTGTTCAATAAAAAGAATTAACCGTCTAAATTGTCAGTTCTTCACATCCATATTTCATATGGTGAAAGGTTGAATTAAAATTTACGGTTGAAAAGTATATTTCCCTAATGCACCTATATTTAGAGCTAAGTTCAAAGATCACTAAAAGAGCTCTGTTCTCTTAAGTGAATATCGAGAGCACTTCCGAATCTTTTCGACGGCCTCATTAAAAACAATATACTTATCTTACACCGAACAGATGAAGGAAAAAATTTTTGCCTTTCGGTGATCAAATCGAATAATCTCCTAGTCATCAAAGCTTTAATGCAACAATAGTGCTTGAAATCAATGAAATAAATGCCTAACAAAGATATGGTTTTTTGGAGATCTTCGATTACTTATTTATTGAGAATAAAATAGTTGTTACAATCGATGTGTCAATCATTGCATTATGTGCCATAAACATGGCTATATTCATCTGTTAAACATTAAAATGCTTCTTTGAATATAGCGCATCAAAAACCTTCTTTGAATGATGTACACTAAAATGCTTTTCTTGAATACAGCACACTAAACAACTTATTTAAATATAACAAGTTTCTTTTCGCGTTACTTAGAATTTTTAATCGGCAATATGCTATAAGTCGAAAATTGTTTTCTTTTTTACTTAGCTTGTTAAGAGATAAGAAAAAATAAAATAATTGATAAAAATCTGATATCGCATATTTTAAGAAATAAGAAAATAGGAAATTTGCACTGCATTTATGTCATATGATCCATAACTCTCACTAGGAATTATTAGGCATTATGGCAATTTTTTTTTTCATCTATTAATAGCGACGCAGCTTAGAAAATGTCATCATTTTCAGGCTAATCTATAAACTCAGCGCAAGACAATATCAATTTAAAAGAAAAGAAATTCATAATAAATTTATATCGTTGAGGTTATCGTTGTAAATTTCTTCAAAATTAGCCAAAATTTTAATGTCAATTCACATTTGTAATATTAAATAAAAACATTTTTTGAATATTTTTAAGAGTAATATCTACAATTTTAAAGGGATTCTTCATGAAAAGACAAAAAAATGTGGGTTTATTCAAGTTGGTATATAAATTCTCATTTAAAAAAACTATAAAAAGGGAAGAAACGTTTAGATGGAATAATCGATAAATATAACTGAATATATGAACCGAATTGTTCGAATATCAATTTTAGAAACGAAATCTATGGAATTTTTTTTTTGCACAAATAATATTCATTTGTTTGCCCGTTTCGAACAAAATCTCAATAAAACGAATCTACATATCATCTAATATTTTCTCTACAAGATAAAATCGTTTATAATAGAGCTAATAAATTTTTAAATTCAATTTAAACAATGTTAAAATAAAAAGAACAAAAATTTTTTGAAAGCATCGATAAAGATTGAAATGCAATTTTAAATATTATCCTATGATTTGTTTATCGTATTTAAAAAACTATAGAAATGAAATGCCTCATTTAAGAGACTTTAACTTTTAAAGAAAAATCTTCTGAGAGTAATAAATTTGAAATCCGAAATGTTTGTGATACGAATTATTTTATTGTTCGTTTGAAAACAAAAAAAAAATGTTTAGTTTCTTTTATCGTCATCAAAACTAAACAAATGACATATCGTGTAAAGCCGAATAAGCTTTTCAATAAACATTATAAAGCAATTTACATTCGTTCACTCATCAAACGAATCTAAATTTTCGCTCTCGATGTAAATTAATTATGCTGATTAATATACCTGAAAGGCCCGACTAGCTTTCTACTAATGAAGAATCATGCTTAGAATGCTAAATTGATAGAATCTTTCTGCGATATTATCCAGAAATTGCACATGGACACAGTAATGTCCTGGAATATTTTATAGAACGAATAAATAAAATGCGAATAAATAATGCTGTTAAGTTTGAGAATTCAGAACTTTCTATTAAAGAGTTTTAAAATGGACGAGTTCACACATGAAATGCTAATAACTGTTCGCTGAATATTTCAATTATCATTTATTAGATTTTCATATTTAATTCCACTATAACTTTTTATCCTATTATGCGATAAGTTTCTAAATCATTGATGGATAAGCGAAAAGTTAGTATCTTTTATCGATATTTGAGAAAAAGAAAAATTGCATCGGTTGATGGCTTAAATGCCAGAATATAATGGTTAAACGAGGATGATTGCATTATAGTGCTTAAGAAAGGAAAATAAGGGAAATATTCAACGGTTGCATAATATATTTTTGGCTAAAGATTTTTCCGTTGATACCATACGACATTCTTGCTTTAAAATTTCTAATAAAATATGCGTTATTAAGCTACAAGAAGAATGCACGTTCTATATTTAGGTAGCAGCAAAAAAGTTTTGAACAAATACATATTGCATATTTTTGTGCGCAAATCGATTGTTGTCATGATGCGCTTTGCAAATTGCATAAAAACACAAATATCGTTGGAGATATTTTTCGATCAGTGATTATATGAATAAATGCATACAATTTACGCGCGAATAAACTCAGCTATTTTAAAGCAATTGCTGTGATCTCTATTTGGCGTAGAAACTAATTGCTTAAGCTAGATAACTGACACAGATCTTGCTTTCAACGATAGCAGCATGTTTGTCATCGAGGATAATTGTTACGATACTCCGGGATGGCATTTAGTAGTGACCTTTGTATCGTATAACATTCACCATCGTTTAGCCAAGCGTTTATGTGCAAAGAAATACACAATTAATAATACATAATATAATCTTTCATTTCATCTATTTCTCTACATTCTCTCATTTCTCCCATTTTGTACATGGGGCGAAAATTTACAGCAATAGTACTAATGCAGCTCAACTTGAAGGGATAACACAAATAAACTGAAGAATATTTCAGTTGAGAACATATTTGAAATAATTTAGTAATAAAAGCGATTGTAAATTTCATCGCCAAACACTAATATCCATTGTGAAATATCGAATTCTTTTGCCTAACGCATGATATTCTCACGTGAAAGAGCATGTCATCCCCATGTGAAGTAGCAGCATTTCCTCATATGGAAGGGCGCGAAATCCATAAGGCGTTGAGGTAACAGGAGTTTTTTCTTTTTTTTTAAAGAGTCCTATGTGATAGCAAGTGATATTGGCCACTTTCATAAGTAGTTAAGAATAAATTTATCAATAGAAAATTAGAATATGCAAAAATAATATTTTCATATTTTAGTTGACTCAATCATTCATGCAAATTTTCCATAAACAACCATTTTCTTGTGATTCGATAATCGTAACATGGATGTTCTCAACAACTGCTGCTGAATACTTTTCAGCTTTCAATGCATATGGCTTTTCTTAAATCGATAGATCAATGTGGAATGCCCCACGATGTGTCTATGCCTGTCAAACTTTTTCGTTCTTACTTCATGATTCCGTTTTGGGACAATCGAATAGACAGAAAGAGAGCCATACACACGCAGACACAAACAGACGGACTCATTGTTTTGTACTCGCGTGAGTGACCATGAGGCAAATTTGCACAATTTTAGAAGCGTTATGCAAATGTCATGAATCGTTAAAATTCGCAAATTCTGTGCTATAAATTTGCGAGAGCGTATTGAAAGCGGATGGATCACTAATTCAAGAAAGAGTAGTTTTTCTTTCTTATAAATTCTTGTAATTCCGCCAGAAAATCTTACAATTACTTATAAACAGCAATCTTGAAGTACACCGAGGAAAAGAACGGGTGAAAAGGAGAATGAAATAGCGCCGATAAAACTAAAGTAGACCCCGTTAAGAGTTAATAACATTTTGCTAATATTCTCCGAATACGACGATGAACAGCTGAGAGGGAATGTTTCTAAATAGACGCCGACATTTTGAGAAAACAATGCATTTTATTAATATTGATTATTCACTGCATAACAGGTTAAAAATCATTAGATGCATAACTAAATGGTAAATTGCAGCAGTATTTCCGCAACCGAGAAAACTTTCGCATTTTTTCAAAGAAATCTACAAGTGAACAAAGAAAAAAATAAGTTTAGAAATATCAGCGAGTTTGTGCACTAAAGTAGGCTCGCGATTCCATTATATAAATGAGTCTCGTGAATATTCCTGCACCATACAAACATGCACATATATGCACATGTGTGGACAAACGGCAAAAAAAGCATGCGCGATCGCAGAAACATGGTCATGGAAGGGCAATACTCTTTACTATGTGTTTAAACATTATATATATATATATATATATATATATATATATATATATATATATATATATATATATATATATATATATATATATATATATATATATATATATATATATATATATCAGAAGGGATTTTTCGAATTCAATACTTTCGAAGACATAAACGAAGCGAATTGAAGCAATATGCATGACGCCCTTCAGTTGAATGATTTATTATCGATATAAAAGAATCTATTCATTTACACTGTCAATTCAATTACCAACAAATATTGGTCACTTGGTATTGCCTACTATTTGATGTTAATAATAATTCTACGTGCAATAGTAAGCAATCGCAGAAAATGAAATTTATTCGTATTTCAGAAAATAAATTCATTAATAGTTTAAAGTTGGCAGAAGTTTTTTTCTGTTAGGAAAAGCGTTGAATTATAAAAATGCGACTTCCTTAGAAATAAGATCTCTAAAGTGAATGATGAAAGAGAGTGACGAGAAAGGATGGAGAGAATAAGAGATTTGAGATCGAAGTCTCGGCAGTTACCAACTATATGTATTCAAATTCATTTTTATTCAACTAATGAACTGTTGCCGCTTTAAACGCCTATAGGAAGTGGGAGGAAAGCAAGAAATTACCTCCATTACGCAAAAATATAGTTCTTAATTTTATATATATATATATATATATATATATATATATATATATATATATATATATATATATATATATATATATATATATATATATATATATATATATATATATATATATATATATATATATATATATATATCATACGATTAAAAATCATACGAATTGAAAATTAGAATTATAAATTGTGAAAGTATGTGCGTATTGACCCGTTTTAGCAGTAATAACGTTGTCTACAAAGCTATAAAATGAACTCCGAGCCTAAACTTTGCTGCCATTGCCTATATAATCTTTGCTGCGCTGTAAATATATGACTTTAGCGAAGAGAGTGAGTTATGAATGCATAAGATGCTACGATAGAACGTATCGTTTTCTTTGCAAGAATTTTCACACAAAAATTCACTGAGATTTAGGGCTGCTGTAAACAATACTTTCAAATATTCTTTAATCTATTCGTAATATGCGCAATGAGTGGTGTGGATGAAACCTTCGAAAGTTAAAACATTTCGATCACCTTGGTTATCCGAGTATCTGACACTTAGCTGGTCGAGTGACGATTGGTGGATAGCGATGACCAAAAATTGCATCGATGGATAGCTTGACCATCTATCAGTTTATGGTCAATAACTGGCGATTAGAAATGGAGAGGTCGAACCGTTCGAGCATTTTACGAAATACCATACGACTTCAACGATTTGCACAAGATAATTAGCATATAATTTTGATCACTCATATGTCATTGACTATAATCTTCGAAATAAACTACATATTATGAAATATACTTTCAGAAAATCTTCGAGGATACATGCGAAAGAAAAAAAAACCTAGAGAATACCAACGAATAAATATTTGCGAAAATTCGTAAAAAGCAAAGACGAGAAATAAAAAGCACATAGAGAGATTCAACGCCAAAACATGATGATGAGGTAGCGTAATTCGATCAAAAGGAACGCTGTGAGAAAGAGAAAAGTTGTACTTTATAATGGCGAACTATTGGATGTTGTGTTGAATTTCAATCAAATTGGAAGAAAATTGAAGTGTGTAATTTCTTGTATAGAATGAGATGCTTTAACTCACTCTATTTCAAGTTAAACACTCGGAATGCCTCATTAGAGTGGTCATGGTTCTCTTTTCGAGATTTTAGCAGTAAAAGTTAGCAGTAATTATGCTCCTATCGTTAAATTTTCTATAATATTATTTATCGGATACTTTAAATGCTGAGCTGTTTGAATTTCAATGATTCTCGGACTACAAGTAGTTATATAGCCAACGCATCTTGAAAGCTGCTTCCGGCTTAATTACTAAAATTTGAGGCGGAAATGGGAAACGTGCGCATAAAGCAATGTATTTAAAGTTCGCGATGGTGAAGATGGACTGAACTTGATGTTGGGACATGAAAGAACCAATCTCGCAACTTTTCAGGTCGGTTTTTTCGATGCATCAAATTCGGAAGTTTCTAGTATTAGAGGACAAATCCGTCTTGAAGCTCATAAACTTATCATTTTCTTTTTCCTTTGTTAATGACGAAGGACTCAATTATGATAACAAAAATGACAGTTCTTTGGTTGCTTATAGCTTTGGTTAAAAAAATTTTTTTTTTCAATTCCTTTAAGTTTATCATGTTATTTTATAGATTTATATATAACCTTCGTCATAGTGCGAAAAATTCGAGCAGTAATAATGAGACAAATGAATATACTTTATATTTTTTGAAAGAATATATTTTATTCATTAAAAAACTTTGTTTGATTGCTGTCAAAAGTAAAGTAATATAGAATGATATAAGGACTGACATGAATGAAACACACTAATCAAGATAGGCGGACAAATAAGCTGAAATGAATAGACGAATACAATCTGAAAACGGCGATATATATAGAAGCCGCCCATTGGGGGACTAATTCATCGCGTCGAAGCATATGCTAACGTTTGGCGGTATGCTTCATGCGATATTGGCACAAGTTGTCTCACTTTTTGCATCGAAATACGCAACTAAATCTACATCCCTCTTTGTGTTATCAAAAAAAAAGGCACATGCAAGCACTATCCACGATCACTAATTATTATATATCTATAAGAAAATGAATCAATTCTATACAATATATGAGGCAAAAAGGCAAAGAAAAAGCTGAACGTTGTGTAAAATATATGTTGAAGCGTTTAAAACGATTTTGAATAGAAGAATCAGCCAATCTCTATTCATATGCCTTAGTTTATTTATGATTAATTCTATGCAATTTTAAATTATTTTTTATGTATGATTAAGTTTTATATTATTTAATCTTTTTTATTGCTATAGATTAATTTTATTACATCTTTCATAAAATATTTCAGAGAATCGCTTATCTTAGCCTTTCAAGTTGACATAATTGTTGCTAGCAATCCGATTTCTGTTAGACATCCGTCTATATTTCTCATACAAATATTTTCTAAGCTAATTCTTTTACTTTTATAGTAATTGTCATAGTAACTTTTCTGATTTTTTTTTTGTATTTGCTTGCATACTAAAGCTTAATAGGTTATTACTGTTGCATCCAGGCTATATTGTACTTTACCAAACCTCCCAGTAAACTTCTTCCAGCTTTTTCATTGAGTTCTTCTAGTCATCAAGTTACTCTCTGATCAATCAGATTAGCTCATCACAGATTCTTCCTCTAGATCAACTCCAATCTGTAATCTTTTCCTCGCAAGCTATTGCCACTAACTTAACTACTCTCATAGAAAAGAAATGTCGAAAGCAATTTGTAAAAAGTAGTAAAGTAAATGCCCAAAATGCCCAAAAAGGCGGCTTGCCCATTATATAGTAAGCAATATGGCTTAGAAAATGCACGAAAAATCACCACTTAGCATATAGACAGTGCAATTTTTACTGCTTTTTTCATCGAGTATTCCCCCTATCATTTCAAGTATATCAAGAGAAAAGAAATGCAGAAAAAACGACAATCACTTCTATTCAATTACAAAATTCTCTATTTATTTATTAATTTCCAATTGAAAATTTTTCAAAAAAAAGTGCGAAAAATTTAAAATTTTTGGAGGTTTTTGGTTGTCATTTTATCCTTGCCATATATTTCATCTTTGTCATTTCTTTTATCCGTTTAATTTTTCATAGTTAATTTCTTAAAATTTCTTTGCAATATCGTTTGCAGTATTTGCAATATTCTTTGCAATATCGTTAATTTCTTATAATTTTTTTGTGTTATTTTTTAATGAACTATAACTCACTTATACTTACTCAATGTTTCAGCGTTGAAAAATTGCATTTTATCAATGAATTGTTCCATTACAAATCATCATACCTTCTACAAAGATGCTGAATTCATTGCATCAAGTTGAACGTAAACTTGTACCTTATAAAAAGTGATGATAAATTCAATTAAATTCGTGACATATTGCAATAAAACTGAATCGCGCTCAAGGTATGTTACGAGCGAGTGAAATGGACAGGTGCAATTTAAACTAATCTAGATGAATGGGCGCTCATTCGTTATTGCTAAAATTTATAAATACGAAGAAAAAAAAAAACAACGAGTAATTCATTGGTTTAATTTTGCTCGCAAAATGATTGACATGAAAGTTTTGTTAGAGTTCTTAGGAAATTAATCAATGAATGACGCTATCTGTTTTAATCTTGATGAAGTGGGCGAATTTTTAATAAATATTTAGGGCGGATGAAATCAAAACTTGATAGACAGCGAGAAAAAAAAAATTGATAAAAAAAATAGAGTAGACGAAAAATTGATTTTTCTTTTTTTCCTTATGGAATTGGCTAAATGCACTCATACGCCAATCGCAGTGTTAGTATTTTCGCTCTAAGGAAATAACCATATGATCATAGCAAATATACGATGAAATGCGATGTGTTTGGAATAATTATATTTCGCTTTCTAAGCTTAAGGCATAATAAATACTTTTGAAAAGCTATAGAGAACAATAATGACTTAAAAGTAGAAAAAAATTTTCACACAAAAACAAATTGAGAAAATTTTCTCAACTCATAAATTCAGCATTCAAAAATTTTGAATGTATGAATTTGAAAAAAAAATATATATATAAACTTTAAAAAAATTTATAAGAGAAAATTTCTTCATCGAAAAATATAAAACTAAAAAATGTTGAACTTAATGATTTAATTAAAATTGTTAAAGATCAGCGTGAAAAAAAAACATAATAAAAATAAAGATCGACGCGTTTATTGATGAAATGTCTCGATATTAAGGCCTTTTGTTAGTCATAAATATGAAAACACCATAAAATTACAATAATTTTTTAATAACTAATAATAGTGTTTAGAATGTTGAAAATGTTCCACTAGAAAAGTTTTACTATGCAAGCCTTGTCTATGAATTGCTATCATCTAGAATATGTGCCTCGTCAACATCTACCTGAGAAATTAATTATACCTGAACGATTTAGAACAACGAGTCAGATGAGTCAGGTGATTCAGAATATATAAACGATGGGAATCGTCATAAATGATTTATATCTAGAAAATGAGGACTGTTGAATTAGATTGCTCACTGTTGGCAAAATGAAACCAAGGTGGTCAAAAATTTTAGAAAATTATAGTACAAAGTAGTGAAAATGTAAACAATAAAGCGCAAAAACTTTATGAAGTTGTTAGAAATTTGAATAACTGATATGTTGTTTCTTTGTTTCAAGTAAATACTAAAATGAACCTCTCTCCCCACGAAGTAGCACAAAATATGATCGATAAATTTATTTGTAAGAAGGAAAGCAAACAACGAGTCGAACGAGGTGGTAAGCAAGACGAAATACTACTTCAAGAAGAAATCGTCGCTTAAGCTATGTCATCTTTCATGTATGAACTAATCATATTCCCTATTTCATCTTCTAGGCTACATTCCACATAGAGCTTGGCTAGGCCACATTTTGGCTAGGCAAGCAAATTTTGTCCTTGACGAGTGATTAAGCGGCTGCTGCCATTCGCGTCATTGCGATGCATAGAGAAACGAAGAAGACAGTGGTGCGCGAATTCTATCTTCCGTTTAAACGACATAGGCGAAATAAAATATATGACGATGTGCGGAAATTACAACAATAAAAATAAAAGCAAAGAGAGAAAAATTCCATACAGAAAAAAAAAGCGTCTGTGATGACTAAATAAGAATAAAAACAAACAATAGCAACAAATGAGACTTGCCAAAGAATTAGTTTTTAGCTAACGATTAAGAACGATCAGCTAGCAATATTGATCTCATCCAAAAGCACATAATAAAATATATTAGAAGCAATAAATGATGAAAGAATTATTTATTATAATTTTTTATTTTTTCATATTTTTTTTTTTTATTTTTTTTATTATTATTTATTTTTATATTTATATTTATTTTTATATTTATATTTATATTTATTTTTCATATTTATAATTTATTATATTACATATATTATATAATTTTATTCATATTATTTTTATTTATTTATTATAATTTATTTCATATTTATTTTTTATTCAAAGAATTATTTATTATTATAATTTTTATTTTTCATATTTTTTCCATATATTTTATTTCATATTTTCACATGATTCACATTTAAAGAATAAATATTTAAGTCAGAGTTTGATTCGTTGTACTCTTCAAGGAATTTCCTCTCTAAGATACATTTTTTAAAAAACTTCAGAAAGATAACTGCAATAAAGCGTTCCGCAAAAACTTTGAACATCTTGTAGAATAGGGCAACACAACTGCTGTATTTTTTGTTTATTGGTTCTTTGAATTGCTGGATCGCCGACATGGACAATAAGAAAGTTATAGCAACACAGCGACGTTGTGGATAATCCCAAGCTTAAATGGCAGGCGAATGTCAAAGCTGAGCTGTCCTCCCTCACAGAGTACCACAGATATGTATTCAAAAGACTATTGCCATTAAATTAGATGAATGTGAGCCTTAAAATGAAACTGTAATTCAAATAAAAAGTAGGTAAAAAAATAAACAAGTAAACAAACAACAAACAGATAAACAAATAAGCAAATAAGTAAACAGATAAACAAATAAAGTACGTTAAATAATAGCAATAAAACTCGATGAAATTGAGCAATGACTATTCAGAAAGTCAGTTCGATAAAAATCGATAAATGGAAAATCCAATAAATCCAATATTGTCATCAAAATTGCACAGGAATATCTTAAGTGTGATAATATGATATTGTTGTGGTGATAAGATAAACAGAAAAATGATCGAAGACGATTCAAATGCTCGAAATTTGTTCAGTAGCATTATCTTTTTTTTAAAAAATTTTTCGAGATGAACCAATTCGATCTTTGAACTACTTTCCTGCACATTAATTTTAAGGTTCTTTGAAATGGAAATGAGCTTGCCAATCTCGATTTTCCGATGGTGCATTCACAACACCAGACTGGTTCCTTGAATAATAATAATTAGTTTTCATAAGAGTATCAATTTATTCACTGAAATAGTCATTATTTCATCTTATTTTTATGATATTCATTAAGACTTTATAAATAAGTTGTTAAGAGGAAAATATTTTATTAGAATTTCAAAAAATGCAAACAGAATTTTTTTTTTTAAACTGTAGAATGAAAAAAATGTGAATATTTTTAAATAATTTCAAAAAAAAAATTTTTTTTTGAATAATTTTTAAAAACTTCAAAAAGAGAAAAACACAAAGAAATTTAACGTGAAAAAGAAAAACACAAAAAATTTTTAAAATAATAAAAATGAACACTATCGAGAAGAAAATTCTTTCGCTTCCTAATGCTAGTTGTTATGAGCGATCATTTCTATGATTATATTAGATTTTAGCGAAAATAGGCAATTTCTTGTGTTTGTTGGTGAGCGTTCTTTCACTCACCTGTCTCACCTGAACGTTTCGGCGAAGAGGTAAATCAATTCCTCTTTTCAATATTTACTTTCATTTTCATCATTTCTTATCATTCTAAACGGTAGCTGTTCTCTTCTTGCTATCTCTTCTGATAGAATTTATTTTATGATGTCTTATTGCTCTAGAACATCATAAGCATTAATATATTTCAAAACCTCTCAGAAACAAATATTGTTGAATTTCCCAAAAAATTTCCCATATTTTCCATCAACTTCCCCTAAATTCAAGTATATAAGTTTGATATTTGGTGAGCTGAAAATTTGTTTCAAAAATTGCAAATCTAAATTTCCGTAATAGACACGAATGAATCAACCTCGCAATTTTTAACATCCGATTTATTTTTATTTGCTAAGTTAGAATAACATTCTCGTTAATCGTTCAACTTAAAGACATTTATTTACCTGAAGAAAAAAAAAAGTTCTCCTATTCTATTTAGCCTAATTAGGCGCATAATTCAATACTAAATAAACTTAGGCTATATCAAATTGGAATGCAAAACTTATTTTCAAGAGTTTCAAGCTTTATCAATTAGCATTCTCAAAGAAATCTATCATTTCTACACTTTCCTATCTCATCGTTATTTATCATTTTCGATTTTTGAGAAATGCATTATGATAAATATTATTGAAAAAATTATTTTTTCTTAAAATATGCAAATTTATTAGACCGATATAGATTTAATTATTACAGATGAAATATTACAGAGGAAATATTTGAAACGTTAAAAGAAGTTTATTACATTTATACATTTATGTTAGAAAAAATGAACGCTTCTATAATGATAGATTTAAATGCAACGCAAAGAGTGATGCATTGAACCCAAATCTGCACTCATTGTCTTCAAAAAAAAAAAAAAAAAAAAGAAACATCTGTTATCTGTTGTGATTAATTGCTGAATATGTGATCATCTATGAATATTTTCCTCTTCATTGTCGAATTCTTTATAGATAAATAAAGTGACGAGAATTTAAATAAAAATTTCTTTGCGCCAATTTATTTCAATTTTTAATTTTATTTAAATTTAAATTTGTATTTAAATTTCATTTAGAATTTTTTTTTCGTTTAGAATTTTTTTTTCAACTTAAAATTTTTTTTTCATCATAACTTTATTACAATTTATTTGAATAGTAATATATTACATTTAGATTGGAAATAATTTCGTTATTCTTCCTCTAAAATTACACAGTTTTCAGCACTTCACTTTTTTTTTAAAAATTCTTAGCACTTAATCAATTCACAAGTCGAAAAATCCTATATCGAAGAGTGGAAAATAAATCAAAATGTAATGAAATAGTCATTTTAAAAGACAACAACTATATTTTATTTTATCACCAATCATCTCGCAACTGTCTTAGAATGCGGCATCCGTGCGTCGTTTGTTTGATACATATTCCGGACGCTGACATGAACGATGACATTGTCGGTTAGCCGAATTGTACGTCCAATTATCTTGCCATAAGCTGTCATGATGCCAGTTGTCAAATATCATAGATTCTTGTGACCAATCGTCATATTGGCAAATATCATCCATACAATTTGCTAAAAAAAAAAAAAAATAATAATAATAAATATAAAAACTTCTAAATGCATAAATTACTGATGAGAAATTTTAATATGAAATGTTTATTTCCTCTCAAATTTGCATATATGCAATTCATAGAAAAAAAAATTTTATAAAATGGAAAAATATATGAGTATTAGAGAAGAAGAAATTCTCCTTTAAAAAATCTTTTAAGAAAAAATGTTTATGAACGATTTTTGCATTGTGTTAATTTCCTCATATTGCAATGGGAAAATATTTACATAGTGAAAAAAAAAATCTTTGCTTAGATTTGATGCAATTTTACACAATACTAGCGATTTCTAGCCTCTGTTTGATTGTAATTTCATCCAATATTGGCCATAAATTGGCCATAAGTTGTAAAAGAATATTGGCCATAAAAGTTCAGATGGTCATAAATGATTAATATAAAGGCGCAACACCTCCTTAAGACAGTAAAAATAAGCTAGAAAATTAGGCATGTTCTCATCAAAACTCATAGTATAGTTTTCACTTAAAGCTTTGAATGCAACGGTCACAGTACATTAGCCTGAGGTGCTGCCACCGACAAAACATACTTGCTTGGGTATGAAGATCCACGCGGAAAATATGTTTTTGTCCGAGGATGTGATTTTAGCACTAGAAATTTTTTTTAATCGTTTGTGTTTGGAGCTTAACTCACCTACCTCAATCACCCACTCGATCCCTTTACCCCCGACAGCATCATAAACTTGAGATAGGAATATTTCAAGTTTCTCTACCATCCCGTAAGAATCATCTTCCGATCACCCGATATTTGCCATTCAAACTTTTTTTACTAAGAGGAATAAAGCCGGATACGCTATCATCTTGCTTCAGCTCCGCTCACTAAACGATCATAAATTGGAGAAAAAGCAACGGTGATTAAAACGGTTGAAAAGATAGCTGCAATTTGAAAGGTAATGAAAATTTCCTTTTTTTTCGGTCATCATATTATATTTCATATTTCTGGAATTTTTGCACTAATTTTTCTTCCATAAACACAAATACAAAAGCCATGTTCAATTCATAAATAAATCTATTCAATTGATAGAGCATTGATTGCATAAGCAGCTGCCTCCATATTTATGTGGTAATTAATCAAAATATTATATATTGCATAAGTAACGATCATAATGTATATAAACGATGAAAGGGATTTTGAATATTCTATACAATTTTAAATAGTGTAAAAAGAATTTGCAAACTCAGAAAGACTTAAGTTGGGAGAAAAATGGAGACCTAATGTGAGCGTAAATTTCAGAACAATTCACCCCACCACTACCCGCTGTCCCAACAAAAAAAACTCAAATCAATCCAATACTTTCTTATTATAATGGAGGATTAATTATTTACTGAAATATTAGTGCTACCAAAACCAAATATAAGAAAACATTAGTCCGTGAAAAAATAGGAAAAACTTCATCGTCTCGCTTCTCTGAGTTTTTTTGGAATCTTCTTAATCGCCATATCACAATCCTTGCACTGTTTTATATATATATATATATATATATATATATATATATATATATATATATATATATATATATATATATATATATATATATATATATATATATATATATATATATGACAACACACAACATGCCGTTTATAAAAATTGGAAAACTATGCCAGCGCAATTAGTGGTTTGGCACTTCAATTCACGGGACCAATCCAAATGGTTTCATAAAACTTTAATAAACGATGAAATATGCATATCCTTAGGCTCTACTTAGGCTCTGTTAAAACATGCAAATTTTCTCTTATGCTCGCATAAACTCTTTACGTAATGCTCGTTTCTGCGATCCGACCGATTACAAAATTCGTCCTAATAAGTTATAAAATGCACGCAAATGATGTTTAAATATATTCATATTTCTATCTTCTTTTGAACTAATAAAATGATATGAATAAATAATTTTTTTTTCTTAAATTGTAAATTAAAACATAGAAAAGCGCATAAAATCTATTATCAGCAATGACGATTAAAAAGTGCTTCATTCTCTGAAAACTATATGTTAACACAATAAATATCGATAAAATATTAGTAAAAAATATTAAACACTACTAAAGAAAAGAAAATTTGTTCAAAATAATATACCTCCTTCTGGCATTTGTATTGGCTTTTCGTAGGTCCAGTTATCGTAAGGCCAAACATTATTTCTTTGAGTAGCTATTTGCCTATTTAGAGGAATCTTCGTATCCCAATTGGATAGTGCCCTCATTATTTGCGACGATAGTGATAACTTCGCTTTCAAAATTAATTCGAATGATAACATTGTGAGATTCGAGGTGAGCACCACTGAAAAAATACCAATAATTAATGAGCTAAAGCAACGAGCACGATATATGCTTATGTATTCCACTCGTTAAACTAAACACTTTTCCATATTTAAAAAATAATAAAAACATAAATAATAATGTATTCATATTTTAAATTTTTGAAATGAAATGATGCGCTTTTTTATGATCCGACTGCTGAAGAAGGGGATATATATATATATATATATATATATATATATATATATATATATATATATATATATATATATATATATATATATATATATATATATATATATTCACCGGCGCCTGAACACTTCCTCCGCAGCGTAAGTGGGTGAATGGAAATATGCAGTATTCTTTGGAGTATGGATCAGCATAACCATGTGGAAAGTATTCAGTCAAATCACAAAAGAGAATGAAATATGACGAGTTATATTGGATGATTCTACATAAATCCCCAAGTTCATAATGAGAGGCGAACAAGAAATGAAAGTTGCATGAAATCATCAAAGATCTAAGACGAAATGTCGCAATAAATAACGAATCAGACTATGATTTGGGATGCCACAAAAAAAAATTTATTTATATTGCAATTATTTAAGTTTTAAGCAATTTTGTGTTGGAAGAGGTTTTCTAAACGTGAAGGAGATAAGCTGCGACAAAAATATTATGAGAACATCATATTTGGAAAAATTCAGAATTGCGATAAACCCTCATGCATCGTCAATCATAATCCCGTACTCTCAGCGAAAAACAAACCTAGCGTTGAGAGCTCTGATCCCTTTTAACTGCAAATACATTCCCATGGAATCATGGTCCCGTAATAGGTTGGAGGGACCTTCATTCCCCTGTCAAATATGCTTAAATAAAGAAGCAGTTGATGCCGATTAAATTCGCCTAGTAAATTCGCCTAAGTGAAAAAGATGAATAAGCTAAATCCAGTACATCAAATCTATCGATTAAACAAACTGGTGGTTAGTTAATAATGCACAACCCGGAACTCTAGTCATTATTCTCCAATTTACAGTAGCTTTTCTAACAGTAATTCTGTCAGGTAGACTACACTTTACTGTACTGCCTTGCCAATACCCTTCTGCGCTGCACTATATTCTGTTGTATCATATTACACTACAGTATAGTAATCAGGGGTCTCGGTGGAATTTAACGATATATAAAACATTGACGTCCAAAAAAATTAGGAGGGCAATCAGATCTAAGTGATTTCGAGCAAAAACTCGGCTATCCACGCGATAGATAATTCTTGACTTTCGATTTCCAACAGGTATAAAACAACTCGATTATATCGCTTGAATTAAAACTTCATCATCTATATTCACGAACAATCCCCTCAATGATATATTGCAAATAATGCTGCCAATAATACCGCATAGTATCGATCGGTATATATCTGTCAACAATGGTTGGTTTATATGTGAACACCGGTCAATATCGGTGAACCTATAAGCGAATACCACACGGCCTATCCGACCATGAAGATTCCCATTGACAATCGAAATTAGAAGGTATTTGTTCCACAATAAGTCCACAGTTGTAAAAAAAATTTTTTTTTGCTATTAAATCAATCGCACTCTCTATACACTCCCCTCCTTCTTTAACTGCGTAAACTCTCAGCCCTCCCCCTCAGCACCCTCCCCTAACTTCTCAGTTCTACTATATAGTTGCAATTTTTTGCGCATATGCTCAAATACGCACTCACATTTTCATAGTCATTTTTAATTTCTTCAGGATATTGCAAAAAAAAAAAAAAAAAAAAATCAATAAACAAAAGCGAGGGAATTATTCCATAGTCTGAACACCACAAGGAACGAATGCATATTTCTTACAGAATCGTTCAGTGAGTATAAAAAATGACACTCGTAATTGTCTCTAAGGATCAACGCTATTGAATCCTCCAAATAAATCCTCAAAAAAAAAAAAATCACTTTCGGCTCCTCATTCTCGAAAATCATCAACTATGAAAAATGCAGCGATTTCAATGCACCTCATATCAAGAGCAACAGCGCAGTTAAATGCTTTCTCACATCCTAGTTCCAAAGCCTCAAATTTGAGGTGAAGATACGCTTAAAAATCTCTGGATGTTCGATCTAGCAGCACCTTAGCATTTCTAAGTTCGAGCCACCATCGGTCGCATCAAACTAAGCCCAATTTATGAGGCCTAGACGAATTGTTATTCTAGTCATAGTACGTAGTAAATACTTTAGGCGAAAACCGTTCACGGCGTAGAAAAATCTCACGGATCATAAAGAAGTGGCTTTGAATTAACGAGAACTGTTGCGCAGATGAGGCTGATTTCTTTTTTTAAGGTCTCTGGCTACCCAGCTAAGAGAGTTGATTCGAATCCGTACAATACACTTTGAAATAAAATATAATGAGATGAATAGATATGCAAAATCACTTACAAAATGCGTTTATTTATGAAGGAAAAAGCACATTGAAAAAAAAAACGGGAATACAATCATCGGTAAATTAATGCTCTCCTCAAAAATTATAGACATATTCTTCCAAAAAACTTTCATACAGCCATCCAAATCCTACTTTCAAAAAAAAAAAAAAAAAAAAAAAAAAAAAAAAAAAAGAAATGGAAGAAATATTGCAAGATAAAGGTGAAGCTTCGGCTAACTGCAGCTATATCTTGAACAACAATCGCCAACAAAAGCGCAATTGTTGCTAACAACTTCCACATCGGTATCACGTATAATTTCGTCATCGTTAGAGCACCAACGCACTAAACACTTGTTCCCGATCGGTTGCCTTACCCCTTCCAACTATCGAATCTCAATGCATTGCACGTGATCTCTCTTGCAATCACCTGAGCGCTTGCCTCGTTTTTTTTTTTTTATGAGGCAAACTGGCATGTTATATATTATTGCATTAGGCAAACTTCTAGTATTGACCTACATCAATTTTAGATACTGTTATAAAAGATCAGAATAGAATGAAAAATGAAATGCACCAACGGAAGTAAAACTTTAAATCTGACGACATTAACAACACCTTGTAACCTCGAACTGACATGCCTACTTTCACCCGATTAAATTATCACATTATCTTCCCCTTCTCTTTCTTCTATATGCATATAATTCACAAAGATCGAACGACTAAACGATATCACCTTAACTCGGAAGTTTCGAATAGATTATACATCTTACGATAGAATTTTGTACGTGGAAATAACATCGCCCTAATCAACAAAGAATATCTCGTCTCATCTTCTTCAATATATTCCACAAATCGAATATTTTTTAAAAAATTTAGAATGCCACATTGGCTATATCATTATAATTCAAAACTTATATTCGTCAATTATCAATTCATTGCCGATAAACATAGACAATAATGAGGAAATATAGATGGGAAAAAAAAACGAAAAAAAAAACTCATCACCGATTATATAATTGCTCAAAAAAAAATTTTTTTTCACTAGTCATAATTTATGCAATTGCATTTCTAATTGTAACCATATGAAATAGATAAATTGTTATGCAAAAAAAAAAAAAATCAATCAATCAATACATTCAATGCATATAACTAAATCGATTAATTTGAATCTAATATAAATAATTAAAAAGAAAAAGAAAAACCTCATATAAAAATCTCTTTGTTTATTCAATTAAATTTTGAAGCATAATAAAAAAAAATACTTAATAAAAAGTGAAAACTATTAATTTTATTTTAAATATATTATCTTTTACGATATTTCTTGATATCGAAACCAAAAATATATCGATTTAAAAATTTTTTTAAACAGCTAAGACATTTATACTTCAAAGTTTCTATAAAAGCGATTGGTTAGCAATAGAATATATCATTCCTTTTATATCTTTTGAAAAAAAAAAAATTTTTTTTTCTCCCATACCAAATTTTTTCTCCCATATATATCATTCTTTGAAAATTTCCTTTCTTCCATATCAAAAACTAAACAAACATATGAGATGTAAATGCATACCATAGCTCAAATTTCTAACTTCAGCCCACAACCAACACTGTTCATAAACCAATCGATATACCTCAAAAACAAATGCAACTTTCCACTTATGATCCCTAAACAAAGGACACACTTCAGCATAAATCAACCGGTACAGCAACGTTTAATTATCAAAAAAAAAAATTTTACAAACATTATACAAGAACATACAAAACTAATCGGAAGAGAAATATCTGTGAGCATGCTGAAATCATACACCACTAAAATATAATAAAATAAAGTAATAAATGTAGAAAAAATGAACATAATATAGGGTACAACCGGCTGCCCCTAATGAACAGAAGTCCGACCAAATAAATAAAAATGCGGGTATGGCTGATGGATCCGATGACGATCAAAAGTCGACCTCCATTTTATAAAGCCCTTAGACCAATTCAAGGATATGCGTTGTTCCCTGACTGTTCGCAGCCACAATTATATTCGTGTTCTGAAAGGTCCACGCTAAGTTCACATAACGTTCACGTTCTATTAATTTGGCATTTACGCATTGAAACAACTCTACAGTTTATATTCATATATGATACGTTCATAAAGATCTAGAAAATCATCGCCTAAACCCCTCAAGACCCAGCACTTGGGCATTTCTCGATGATATAACAGAACTTTACTCTTACTAGAATAAACTCAAACAAACATCGAAGTAATAAAACCACAACTCCGAAAAGAACCAAACACAAATCAAAAGGATCCCAATCCAAAAAAAAAGGATAATAAGGTCCCTAACAGCACAGAAATAAAGGCCAGGTGGCAAGTAATCAGGATATAAATACAGCTCTTGCTAAAAGTTGAGGCTTTCGGTCCGCACTGACAACTTTTACTTCAGCTGAAAAGTATGCGACTTAACTACGGGAACGGCTTTCAAACAAGCCTTTAAGACATTTGCCTTCCATTCCGATGAAGTGAATGAACTGGGGACCCATTACGTTCACTAACATTTTTGTGAAATCAGAGCAGTAATAGATTTAAACCGATACCCCTTTTTCAACGTTAACAGCTAAACCTCTGCTTATCATCCACTATCCTAAAAGGTGATGCACATTCTGCAGCTAATCCAGAAAAAAATCTTTATACCTTAGTTTATGATCTCAGTCACATATATCAACTGAAAAATCTGACTGATCTGTCAGAAGTAAAGGCAAAGAAATAGAACAGAAGAGACCCTTAACTGCGTTAATGACACATTCGCTTCTCCTTAAACCTCGCAATCGCGTAGTGAATTAAAAAACTCTGCCAGAAAAATGTCCAAATTTCCTGCATATACCAATAAGAAATAAAAATTACCTTCTTCCAGCAGACCGCAGAGACGAAATCCGACGTCGATTCGAGAGTCGCAAATGGCGTTCGCTCGGCTTCTGCACGCCCAAAATCGTAGCACATCAATGGATCGCTAAGTCCCTTGTAATAGACGTAAAGTTGGTTATTCTCAGAGCCTGAAAATGCCGACCTTCATGCTTCCAGGCAGTAGCTATATCGTGATAGAAAAAAATGGCTTACAAATTAATTAAACGAAACTTACTCGCTCGTAAGCGAATTAACACTTTTCCGGAAATTCCGGAAAGATGACCGATCTGCTTGAATTCCGGAGTTCCGAAATCCAAAGGCGGTTCCGGAAAAGGTGTAAACCAACAAGCAAAAATGATCTGCCTACCGCAAACAATATGGCTTCCATCTGTGGCGAGACCAACAAAGTTTTTCTCATTTTGATGTCCTTTCATCGTACGAATGCATTTGCCCGTATTCACATCCCAAAGTCGTAGATTGCTATCCGTTGAGCTGCAATTACTCCATCATTGCTAGAATATCTTGGATAAACCAACTCATCTGGGCCACCTTTCATAAATAGCCATCGTCGAATCCTCTCATTTACAAATATATCTCTTTTAATAAAAGCCTCAAAAACCTTCAACGTGTTGTTCTGAGTAAAAACTTACGCAGAAACGACTTCATTCTCATTGCAATATTTCACGTAGGAGACTGCTTTACGATGACCTCTGAAGACGTTGACTGCTTTTGACGTGTTCCGAAGATCATATAGGTGTACACAGTGATCTAAAATCACCTAACAATCAATATCCTGCCAAATCCAAATGAATTTATCCAAATCAACTTACAGCCTATACTTACTCTTCTCACACCTGAAGAGGTGGTTTAGAAATTAATTCAACAATATCACAAGCTAAACTCCTCTCAAATGATTGTAGTTCTCGGTATGGCCATAAAAGCTAATCCTATAACATCTGAAAGATAAGCTCGCCCACCTCATTTCAACAAATATATCCTCCACGAAATTATGAATTCGACGCCCCCCTCCCCTCCTACAATCCAGTTACATCATCATAGTGCTAAACTCGATAGGCGAGCAATTCCTGCTTATCATAAGATCCATCCGCAATAAAATCCCCATTCTTCTTCAATATTCCTTCCCAGCACCAACTACCAGAAAACACGAACATCGCAATTCTGAGGCCCACCCAAAGGAACCTAATTCATTATCATAAGTAAATCTCATATCTTTATCCAGACATAAGACTATCGCGAAATTAATCTGAGGGTCACTTTTCTCGTTCAAAAGAAATCTCTCTCTCTTTTTCACCTCACAGACTAAAGGCAGTAAGTAACTACGATATAATCCTATTAATAAATAGAGAGATAAAACAACACCTATGCGCCATTAGCAAATAAAGCCATTTACTATCTTTCTTCGAAAATCCATACCACAAAAACACGGTCTCAGGTCATTTCAAGAATGGCTAATTCACTCGACATGGACCCACCTCTTCATCGTATGAGCATTAACGTTGAGAATTTACAGCAGAAATATTCACAAAAAATAGTAACAGGCTTCGTGAAATGCACTTAATCTTCCCGCTCATTGCCCTTTTTTTCCGATGATTTCCAAATACCATTAAAAAGTTACCTCTATAGTAACATTTGATTCCCCTCATAAACGGAAAAATACTTACCAGCTGAACCAAAAACGAGACTGTGCCTCGAAGTAGGACTAAAATAAACGCAGCATACGTTCACTTTCGCATCTATCGATCCCACCGACCGATCGGACAGCAACGACCACAGTTTCACCTGAATAAGTTATTCGACAATCACATTCAATTCATGCAAAAAAAAGTCACACAACAACAGTCAAGACGTCTTAAAACCTGAACTGCAAGAACTTAACGAAATATTCCACAGCCAAATTAATCCGAACTACCAAGACTATACGGCTGAAATTGCTCCCGATGACATAGGGTCTTGAAAAGCACCGAAACCTTTTAAAACAAAATAAATAAATAAAAAGTAAACTTCCCGCCACAGTTACTTCCAGAAGCTCAATCGAAAGCAAAAAGTAATACATATGCATCACTTATAGTAACCATGGTCAAACCATCCTCTTACACGATAACCTACGACGCACGCTAGGACGCTAGCAGTTTCCTGTAAACTTAATGCTTATCTTCTGAGGATTGGCTTCACCTAACTTCTTCTCTGCATACCTTTGACTACAAAACAGCCTACTAGGCAGAACTTGACGATCACTTCCTTGGCAATATTATGAGCGGCCATATCTTCATTCCTCCTCAAAGCTTTAGACAGCGATCGCAACGACAACTGAAACAGCTCTCTAACCACGAACTTTTCTTATAAAAAAACTACAAATGAAAAGAAAAATCAAACCTTTGCATCGTCTGAGCCAGACGCCATTAGCTGCGGGTCGACATTGTTAAACTGAACTGTCCAACATCGCTTCTCGTGTTCCTAAACACCTACTGTTCAAAACGAAAATCCGATGCCGCTTCTTCACCTCTGACAGCCAAAAACTTCGGGTCGAAATATATGGCACAATGTTTCACTTTTCGGCTGTCTCATGCCTTAGAGCAATACCCCACCAAGCTCGTTTTGGTAATATTATGGTAAAATGACTTACACATACCTAAAACTTCCCCCCGCTGTGCAAATTTTCATATTCTTATGATCAGAAGCGCTGTTGTGCTGGCAATGCCAATACGTTACCCCATGGCACCCTTCCGCAACACATACGCCCAAAATGCCGCTTGTCCTAAGGGAAATCAAATTTTTCATCGATCAAAATCACGATCGAAAGTGAAGGAAAGGATAGAGATGGGGTCCTTTTGACGAGGACAGGAAGGTAATGGCATAGAGCAAGGTAAACACGACCGAAAGGTAAGTAGAGGTAAAAATGGAGAAACACCGCCGAAATCACTCATAGCGGATATCACCATCACTGAACGTGAAAACTCAATCACGCATATTCACTAGCCACTATTAGACAAGGTTTCTCGAATAATGTAGGTTCTATACTGCTCTAAGGTAACCTTTCTCAATAAATCGATAGATCCACCTACCTGCATCAGTGTTACGCCTTATTTATTACCGAGGATGAAACGTAGCCCATCTCAATCCCAATGAAGAAAGAAAATTAACCTCCTTCATCTCCATAGATGGATTCTAGTTATACTCTGAGAATTCGCCATCTACTTACCTCCAACATAACAGTAAACAAAGCCATAGAAATGTTGTTTTCCTATCTCTTAATTTTTAAGCAAAAAAAAAGAAAGAAAAAGACACCTGATAACGCCTGATTGACTTCGACATATATGTATCCCAAAGCTGCACGGTCCCATCGTAATCGCTGCTTGCAAGCATGTTTTTCGTATACGGATTCCACGAAACATTGCTGAACAATTATTTCAATTTCAATAAATCACCTATTAAATAGACGGAAGCGGAAATAACCAGCAGCAGCACCTATTATCTTTTCTATTTATATTCAACCCTACCTGTAAACAACACCTATCTAAACCTGAATCGGAATAAATATGCTCGCCACATGATGAAAAAAAAAACAGAACGTGCAAGCAATGAAACCACTTAGTCAGACTCTCTCAAACATCACCCAACACTGTGCCAATTTTCATCGAACATGATATCCTCACCGCAAAACCAACACACCCCCACCCCCCCTCAACCGTGCATTGATAAGCAATATAAGGCATTCCTATCAACTGACCTACATGGTTATGACCATCATCAAGTCTTTTGCAAATGAAAGCATCCTAAATTATAATCTCCACCTAGACAACTCAAAACCAAGGGTTATATTTCTTCCCTCCGTGGTTTCAGTATAAGGAATAATCATTACGACCCTTCGAAATGAACGAACGAAAAAAAAAACGAATGGGAAAGGATCTCAACGTTAATTCACATTCTCGTCACCCAAAACATCGAATTTAGAACACTGCTGTCGAAACAGGCAGCCCTTTTTATGAGCAAAACTCCATCTAACCAGCTCTTAGCTCCACCATTTCGGCTCCTCTCTCTACTTCTTTCATACAGCGTTCAGATGGTAAGTTCCTCCCTCCCCCTCCCCCTCAAACCTTTCTTCTCCCTCCATTCCTCTCACTTAATACCAGTTAATTCAGCCCGTAAGAACAGAATGAGGAACCAATCTAACCTAATCTTAGAGTTGCACTGCAGTTGAGTGAGCGGGTAATGAAGGGCATCGGCGTTGTCGACCACATTTCTGAACGCATAAACTTTGATCTTCTTGGTAACACCGGCCACCACAAAATATTCGCCGTCCTTATCGAATTCAATGCTGAAATTGAAATTGATATGCTTATTCCCTATTGCACACACAATGGCGCAGAAGCAAGAACGAACGCAATCAATTAATTACCTACTTTTTTGCTCTACTTGGAGGGAATCTTATACTGAATACTAATAGAAGGCATAAACAAGCATAAACCCATCTCCTAATATCTCTACTGCCGGAGTGTTCCGTTCCATACCTCCCTGAAATCTCCTTTCCTTCTATCTCTCCCTTGCCTTTCCTCTTCCGAGCAGCCTCTGGCCAATCGTATAATGGGTCTCGGAAATGAAAGATTTCGACGGGCTGGCAAACACAATACGGGCAATGAGTGTTCTTTAAGCAAAAAAAAGAGAAATGTTCAAAATGGCTTCATATGTTGTTAGCATCAGTCTTTTCTACCTAGAAACTTCATTATTTTAACTCAATCGCGAACGCAATTTGTATTTCCAGTTTTCCCCTTTCAAGCCGTCTTTCTCAATCTCCTCCCCTCCGCCCCCCCCCCAACCATTCCCAAAAATAAGCAAATTAAACCCAGGTTTACCTTGAAACAATTGATAAAGCGGGTGATGTGTCCGATATATTATAATTGAGCGATGCAAGTCTCCGAAAACTGCCATATTGCGACATTCCTTGCAAAACACGAGAGAATTCTTCTAAGCCATCAGGACAGGCTCCAATCGCTTCCTCGACATTGTTACGTGCATCTGCAACAACAGTGCCCTAGAATTAAATATCGGAATTTCGTCTGTAAAACTTAATTTTGCCCACCCAAGATAAACAACAAGCAGGAAACCTGGGAAGAGCGTAGAGGCTTCATCTCTTTTGCTTCCTGCCTGACCCAAAAAAGTTGCCAAATGACAGTTGTGGGGCAGATAACTATGAACTGACGTATTTAGATATGTGTAAAAAGCCCAAAGAGCCACCTTTTATACTTTTTCCTTAATCGCCTCAGACGACTACTCCAAATTACTTTACAACAATTACAAATGAACCTGAAAAAAGCAAAGAACAAGAAAATTATCAAAACAAAATATAAGGGGAGTCCAAAGACGGTAACCGAAATATTGATATGGGACTTGCGTCCGTATATGACATTAATCACTATAGAAGATCAACCACAACTTAGTCATCAAAATCTTTTGTATGCAAAAAAAGCTTTTAGATTCCTTACCTCAAAAGCCATCAACAAAGGCTCTTCCAGAATAGGTTTGAAGTAAACTAAGCTAACCTAATAGTTGAAATTAACCGAAACCTCCTATTACTTCCTTAGTTCCCTTATAAATGTCAATGAGTTAGTCACGAATGGGGCCCACAACTATCTCTACAAATATCACTTCCGCAAGTCTGTTCTGTATACGCATCGATACCATATCAAAAAAGAAAACAGAAAAATAATTGCTTAAACTATACCGTTTCCAGTTTTATAGCAGATCCTCTTCAAGACATAGGCCTGTTCCAATCCGTTCATATGTTGTCGAAGACGTGCCCGGTATTTAGACATCTCTATCTCATCGTCTGCGAAACTTGGCTGTCTGAGAGCGATATCTGATCCGCACGTTACGAATGTGCTGAGTCCGCCCGCATCTGGAACCATCCTATGCGACGATGAACCAACAACCTTCTCGTCCTTCAGAATCGTCTGAAAGACAAATAAATAAAGATCGCAGCAATACCCATAAGAAATCCATTCTGGACGCATAAATAACTGCCTATATAAAATAAACAGCTACAAATAATAACTCTTCCACAAATTTTTTCCGGAGAGGAAAACGAAGGAGAAATACGGGATCAAGATCCACTGAAAAAGATTTATTATTGAATGAAACCGGAAATGAAACCGTTCAACGAAAAACTGAACGTCTGACCGCGCAATATAAAAGAATCGTTCCGCCGGAAACTTGTAAAATGAGTGATGAATTAACAACAAGAATGACAACATTTCATTTAATGCGTTGATAGGACTGCGAAGAAGAGAAATAGGAGTAGAAATTAAAGCATCATTAAAACAAGAAAAAAATAGGCGGATAAGGGAACAAGTAAAATAAAGCGAAAATACTGCTACCAATGAATAGCTCTAGATAACCCCCATCACAAACTCACGTGTAGGTGAGCACCACCTAACATTCTTGACCTTCAAGCTTCTCCTCTTCAGAACCTCTAACCTCAGACTCCAAGTACCCCGATTAATTCATCACACCTTCCCGTTCTTCCCTCCCACTGAAAAAAAAGCACCACAAACATAGAGTCTCACAACTGTACCTGTACTGTTTGTCTGTCGTGTTTAAGGAACGAGAGTTCATGTTGCGCCTGTCTGATAGTGTCCTCGCGACGCGTGATCATCTCATCGATGAACTCACTCATAAGGACGTTCTTGCGACGGGTATCTCCTAAAGCGATCTGCTCTCTGCGTTTTCTCAGGACGTCCATAACGCGATCAATAGAACTCGCATCCAGGCTCATCGCAAGATCCACCAATTCATCGCTTGTCCCCTCCGATGCAATGCCGCATCCTTCCTGTAATCCATCACTCCATTCGACTATTCAACCACCGCTTTTCAGTTTTCAAAATTTGATCAAAGCGTTTCCAAATCCCAGACTAAATACTGGAAAAACGAATCACGCCAAGTGCTATGCGCATATCCACAACCTACTTCCAGGAAAGATTTGGGAAGGAAAAGCGTGCAGAGCCAAAACTGACATCCATTACTGAATTTGTGAAATCAGCACTTGCAATCAAAACGTCAAGGTATAGGGGAGTAGAGGGCAGCTCATATCAGCTGTGAGCTAACTTCCTTACCTCTTCCCTCCCCCCCCCCCCCCCTCATTCCTTCCAAATATAGATCTGAGGTGCTGAAAGCGCATGCAGAAGTAACAATTGACATCGGGAAGAATTCAGCAGTGCCACCATCACTGCTGTTAATTAAACGTACAAATAATGCGTGTCGGATCGCATGACTTTTATAAGAGTTCGTCAAAAAAGCCTATCTGTGGTCGAAGTTTTTTTACGCTTTCACATAGATGAAAATCACTTTTGAAATCAACGAAGGAAGATCGAAGATTAAGATTAAAAAATTATTAATGATCAACTTTACAATTACACTCTTATAAAACAACATAAATATTTCTATACGGAAAATAAAATTAGATCTTATTCATCTCTAGTCAAATTACAAGGATAAGCTGGAGGTGTATATCTTTATGCTTATCAGAAATGAGCCTCCCCTTATTAAGGACGAAGGTCAGAGGAGGAAGAGGGAGATATCACCCATACATAACAGATCCAATCATAGGATGCATCCTATAATAAGAGAATAAAATACGCCGATGTCGATTCATAATAAAACCACCAACTAGCAACACCCGTGGTGTTCCTTCCACACAAATTAATCCTACTAACTGATATAGAAATAAAATCCGAACCGCAGCCGAACGAATACTTCGAACCATTCTGGTCTTCGATCGAATCGAATCCGCTATTGCAGCCGCCGTAAAATTAGGGAAAACAATTGGACCCGATGCGGTGTCCAATTCACGGGAGCATATTGGACATCGTGAGCACCGTTCTAGATGAGCACTGATACATTCGCGACTGCAATTATTACATTTTTTTAAAGAATCATTCCTGAATTGATGAATTCTCTGCAAGATCATAGAAAGATGGGTAAGGTCGGAGAACAGAAGGATGGCGGGAAGTGGGCAGAAGGGAGCGCGTATGCAGGGTTGCCACTCAACCCTCTGGAAGAATCAACAACCGTTTAGGAACATGCACTTTCCGAAAACTGTCACTGTCTCCAGCAAAACCTCGATAAACATGATGAAGATGTGACCTTCCATCCCTTCTCCCTCCTCCTCCCCTCCCCCTCCCCCCTCCCGAATCCTATCAACATTTTTGGGCGTGAAAAAGATTAAACCTCGTAAGTGATCGCGCTGTATTTGTTTCCTTCACCTTTTTCATTGGAAGCGATTCATAAACATACGTTATTTCGTTACAAAACGGCTCTTCTTCCAATAGATCTTATACGTTTCATCGTTTTCCATCAACTTCCCCTTCAATACTGAATGATCAGTGATAAGACCCTCATTCCTCATTCAGGACAGACGAAAAAATAACGTTCAGGCTTTGATCGCCGTTAGAAATGGGAAGAGACCTCAACTCGAAGGTGTTCCGGCAGGTAGCGCAAGCAGTTTGAGCTCACACAATCTCAATATAGCGTTGTTATCTACCGTGTTCAATAACTGTAAATATTTACAAGATGCACTTTTGACTGTGGTAGAGTCTGCACCTGGCGAATCTATATTCCAAGTGCACATCACAGGATCTACGCTAGCAAAAAAACCTCACGGTGCGCAACCTCTTCCCAGCAAAAAGCAACAATACAGACAGGATTAATATCAGCAGCAAACAGTAACACAGATGCTTATTAAGAAGAAACCAAGAAAAGGGAACGGAAAGGTGGGGGTGAAAGAAAAGATAGGCGATTGCCAATCTCCTTATGAAACTCAAAACATTGTGAAGGCGTAAAATGGTAAATAGCCAAGGGAAGAAAAAGAAATAAATCGTAAAATTATTATCGGATCGCCATCAACGACAAGGCACAACTCTTTCCATAAGAATTCTCCGCATCGCCCATGCGGGAAACGATTTTAAAAAATTGGGAAGAGATGTAGGCAACTTACCAAAACGAATGACCACAAATCGTCGAATATGGCTCTCGAAATAGTTGCAGGCAAATGGGGCTAAAAAGAATGCAAAATTTTGACCACATAAAGAAAAATATTCTAAGCAACAGTGGCCTACTGTTAACTTTCCCGAATACTAATAGTCACCACATCGGGAAAAAACTGAAATTAGGTTGATTTTAAATACAGTTTCGCTTAATCCCCCCCTTCCAAAAAAATAAATTTGCAAGGGAAACAGAAACATTCGGGAACGAGCAGAAGAACTAGCGCTAGAAGAGTGTAAGAGAACAAAAAAAAAAAGCGAAAACTATGAAGAAAAAAAAAGAAACCAGTTATAGGCGCTGTTAGCGATATTTGGAAATGGGTCGAATGAAGATAGGGAAGTCGACGGTGCACTTGACCCTGGCGGTGGGGAGAGCTCAGGTATGAAAGGCTTGAGATCCTCATGAGGGAGAGGTCGTTTACGATTGGCTCGACCTGCAGACATCCCTGAAAATTAATCGCAATTAAAAACTATTGCAATATTACGGATTAGTTACGGAGTATTACGGATAGTTCTTAAACAGAAATCAACAACATTATAAAATATTAAGGATATGTTTGAAATATTATATAGAAATCGAGGATAATGTCGGAGGATTTTGACGAAAAATTTGATGATGATAGAAGATATCCTAACATTGGACCTTCTATAGAATAAATCAACGTTCCTTAAATAATATCTGAATTCTATCAAAAAAAGACATATGCTCCAAAAACATTGCCTCTAACTATGTCGAAAAAAAGCCGAACTCTCATTTCAATTACTCAAAAATAATAAGTAATTAAATAAGTAAATAAGTAAATAAATGATAAGATGTTAAGCACTAATTTAAATAAATAAACCAATATATGCTTCCAAACATTACATTTAAAGAATATCATCGTAATCAATGATAGAATTTTGTAGAAATCTATTTCTTGCAGGAATTAATTAATGATATTTGCATATCTTTTCGAATTTTGATTTAACTCTTAGATTTCAAATTTATTTCATTTTATAATTAATTTCAATTTCAATCCTCTCCCTCACAAGCAAATAAATTTTCCCCATCTCTGCCATATCGAATGAGGTTATCAGCTTCAATGTCAGCATATCGACCGACTCAAAATAAGGTGAGTGATCCAATGCAACCACAGTGAAATCATAATCTAACCGATGCCATGATCATAATATAGTCGATGTTCTGAAGGTCTAAACAAGCACACACGTAGTTTATCAATCCAAAGCAAACCATGAAGGCTAAGCAAAGAAACAAGAATAGACACGAAGAAATCCAACGCTTAAAGCAAGTTCAGAATGCAGTGAATCATCTATTCTATAAAACTGGTACTACCGACTTGTGAGCAACGACCGGAAAGAAATCCACAACGAGGTGAAACGGCTCCGAACTGCTTTGGCGATGCTTATGAATCGTTGGTGAAGTAAAGGGAGTTACAAAATAAAAAAGGAGTATTTATCATGTTTTAAAATACGTTATAAAAAAGGAATTTGCCTCACTTAAATAGGAGGCGATGAGGAAGATGGATTAACTACGAGAATAATTTCCAGGGGAGTATCGATGATGCACGTAAATAAATTCGTATTAGTTAGACCTGAGCGAGGTTGATTAATAAAACCTTGTAAGGAAGTACCACTGTATGGGGGGATGGGGGGCATTAAATCTGAACCCATTCGTGATAATGAAATGGTGCTGAAAACGGATCGGATCTAACTCATAATCATAGATCGTTTAAAAATTTTGATTTATTCCATGCATTAATTTTTATATGCGAAAAAAAAACTAGAATTAAAAAAAAAAAGCTATATACGCTGACTTACTACAACCTTGATGATTTATTTATTCAACTTATTCGATACGTCATTGATTCATAGTCGATTACGATGGAAATGATTGCACAACATTGCCGTAATTGATTTTTTTTTCGAGAACATCATTGAGGATGGGGTACAATTTGGATGATAGACATGGTATAGGAACATAACAAACTTTTGCTATTCCCCGCAAACAGGTAACAACAATGGTGAACACCTGTGTATAATCCGTAGACTAATCGAAAAGAATAGCACATTGAGACGGCATTGAACATTAATGCCACTGTAACGTAAATCTCAACAAAATTCACCCATCGCAAACGCTCTTTTTGAGACCGATTTTAAAAGTTTTCGAATGATACAGCTAAAAATTATTTTACTTAATCAAAAATCATCCGAATTAAGAAATTTTTTCAGTGAATAAGTTTTGCCGTTATTAACTTCAAATTGAATTCGATTATCATATAAGCAACCATAACCTGATATCGATACCATCAGGTTATTATGAGCTTTTGAAGGTTTTTTTGTGAAAGTTTGTCGAAGTTTGTGTGTAAATCCGTCTGTGTCGTATGTGAATCTGTGTCGTATGTGAATCTGTGTCGTATGTGAATCTGTGTCGTATGTGAATCTGTGTCGTATGTGAATCTGTGTCGTATGTGAATCTGTGTCTGTGTCGTATGTGAATCTGTGTCGTGAATCTGTGTCGTATGTGAATCTGTGTCGTATGTGAATCTGTGTCGTATGTGAATCTGTGTCGTATATGAATCTGTGTCTATCTGCAAATTTGCAATAAAATGTGCAAGTTTCCTTTCGAAACTATTAAGTAATAAAATTATGCGACGAAAGAAGCAAATCTTTTGTATAAGTCCACTACGAAAAATGAGTTTATCGAATATGAAGGTATTATTTAGCATTTTTTAAAAATTGTTTGTTGATAATTTACGAATCGAATGGAATATCTAAACGCTTAACGCACCTTATCACGTCTGATATGCTTCTATGATTTTTGAATCATCAATGTGTTTGTCGAAATGAGTTGCTGTCAAAGAAAATTCACCTTATAAATGGTTCATGAATTTAATTATTCGTTGAATTTTTTAGAGCTATTTAATGATGAGTCAATTATGATTTAAATTCAGGTATAGATAGGTTATGAATTAAACTAATAGATGGACGAGAAATGACTGAATATATTTTCAAGGCTAGATATGAGAATTCATTGATAAACACTTTTTAAAAAAAGTGAAAATAGCAAAAAAAAAAACACTAAAACTTGGCACCAACTTATTTTGCCCTCAATATTTTCCAAAAATATCAACTTTATCGTAATTCGATAAGCTTTAGACGTAATTGAGCACTGTTAAGCTCTACTGATCTATTCGTATTAATTGAATAAATTTCAACCAACATAATTTATATACATTCATTTCCACTATAGAAATAAGATGATCGCTTAATTAGCAAATTATGAAATGCAAAGAAATTATGCAAAAATTTTTCTACAAAGAAAAATCATCGTTTTATTCTTTTTTTTTGGGGGGGGGGGGGGAATATTGCATATTATTTCTTTTTTTTTTCAAGTATCTACGCCATGCATTGATTTCTTAATCCAGGCTTACAAAAGCCCATATTGTGTCGATAAGCGGTGGTGCGTTTTCCCTCTCTCTTGGATTTTAGAACGTACTTTTGTTTTGACCGTATCACAGCAATGATCTAATGTTTTCGTTTTGCTTTCCTCTCATAAACGAGAAGTTTGCAAATGCATATGCTCTACTAACTGAATTGTTACTCATTCCATTTGCTTGTAGATACGATTGAGATGATTTGCTTTCAATAGAAAATACAGGTGAAAGATGAAATAAACTTTCGCAGTCATTGATCGATGTACTTCACAATAAAGCAATTTAAATTATCGTTGACGTTGCTGTATGGTCAAGATTTCGTTTCATACGGTCATTAGCTCATGCTCATTTCGAGCTCGAGAATTTCGATTCGTTGATAGGCATCTTCAGTAATTTTTAGTCTTATACGTTCTATTCTACCCTCTCAGAATAGTTTCACCTTATATAAGCTGGGCTTTCCTCATTCGCAACACAATATCCTAGATGCTTCAACTTCCAACTTTAGTATTCCAGAAAAGTGGGACTTAAAGCTTGAAAAGGTTGACCTCAAGCTCTATCTTTTGATTATATTGTTAGATTAACGCATATTTATTGCATTCTGATGAGATTAATATACTAGTCGCCACATTAAGAAGAGCCTGAAAATCGTTGAGTTTGAATGTTTAAGTTTATGCAAGATCCTTTTCATGATCTTTCACCTTCATCTGCCTTTATTTATTAAATAAATTTTAAAATACACTTTTTTTAAAATAAACTAAAATTTTTTAAATCAGAAATTTAACTACGATGATAATGCATGCTGAAAATAGTAGAAAGAGATGAGCAGCAATCGATGAGTGGAGTGGTTATGGCCAATCGCATGCGAAGGGCGGTCCCAACATCGATACAGTATTCAATCAATTTAAGCAACTACTATGGAAGCATAAAGCTGGATCGCTCATTGTATGCCGCTTTTCATAGAGGACATCCTCAGCATGCAAAGGTAAATTCAACTATATAATACTATTTTTCATAATCGTTTCACATTTATTGCTTCTTTGATGATTAGCGCTATCAAAGATGATCTTTACGGCGATAGATAATTAATTATGCAGTTATATATAATTTTAGCAATTTATTTTTATTGAAAATATTTTAATTTATTGAAGAATTTATTTCTCAACATTTCGTATAGAATTGTCACCTCTCTGATTCGAAAAAAATTTCGTTTATTTTAAGAAATTTTCCATAAAGAAAACGTTTTTTGGGATATTTTTCATTGAATATTTTAGTAAATATAAATACTCATAAAATTATTGAATTGTATATTAATTTGTTTAGAAAATATCGACTTTAATGAGAAAAAATAGCGTAAAAAATTTTCAATTTTCAAAAATTTGGCAATTTTCCAGCACTCAACACAATTTTTTTTTAAATATATAATTATGTATATCACAATTATTCAGATTTTTTGTTTTACTTGTTTTGCTTACTGCTTATTACTATATTTAAATTTCTTTTTTTTTCAACTTCACTATGTCTTTAAAAACTCATCTCTTGATGTCTTATTGTATGTATCAATGTAAGTCTTCCTCATTTCATGCTTTCTCATATTATATTTTTCATAGGGAGGGAAGCCTATAAAAGTTGGATCTTATAGCTAGAGTAAAGTCTGTTGGACTATTTAAATTCTTCCACTTATCTAATAGTCTTATAATTTATATCATTATTACTAAAACGCGATAAAAATATAATATTTTAGAAATAAATGCAACTTTATAATAAAATATAAGTATATATATATATTTAATGATTGATATGAGATTCATATCGTTTCATATTTATGCATAATAAAAAATTAGAAGAAATTTTGAGGTTGATATAGATGATGCAATAAAATTTTACATAGAACTCATAATTTTTATTGAGAGCAAATTTCTACTTAATTATTGATCTTTATTCATTATTAAATTATCTTTGGAATATTTATTTTGCTTTCTTTTTTTGAAAAAATTTGCAAATATTTTTGCAGAAAGATTTTATTTTAATATTTTCGCGAGAATTTTTATAATTTAAAGAAAATAAAACGAGGAAATGGAAAGAGATTATGAGAAATTAATAAACGAAATAAAGTAAATGATAGTAAGAAATCATTGTATTTTTCGTTTATTGCTATTAAGTGAGAGGGATCAATCTTAGATATACGTTTACAATATTTTATAAATATTCACCTCTGATCTTGCAAGGAATGTTCAAAGAGGAAGAGAGTTTAGCTTGGCAAATAGTGGAATTGGAGATATTCGTTACTTGACTTCTAAGTTGTGCTCGTTACTTGACCTCTAAGCTATGTTTGTTACTTGACCTCTAGGTTATACTCGTTACTTGACCTCTGTATTCTATCCCATTATCACTAATTTTTATTAGTTTTTCTATGGCCGATTTATGAAATTATGGGAAAAGATAACATCACTTTATTAGCGTGAATTTTTCCTCTTCTATGAAAATTTGCAATTTCAATAATTTTATGCAAATGAGTTTATACAGAATATTTTTTCTACTCTCCGTCTAAATTTATAATGCAATAGATACTTCCAAAGTTCGATCCTTAGCATGGTTATACGTTTTGCAGCGAATGCGCACATTTGGTCGATTTGGATCAACCACTTTCGTCGAATGCACCTTCATTTATGACGCATTTCGACTCGAATAGTTAGCATTTTTTTTTGCGATTTCTTTATCGTTATCGTCTGATTATGTACCGTAACTCTTACCAAATACCGTAATCTTCAAATATTCGCTTTACTTTTGAGTGTCATCAATTAAAAGTCAAAAAATTTTTTAAAGTTAATTCCGATTGAATGCTTTTGAATTTCTTTTTTTTTTTCATATCACTACTGAGATATCATTGATTCATATAAGTAAGAATTTTCGCATTGATCTAAAGCATGACTAGCCCCGCCGATTTCTCTTCCCATGGGTAAAGATGAGTAAAATTGGGTAAATGCACATGGGTAAAATTTGTTATACATATGAATTGCGCCAAATGAAGAATACAAGCATTATCGCTTTATGTCATTTTGATGGAAAAGGAATGTAACATTTATGATGCAAAGATTATTAAAGAAATATCAAATCGGAATAAATGTTCATCAATCGGAAATTCTTTTCTAAAATATATAAATTTACAATGTAAACTTATTCAATAATTTCTATGTTTATTCTGATTGGAAATTTATTTGAGAAGAATTTTATAGAATTCAAAACAAACATCTCGGCAATAGTTTATATAATTAAGTGATTCATTTATAATTTATACTTAAAAAATTTGTGGAATTTTTTCATTTCCCATGGGCAAATATGGGTAACTTTTTTGGTAATAAATTCAAACAAACACCTCTTTGTTATAAACTCAGCTATCTGATTATGATAAATTCAGATACCTGTCAATGATAAAATTAGGTATATTCCTCTAAAATATAATAATGAAGAAAAAAAATTAAATAAATACAAATTGGCCAAAACAATTGATTTGCTTAATCCTCGCAATATCTGAAATCGCATAATAAGTCGTCGACGCCATTTTCTACTCCACTGCACCATCCGATCCATCGAATATACGATAAGCATAACGATGGATTTTAGTGATTGTTTCTTTTTCCTCTTTGAATGAAGGCTGATAGTAGAACAGGTATGAAGAGAAAATTGCTCTCGTAAAGGTGATAAAAGAGCAAATGAAAGTGTTGTGATACACTCATATTGTACAATTGGATATAGTTTATAGAATTATTACTTATGGCCAATAATCAATTATTCAATTTTCGTTCCACTAAGAAAAAAAAATTCTTTGTAAAAGAAATAAACATCAAATAAAGAAATCAATACGTCTAATAAACATTTAATTAACAATGATACTAAACAAAAAAAATGGCCAAAATATGAAATTATTGAATCTATTTTTTATAAGATTAGTTGCTTTACTTTTATCAGTAAATTAATATTAAGAAACTTAATGATTATTAGAGTAATTGATAAGAAATTATAAATTATTCACATGGAAAAGTTTTATTACTTACTGATAAGTGGCAATTTTCCTCCTAAGTTGGAACTAAGATTCTGAATTTCAGTTTTTCGGGAAAAAGATGCTCGACCTCAAATCTTGCCTATGCATAAACTTCACGTTTTTCATCAAGCGATAGCTATTACTAATGCTTGAAATAGGTGAAAAAGAATATATGAATGAGAGATGAAATTAGCAAAAATTTCAGTTATATAGGTAAAAATTTATAAATTCGAATATCAATAATCCGATTGATCAGGTTATAATTCTGAAATTGCATTTATAATGCACTAAAAAAGCCCTTTATCGTCGCACAACTTCCGGTCATCTGGATTTAATCTTGACGGCAAATAATGATCAATTTATTCCATTCCAATTGATCAAGTCAATAATAAATCCGACTAAGAGACAGTTTCGGTGTACTAACTGAATGTAACACCTAATAATTTAATTCAAGTTTGCCTATTCATTGAATATGGTAACTTATCAAATGCGATATTATTTAGTACGCTTTTGCCAGAGCATACGGAAAAAAGCCCTTCAGGAAATTATGGAAAATACTTAATACAACGCCTCTCGTCCTTTCTTCCTCCTTCATCTCACCCTCCATCCTCCCTCCAGTCTTGACCTAGATTAGGTGTAGCCTTATGAGGAAGAGAGTTTGAGGCATTTTTGCTCAAGTTCGACGAAAGTGCTTCCTTTTGTTGAAACCATTTACGGTTTCCAAAAAGTCATTCATACCTTTGAACTTTTTTTCTCTCTTTGAATTCATAAAATTATACTATTGAAATTATTTCTTTAAAGAATACATTTTAATTCAGAAAAAAATTCAGAAAATTGAAAAATAATTCAAAATGAAAAAATTCAAAGCAAAAAAAAAGAAAATAATTCAAAAGAAATCTGGATTCGAAAAATTTAGAATTATAATCAAAAAATGAGTTTAAAAAAAGAAATAGAATATGATATATGTGAATACTGAAATAACGGAATAGAATGAAAAAAAAATGTAATTCATTACGAATCAATGAATTAAGTGGGATATTTCCTCTTCTTTTAGCGCTCTATTGCAGAATAAATTCTCCAACAATTTTTTTTTGCAGGTTTTTTTTTTGTTCTTTGATAAATTTTAGGTTTATTTGCAATATTTTAAAATCTACTATTAAGTAATGCACAACTAACAAAGACGGTGAAAGCATACTATGCAATGCAATGATAAAGCTCCATAGGTTGGAGCATCATTAATGAGGGACAATAGAGCAAAGTGTGGAGGAGTAGGTGGTACGATATGCGTTTTTGCAATTTGGCTCATCATTTTCTGCAAGCATCTTTAAATGGCAATAGATTTTTTTTTCGAATTTGATGACTCGTTGTGAAAGTAGGATATATGGAGGCATTTTGCAACCACTAAATGGAGTTCAAATTCACTGACTCCGGAGTTGAAATTACCGTATCAACAGGTTATAAATAGATCATAAAGACGTACACTTATACCGATATATTCCATAATGCGCATTTATAAAGCTCATAAACAATATTAAGCGTATTGATATGCTTATAGGAAATTACATCACTTTTTTGAGTAAATGACATTTACTTTGAAGATTTAACGATGAATAAAATATGAAAAATATTGCGCAAAAATTTCAGAAGATGCATGTGCTGAGACATCGGCTGTTCGAATGCGTGTTGATGATGCAGTTTGTGGAGGATGTGGTTTTGAAATAAGAGAGCGATTCCTTCTTAAGGTTTTACGTTCTATTGATAATTAGAAATATATATATATATATATATATATATATATATATATATATATATATATATATATATATATATATATATATATATATATATATATATATATATATATATATATATATATATATATATATATATATATATATATATATATATAACTTTCAATTTTGAAGAATAATTTTCAAATTTAAATTACTGAATTTTTTCCAATTTTTTCGTTAATTTTTCGAATATTATATAAGACAAACTAATTGATTTATAAAAGCAACTTTATAGATATTTCAAAAATTCGAAAGAATTTCAAAACAATTTCATATTGTAATTAGAAAAGTTCTTCATTAAGTGATTGTTTTTTTAAAGGATATGACACTATATAGGATCTTTCTCTTCAACATTAGAACCTGTTTAAATACATCAAACACATCAAAAAAAAAAACTTTTGGGGAAGAAAATTTTTTTTAATCGTATAATTTTTCATTAAATTTGTATAAATTATACAAATAAATTCCATTTAATTCTATAAATAAATAAATTTTTATTTAATACTCTTCTAACATATTTGTATAATTCAATAAAATCATGAATACGCAAAATTTTCTCATATATTTATCACCGAATTATGAAATAATTTAAAAGATTTTTAGGTAATGGATGAATTTTGGCACGAGAATTGCTTATCATGCTCAACTTGCCATTTACGATTATCGGATAATTCCACTTGTTTCATTAAGGATGGTCATGTTTATTGCCGTGAAGATCATGCACAGTTAGTTAATCGATTTCGATTTTTGCAAAAATCTATTACCATACCAGAGCTCGTAGGTGTTTTTTTGCAATAAATCTCTGTTTCCCATTCTGGTATTTTGGCCCAAGCTGGGGGAGGGGGGGGGGTTCAGAGGAGGGGCCGGACTATATTTGTCTCTAACTGAATTCTAGTAAGCGTTAAGAATAGAGGAATGTTATTGTGGCACATTTCCTTTTTTTGGGGTCATGTGTAAATCGAATTATCGCATTTATTATTAGCCTAATATTTACTAATTTCTCTTATTCGAAATGATCAACCGCTCATAAAAATGAATTTAAATGAAAGAAATAGAAAGAAATGAATTGAATAGAAGAACGAAAAAATCCGATATATTGAATGAAGGGCATGGGCTTGAGCTCAACATGCTTACTCTCTCCATTAAGGAGTGCGATCTCGAGCTATATAAACAATACCGCTTCTTATAGATTGCGTGTTCTAACGTACTTGAATGGATATGGTGAATCTTTCTTTACTTATTCCAAAAGAGCTCTACAATTTAACGAACGGAATACTTGAAGAAAGCGCATTTACATCTAACATATTACAAGAGGAAATACATGAAAAATTTTTTAAAAATTTTTTCCAGTCTAATATTTTTCTTTTACTATACTTTAATAATTAACAATAAAAATAGTATTTATTAATAATAAAAAAAATAATAATAATAGAGAAGAAATTTCTTTATTATTTTATTTTTATGCATATGCAAATTTTTTATCTTTTATTTTTAAACTGATCGATTATAAAAGTAAATTTAATTAAGAATATTTGACGATTTAAATTATTGTCGATATTCAATTCTTATCATTTGTAATAAATTTTCTAAGGAAAATTTATAGTATTAGCACTTAAATCGGCTTATGTTCGAATATATGTATGTGTCTGTCTGTGTAGGTTGTTTGCTGCCGGCATCAAATTCAAAAAAAAAAAAATTTCAAATCGGTTCCAACAATCCAACATTACTCACCAACAATCTTCCAACGAATTTTCACCAAGGCTCTCAGCCTCTCTAAGAGTTAAAGATATGCCATTGTTATATCTTTGTCAAATTATCGCTTATTAAAGTTTTATTTCCGTATTATTTGAATATATATGCGATTAGCTCTATTCGAGCACTGATTGAAAATTTGTATGTATAATGTCAATTGTTAATTCATTCGTTCTCGATGATCTAAGGAAAAAAATATATCAGTTCTTGATTTTTGTAAATTAAATAACATCAATTCTTATCTAAATTCCCCTTATTAGTATAATGATTCCGCTTTTCTGAGATTATTAAATGAGAAAATTTAAAGCCAACTTGAAATACTCTTCTTTCGATTTATTAATTATCCATTTATTACAAAAAAGCAATTTTTTTTAAAAATATATAAAAATATGCCGAAACAATGAAAAAAAGATAAAAATTTTATCGTTTTATTTATATTATCAAATTCGTTTGTTGTGGATCAGTTTCCTCGATGCTTTAATCCCTAAATCGTTACCTGTCTCTTCTTATCTTCATCTACCCCTCCTTTCCACTTCCTTCCCAGCACGATTTGCTTTTAAGTGCTCAATTTTGCTCGCATTATGCGTACGCTATGACTAGAACTACGCAAAGTGGTGTATTTGCATATTAATATTTATATATGCAAATTAAAATTTGTGATACTGGAATATGCAAATTTTGCTCTGGAGAACAAAATTAATGGAACATAAAACAGAAATAGAGTTTTCTGCAACGAATAATCCGACGATTGTTTAAGAAATCGTCATCAATTTGCAATTAGACTTGTTGAATACTAATAAGGGGTACGCTCTTTAATGAGTGCTTCGCGATAGTATCAACGCTGTGACAAATTCGATTGGCGGTTCACCTTTCAACAATGCCCTATCTGAAAGCGGTTATCTATTCAAATAGGAAGCAATCTCAAGTTGATAATCCATATGATCAATAAGTTCCACTTCTTATTCATATCGTTATTTCTTATTTTATGTTATATTATTTAATAAAATAACGAATAAAAATTAGAAAATATATAAATAGTAGATCGTAGTATCGGTCAAGATGAATTTTTTTTTTTCATGTAATATTTGGAGAAAAAATTTTTCATCGCTATTATAATTTGAAAAATTTTTTGAAAATATTTTCTGCTATAATTTATAATATTGTAAAAGAAATTTTTTTTTAAACATTAATATAGGCGTTTTAAATTTTGAATTATTGAAAATTTTAAGAATGATATGAGAAAAAAAAAGATTTTTAAATTTTTTAGTTAATTTTTACAGCAATTATATTTCTTTTTTTTTTTTTCTTCACTATACTTCTATTGAAGATAGTACATGATCGATTTCTGCATTTAAAAAAAAAAATCAAAATCTTGAATTTCCGATTTTTTGAGTGTTCAATTTTGAATCAAATATTCTAGCGAAAAAATTTCTTGCTATAATTTTTGGATATTTCTATATTTTGATTGCCAAATGCAAGAATCTTCAAAAAAAAAAAAGCAAAATGATCCTTGCATTAATGCGAGAAATTATAACTTCATTAAATTACCTTGCAATAATATTCAACCAATGATTGATATATTATTGATAAATAAATAAATATGTTCAATTAGGTAAATAATTTTTGAAAAACTTAATGAAAATATTTTCAAAAAAAAATCCACTCAAAGTGATGATGGATTTTTTTTTTTGTTGTTGTTGTTTGAAAATTGTCGACGTTCATTAAATCAGAGATAAGACAAGCATGAAAAATTGAACGACATATTTACCGTTTTTGATGCAATGCAAGAAGAGGTGAGTGATAGACACGTTGATGTGACCTCAATGACCTCATCTCATTGCGGCATATATTTCACTCAGTTTTTTTTTTTTGCACATTTGCATTTATATATGCACATTTGCAAATAATTTAGTGCAACTTTATTAAATGAATTTTTTTTTATTAACGAAAAAATTATTTCATTAAAATTTGAATATAATTTGAATATTTATATTTGCATAAATTATGCATTTAAATGTTTATTTTTAATTTCGCATTAAATTCAACACTTTCTATGCTTCAATCAACAATATATATTGTGATTAATTTTTGTTTTTTTTTTTTTTGAAAATCGAAAGGAATTAAAAGTTGAGGAAAATTTTTTAAAAGATTGAAAATTTGCATAGATAATAGCTATATTTTTTCGTAGAATTTTTAATGACCATTAAATTAATATATACGTATTTTATATGCAAATGGTATATAATATTTTATTATAGGATGAACATAATATTATATGATATCATAAATAATAAAATAATATACAAAACGAACATCTATAAATATAATATTAAACAAGATATTAGTAAATAACTTCAGCGAGCGATAAATGAAATAACGAACGGCGAAATACGAGGCGGATATTTTTTATTTTGTAGGATTTCTTGTGGCGATTCTGAAATCCCTTAAACAATCGTTTATTGTTTTAATCTGATGATAATCCCTTTTTGATATAGGTTGTAGTAGAAAATCGCCATAAACTTTTAATCTTTATATATATATATATATATATATATATATATATATATATATATATATATATATATATATATATATATATATATATATATATATATATATATATATATATATATATATATATATATATATATATATATATATATATATATATATATATATATATATATATATATATATATATATATATATGTCTTCTTTCGTTTATGGAGAGAAAAAAAACGCCAATTAAATTTTGCAATGAAATGATATTTTTGTTGCAAAATTTATTTTTTTTAATGATTATAAAATTAATAAATATAAAATGAATATTTAAAAAAAAACTAATTTTAAAATGTAATGAATAAGTGGTTAAAATATAACGGCTTTGATCGCTTTATTTTTTTTTTTTTCATCTGTTAATTTAATTTGTGGATCATTGATGGTGAGTGACCAGAACGAAATGACTAATCGGTGGCGAAATAATGATATGATCAAATCGAAATTATATTTAATGCAGTATTTACCTATTGATTATCGATTGATGAGAGAATATAAAGTTCAGAAATCAACTAGGTGGAAACGTTTACACCATATAATTTTTTAAAATATGTTTGCAACTATTCAATCTTGTATGTTACTACAAAAATCAACGATCAATTTGGTATAGCATTTTCAAAATAAAGCTTATAATTTTCTCTATATTATCCGTTAATAATACGTAAATATAAAATTCTGCTTAATATAAGCGTATTTGTTTGATTCATTTCGCATACATCCGTTTTGAAAAATTTAAAGAATTTAATAATTTATTACTCGATTATAAATATTATCTCGTTTATTTATCTTTCCGTTTAGAAATTCTTTTATTTCGTTTCATAGAAAACACTTCAAGTTGACAACTCTTATTACCTTTCGACATTTATATATCGTTAATATCTGCGTGATATGTTACCATCCTTAACCTATATCTCATTTTCGTCATAGAATAAGCTTGAAAATTTTTTTATCCTCGATAATATGTAACCGCAAAAAATTGAACAACATGATAATGATTTGTGGTTTAAGAACCAATCACTATCACCACCACTCCTCCCACCTTCATGAAAAATTCTATCAGTTGCGAACTTTGAACAAGCTTTTGTGATACTTTTAATAATTTTACTCTTGAGATGTACAGCTGTCAAGATTGTTGACTCTCTGAAAATTATGCATAACTTTATAAAATACCTGTATTAATTTTGCCAAATACCTGTATTCCAATGAATCTTCCATAGGAGATTTGTGCAAGCAAAAATTTTTGCATATTATAGCGTCGATTTTATTACTTACTAATCATTAGTTCACTGATTGCTATGATGAGTGAAACTATAAAGATCTGATTCTTATCGGATTCTATAGCATATATTTTTCCACGTATAATTTTCGCTTCTCTCCTCTAAAATCATTTATTCAAATTTTTTGCAATAAATATTCCCCACAAAATTGGATGTGCAATTTTATGGAATACATCTTTAAGCAATAATCATAAAATAGCATCAATAAATCAAACCGGTTTTAATGTCATTAATTTAAATGGTTAAAACGGAAGCGATAAGCGCTTCACTATTGTGGAAGATAGGTTTTTCTTTTTTTTCTTAGAATTCCGGAAAATGCATTCATTCTTTGCCACAATAACATAAGGCTTTTACCATTGTAAATGTCGTTTTTAAGCGTCAATGCAATAAAATGCCACAAAGATGTTGAATTACGTTTATCGTATTTACACAGATTGCGCGTTTCCTTCCCCGAGGTTATTTCGCATTTAGCGGTTTATGAGATTTTCACGCTGTTTGCATAAGCTGTCTTATAGCGTCGACGATACGATTGAAACAATTTCATGATTTCCACATTACTGATGAAAATCGAAAACAACGAATGTTGATAGCTTGTAGAGATCATTTTTGGAGGAGGAAGAGATGGGGAGAGGGAGGGGAATAAACACAGTAACAAAATGATATAAGTTTTTTTTTGCTCTAGAGAGTATTATGATCAACACTTTTTTTTTAAATGCAATATTATAATAGATTTCTCTATCATATTCTGAATATTGCAACAAATTATAATATTTACACTTTTATAAGTATAACTTTCGAACATAGACTATCAGCCAGCTATGTCCGTCAAGCTTATTATCGCCTAAGGCTATAGGATTGAGCGAATTTCTATTTCTTTTTTCATTATTATTAGTCATTAAATATTATATTTATTTAGTATGGTGTTACTTGAGAAGTTTCTAGAAGTTATATCCAAAAAGAGGCGTTAGATAGTTAAATAGGTGTAATTTCGATTGACGGTATCGAGCATTCTTGTCGTTGTGAAAGCGATCCGATGGCAAATTTAATAAACGACGGCATCGAGGATCGACGACCCATCAAGTGCCCTCCAAACACCGTAGCTTCATATTGCACGCTGTCGATCAATGTCATTGCGCGAAATATTCATGTCCGACCTATTTCCTCTCTCTCTCCATCTCTCCCTCTTTCCATATTTGTCCTTCCTCACCCATATATCCGCTCATCCTTTCTTTAACTGCTATACCGCTACACCGTATTCCATTTGATTGTCGCTTCTTATGGAACCTCCTATAAGATTTGCGAAGCAAAAAAGCGTACAAAATGAGATCGATGCAAATTCACTGAAGTAAATGACGAAATTATGACCGTAGTGAGGATGACCAATGACCAAATTATGGCCATAAATACCATATACCTTTTTGCAGGTGTGTGTGTGTGTGTGTTATAGAGCGTTCTATAAACTTAAATTCTAAATTCTAAGGTAGCAATTATGCATGAAGTAATTAATCATATAAAATTATTATGCATCAATAATATATACAGATGCAAATATCTTGAAATAAATATATCGGCTTTTTTTGCAACTTTTTTTTTGGAGTCATAATCGTACTAGAAAAATTTGCTTATAATTGAGAAAAGTCATAATTATATTCAGCGTTGGTATATAATAATCAGTTGTACGAAGTATTTATTACTCGATACCTTTACAAATGGTTAAATTTAGCAATAGTAGTGAAGAATTAGTTCAAGTATTTCTTTAATTAGATTTCTACGGTGAAATACTTCTCTTGAATCCCATCAATCAACGTCTATGAATTGCATTCTTAAATGCTGCATTTTTTTGCCATCTTTATTTTATCATAGAGTGCATATCGAAAGATAAGCGTTTGAAATTGTTTATTTGATACTGATATGAGAGAAAGAGTTGATATTATTACGCTTATTATGCCTTATAATTACTGGATAGAAATTATCATATGAAAATGAAAAATAAAGCAAATTTGATTATGAGATTTTGCTATAAGCTGTTTCAAATTTTGTATTGTTATTATTGTTCGGTCGCACTCTTCGTATAAATTCTTAAATTTAACTTCAAATAGAGGTAAATTCAAAAATGAATATGATCACCATGACGACAAATTGGCAGATGACATTGAAGAGTCATGCTTTTATGGCGATCTAAGCGGCTTATAGATCGGCAGCTGCCTACTAGGCCCTCTAGTGAATATGCGTGATGCAATGTGACATGCCACTCGAGGCGAGCATGCTCAATGCTTTTTGCCATTATTGCTGTCGTGTGCTTCCTTCCGCTTCTTTTATTGCGATATTGTATTCGAGGCCTTTCACGGGGATAACCCGTCGCCCATCACTTACTAACTGCAATTCATCTCGAAAAAAATCGATATGCCCAGCACGTACCGAACAAATCCTGATATCAAAGTAAATAAAAGAGTTAGATCTCTTCTAATGGGAGGAGAAAGGGGAGGAGGGAGAGGGGGGGGGGGGGGGGGGGAAGGTAAGATGACTGTTAAAGATGAGAATGATATAGAAGAGATATTGAAAGGTGATCAGGATGAAACGAATAGGAAAAATATTTTCTCCTTGTGTGACCGAGTCCTTCATTCCATCCGTCCTGCGCATCAGTCATCGTATTGCTTCAACCATAAATTTGTTACTGGCTATTTGTATTCAGTTTGTTTTTAACGGGTGATCTTACATGGATTAGCCGAGGAACTTGCCTGTTATATGGCTTCGTCTAAAACCTCGAGTCTATGTGGTTCAAAGAGAAAGTTGAGAATGTTATACGATCGAAGATTATAGCTGTAAGCATATATAAATATAAGAGTATATATTTTAATAAATATAGTTATATATAATCAACAATAATTAAAGGTAAGGAAAATAAAAAGAAATGAATTATTAAAGATGAGAGAAAGAGATTTAAAAAATGTTTTAAAACCTCCGTAACATTATTAGATTATTAGGGTACCTTGTAAATAAACCATAATTGCAGACTATTCAGTGCACGATGTGCTCGATGCGGTATAACATTGCAACCGACCGATTTTGTATTTCGATGCTTAAATAGTACCTATCATGCACAATGCTTTTCATGTGTCTACTGTAATCATCCACTAAAAAAAGGCGATCAATATTTGATACTCGATGGACAAGTTATATGTAGAGCGGATTATGAATTACTCCTGTGTAATCAACCAATGCCACATGGTCCTTTTTTTTTAAATCATACTCTTTATTTGCCTTTGTAGTAAATGTATTAGTTGTAAAATAACAATATGTCTTTTCATCGTACTCTTTAATATATATTTACAGTAAGTATTGGTTGTAAGATAATTGTACTGTATATCACAGCATATCATAGTAAGTCTTTATTGTTAATTAATAATTATAAGTGGTTGTTATTTTTCTTTTTTTTTTGATGAGGTGATAAAAAAACGAAATTTTATGGCTATGGAATTAATTTTGTATAAGTTAGCTTATTCTACTGGCAATTCTTTTATGGCATCTATACTTATTTATGACGCCTTCAAAAACGATCATTTAACACCTTCTATGAATTGACTGTATTGAAGTATTATTGACAAGAAAAGTGGTTAAATTGGCAATCATCGCCCTGAGTGTAGTAAATATTAATTTCTTAGATGAACTAATGAACATATTTGTAGACCATATTGTGTAGATATGATTGATTTTATTGTAACGAACAAAATGCGATATAGTTGAAAATATGAGCGTTGAGATATTTGTTGATGGTGAAAATTTCTTGCAAACGACTTATATGTATCTCTTTTTTTTTAAAGATATTGCCGAATAGCGTTTTTGAATATTTTATTAAAAAATAAAGAAAGAAAAAATATTTTTAATTTATCAATAAAATATCATCACTAAAATCAATATTAGTAACAATGATATCAGTGTTAATGATTTATCATATCAGTAATATATATCATTCTGTTTGCAGCATATTTTGATATCGAACAAAGTGAGTCGAATCGTAAAACACCAAAACGACCACGTACAATACTCAATACTCAGCAACGAAGGGCTTTTAAGCTAGCGTTTGAGAAGAGTGCAAAACCTTGTCGAAAAGTATATACTCACTTTTTAATTGGCATTTACATATGATTCAAATATTGTTTTATCTCTCTTTCGTATATGTAAATATGACCATTTTCAAGTGTAAAATGGTACCTTATTTTAATTGAATATTAAATCTTATTTAGAGATTTTTCTTAGTTTTATATTATTTCAACTAGATTCGAATCATTTTTCGTAGAAATTTTCAATTAAAATAAGGAGAAATATTTGGAATTTGTTGAAAATGAGTGTCATGCCAATTGAAAATCTTAAAATTTGCATATTTACTGTTTCGATAGAAACCGTTCTTCGACGAATATTTAGCTGATGAAATGTGATTTGAGCTCTTTCAGCTCATTTTTTTTTAACATCCACAGTGACATTTGGATCCTATTTTTTGAAGATTGTTACTGGCCAACTTCATTGCGGATAATCATCAAGACATAGAAAATCTGAGATAAACCTTTAAAATATTTTCAACAATTAAGCATTATTGATAGCGAATTTACTTGAATGAGTTTAGCCTAATTCAGGTACGCGAGCAGCTAGCAAAAGAAACAGGCCTCAGTGTTCGGGTGGTTCAAGTATGGTTTCAAAATCAGCGAGCAAAGGTTAGCCTTATACATATATATGCATAGCTATTTTTAGGATCCATAGGATTAAAACAAAAGTATTTCATCATCCTGAATTGTACTCATTGGAATAGTACGAGTATTCACTCTAGTACGAGATCGATACAGAAGTATTCACTCTCACCTCCAACCAGTTTTTTTTTTCATCAACCTTGGTGCTGTGTTTGATAATTTGCCAGTATTTTTGTGTGGCCGGACCTGCCATATTAGTGCGTAAGGTGGAGTTTTACGTTCGGAGCTCACCTTTAATCTTTTATTTAACTAGCGTGTCATATCCATAAAATCAATCAGATTACAACCTCAATTCAATTCCAAAACCATTTTCTTTTCGACTGTGTACTTTTGTCATAGTGTCTCACTCGTTGAAAAATTACGAAATCGAATACATGAAGTTTCCTCATTTAGTGATATAATTCTAGTCTATATATATATATATATATATATATATATATATATATATATATATATATATATATATATAGTAATTTACATTTATGAGGAATATGAATAAAGAAATAATTAATAATGATCATTGAATGGAATTTATTACATTATCAAAGATGAAGAAAATTCTTCGAAAGCAAGAAGTAACGAAAATGAACGGTGCGACCTCATCTGAAGGTGATGCTAAATCTATCGATGATTCAAAGTCGAATTGTGAGTCCGATGATGGTAATTTATTTTCTTGCGGTTCGTTTTGTTCTTTTTTTTTACGCTCATAATTTTTTTTTGTTTTATTAAACGATCGAAGAAAATTATTTTGTAATATTTGATAAGCACAATTCTAGATTTTTATTTCATTTAATCATTCTTAGCACAAAATATTTCGAACATTTTTCAATGTTCTATTATTAAATGTGCACAATTCTTTAGCAATAATATTACTTCATCGTCGAAAATAAATCGCTAACTAGAAATCATAGTAATAAAAAGTTTGCAATTACTAATCAAATTTTGCCGATATTAAAGAAAAGTGAAGAAAAAAAAAACCTTTTATTTTTGCATATTGGATAAAATTTAGATGATGAGGTAATAAAATTGATTATAAAATATGTATTCTTACATTTATTCAAAGGATGTCTATTAGGTGGAAACTAATATTTCAACGCATTTCATTTAAAAAAGAAAAAAATTTTTTTTCGAACTTAAGTATAATAAACCTTTGACTTACCTGGTCGGAAGTGCAACTTTCTCATCTGTAATGTCATTTAATTTTTCGTTGCTATTGTTTGCATTCACCTATGCAAATACCGTAATCAATCAGGAAGTTCGAAGTTTCACTGTGATGAAGTCCGGCTAAAGTCTGGGTGGTCTTTGTACCGGATGGTCGTACTTTAATATTATTTAAAAAAATAGTGAGTTGGCGAACATTGTTGGTCGGAGCATTGAGACTTGTAGAAGCATTCGTTTGGAAAGAATGTCGGACGTTAGACACATACGGACTTGTATAAACGACATTTATATACAGACACATACAGACTTGTCTGAACGACATTTACATACACATACAGACACACACAGACTTGTATAAACGACGTTTATATATGTTTTATTGCTTATGATGAAGAATTGTCGAAAAATTTCTATCGTATAATTGCAGATCTCGATTCAGATGGCGAGGAACTCGAGGTAGATAACAGCAGTGATGAAAAATTGAAAGAGTTGAGTAATCCAATCGATAAATTATACAACATGCAGGCCACTTATTTTGCCTTTACATAGCGACTAGATTTGAGCAAGCCTTTTCGATTTTTATACACCTCGAGCTAATAAGTCACACTTAATATTGATTATTGAAACGATATAAAAACGAATCAAGCTACGCATCCGTCAAAATAATTTATGATAATCTAGATGCAAATTTATTCAAAGTACTAAAATTTGCATAATAAATTAAAGTATATCGATATTAGTTTTGTCGAATGTTCTATTAGAAATTCCTCATAAATTTGAAAAGTTATTTTATTTGCAAAAAAAAAAAAGATTAATGCAAAATAGAGTTTAAAAATTTACAATTCAATAATTATGAAAAATAAAAAATCGTTTGAATTTCCTTCTCATAACTATAATTATCGATATGTTTAGCACAAATATTTCGTTAAAGTTTTTTTTGAAAACCATCGTTAAGCGTACTTAGAATCTTATTGATATAGTTAAATATTTTGCATTGATAGAAAATTTAATTGCAATATCATCCAATGATAAATTATCGATAAAGCTATTATCATAACGCTTAAAACAGCTCTAAACAATCCGTCGTCGATGGATTTCTCGACCGATTTGTGGAATATAGCTCGATGTGTTTATATGCAACATCCATTTATGTGGATGTGCAAGGAATTTTTATTGCTTAATTATTGAATTTAATAATTTGCATAATTAAATAGCCGAAAAAAAATGTGTTACTTGATTTTTGAATGAATTTTTCAGTATGATAGATAAGTAAAAAAATTTATGCATTCCTCATCGATCATTAAAATAGAACAAATGAGCATATAAGTTTCAACACAAAAATTTGTTATAATAATATGGCATTGTTAGATCTTAATTTGCTATAGGTAAGTAATCTATGATTAATGAATTATACGAAAAATTTGGATCATAGCCAAATTTTATGCTTTGAAAATTTTTTTTTGCTGAATGGACTATTAATTGTAGTGATGCTATTTATGTAGAATTTTGAATTTTTCATTTCGTCATATTTTAGCGATTTAATAGAGGATCGATTCGAATTTATGAAGAATTCATTTCCCCATAAAAGAGGATAAAAACGATCCTATGAAATTATGCAAAATTAAGATAGAATTATTTGCATAATTTCATGTAGAATTTGATTATTCGAAATTGTTCGCCACTCAGTAAAATCGATTTTTATGAATTCAACGTCATTAGTTTCTAGTTAGTTATAGTTGACTCCGGAGTTTGATTCCTCTATAAATTCATTGCAATAATTTATCCCTCTTTTAATCAATAATAAAATAATTTTCATTGCTGAAATAATTAGCGACAAGTTAGAGTTTAATTGTAATCAATCGTGTCAACTTTTCATACGCAAATATGCTTTCGTTATTTTCTAGTCAACTTCAAAGCAGCTTTATATTTCTTTCTATCATTTCTATGAGCGTTTTATGCCTCTTTATCAATCGCTATCTTATAATGCTTAAATTTGAGAATGATCGCAGGAATCCACCTCTTGCTTTTATTTAATTGAGTGGTTGCATAGTTATAGATGGCAATGATCCCTATTCTTAAAAAAAGCTCAAAAAAGATGGACTTGATTACTGTGATTTTCCGAGATTTGAATTTAATTATTTCAGTCATTATGATTTATATCGAAGTTTTTTATTACTTATAGTCCAGTCCATTGGAAATAAACCCTAAGGTGATAGTTTGTTTATATATTCGTAAATTTAAAGTGATATTAAATAGGTGATGAGCATTAATTTGCATATTTATTCTATGCTAATTTGCATATTTCCTGCTATCATTTTAATCATATAACATTGATTATTTTATATGCATTATTCAATTGTACGATTTGCATATGGATATGTGTGCATCGAATTATATATTCTTATTGAATAAATTTCTGAAATATTATCTTTTCTTTTACAATGCTTGTTATATGAACAGACATTAATTTTAGGAGATTATTCCTTTCCTCGTTGAGAAATTGCAGAAAACCATGGTACTTCACTCCCCCCCCCCCCCCCACGTGCTCCCTTCTCCCTCTACTCCAATATACCTTTTTTTCCATTTTAACCACCTCTAGACCATTGTGGCTACGTGTTAGGAAATCCTGGGCACCCTAGTAGCTATACATCTAATGTTCGGTCTATACGAAATCGAATTGAACTAAGGAAGAGAATATGCATAATATGCATAAAGAAAACATAGTCGAGTTGAGCATTTATTCGAAAGCAATTCTTTAATCAATAAAATTACCAATTACATTCACTAGTGAAACGGCGACAAACGTTTCCTTTTTGAAACATCATATAGGACAATAGAAGAGATCACCAATGACCGAAATGATTGACCACTAAGATGGACAATAAAGAATAGTATAAATACTATTCAGAATGACCAAACTTTTCAAATATTCATTGCAAAAATGCTACACTCAACGCAAGCATACGAGGTGAATCAGTTGAGATTCTAAGCATAATCTCATCACTTATAGCAAAAAAAAAGCAGAATCAAAGAAAATGATAATCACTAACCTATAGTTGACGTAATAAAAATAAGTGTTATAAAGATTTCAGGGATGGGGGGGGGGGGGGGGGGGTGGGGTGGGGGGGGGGGGGTTCTGGTAAATATTGAACGGCCAATGCAATCTGCCGATATATTGATTAATTAGGTGCTTTCTAGCGAATTTTTCTCTCATGAAAGAATTCGTCGAAATATGAAGAACATCGATCATACAATGGATCAATGGCATACCTTTAACCATATGCATACCTAATCACCATTTCGTATCCTCTTAATATACAATTCAGGCAGTAGGATAGGCTGGTAATCCCCCCCCCCTTGCTCCCAACCCCTTCACTCTAAGCTTTAAAATTAGGATGAAGTATTCACATTCTATAGGCATAAAATTTTCATTCCTTGGCCGAAAATTTTGCTGGTTACTGACTGCGGAACGAGAAGACATAATGCCCGTTTCTCATTTTAAAAAGCTGTAAATGCTATAAACCCAAGGGTTTATAAGTGGGAATAAAGATACGGTAGTTTAGGCGATAGCTGCGAGATGTTTATGCATAAAGAGAATAATTTACACGCAATTATTGCATTGGGCCATTATAGTGACGAAAAATGTAACGGACAGATGCACTCACGAAGAATTACATAGAAGTCATCGGAATTTTCCATCATCCATTTCCTCTAGCCGTATCAAGGTGATTCACTGATTTAAGACAGTAGATTCCTCCTCATGAGAGTTCCTGCGCTCGAAAAATTCCCCCACACCCGTAAAGGATTTTCTGCAATTAAAGTCCCCAGGCCTTCTGAATGAGGCACATTTTCATCCTAGAAGGAAATGCTGGGTCTTGCCTTTGCGAGCCAAGAAATATTTTCCACGAATATGAGCAAACTACTTGACGCAGTATATTCAAACAAGATGCATTGAAGGGAAACGTGATGTATAAGTACTAGTAAAGAAATAATAATCTATTGCAAAAGAGAATACCCAGCTATAGTGGAAATAATTGGAAAACATAACGGAAAAAGATATAGATCGAAGTTGGACGAGCGTAACGTCGATATTTTTTAAAGATATTCGCCCATATATTTAAACATAAAATATGAGGATTTGATAGAATTACAAAAAAAACGTTGAATTTGAGAGAGAATCAAATTATGCTTGAGTTGTGCTCTTTCTTTTTTTGATTGAATCATTTCAACGGGAACATGCTTTGAGGAATGAAAATCTGCAAATTTCACCATCATATTACAATGATAGCTGAGACACTAAAAATACATCAAATTATAGGCCTATTTCACAACTTGGCATATTCGTTCAGCTAATGGAAAATATGTTTCGAATGAATGAGATCAACTCTAACTTCTTGAGGCCTCATATTGTACTGTCTCATCCTCTCCTTCCTCCCTCCTGTCCTTTCCTCCTCCCCTCTTGCTCCGTGGGGTTTCCATCTTTCCGGCCTCGGAGTAAATGTCGCTTACTCGGATAGCAGTTGTGTACGCGACGATATACAATTTAGTTCCACTTCTAAAGCTGGACGCAACAAGAAGCAGCAAGCGACGAAATGCTTATTCAACTCAATATTAGAGGTACAGCAATCAGCAGAGATTTCACGATCTAATGAGTTTACTTCACTGTGATTTTTTTAAAATTACCATCGTCTATATTGCTCAGTTTAAAATTTCGACAATTATATTAGATTATATTTTATAATCATAGGAATTTTCTAAAGGCTATTAGGCATAAAAGTTTCATAAATTATGGAATAAATATTTTGTTGAGTTCAAACTTCTGTGTATTGTGTTATTTTATACTTTACTATCAGAATAATCTGTTAAAGTGAGCTATGCAATGTCTTGATACCTCGAAAATTTCATGATATACCCTCGTTCATAGCAATAATGTAGATAAAATTGTAATCAATTGTATCGAGCTCACCTTCAAGAGTTTTGCATTTCACTCGCAGTCTTGGAAGTGTTGTTGTTTCTAATTTTCCCCATTTTTGTAGGTATCTCGCGCCCTCGGCGCTTTTATTCCGCATTACTACCAATGCAATATTAGTATATCCGTAAAGATAACTTTCGTCACTGGCAACCGGTTTTTGGAGACTCCATAGTTGCTATATTGAGCTATGCACATCAGTGCATCTGGTACAAATACGTTTTGCGGCTGTCAACAGCAATTACCGTATCAAATCACCTCCATTTGGAACACAGTGAAACACCAAAACCGCAATCTTTCAAAAATTGCTGCATAAGTTGCATTTCTGTGGGAACAACGATGCAACGCAATAGCATCGACAATGTAAAGATGGTCTTCTGATGAAAAAAAGCATTTCCCTGCTGTTATAAAAGCAATCCTTGCGGGAGGATTTTCAGAACATAACTCCCCATTCCTGAGGGAAGCTCGCGGGCATGAAAATCTTTCTCGCACTCGCGAGCGGATATGATTCATTGTGGTAATGCGAAAATATTGCGAAATGTCGGGTGTCCAAATCGATGCCAAAAATGATGCCCTAGTTAAGTGTGAATTGAATTGCCTGGAATGGGAGGAGTAGATATTACAACTTTTCTTTGAGCCACATTAACTTATAAGTTAATGCAGCGTGCATGATTGAGTGAAACCTGCCAGAGCAGCCGGCACAATATGCGTTTTTTGTATTTCGTCCATTAGGCCAACCGTTTTCATAAAATATCAGTAATTGGATATACGCAATATGCATTCATCTTTTAATTGATCCCACCCAAAGATTATATAAAGTTCATTTTTCGCATCCTTATTAATGCAAAATGCAAACCGACTGTCACGAACTGCACGCAAATTTCTTGTGTCACCGCTGAGCGTTTATGAAATTGCTTTCGAAGTAGTTGCATCAGCATGAAGTTGATGGAGGAGATCGTTCTATGGTGTGTACCACGTGTTAGATACGTAGCTGCACCTGAATTGCATACCGTGGTGGAATTACTGAACGGACGCACGGACAGACAGATACACAGATAGACAGACAGACAAACAGATAGACAGAGACAAATTACGCACATACATGAATACAACTCCGTGCTTTTCAAAAATAAACAAATAAATAAATAAATAAATACTGAAAAGCGAATAAAAATGCCTCAACGCGATAAATTGCGGTCTAATATGCATGTCATTTTGAACACGTTTGCGATAAAATTGTCATATTGGCCAAATCACCCTCACAACTGTTGCAGCAGAAATGCTTGATTATGCATTTATAATTTATATTTGCAAAAAATTTGGAAATTATGGATCCATCCAGAAGTTGGCACATTAAAAACTCATAGGCATTTTCCAGTTCAACTGAAAAATGTGCCTCTGGGATGAGGTAGCCCGCAGCTGAAAACTTGTGTAGAGGAAGTAAGACCATATATGAATACCTCTAATAGTGCGATCAAATTCAGCTTAAGCTGGATAATGCTTGAATAGGTTATTTATTTCTGCTTCAAAGATATCTTTACGTGAAGACCCCCTTTGAGCAGGATGGGTGCATTTAATGGCAATAAAGCACCAACGGAGGAGCCCTCATCCGATAGCCGAGAGTTATAAGGTCATAGCTCTTCACATAGATGCGTTGCCTTGGTGACAACGAATGCGTAATATATGCATATTGCCGATTGCATCGACGAATCGATAAGCATAAAATTTACTAATTTGCTGGAAATGCTTCTTGTTTTCTTTTTTTATTTTCTCATTTAGAATAATAAGAGAACTGAAATAGTCTTTTCTTTCTTGAATTTACCTGCCACAGGTGATTTGCAACGACAGGTGATTTCTAATGGTTTTGAAATAATTTTTTTTTCCGACTTAGAAGTTGAAATGTTTGTAATTCTTTGAAATATTGACTTATAGAACTGACATTAAATCTTTTATATTATTTCAACTATCATTTTTAAATATACTATACTATACATATTTCAGTAGAAGACTAGAACCTTCTCCTTCTCGTAACTTTCATACTCATCAAAGGGGGTTCTATTGAAGAAAATATGGTATTGACGTTTATGATACTGTAAAATGATCATGATTAGCTGCCATAGGTAGGAGGGTAATAGATGATCCTATGAATATCTACAAGTATGAATGAACGTATTAACGGTGCCTTCCTTGGTTATAAATGTTCTTTGGATGAGACTACGCTAAGAAAGGAAAAATCTTTTACTTAAATATCGAGAAAGGCTTTGTAGTACTAATTAATTCCCATAAATGATTAACTCATATCGATAGAGAATTTCGATTCTCCATATAATTTAATTATTGCTGATGAAAATTATATTACCCCTACGAGTAATAATAAACGTGTAATCATATCCGAACTTTTTGGAAATAATCACGCTCAACGATATCAACGCATGAAAAAATTATTCACCTCATATTTTATGTCGAGAGTTTTTTCTTTTGCGTTCCTCACACCTCTCCACAAATACAACTAGGATGATCCATATCTGCATAACAAATATTTAAAAGAGGTAAAAGATTATGTATTTTAAAGGTGTTAATTATTACAGGTGAGAAGAAAATCATAGAAAACATCTGATGCAACTTTATGCACCGAATGATACCTGAAGCTGGATATGTTCATTGGCATGTATCGATGATATAAGGTGAAAACGAAGACGTACTAATGAAGTCTATGTTTATCGTACTACTTAATGGACAGATCGATACAGCTCAGGTTGGAAATTTCTAATATCACACTATTAGAGGTATTCATATGTATTATCCCTTACACCATTAAAAATCGAATAGAAACTATTCCATGTAAATTACTCTAATACACTTGCTATACTTCACGTTTTATGCCTCCAAAATACTCATCGAAACAGGTAACGCCAGGTAACACTTAGGTATTACAGGTATCCTAATATATACGCATATTTCCCTTATGAGAGCACTCCTATTCGTATTGATCAATGGCAATTATAAATTCGCCCTTCATTATTCTTATTATAGTGTTCATTATTTCATAGTATGAAAATATTTCTATTCGGAAATGAGATTTAATTTCCATATGAAGTAGTCGATTTCTATTGGAACGATGCCAATAAAAAAATAAAAGATTAATATTGCCATAAATTATGATGTAAGAATTTTTCTAGTATATTAGTAAAAACGTTTTGCAAAAAAAAAAAAAATTACTGAAATAGAATTGAAATAAATTTATAAAAGATAAAGATGTTAGAAATTAATCACCTGAAATAGATAATTATTATTTTTTAACATCGTTTTAATTGCCTTCAATATTTCAGTTTCCATCATTAGACAATTGTTACTGTAAATATTCGTACGTATATGGCAATGATTGGGAGCAAGTAAGTGGATTGGAAGAAGGTTTGAGCGCCAGGTGTGAGAGGGCACCTAAGCGTGATTGTATTGTCATAGGGCTACCAATTGAGGCTACCTTCACATCAACGAATCCTTTTAGGTGTAAGTGGTATTTATTCTTAGTTGCCTTTTTTTCTCTCAAATAAATCATTTCAACTTTCATTCGTTGCAAGAGATGATCCACATCGATCGTTATCGATATCCGATCTCTTACAAGCAGAACCACAATATTTCAAGGATAGTATCCTAGACCGTCTACTTTTTCATTAAAGAAATTGGAGATAAACGAGCTCGTAGTTAATGAATTCCTTAATCTTGTTTTCTTTGACTTCCAACTAAAACTTTATAGAATAGGGCATTCTTTGTCTAATATAATTCGATAAGAAAAGAAATTTTTTTCTTTCTTATTAATAAAATGATAAATTATAATATATTTACATCAAAGATGCTTCACTATTGAACGTTGAAAAATTTTTTTTAAAAAAAATAAAAGAATATTTATAAAATTTAATAATTTTGAATAAAATCTCAAGAAATAAAAAAAAATTTTTTTTTGAATAGATAATATTTCAATTTTTGTAATCAATTTTGCCGATTTACCCCTCCCACTTTTATAAAATATATTGCAGTTTAATTTGTGGAAACGAGGATTGGATTTTATCGGAAATTTCTCGAAAAAAAAATTTAAATTCATCGAAAAATTTCACTATCAAAAAAATTTTTACTTTTTTGATTTTATCGGGAAAAAATTCTAAAAATTTTCTATCATCGAGATTCTATGCAAAAAAAAATTTCATAAACTTTTATCGGCAGTAAAATATTTGAATAAATTGCTAAAAATTAATAAACGATTTATTAAATTTTTCTTCCTTACCGTTTAAAAAAGTGTAATGTGTCTTTATAGTATTAATCATTTGAAATTTTATAACAACATTATCGGTATAATACTAGTAATTAAAGTGTAATACTAGTAAGTAGCATTAATATAACATAGTATTTAATAGTATAACACATTATAGCATTAGTATAACAATAGTATAACATTAGTGATAAAATAACCATTAACCAACGAAAAGTGCAACAACGGTATTAAAGTCCAATCAATAAACCAGTTGGAACTCAAATGTTACAAATAATTAAATTAATAATTACTTAAACATCCCTAATGAATGATATATGGAAAACCGATAGTATAAATCTGCGACGATCAACGATCACCTATTGATCAACGAGTAACGAGATCGATGGACACACTTGCCCGTGACTCAATACCTTCTAATAAATGATGAATTTAAAGAGATTTTTATCAGGGCCACAACTATTGCTATGTTGCTACGGAACAGATGGCTTTGGTAACGATGTTGTCAGGGGATATGGAGCGGTACATATTCCTACCGTACCTGGAAGGTCAGATTTTCTTACCCGCTGACTCCTCTAGGAATATCTTTTGTCCCCGTCCTCCTCCTTCCTCCTCCTCGCGAATATATTTAAACCATTTTGTCGATAGAACAGCTGTCAATAATCGTGCCACCATATGATTGAAATTTTGCGTTGAATTTATGTGAATCATCCCATTTCGATAATGCTCCAGAAACATCCTATTGAATTCCCCATCCGTTAGTTATCGAAACTAATTTCACTCTGAATCAAGTAAATTATTCCTCAAAGTAGATTTCTTCTATTCTCATAAAATTATTTCTTGGAATGAATAAACTCTTTAAATAATAATTCCCTATAAGTAATTCAATATGATATATAATTATATCAATCTTTTCATAAATAAATACAATTTATTGATATGAAATTATCGAATTAGCATATTACTATGAAATTAGCATATTGAGGATCATTATCCATCATTATTAATCATACATGGGTCTATAATTGATATTGTTGAGGTATAAGAAGATAATTTTATTTAGTTATTTTAGATCTGTACGTCATATTGCGATGTTTGTACCCGAAGCGAGCACTACAGTGCAAAAATTTTTTGGATGGATCACCGGAAAGCGCGCAGAATTTATTGATCCTCGTATCGTTGCCTATGCTGATCGACGGCATGGTATGTGAATACCTTCATTAATCATATGCAAATTTCTTGGTATTCTAATATTCTGAAATAAGTTGTTCAATACAAATGATACGGGTTTTTTGTTTGGGGAAGAAGTGGGGAAGTACTATATGATCAGAAATAGTTGTGAGGAATTTATTATAACCTATATAATAATATCATTCAGCGATCATTGATTGAAATAAATGTAAATAAAGAGTAAACTTTACTATCACTTCAAAGATCTCAATAATTTAAGAATAGTTTTTTTTCCCAATTATTATCATTATTAAATATTTTAATGAAAAGGGAATATTTGCTAATTTATTTTATTTATATAATTGCTAATTTTTTTTTCTTCATTTGATAATTTGAAAATATGGGAATCATTTGTTGAAAATTTATAAAATATATGGGTTACTTTTTATGAAAATATTTTTTGCAATTTGCAAATTGCAAAATTATCTCAACAACTATAAAATATTGCATAATTTTGCATATAATTAATTCATTTTACAAAGAAAAATAAAACTTTTTAAGTCAAATAATGCAAATTAGTTAAATTATGTAATATTCGAATTGCAAAAAATAAAATTGAGTCTATTTATTCACTGTTTATTGAGTTTTTATTTCACTGTTTATTTTTTATTTTTTTATTTATGACGTCATTTCGCTAATCCATTTTGTTGGCCATGACGTCATCGTAATTTAACGCAATGACGTCATTTTGGAAATTATTCACTCGAACGGCTTACTGAATAAACATATATGCATATTTATAATTTTAAAGAGTAAAGAATCAAAATCGAAAAATAGCGCTCAGCCATAGTTAAAGTGTGAATTGAACTTCTAATATTCCCTCTATTTCCATGACGTCATCACAATTATATAAACTGCTCCACCGCAGTGAGCGAAAGAGAGAGGAGAAAGAGGGAGAGGGAGAGAGAGAGGGGGATCCAGATATTGTTATCTGACTGAATATACGAATTATATGCAGTACGATTTAAGATAACCGCTGATCTGTAGTGCGGATAAACGATTACATTCAATGACTTACAAATTGATTTAATCGGCAAGTCACTGGTTTCTCGATCGATCAGATGATTAAGCAATCAAGTGATATGATCTAGTGATTTATTGATTGATCGGAATGAATTACAATAACTCCAGCTATAAATTACAGTAACTCGAGTTCGAAGTCAAGGTTTCATCAACGTAACGATGAATATCGTTTTAAAGGATCTGAAAAAATACGGCTATGATGTAACATCTTCATCACTTCTACGCATATCCGAATTTCCTCTGCCAAAGTTCGATACGAAATCGACCGTCGATAAGGTCGGCAATTTGTTTCTATAGGCTCCTCGATTTCACCTATAAACTTCACGTAGTAATGCTATATTTTACCTGCCGAAGTATAAACAGGTAAGCAACATTCACCTTATTAGTTGCAACCATCGGAGCTCTCATAACTCATTTACTGTCAATAGTAAGCTAATTAGGTTAATAAGACAGGTGTCAACATAGAAATGAGCTTCTTTAAAGAAGGGATGATGGTGGATGTAATACCGTAAAGGTGAGCATTTTTCGTGCATCAACAGGCCGACATTAAGAAGAATTTTCCACAGGTGAAATCTTCGTTCAAAAACAGTGGGCTCAGATAAAACGTACCTATTTAACAGCATTTACCGCAAGTGTTATTTTATTTCAAGTAGCCAATTCCTGTTCTACCTTCACCTGCCAATACCGTGAGAAAGGTGGTAATATCATGAGGTGAGATTTTAAACCGGATATACTTGACCGTAGGCAATAGTAGCGTGGCTGATACCCAGTTGCTGGGTACTACTACTACCTGTTCATTTTCACAAATCAGGACTTCCTCGCGGTCACCTTAAAAATATGATGACCTATCTTATGAAAGGTATCGGTGGGAAAGCTGTAATTTTAAGGGAAGATCGAATAATCCACTACGGGAAAATAGAACATTTTTTAAAAAACTTCCCAAAGAAAAGAGCAAAATTCAGCCTTTCAGCCCTCAACAAGTGCAGATGATTCTGACACGCGTAAACAGCCTCCAAAGAAAGAGGATCATATGAAGGAGCAAATGGAACTACAGCCAGAAACAAGTGCACAAGTTGAACCACAGTCATCAAGTATCGATGCACCAAGGCCACTACCAAAGCCAAGACGTCGTTCACAACCGGCACGAGAACAGCAGATTGTCGAAGAACTCGACGATGACGAAAACCATGGCAATACCTGAGGCGAATCGCTTCCAACAACGCCCAATCTCTAAGAAGTCGAGCACTATTAATACCCTCAACCTTTTTATGTATGACCTTTTCAACTAGTAGAGACCGAAACTATTACCCGACGTAGTTAATGCACCTTAAACAAGCGATTCTCCATTCCACTCATAGCAATGAGTTGATTTGCATCTGAATCAACCACGAAACTCTCACTTTACTCCAGCACAAATCCAACCGGAGTTACTTCTTTCTAGCTCCGAATACCTTATTTGCAGTATTATTAAAATCCCCCAATTGCATGTCGACGACTTCGTTACTTTCTCAAACAGTTAGATTTTAAAGCATAAATCTTACAATATATTTTTATTTTATATCCCCCCCCCCCACCTCTTGCATCATGATCTCTGTCATATTTAACATTCATTTAAACAAATAAACACAACAACAATAAATTTACTTTGTAACTTATTTCGGCGACACGAACAACGAATCAACAACACGCTCATTACAATGCCGAACATTCCGTGTGCCCGACGCTTATTTCTCAGCTGGCTTCGACTCCTTTGTTTCCTTTTCCTTCGCCTCCTTCTCGCTCTCCGAGATTTTACGCAAAGCCTCGGCCCGCTTAATAGCCAAACGCTCCTCTCGTCTCTTGCGTGACTCCTTGTTCTTTGAGCGTCGTGCCTCAGCCTGCTCACTGAAATATTTTATTTAATTGGCGACTTATAACTCCCATTTTAATTATAGACTGAAAAATCTCGCAAACTTTTACAGCATGATACGATCAAATTCAGCATGACCACCACAACAAACTTAAATGACCTCAATTTCCGCCCGAATAAAACATATACGACTTGAATAATACTATGACATTTTTGTAGAAGTGCACATCGTTAATAATATAAGCTGCTCATATAAAAATCACGCTTACAAAAAAAAAAATCAGCCAAAGAAACATAAACAAAAAAGCAAACGAACCATCAAGATCACGTTATTCAAAAAGGCAAAAAAAAACCTAATTCGCCAGCAACGCATCAGATATTTCATCGGACATTTGATTTTAAAAAAATCCCATACTATCATTTCTAATACTTTCGAGGACTACAATTTGTTAAACCAATGGGACTGCTTAAAACAAATTGCATGAGATAAGCCGGATTTCCGGTTGCTTTATAAGGTCGCCTCCACTCCTTCCTCCTTTCAATCCCCCTCGAATTCCTATATTTGGAGTCTACTAGAGTAAATCAATAGAAATTTTTTATCAGCTTTCAACCCGCTGAATGAATTTAACACTATTAAATTTCAATAAATTCAATATCAAGTAGTAATTTTAAATGAGAAAATAACATAAAAGCGATGGATCGGAAAATGACTTACGCAAGTTGTTTCGAGCGGGTATTCTCGGTTTTCCTCTTGAAGATGAATTCCATCAAGTTGCGCTTATTCTTGAACGCATTACCTTTAGCACGCAGATACAAGTCATGATACCTGTAATTAAATGCTCTCTACTTACTTCGCACTGTACTAATAATAGGCACTCTATCAGCACACCCTATTTCTGAAATAAAAAAAACTTCTTTGGAAAAATTCTAGTAACAAAACAGTACAGACGTAAATCTTTATCATTTATACTCCTGATAAACCTGAAAAGAATAGGTAAACCTGAACAGGTAAACCTGAAATGACGAACAGGTAAACCGTGAAAAAGAAATGCGGCAAATAAACCACCTTCACCAGGTGTTAAAAAAACCAATGAACTAACAGGTGCTTGTCAATCTTCTTCGCTTCACGATATCTCTTCAGCAGATGTCGTAAAACACGCATGCGTCGAATCCACAATACCTTCTCGGGCATACGTGCATTCTGTGTACCCCTTCTCTTACCATGACCCATATGGCGACCCTTAAATATTTTGAATTATTAATTAATATTCATTAACATGATACTAATCTATAAAAATAATAACATCATTTCTGAAATAAAATTAAAACATTTTCTGGAAATCATTCGAGAAAAACGACTAGTGAAATATTAGAACAAGATCCTCGGCAGATTAAATCCATAAGCCGTAAAAATGAAGGCTTGCATAATCTAAGCAACTTTTATGCCCACTTAACAATCTCCACTTTCACTTTCCCTTCCGTCTTCCCAACAACCATCATTTCCTTCTGTCTTTCGTTCTCCGACAACCAATACCATTTCCACCTTCTCACAACCCCCCCCCCCCCCTTTTCCTTTATAGCAAAATACTCACTACGGCAAGCACCAGGTAACTTGAAATACAATATAATAGTATGAACCTTTCTGCGTGCTTCTGCATTCTTACGTGCACGATACCTGGAATGAACGGCAACCGGCTTACGGATAATAAGACCATCCTTAACAAGACGTCGAATATTCTGACGTGAATTCGCGTTCGATATTTCATTCACCTCATTTGGATCCAACCAAACTTTTTTCTTGCCACATTTCAATACGTCGGCCGCAAGCCGCTTCTGAAGACGTAGATTGCTGCAAATTACGCTTACTTGCAAATGCTTAGGTAAATTGTCATCCAATATAGGTGTTATTAAGTGAACTTGAAAATACATCTTTATTAGTATTTAAAAAAATATAAATAAAAAATGATACAGGTGATGAGGATCTGATTATGAAGGAAATGAGGATGAATAGGTGATATAAAAGGAACTGTTGGAAGCGAACACAACGAAAATTAAAATCAAACGTTTAAAGTCCATGAAGCTTGCAATAATTTTTACAGGCAATATCACCTTATATTGTGGATAATATAAAACAGGTGACCTGAAATGATAAATAATTTCTATCCTCCAACTAAACACATGAAGAAATAAAAATTTGTGCAGATAGAGGTGAAAAACCATGCAAGTATAGATTAAAAAAAAAGGAACTGCAAACTATAGTGGAAAATATTTCATCAATTTTCAAAAATTTTTTTTCGGATATAGATGGGATCTATCTTAATGGAAAAACCAGCAAGAACGTAAAAATGCTTTATCCTTTCCACCATAATCGCGATAATATAAATACGTTTTTCGACCAATATGAAAAAAATGTGCAAAACTGCCCGAATGATATTTATACGTTCTTATTTCATATAGAAATATAACTAAATAAAAAGAAGACGCCTAAATAAACATAAATAATGTCTAACTATATAGAGTTCAAAAAAAAAAAACTAGTGATTTTTTTTTGCCTAAAAATACGCAATAATATTCCATATCACAGAGAATGGAAAAAGAATTTTCATGGAGAAGATTTTTTTCTCGATTTTTGTTAAGTACTTAGTAGAATATACTAGTATAGCTGTTTTTTTTTTTTTTTTGAAATGAGTTTTCGCGAAATTTTCCTCATCTCTAATTGAATAAAATCCTTAATAATTTCATCACTTTATAGCACTAAAAACTCATATAAGACAAAAATGTATTATAGACCAAACCTCATATTCGATCGCCTTTATCCACTATAAAGGGGGAACAACACCACACTGCACAATTCTAATGCCAATTTTGGCACTGAAATAATGCGCTTAGACGATTACCACGTTGTGCAATATTTTGAAATGGATCGATAACGATTTATAGCACAATATTTGTTCTATTACAGCGCAATAATTATTTTCTATATAAGATTCAATGATCATATGGAAATTGCAAATATTGGATATGTGCCAATTGCCTATAGACGGTATTTTGGAAATATGCCAAACACATGCAAACGCCTTTGGTGGGATTCTTTCAATATGCATTATTCGTTTCGTCTACGGTATATTAATCTGAAATCGACACAAAATGATAGTACGGTAGGGAAATATCCATAAAAAAGGGGTTAGGTAGAAATTACGGGGAATTTACAGGTAAAAAATTTCCCTTAGAAATAGTTCAATTAAAATTTCCCGGGTAAAAATATTACCCTTACAATGAAGTAAAAAAATTATAGAAAAATCCCACTTCATTATATTCATTAAAATATATTATCGATAAAAAGAACGAAGCATATCAGAAAGTAATGAGATCATAAACGCGATGAACGTAATGCCATTTAATAAACAGGTGAAACACCTGATATTCTACCTGTTCTTATGGTGGAAATATAATATGCGTGACGATGTCTTGAATGGTTAAAAAAAAGCAATCATAGATAAACGTAGCTGAAATTATAGATTAATATAGATGTCAAAGGAGATTGCAAGCAGCATTGATTAGTAATGATCGGATCATTAAACTCATATCACCTGTCGTTTTTACGTTTATCACAATTTATTGCTATTTTTGAAGGTGTTTTTGCTGTAAATTCTTAGCTCTATAACCTGTTCACCTTAACGAGAGTCCTCGTCTAACAAATCTTCAAAAACATCGTCAACGACAACAAATCATCGTAAATATTGACTATGCAAATAAGTTAAAAAGTCTTTAACTCGAAGAAACTATATCTGAAACATGTAACTAGTATGCTTCATAGCTGCAATAAACTCGCGAAGGTTGCAAAACGAAAACAAAGAAGTCGCGCGCGGTAGGTGTTTGCGTCGATTGTTGCGAGCGAGAAATTATAAGAATATACATGAATCGGCGGGATCATGTGGTGAAGTCGAGGGTGGTTACGTTGGTGAGCGGGATGGGTGTGAGGGTTGAACGAAGTGGTTGGATGGTTTCATAGGTTTGGATAGGTGTCGACTGCACGGTTGATTTCTTCAATTCGTAAACAATTTTTATGGAATAAACAAGAAATGAAATATTTCCGGAAAACCTAAGCCGGAAAAATTTCTCTAGCATTCAGTTATCACGAGAAGCGTTTCCTGAGAAGTTCCCCATACCGTTCATTTATATTTTTTTATTCCCATTGTGCTCGTCAGTGATATATTTTTTTTCACTGTCAATTTCATTGTACTTTACAAATCTAACTTGTAAAGTATATTATTGTATTTTATCCTTCCACGTATATATGCATCATATCAATTTTTAGTTTCAATTTAAGAGTCACACTGAAATAGAGTTTGTGGAACTTGGTGTATATAATCTATGCCATAGATTTACTTCTGACATCATTTTCCAACTTGATCAGGTTTATTTCGAAAAAAAAAATTAGCATTAAGAAGTCTATTTTTTCAAAAATTTGCATACGTCTAGCGATCGACTAGATTTTCGTAATAAGCAAGATGGGCATCAAAAAACGAGTATTTTCTGTAAAACGTTTATAAAAGCAGAGATTACTCAAAAATATGAATGCATTATTGCGTACATTTTTATTATTTATTGATAATTTATAAAATTGGCTATTTTATTAAGCATTGCTGCAAAAAGCACATATTGTGCTTCATTTTATCTGACGCGTTTTCCCACTTCTTTTTTTTTTCAGACTCATATGATTCATACCTTTGTTATCCATTTTATTTTTCTCTGTTTTCGAAGAAGAGCAGTATTCGTTTTAATGATGAAGTGGGAATTGCTGAGGGAAATATTTCTTAGATTCGTAGATGAAATAAGGCATAAGATAAAAAAAGAAAGAGAAAAATCAATGTGGGCAGGTAATATAAACGTTGAACTAGGCTAAATATAAAATTAAAAACTTGTTTTATATATATATATATATATATATATATATATATATATATATATATATATATATATATATATATATGTAAAATTAAGAAAAATCCAACATAGCGGAAGTAAGTCCCATAGTAGAGCTAACTTTGTATAGTAGTTTGTAAGAGGACGATATTTCTGATGATAATGTTGTTCAATTTTTTTTTAAAATTACCGTCATCTTTTGCTGTTGATGTTTTTTTTTTCTCTCAGTGACCTTTTTTCATAGCTGAAAATAAAATGCTTCTTCGCCGAATCATTGTTGCCGATGTGATGAACTAAATTTGTTGCTGTTGTTGTTAAGACCAGGTAGATCAATTCTGGTTGATTTTTTAATTTTCGAGAAATTAAATATCGTGAAATATTTCTCTTCGAAATCGTTTTGAATAATATTTGAGGAAAATAAAAAATTTGCGTTGATGAATTCAGATTCATATGAGATTTGAGCACAATGAGAAAAAAAAAAAAAGATTTTCGATATAGTCTAATCGATTTAATGCACAAATTTTATCATTTTATTATTCTAGAATTTGTTTCTCGTTTTTTTGCATTATATTGCAAATATATTGCATACATTTTGCAATAAACTGCAATGCAAATATTGCAAATAATTACATTGCAAAACTTACCTTATTTTAATTTTCATTTGAAAATACTTTCAGGAAAAATCTGCAGAAAGAGTCGTTTGCGTTGAAATGAAAGCTAATTTTTGTCTTTAAAAATTGCAGTGAAATTTATGAATTGAAAAACGCAAACGCTTACTGACTTCAGTAGTATTTTCATTCAGGTTGCATAATGCCATTCGCTTACAAATCCGTTTTCGAATCTACCTGGTAAAGGTGGGTTAACGGGTTCGGTTTAAGGATCGAATCCGACCAGGTTTTGCCACGGTAATTGGTATCTACCTAAAATTCGGTAATTGTTACCAGAAGTAAATAAAACCGTCTGCTATTAAATGCGTCCGCCATATAGCGAGGTTAAATTTTGGCCTAGCGCTGGGTTGGCTTGTGTTTTATTCTTTTATTTTTTATTATTGCATTTTGGTTAACTTTATGTTGTTTTAATGAAGCTTTCAAAGCTGTGTCATGTGTAGTTTTTTTTTCTCCCTTAATTTACTGCACTAGACGGCTCTCTGTCATTCGTCTACCACACTCCGTACCGTAATTTTTGATGTCCACGTCGACTACCGACCGGGCAGACTGAAATATTTCGAAGAATGGAATATCAGGAAAGAGGTGCACAATTATACAACGAGGAATTAAATCAAATTTGAGCCTGTAATACGCCGATGATTTCAGGAAATGGTTTTAGACCTGAATTTGGCTGGTACTTTGGGTGAGGTACTTAAGGCCGCATTAGACTGTTGTGGAAAACAATGCGTGTGAGGCGATTTTAGACATTTTGTAGTAATCTGAGGTCAGAAACGAAATAATGAGACCATATAAGGGCACACTATTTTGAGATTACTTAACAGTAGCTTAGCAGTAAATAATGAAGGCTTTCCGGTAGTGCTGCTGCGAATATAATTTCGAATATATAATTTCACAATTTCCGATGGCTTTTTTTTTTCAGCAACAATAGAACATTGTTACCTTCAATGAAATTCCAGGTTGATTATAATATCAAGGTATAATTATAAATATATGGATGAAAGAACCTCATCTCCTAGCCTAAACAAACACTGATGTTACAAGTTGATATATAAACCACACAAAATTTTTGCTTTAAAAGAAATTAAATCGCATAAATTGTAAAATTTAACAAAAAATTCAGTTTTTTTTTTATTTTTTTGCAGAATATAGGAGTTTTAGGTAAGATCATGCAATAAATACTTCTTGGACATGAATAAAGATAAGGAATAAAATAAGACTCAGAAAACTTCCTTCCAATTTTGATCGAGAAATTGCCCATGAAAAAATGTTCTGATGAAATTGAGCCAAGGAAGTTTAGGAATAGATTTTCGTGAAATACAAAATCAAATGCTTTTGCTATTCTTTCCTATGTTTTTAACGGTTATCGTTTAAAATCTTTAGACGGAGGAGATCAGATTGATAAGGCGATAGGTTTTTCTCAGTAAGTCGGCGAATGATTTATTCAGTAAATATTTAGATGAATTCCCACTTTCGAGAGAAGAAAATATGAACTAATGAAAGCAATTTGGGAAATTATATGAGGCAATTATTAGGGTTGATTTTGAAATGTGTTTTTAGTGCAATCTATGCAGTACGTATGCAATCTGTAGGAAGATCTAGAAGTAAATCGTTATTTATTTGTTTATCGTATTACTATTTATTTTTTATTTTTTATTATTCATTTATATCAACTTTTTTTTTCAGTTAGAAATTTGCATAAGCTATATGAAAATGTTTGATATGCAAATTGTTCTTCATTTGTGCTCTTAGGTGTGATATTGATTCGGTCGAATCTCAGATTTCCCCTTCAATCGTCATAGAATTTTATGGAATATTATTGCAAGCAATTTTATGTAATATTATTTGAAAGCAAAGCGAGAAACATTTTATATCGCAATAATCAAATAAAACCCCAGGGGTTTTATTTGACGTGTAAAAGAGAAGAAATAAGCGTTTGATTGAAATGATTGCAATAAATTGTTGTGTGTGTTTTCAAAAACGTTGTATTAATTACTGTTATTACCGCGTACAAATACAGCTAGAATTTCGTAGATTTTTGCAGGTAACTTCAACAACGGCTAATGAAGCGTTCGTTCCAGCAAAAAGGTTGTGCACTAATCTAAGAGTCCAAGAAATGAATAGTAGAGCGATTGTGGGGTCAATTGACTCATAGCTGAATCGATGTTAAAGTCGTTTGAAAGGGGAGAGGTTGATTTTTCAACCGTCTTAAGCTGTTTTGCGAAAATACACCTGTGATACCTGTGACGATACCTGTGAAGGTATTTGCTCGATATTTGCGATGATGATTTTAGATGCGATATTATTGTTTATAGAAACTTTTTGTATAGATAAATTGGAAAACTGAGATGAGCTAGAAAGCAGAGGCGTGGACGATGGCGGCCCCCGATGTGCAAACTATGAATATCAATACAGATAATGCACGTGATGCATCACTCAACAATCTTGATGAGGAGGATTGCGCTTATCTTCTCAAATCTTTGGGTATTTTATTAACATTGAACGTTAATTTGAATATTTATCCGATTGCCCACATTAATTCTTTTTTTTTTTGAATAAATCGATGATATATTCAAATTTTTGTTTAAGGTTACGTGGAAAAATATTTTCTAGAACTTTTTTTTCCGGCAGTTGATCGCTTTCCATTTGAATATTTTTGAGTGATATTGATAGGTTGATTTGAGTTTTCACTTCGTTTGTTATTGAATTTTTTGCGAAACACGTATATCGGTCGGTGTCGGCGAGGTCAACTTCCGTGGTGTAAGTCGAGTGGTGTGGCACCTATTTGGGTGGTATCTGTAATTTAATTCGACACTTTTATGGGAAATTATATAAATTTCGAACTTATTTATCACTAAACGAATTGAAAATATATATAAAATTTTGAAAAAAATGGCGCTCATTGAAAATAGTTGAATGCTTCCGTTGCTTCAATATTAATCTTAAATTCTAGTCATAAGTTAGCGTTTTTTTTTTTTTTAATGAAGAGCTTATTTTGTTTTACTTAAACGATAAAGATTATTAACGTTTTAACTGTTTGTGTATTGATGAGTTTATTATTTCAGAATTGGACGCATTTTCGAGTGTTGTGAATGCGATGCGTGCACAAGGCATGCTTACTGAATATAAAGAAATCCTCCTTGATCATCTCAAATCAGCTCTATTGTTAGCGCTAACTGTTTTATTTGAATTTTATTTACACCTTTTTGTTATATTTGCATATTTTATTATTTAGGTGAATTCAGATCATTGCTTTATGCTCTAACTGGCGTTTTTGATAGATTATTTTTCTCAATTATTAGACAATCATTGGATATTGTATCGCTTCCATTGTTTTTTTAAACATCAGTAGCAAGCGAATTGCAGCAATATGCATCATGGGTGTTGTTTTTTAAGTGCCTATGAAGGATGGGGGAAGATATAACACAAGGTGTGTTACGGAACTATGTATCGTGCAATGATGAGTATGATTTTAGGAGGTGTTAGAGGTGCTTATGAAGGATGAGACAAAATATAACACATCGATGTGTTATAAACTATGTATTTTTGCAGAGATGGGTGTGATTTTAGAAAGTGAGATGATGGGTCGAGATGGGGCTTCTTTGATTGATATACCTGCGGACTTCAATAAATCATTAGAATTTTTGAAAGCGTTTGCGAGGTGCTCTCGAAATTCTGAAGTACTTTATTTGTGGCATTTTTTTCAGTATATCGGATTCCTTCTATAAGGCAGAAATTCGTCGTGCCACCGATGATGATGTCTTAAGCAGAATCGCGCAAACGTACGTTCATTTATTTATTTGTAAGGTGTTATTTTATCTTTATTGGTGGATATGAAAAGCACTCTTCGCCTTTCAACAAGGTCACTGGCCATATGGGCTTCTGTTTGAGTTTATATTGTAGATTTTTTTCTGCCAATGTCACTTCCTTTTTTTTCTTGAGCAATGTCGTTATGAGTTCGAGGTTAGCTTCACGTTGAGGCAATATGTTTCAGTCGTTAAGTATTTCAGATTTTGAGGAATCACGCTAAGCAATTGAGTCGTTGTATCAGAACATTGTTTTACTCAGCTTGATTATAGGTGAAAGGTGAATGCAGCATTTGCAGCATGAAAGATATTCAATTATTATCTCTTTATGCATAAATATATTTTCTTTGATTGCAGCTTGAATCCATCGTATGATACGTATACACAATGGGGTTCGGCAGGCGGTGTTCAATTTCCCACATCATTTGGCAATGTAATTACTTTTATTTACTCATTTCATAGTCTCTAACGAATGTTCTTTTTTTTTACAAATGCGATAAAACAATGGTAACTAAGAACAAATATTCAGCATTTTAAGTAATTTTTAGTCAGTAGAAATATATGCGGCTAATGTTTTTTTGTTCATTGATTTTCATCATTTAGCTTTATTCTCGTCTGCAATTGTTGGTTTTTTTTAATATAAGTTTTTAGTAGATAGTTGGCTTGATATGTTGAACTTTTGATGAGTTTGTTGTTGCTTATCTTGTCTTCTTTCCGCTCCATTCCACTCTTTTCTTTGTTATATTTTCCTTTTCCGCCCTTCCTCCACCCCCTTCCCCTCCCATCACCTCTCACATTTTTGGATCAACTCTGTCGAGTGAAAAATGACTACACGTTAAAGACGACTCTGTTGTACCGTAATAATATCAGTCGCATTTGTGTTGCTTTATGTCTTATGATACGTAATACGATCATTGTCCCAATGATACCTACACGTGATACGTATATGATACGAAATGTCCTTCCTATATGGATGTCTTCCATCACTTATTACACCATCAATGGTTGAAATTGGAATGGGCAGAGGAAGGGGAGAGGTTTTCAGGATATGGTTTATGCCTTTGTCATGGTTTTTTTTATTGCAGATACCGCTCTATGACGAGCAAGATCTGGAAGGTTTGGATGTGGCGGATCAGTTGCTGAAGTTGGCAAATTCACATAATTCGGCGATTGACAATGCTGAGACGGCTCTATTGGAGTTGATCGAGTTACCGAAAGCACCTTTCGGTAAGTATACTTTATATAGTCTTATCATTGTCGAGTTTATGCTGAAGCCAAAGCATGGATTTTAAAAGTTTGCAGGATATTAGGAGATGACGGGGGGAGAGGAGTCAGATCGAATGCTGACAAGGCATGGAGACGTTTTAGGGAACCTCCATCGACGTCTATATCGGTATATATATCCATAAAGCGTATTCCGTGCCTGTAGTACGCAAGTTATGGTGTTGTTAGACTGTATTTGATGCCGATAGTAGTTGATATAAGCGATATGCCTTATGAGATTGTTTTTTGCAAAAAGGGAAATCTATGTTGTAGTTGTTCCATGAAAAAGTTTCCTGGTGAACTTTAATCTTTTCTGATGAGACATTATGGCCTCTTTTTTGGCTTAGTGTTATATGATGATATTAGAGGAGTACGTAGGTGAATGCATCTTTCTTCCATAAATTTTTGCATATAATTTTTTCATTAATTTCAAAGTGGGCAGTTACCTTCAACTTAGCTATGAGTGGCTTAAATAATCGATATTTTAAAGTAAACGTGGAATTGCATATATCGTTCAATGTGCAGGATTCTAGGATAAAGAAATTTGCATATTCAAAAATTAATCCATGAAGAAATTGAAGAAGTTGTTTGCGAGAATGGCATCGATTTAAAGAGATTGCCATTAAGTTTTATTGTTTTGTTTCAGTGCCAGAGAAACTTCGTGCGATCCTGAGAGAGACGGAGAGCATAGCAGAAGAGCGTACTGACTTCCCATTGAGGGCAGAGAGTTCATCGGAGTCGACTCCGGCTGTGAAGAAGCAATCTATTTCAAGTACTAGTAAGAGGGGCCGAAAAGCACGCAATGATGGCAGTCAAACTTTCAACAGTGAGGTCAGTTGTTTTGCATTTATATATCGTTTCACTTATATTGCTATATATGTTTGCTTACATGCACACATAAGTATGCTTATTTTTGAGTAGGTGGATGTTTATTTTGCTGGAAAGAATTCTACGACATATTGGAAACTGCCTACTCAAGCTTTTCTTTTATTCAACTATTTCGAAATTACGCCGTTACAAAAGCGCCGAAAGAGGAGCACTCCAAGACAGAAGCGCCAAAAAAGCACTCTCGGACAAAAGCGCAGCTTGGCGTATTCACTGTTGTGTTTTTACAGCACTTTTTTTTATTGATTGCCATCTTCTATGTCAGTTCTTTATTCATCGGATGCAGCGAAGCGTCGGAATGCTTGAGATTGCTAGTAAGCATAAAAACATTGTCGCGTATTCAGCGTTTTTATAGAGTAACGCCTTCGATGGCGAGCCTTTGAAATATTTCAGCGAAAACCTGTGAATTTCTCAGGTTTTATGCACTTTAATGTTCGCTGTTTTCCTTATATTTTTTGCAAAAGATTATTGAGCAAATTCGATGAAAAAATCGACGTATAATAAGAACGACAAACGCCTTATTTAAATGGTCGAAAGACAGCGCTTGCGCTTGGGGGCGAAAGCCCTCTTTCTATACAGTTTCTGTTTCTTCGGTGCTTGTACTATATGCGTATAGAACATCCATGATCCGACGGATAGTAGGTTTGATCGCTACTCGCAGTTTCCGAGTATCGGTTCGTTCATCCATCCCCCTTTTCGTTCTATCCGGACTTTTTTCTGTCTAGTGTAGTACGCGGTTTATGCTCATAGATAGGCTCATTGATTGATATTGACAGCTTTATTTCTGATCTTATTTTAGTAGCTTAATTAACTTTAAATGCATATATTATACCTTTGATATCCTTTAATAATGTACCGTTAGTGAAGGGGATAACTTTAATATCAGTATAACCTTGTTATGATCGATATTCAGCATGTGAATGATGTATTTGCAGCGCGTATCTTGAACTTCATTATTATGCAAATTACTTGATGAAATAGCAATATTCGATAATCAGTTCGAATGAATTGAATGAATTTATAGGCGTTGTTCACTGATGACGAGAAACATGATCGCCAATGCGCTATTGCATTTGAACAAGGCGATATTAATGCTGATGGCGTGCAAATAACCGAGAAGGAAAGCGATGAAGTGATACCGGTGGCGGAGAATATATCTTCTATGATTAATGCCGAACAGAAATCAGATCAGAATATGGATGCAGTTAGTGTAAGTCGATTTATTTAATTAATAAGCTGTTTTCTTTAAAAAGTCGGAAGTGCATTAGTGTGGCATTGATCACCTGAAGATGATTGATTGATTGATTTTAAGTGAGGAGAGATCGTTTGGAAGTAGAATAGGCAGGGGACAGGTAGAGGTGGGGTCTTACCTTCGTCTTACTTAGGGAGAGATTTTGCTTTTTTTTTCTAATAGTTTTATTATTGTTCCATAGAATTTTTGGCGGAAGTTCTTCGGAGAGCAGCCGTTCAGTAGCAGTGGAAAACGAGGGGAGGGGTTATTTTGGTGAGAAAATAAAATGAAATTATTGCATCTATAGGAGAATTATTTATGGCGTATTGGATTCCATTCGTTTTTTCTTCGAAATAGGAGTTGAATTTTTGAATATCAGTTTGGATGCTCATATTTCACGGTTGATATTAAAGTGCTTATTATTTTAGCCATTGTGGTTTTTATTTTATCATAAACGGTAACGAGTAATGCTATTTACTGTAATCGTCGTTGCAAAACTTGCTTCTCCATGTGTTTTTGCGTCAATTTTTGGTCACGTTTAGGGTATCTCAGCTGTCTTTGTGTTTTCAGGATATCGTTTGATGTTCTTGAATTTTTTTTAAAGTAAATTTTTACATATTTGTTGGATTTGACTCAGTCAGAGAGGTTTATAGAGGAAAATATGCTGTCAAGATAGATTGTCTGATCCGCTTTCCTAATTTTAGTTTTTCTACGCGAAACAATGATTCCCTTGTTGAGTTTTGATGAAATTTTAGGCGGCAGTTGAAGTGGACGGTATGATATGTGGTGATGGAGGATTTGTGTTACCACCTCGTCCGTCGAGTGTGCTTTCGCCGCCAGTTGTTACTCCTTCCTCATTCAATACGGCTGCTGTGCCACTTCAACGTTCTACCATAATGCATCCTAACAAAATAGACACGAAAAAAGGTTCTTTCGGTATGTTGATTCAAGTGTTTTTTTCGATTTTTTTTTTTCGGTTCGAGTTGATTTTATTATGAAGTCAGCAGTTTTTAAGCTTTTTTTGTACTCAGAATTCGAAAAACATTTAAGAGAGCATGAAAACGTAATAAATGCAAATTTATTTTGAAAGAATCTTTTATGCGGTTCTTTTTTTCCGGCATTTTTTCCCGGTTTTTGAATCTTTTTAAGTAAGCGAACGTCGTATTGTTAGATATAAGTAGATGTGTAATTTTCTTAATTGTTAAGTAAATTCTATCCCGTGGATGTATTATTCGTTAAATGCTAATAAATGCTTGGTGATTATATGTGGTGGAGTAATGAAAATGGCATTTTAAGGCAGTGATGAGGCGGATGTGATGGCATCTGAAGAAGACAAGCCAAAAAGGCGTCGATCGAAACCGGTTCGTTGTTTTGTTCTCATTCAGTGTTTCTGTTTGCGCATTGCATAGTTTGATGGATGTCTGATGTTTCGACCGGTATAGATGGCATCTGTGGTACCAAGCGGTTTGAGAGTCGACGGCGGAAGAATATTTGTGGAGAGGGAAATAATGGTTAGGAAGTGGCGTGTTCTGTGGAATGGTTCAAGGGAATATGCATACTATATAGTTTACGAAAGTGATGGATTAGAAAGAATGGGGGCTGTTTTTTGCGTCTCCATATCGTACCAAGAGAAGCGGGATAAATCCATGGGCTAGTTCTCTGTCTCTGTTTCTCTCCCGTGAATTTTTATCCTCTGCCTTTGTTATCATTACTGTGCAGTTATTAGTGTTCCCTATAGACTGTTTTGTAGTGAGCTTCATTAATAAGTAAGCAGGTGATGAACGCAACACACTGGACATGGCAGGTTTGTTGCAGATAAATAATGCATCTTTTGTGTTGAACTTGATGACGGAAGTTTCATATTTCAGCGTGATAATGCTTCTTGCGTATGCGCACGTGTGTTGCCGTTTATTTTCGAAGCAGTTGCACCTGGACAGAAGGTGAAGCCTCCACGTGGAAACCCTGATAGACGGTAATTTTACCTTTCTTCAATTTCCTTTTATGTTATAACATTAGATTTTTTTACAAGAAGTGTGAAAATAAGAGATCGTGACCCGAGATGTTGTCTTGGTCAGATTTACGTTGCGCTAAAGTTTTACCTTCAGCATAGTCGAGTCATAAATAATTCCATTGACAGTATTGATCAGCGGTGCTAATTTAGTCGTTTTTGGCCAATTTGATATGTTAATTTATAGCGTGCTATGATATAGGCGTATTTCCTTTTGCCTTAAGCAATCTGCATTGCTGGAATCTATCTTAGAAAAAATTGATTACTTGTGCGCTAGGGTTAGATGTTGTAAAGCTTGGTGTTGCTTACGTGAATGTTGTCTTTAGCACTGCAAAGCGACCATCTCCGACGAGCGCACCTGCATTTGCATCGTCAGCACAGCTTACGAATGCCTCGTCGAATGGAGTAATGCCGCAGCCGCTGTTCTCGACGTCAGTGCCCTCGTCTTCACGCAGTGTACCTCTGTTACCTAGTACACCTGCTCCTATGTCTCGACTTCATAGTGCCACCTCACAACATGCTCTTTCGTCTCCAGGTGGGAAGTTTTCTTCGAAACATCATTCAGAAAAAGAAAAATCATCGGATTAATATTATCACTGGCCTATCACTTCGGATTTCCGACGAGCAGTCAGTTTTGCCAGAAAATTGTTGTGTTTGGTGTAGTCGTGGTTTTCAATTTGTCTTTAGCGCCGTGATCGGACAACATTGTTTTTCGTGAAATTTGCTGATGGGAGTGGTAGGTACACAAGTAATTAAGACTTTAGTCTAACCACGTATGCATATGGAAATGAACCAATTGTTTGTTTGTTTTTTATAATTTCTAATTAATTACTTTCGTAATTAATTAACTTTGATTTTATTATCTATGAGAATTCCAGGGTGGATAAATCACGCATTTATAGGATTGTTGATTAAAAGGGCAAGGACGACATCTGCGAATGGAGAGCAAGGCTCGTCATCAGAGAACGGCGGTATAGTATATGCTCGATCGTTAGTCAGCGCTTCTAGTATAAACAAGAGTCAAGTCTCTGGACCAAGAACCTATATGAGGTTCGGTGTTTTATTGCTTAGCATTTATTTTCAAAGTCGGCATCTGTTTCAATAGTATATTGAATTTTGGAGTGCAAGGTGCGTGGATACTTGTGGGATGACCTCTCTCAACGGGTCTTTAAACCTGTGAGATCTCCGTTGAAACCGGTTTTTCCTTTAGGTGTTTGCATTTGAAATTCGACAATAACATCTCATCGTTTAAATTGCATATTGGAAGTGATATGCTGTAATTTTTTTTTAATGGGTACAGATGTTGGTGGTGAGAATTGAGATGTTTTTATGGGATGAATTTCCTGGACTACTGGTTTGAGGAGAAGGTTTTTTAAGCAAAGTAAGCGGTTGTTCTGAATTAGGATTATCCTGAATTTATTCCTTCGGAAGTAGTGGAAATCAGTATGCAGCTTTTCTCGATCGAAATGCAAACGAAGGGAAACGATTAGGTGGTAGTTTACGCATTGTTGCATTCGGTATGAGGTTTGTGGGGGGAGAAATGTGGACTTCTATGTTCGTTGCATGTTACTTTCTTATTTTATTTCTATTTCGTTTAAGGTGACCATTGATGTTTCATTGATCATCTGACTGCTCAATTAAGCTTATTTGCTATTTCTTTATCGAATTGTATGGTAGAATGGTAGAATACGCAGGTAATTATCTGTTAGGCAGTTGGCATCCAGTGATTGTGGCTGACCTTATTGGCCTTCATTGAGTCTTATTTTTATTATGTGACTAAATAATTCTTTTCTTTGGAGTAGGGCTGACATCTGTTTGCTTTTATTTTAATCAAGGAGCCTCTTTCTAAGCTAAGAGGAGGGGAAGGAGCTGAGGGAGGAGAGGGAAGGGAGGTGGAGGTGGCAGCCCATCCGTTATTAGACAGTGATCCATCGTTACTGCCATAAACAGTATGCTTGCATCGACTGCTCATTGCTATCTCTCGTCCTCCTTCTCCGTTCCTACTTCCCCCTGTTGGCTTATCGCGGAGCCGAAAAGAGGCGCACAAGACGTAAGCTTATTGTCAGAAACCATTTTATTTGAAATAGCTTCGGTTATTTCAAATGAACAAACTATTTCGTTCAGTTAGGGTTCCTATCGTGCGCAATAAAAGCAAACAAAACTGAGCGGGCTGCTATGCAAAACCTATCATCCTGCCGAAGAAAAATTCAACAAAAGGGCGATGGCCTAGGAATTGTCATCTTTTTTATCAATATCAGATGAAGCGGGATACGGAAATTTACCTTTTCCTTGTATTCACCTTCTTCATCTCTACCACTATCCCCTCGTTCTGTGCAATGTGCCATCCTTTGTTGGGTGATGGAATTTCTTTGATATTCATGGGGAGTTGATCTCGCTTACTTATCTCATATCTCATACAAGGTAACGCCTATTTAGGCCTGCGACCGCGACGAAATTCTTCGTCTCTTCTTCACAAGCTGCATCTGCGTACAGTAACCCGGCTCGCCCATATTATGGTAATCCATCGGCTGCAGCGATGGGTATTACGGTACGTGGGGCGACACTTGGAGGTGGTGTTACAACGACGAGTGTATCGGCGCCCTCATCAATTTCTGAGAAACTGCCGCATTCACCGCAGAATGGACAGCTTGGAGAGGTTCAGCATATGGTCGGTCATGACTACAGCACACCTGCACCTGTCCTTCTACCTGCATCGCATCAACAGTTCAAAACTCTCCGAAGGTAACTGCATAGATTCTCATAAGTCTACGCAACTAGACCTTTCCGTTTAATTTTGTATGTTCCAATATCCCTTCAATTTTAGGTCATCGTTTTCATCGACGAAACCTGGCTATGCAATTGGAGGGTCGTTTTCGATGAGGATGGCGCCAGTGGTCAATGGATTAAGCCAAGGATCGGCTGGAGCTCATGCGCAACTACTTCAGTCTGCTGTGGGATCCTCGAGTCATGGTACAACGCCGACCGGGTCACATTCGGCATTACCTTCGCCACCGAGCGCACCTGCTCGTCTTAGTGCGTTCTCGGCGGCATGTTCTCAGCCATCAGTGCACTTATCGGCTCATCAAACACTGAATCATTCGCAGCCGTCAGCGGATGCATTGGCAGCGGTTAATCCGATTCTGCAAGGTATTGTTCGCTTTTCATAAGTTTATTAGTGGGTTGAGATAGGTGATTGGTGAGGAGGATAGAGCCATTAAATTGGTAATCCATTTAGAGTAGGTCAATCGCGATTATGATAGAACTACTTGAGTTCGTAGTAATATAAATTTAGTGACTGTGGTTTAAATGATAGCAACGACTTACTTACAGGATGTGTTTTGTTCTACTTACTACCAGTATTACTGCGGATTTGGTTGCTCAGATCTTTTAATGATAGTTTTACATGTTTGGTTTTATTGTTTGTCTACTTTTGTTCATGAGGGAGGGAGGGGGGAGTCTTTTAAAGTGTTTTTTAGTTAAAGTAAACTTGACAAGGCTTTTTTTATGTCAGCAGATTAATAGTTGTTTAGAATTGAAAAATGAGCCTAGTGAAGAAAATTAAGCATCAAATTGGGTCGCCCATTTTTATCTGATGGTGGAATATCGTTTGAATGGTGTAAATTGTATTTTCCATCACTGAATATTACTGATTACTTGTTTTAAACTTCTATGAGAGTTATAGGAATTTGGTTTGCTTATATGATTACGTCATTAGTTTTATAGACGAGCAAGGTGGGAACGTAGAGGAGACGATTGCGATGGTGGAGAGGATGAACGACGATGCGGCGGTGACAGGTGGTGAGGCTGGCAATTCTCTTTCAGAGGGTTGGTTCTTCGTTCTTTTTACATTATTATGCGCCGCTAGGTGGGAAATAAAAAGAGGATATAGTGCTCGAATATGTGACAGAAGAGTCGACTAGAGGAATATACTAGGAAGTACGTTTTATTGACCTCTTTTATTGTAAGTACTCGTTGGATGCGACAGGTGTTCGAGAAGGCACTATTTGCTTGGCTATAAAGAGGTTAATAATGCAATTAAGCAAATTTTTCATTTACAATCTTATGCTGTGAGCTTGTGCATATTTTCAAGGCGATAGTTTAAGAGCGATTCTTTTACTGCCGAAGAATTGTAAAGTTGGTCGGATCAGCTGAAATGTGAACGGTGGTATTTTATTACTTCTTTTCAACATCTGTAACTAGTCGGTCGGTTGAATGGATTGGGAAAGCACATAGCGTGAAAAGTGCATATCGTGCCAATCATCGCTGATATCGAAACTCTCCTGGGATCGGTGAATTTCCCGCATAGTATCCTAGAGGTTGGGTAATCGTATTTAGGGACAGCCATAATAGCGATCTCGTGAGCTAAATGGTGGGACATGAAGAAAGAAATAAATGTTAGAAAAAGTTGCAGCATTCTTGGCGCAGATTCGATGCTTTTAGTCGGATAGTCATGTAACTGGAGGTTGTTGCATTTGCTGATGCGCTGATGCATTTTTTGATTTATTTGAGCGTTGTTTTGAAATGAATGATTGTGTTAGGAAAGATATTTGGTGGTTATAATGAACTTACCTGAAAATTGTCTGCATGTAAATTATGCCGGTCTCCATTCTCGATGCCGTGTCACTTGATCGCTATACTACACATCAGGAATGAATATAAAATCACAAATGTTTTATAGGCGTACGCCTGGAATGTGATGAGGTGATGATTCCTGAGCAACGATGTGTTATCACGACGATCGGCTCTACTTCGATTGCACCGCATCGCCTCAATCATCATATTGCGCATGCCTCTTCTATTTCACCACGTAATTTATCTATTCTTATTGGTGATGAGGATATATAAGGACAAGAGAAGCTGTTGATGTTTGCATAAATTAACGGATGGGTCTGATTCAGATGTTTTCTAGAAGTTTTGCTCTTGATTTTTGATCTTTGCTTTTATTTGTTTTTATTTTTTTTTATTTTTGAAAATTGAAGAACAGGATATGGGGGTGGCTAAAAGGGTGGAAAGATGGACGATACTTACGATATAGGTCTAAGGTTTGCTTCCAACAACACATACCAAATCCACAATTTCAAACTTATGTCCCTCTCATCTTTTCTTCAGCAACATTGCCGCGGAACATTTAATCCCTTCCTATGCTGTAGTACGAGGTTCATGAATTGTTTCTTTCTAAAGCTTTAATTTCGTTTTAAGTAGAATTGCGCTCAATATAGGATTACATGTATACCATTCAGCGTTGTAAATACAGTTTTTTAATATCGGTGTCTAATTTTTCTGTCACCTGTGTTAAATGCAAAATTCACTTGTAATTATCATTAATCACACCTGTATTTAACTCAGTGGAAGTGTTTTTAATTAAAACCATTCGAGATGTTAGCGTGAATAACGCTTAAAAGAATAATTTACATTGCGGCGAAATGTTCTTTTCTGCTTAATTTTGGTGTTTCTAGGTGGACAGTCATTATCGCTAATGGTGGACTATGCGGGTGAGGATGAGATAATGCCACGGGGCCATCGTCTAATACCACAAGAGTATGTCAATGCTGTGATGCATCATGATGGACACGATACGGTAGGATTGGTGCCCACTGGTCAGTGTATACGATGACCATTAACTTGTATTTACCGTTATGATGTGCAGGCGACTAAATTCAGTAACGTTTTCTTATCGTTCTACAAGCGAGATAACTCGAGAAAGTGGTTTCAAGTCACGCTACAGTAGTTTTTTACCTCACTTGTATAGAGGGGGGGAGGGGTGGCAAAGGGGGAAAGGTTGATTGCTGTGATTCGAGAAAGAAGAGTGGTCAGTGAAAATTGGGTTTTTTGAAATTCTTGTCTTGTATGAGTCATTGAATTCTATGAATTTCCTTTATAGATTTGAAATTTTAAACGGGCAAATTGTCTAGAGAGGTGTCGCAATTTTGTGATGCAAAAATCTATAGCGTTTTTAATGCGCTTTTTTTCGAAGTTTTTGCAAAACCGTATTATGGCGGTGCCATTGCTATTTTTACCCATGTTTTTTTCGGATTGCTTTGTAAGTTAAAGTGCAAAAGCGTTTATCGCGCCACTCTTTTCGGCGCATACGTCCGTTTATTTTCGAAGTGCTTAATTCATGCCAGACACGACAATGTTTTCTGGAGAGGCGTGTTTTCCTAGGGGATTTCCTATTGGTCAAGCGTTCAGCCCGAAAACTGTCGTATATTTGAAGGAGTTTTTATATGATGGTCGCTATGACCCTTAATAGTCTATAATGCGGTGGTCATTATTACATTTTGTATTGTATAATATGGCGGTCATATCGCTTATCATGTTGCCGTTATAAGGCAATCATCTTCATTGTCATTTTCCATACTGTAATCTTTGTATGTGTTTTTGAAATTGTCCAGTTTAATTCCTATAAATGGGCTTTGATGATGGTTTTTTCTTTTAACGTTCTGATTTGCGCAGATTCTCGGAGCTTCATTCCTCGGTACGGTTTGTTTTCCTTTGGAAGCTGGGATCGGTGAATATATGAGATTTGAGGCAGATAAAAGTGGAGGTGAAGTCATGCTCGACACATTTTATAGGTCATACCTTTCGATCACTACATTATGAGGATGTGGAAATGTTGGTGAGGTTATAAATAAGTGTAATATTGGTTTATAGTTTGGTGTCCATAATTCTTTTGCTGTCATCTGCTCATCGGAATAATTTCATCGGTACTGTTGAAACGAAGACACGTAGTTTCTTATCTAAAACGATTTATTCATTTTATAGGTTTGATTTTTTTTTTGTGATGTCGATTTATGGAATCGTTTAGATTTATTGAAGTTTTGATTGATGAGCGAGCGGATATTCTTTCAAATTTTATGGCTCAGATATGTTGATTAGAATTTTTGCGTTGTATAGAAAGATTTTTTGATTTATTTGAGGTGGAGATTTTTTCAACGAAATTTTCAAGCTTGATTATCGTTGACAGAGGTGGATTTGAACTTAATTAAGGTTGGTAGAGATGAATTAGGTGGATGTAAAATTCCATTGTGGTTGTTGTTTTTGGAAGATCTTTCAATGGATGCAGCTGTCATGATTTTTATTTTATATACTCTCAATTAGTCATCTCATCTCTTAATTATTGCAATTTCGATGTATTTAGATTATTGCGATGTGTTTTTTTTTTTCAAATTTATTTTAATTGGACTATTATATTCACTCAAATATTGTTTATTGATTTATTAAGTGTTTTTTTTTTTGTGCATTTGATCGTATCTAGTGAAAAATATTATTTCCGATTTCGTCATTCTTTCTTTGAAATTCATTAAAGTTGGCACGAGTTCAAAAAAAAAAATTCGCGAAATTCGTTTTAAATCTCCGAAAAAAAAGTTTTTTTTTTCCTATTTCTAAATATTCCAAAATAATTTGCGAATATAGATGATTGATTAGTATTTCACATATTTCAAATTTTTTTTTTTGGAGATCAATTTTTATTTGAAAGAAGAAAGGATATGATAGTAAATGTATTATTATTTTTTATTATATTTCTTTATATATGAATTTTTTTTTTTTTTTGAAATTCGATTCGCCTTTAAATTTTTTCATTTTGCAATTCGTCAATTTTTCAATTTTTTTTTTTTTGCGAGTTATCATATATTCCGATTTTTTAAGTGCTTTTTAATCGAAGATGTGAAGTTGCATAGTTGAGAAAAAGAATCTAATTTTGGGGTTTATATTTTATTCCGGCTTAATTCTATTTTTTTTTTTGAAAATGATCCATATTTTCTAATTTTTAATCTTTTAATATTTAAGTAAGCCGTTCAGATTTGTCTCCTCCACTAAGCGTATTCCCAGTTGATGTGATATTTTTAATAGAAGTCAGGGGGGGGGGGGGAGGAAAGGCGAGAGGGAGAGGGATGTGACCTGAATTTGGAACAAGTCTTCTCGACGACTATTGATTGTAATTCGAAAAATATATACGGAACGCGTTTCTTTATGAATTTAAAAGAAAATATGTGAAATTGATTACTAAGTATTAATTAATTGTAATTGTAATTGTTTATATATTGTTATATTATCACTTTGTTGTGTTTTTTTTCCTCATTATATTAAAATATTGCTAGCTTAAATTAGTTCCAATAAAAATAAATCAATTTTCTTCTGTGTTTTTTTTTTCAAATTTATAGTTGGAAGTATATGAGAAAAAAAAATGAAAAAAAAAACGATCATTCGGATAATGTTCATTGAATTATTTCAAGCTTTTCATATAGATACAGCAAAAATTAGTGGAATCTATGTTCATCTTTTTTTCTTTCACACCTGTTATTCTCAGAAAGGTGCATAACTATGTCGGCGTAAAGTTTTTAGAATTTTTAGCGAAAATTCCCATTTTTCCTATGGGAACGCTTGATTGGATACAGATTGAAATTTTCGAAGTCTTTTCCTCATTAACGGAAGTCTACAATAAGTTTAGGGTCAGTTATAATACTAAGGTCCGAATATCAGGTAAGGAGGGAAGGACCTCACCTGTTAAGATGAGGAAACTTTCATAGTTGAAGTTGATATGGACAACATGACGTTTTTCATAGGAAATATTTGATTGCCATAGTTTGTGACCACCGGTAAACGTCTCAAGGCTTGTCTGCTGAATATGAAAGTGACAGATAATATTATGTAATGGACAGAAAATTGTAATCACATAAGGAATGAGATGAACGTTTTGTTGATTTTGTATCACTCACAATTTTGTTTGAAGTTATTAATATAATGGATCAATTTTTATTATAATTGTGATACATATTATAATTAATAATTAATAATATATATACTTATATAATTATGCAATATATATATATATAATTATAATTAATAATTAATTACATATTATTTATAATATAATTAATAATAATAATTATTATAATCATTGGAAATTAATATAATCGAATGAGGAATAAAATATGGCTAAAGAAAGCGAACAACATCATCGAAATGTAGTTGCAAATTTAGCGTATAGGAAACCTCATAGGTGTATTGTTGTCTTTCAATAAAAAATAATTAAAGAAATATTCTTCGAGTATATTATATTTTAGAAAAGTTTTGTGCAATGCAATGAAGAAAAACATGGATATGCTCATTGCAGCATAAAGTTGCAAAGCTTGAAAATGTTGCAAGTATTTTGAAGACTGAATTAAGGAGCAGGTACTATGAGTGCACTTCTTGATACGAGGAAAAAAAGCGATAAATACGGAGACACAGAACAAGGTAAATAATGTGACATTTATTGAGCATGGCATATGAAATATCTGAGCATTGAAAGCGATGCTCAATGAAGGTTATTTCCAGTTGGTTGGTGCTAACGGATTGTCCGCCAGATATTATTTTAGATTGGAATGAAAAGTGAAAGGGGACTAGGGGGTGAATATACTTATTTATGTTTTGTAAAGTGAATATACTTATTTATTTATGTATTTCTGTAACATATTTTATATAATATACTTATTTACTAGTATTTCATGTATATTACTTAAAGAATACTATTATTTATTTCTCGATAATAAATAAAAATCTAACAATGAAATACAAATGAATCTTAATTATCTACTATTTATAATGATTGAAACAATAGTCGCTATCTTTATATGCGGGCATTCGTTCATAGCCTTTCTTCTTTCCTGCAAATATTTTATAGGCGCTAATTAGTATAACAATGAAAGTAAAGTTTTTTTAATGAAATAAACCTAAATTATAGCCAAATAAACTGTCATTTTTGTGGCCACATTCTTGCATTCCTTCTAAACTTATGCTAGAAATTGAGTATGGATTGAATGATCGGCTGGCATTTCACAATACTAGAAAATGCCACCACCCTCATCCTTCATTATATAACTAACTAACTGTCTTCGAGCTATCCCTATCCGACTTGAATTGGTTATTTCAAATGGCCCTTCACATTCAACAGAAATGCTTATGCATAGAGGCTTCAATTATAGCGTTATGCCTATAAGCAAATGACCGTGCATAGATTTGATTTAATAATTGCACGGATATGAATTTATTGTGATTGATGATTGTGCATTAACTTACGTTAAACGATTTCAGAAATATGAGTAATTTATTATCACGAACTCATAAAAAGTATTGGACGATATTGTTGTTAAATTTAGAATCGATTTTTTTAAATTTAATTTAAATAAGAATATGACTTATACGCTGTAATAATTTAAATAAAATTGTTGAAATTGTAAACGCAACTCACGTTGATTCCATACGAAGATGTTAAATGCATTTTGATTATTCGAATTCTTTACTTCAGAAGGTAATTCGATAGATTCTGATTTCTCAGATGTCAATCTATAAATTTTTATTCTCTTTGAAGCAATATGAATTGGAAAACTCTTTAATGAATATATTGCAGTATAATCTAAATTCTTTGATTCATAGATAATATAAACTTATACGTTCTTTGCATATTTTACATCAAGTAGAAAAGGTAGTGTAATGAATAGGAGCATGAAAATTTTATCACTATAGCGATCTTATCCTGGAAATTATAAGGGTATAAAACATCCTGGATATCATAAGTGACATAAAGGACATCCCTGATAGCGTAAAGACCTGGACAACATAAGGAAAAATAGAACATCCTGAGTTTCATAAAGAGCATAAAGAATATCTCCATTACAAAGAAATTTAACATAAAGGAACCGTTTCTATGATATTTTGAATGCATCTATTAGATAGGCATTTAGCGACACAATGAATAAAGCAATATTTTTTTCTCGCATTAATCATATTTGGAATATTTTAGCCGCAAGTTGATAAATATTTTCTTTAAAAGGCGACCCTTGAAAATCGAATATAATCTTCTTAGTTCATCGTTTCCTTCCATTTGTTCCTTCCAAACCGTGATCAGCAATGTTGAGAAATGCTTCTCAAGAAATATAATTTTTTACAGTCGGTTAAAGAAACGAATAATATTTGATTTCGACTGGAAATTCTGAGCAAAAAAAAAAAAAAAAAAATTGGACTTCTTCAACCGAACACTGCAAAAAGCCGCGAAATTGAAGCCGACAAGAGTCCATTTGGTCCATTTGATAGATAAATAGACTTTTTAGACGCTTTATAGTTGTTACGGGGAAAAAATTAGAACGTCTAAAGCGCTACAAGAGTAATGCCAAGAAATTGGGCATTCTAAATCAATAGGCATTTACAGGTGGTGGTCGGCATTTCGTCCGCTCGGAGAGTTGTACCCGTTTCTTCCAGTCATTGATATAACGAAATTCTCAAGTGGTTTGCACAACCGCCTAGACTATCGATATGCAAGCTCTACCTGGAGCTTCTCGTATTCTTTCCATTACATTAAACAACCTAAATATTATAGGCGTCTTATCTGCTTCAAATTCCGCGAATTTTTGGTAGGAATGGACGAGACTGTCATTCAGACTGTTTTTTAATCGAAAGTGTCTCTGATACGAAGTTGTCGTGAAAATGAAGGAAGAAGCATTATTCGGCCGAATCATTATGAGAGATATGACGAAGAAAGAAGTGAAGTCTCAACTCTCTTAAGTTTGCAACCATTTTGTCTTTCGATATATCCAAAGACGATGCATCTTTGTTCAACATGATTGAGAAAATATTTATTCAATGAAATCATTTCCAGGATTTTAGACGATTGAGTTCAGCAATGAACATATTAGTTGCTTCTCGTTTCCGCTTTGAAAAAAATAATAAAAGATGAAATCTTCGAATATGACATTTTTTTGGAATTTTTTTTTAGCACTTTACATTATTAAAAGTTTGGATCCTTTATTTTTTTTTAAAGCGAATTCCTCAAAATTAATTCCCTCTTTTTTTTAAAAAGTTTTCTCAACTTCTTCTTTTTTCGCTGCAAAAATTAAGCTTTCAAACGTTTTCAATATTATATGATTACTTCGAAGAATTCCAAATTTGAATTGAAATTTCATCACAAACCTCAAATCGCCATCATATACGTCTAAATCAGATAACTCCGGTGATCTGCAAAAAAGATATAGATGCAGCGTGAATAGCAATTTTTTTTTCCTTGGTGACAGTCGATTTTCCTTAGTGACAGCCGATTGGAAATAAGCAAAAGTAGGAGTGAAAGATTGCACATGTGTGATCAAATAGTGACGAAGATTTGAGACAGGACACACATGTGGATCTTTGCCGCCATCTGACGTTATCTGAGGCTCGCACTTAATTTTCTAGAGTGAATGGGCAACGTATCATAGCGTAGTGATCAAGCCAAGTAGCCATTCCCGTTTAACTTTGAGCTAAAACTGACTTCCCGGGTATATTTATTGATTTATTGGGAATTTAAACCGTGGAGAGTATACCTGTTCAAATATTGAACATAAAGGCCGCAATTATTGCTATGAAAATTTTGTGTTGAGGCAGGTCTTTTTCGTTGGGGATTCTGAGGCAAAAGATCAGATTGTGCTGTCCCCGAAATTATGACTTTTTTCTCTCGCTTATCGACCTCAAGAACCATCGACTCAACCCCGACTCAGTTCATCGGTTGTCATCTACTTGAAGATACCTATAGAAGGAGTGAAAAAACTTTCTGATGAAAAAAAAAATCGATTTTCCTTTTTTATATATATTCTAATTTGTTTTTATTTTCTCGAAAAATTTGCAAATTTTTTTATATGCTGTAAAAATTTTATAAAATGCTTTATCACGATAAAGCATTTTATGAGTACAATTTAACTATTAAATTACTAGTTTACTGCTGAGGATTTTTCATTAAGAGCGGTCCGAATACACTGACTAATAAAAAGTGAGACCTTTATTGTCTGAGTTTGACAAATATTCTAGACGTATTTATTGACAATAATTGGCCAAAATTTGTGCCATATTCAAGGCGAACATTTCAAAAATATGGCTATTTAAGGACAAACTTGGCCGTTCGAATAGTTGGCGATTGTGCTGTATTGATGCCACAATTGTCATGTGAAGATGATTCTATAGCTGTGTTTATAGATTGTGATTCACGTGAATCCTTAATACCGATCAATTACGATTGATTAATTCAAAAATTAAATATTCATTAAATAGTTTTAATTATAAGAATTTTTCGATTTTATAAAAATTTCTATTATATGAAACATATTTTTCCTTTATTGCTAAAGCGATTCTTTAGTAATTTCCATAATTAAACCAAAATATTTGCACTGAACAATCATAGCAAAAAATAAGTGAGATTATTTCAGTTGAATTTGTACTAATAATAAAATATCATCAAAAGTTTCATTTGACAAAGCCTAAGTACAAGTTTGTCTAGAAATACCTTATCAAGATTTCATACCGTTTATTAATAACCGCTTTTTTTTTCTATGTCAGTCACTTTAACCTCCATACGGTTTCTATACATTTCGAAAATATGGTCATTTAATACCTATATGGTTTCTAAACCTGTCATATTACACTTAGTCCAATGTAAGACACCTATACCATTCATAGATGGTATTAAGTATACATCAAATCGAAGAAACCGAATATAAAGTTGCAATATAGTACGGTAGAGTAATGGACACTTTTAGCGGTAAATTGCGCAACAGTACAATCAACTCAAAATATGGTATTTTGATAAGAGAGCGCAGAATCTCAGTTGGTCAAGTGGTCAGTTTCAAGCATTTTTTGGAGCATCTCGATTGCTACAACAAACGATGAATGACGTTCACATCCTGTTAAGAGACAAAATACGATTGTCGTATAATTCTGATGAAGTTATAAATTTTAACTATAAACAGGTAAATATTAAACGAAGAGGTGTAAAAGAATATAATATTTAACCGTAAGGTATAAAAGAAGGTAAATATTAAACCGCAAGCTGTAAGTCGATGCTAAAATATGAGCTGTCTTTTTGACAAGGACGAGATTCTTTATCGGCTTTCTCCATTTCAAGTTGTTTCTTTAGTAGTTCTGCGATGAGACTACGTTGTGGAGGCATCTAAGAATAATTCTCTATGAGATGAATGGAAATTTGCCATTTCAATAAAATAAAGAAAACAACAATATGCAATAAATCGTCCATGTCAGGTTTTATTCTCGGAAATTGAAAATCAATTTGAAATGAAATTAAAGAAGCCATAATAAACATATTTATGAATATTAAATCTTTGTATCCATTCTAGTGGAATCTAAATATTACATTAAAGCTTGAAAATAATATTTATATATTTTAGGGCTCCAGACCTATAATATTAGCATATCTTCAATGTGGGTTTATGTTCGAGAAATAAAAGGAAATGATTGTATATTCGAACGGAAATTGCTGAGACGATGCATGTTAGGGGTTCTTCAGAGACACAATATTAATCATTTTATATATCTTCAAATCTTGGGCAATTTTCCGGGCATAACGATCAAAAGTTAAACAAATTATTTCATTTTTTTTCGCCACTTTATCACGATAAACAAAATTTAGAATGTCGCTTCTTATATATATATATATATATATATATATATATATATATATATATATATATATATATATATATATATATATATATATATATATATATATATATATATATATATATATATATATATATATATATATATATATATATATATATATATATATATATATATATATATATATATATATATATATATATATATAGAACCTTATAGATGAAATATTCTCAAAGCAATAAAAATTATTCATTTTTCTTTTTTATAAATTAAAAAAATTTGAAAGGCTTTGTTTTTTTTAGACGATTGCTACGAGAAAAAGATGCATAAATTAAAAAAAAAACTTACGTAAATATATTTCTTTAAGCGTCCCTTCGATTGATTTTTCACCTCATTTGAATTCATTTTCTTATTGCCACTTGAGATTGACTACTCTGCAATAAAGAGACAGTAAAGTAATACGGGACCATCATTTCAAGGATCTAAAAGAAAACATCCTTGTGATCTTATCAAATATTCCTTTGCTCAATTTCCGTTACGAATGATAACGTGATATTATATGAAAAATTTCGTTTACAAATTTATAAATCAATATATTTATTGGTATTTTTTGTGCGTTAAAAATATCTGAAAAATTCTAAAAGAGTTTCTTTTATTTTTTTATGATTCTCTTTTTATTTGAATTAAATAGTATTCCTCTTCAAAGTTTTTTTTTTCTTAATTTTTTAATTTCATTTCTTAATTTTTAATTTTAATTCACTAATTGGTCAAAATTAAATTTCATATATTTTTGAATGAAATATGATCTGAAGCAATTCTATGGCTACATTTAGTTCACAATTTTTCGATTTGATCATACGAACAATTCTTGGAACATGGATGTTAAAGGACACACAATTTAAATGGATTAACGAGGAAATAAATAACCCACCAAGCGATCAGCGGATGAGACATTCGACTGATTAAGTTGTTTTTCGGTACATTCAAACAATATAATCTCAAAACATCTATGTCGTTTTGATGAAACAATTAAAATTATCCTTCATTATATGCAAATTTCTCATCGTTGTATGCAAATTTCCGACAGAGATGAAAAAAATATAGGTTTTCAGAGAATGTAATGTTATGATTAAGAAATATGAGGAGAGGAAAGTAGACAAATTTGCGATATCCGTACAGTATTACACTAAAATACCTTCTTTCCTTTTTTTCCATGGCGTGTTGTTTACCGTTCTTTTTTTTTTCAATGGTTACTTGACATTCCTGGTCACGTAGCGGTCATTTGGTCATAAAATTGGAGCAAAAGACTGCCTAAAGGGTATCGCTAGTATATGGACAATGGATATCGACAAGTATGGCAACATTATGAAGCATACATATATAGTTCTATATGAAGATTATTTTATTGTCGCTTCAGAGTAAAAACAACAAACACTGTTTTTCTCAACAATTAGCATATCATTTTATTTTTATTCGAGTTCATTCCCCATATTTGATTATAAGATTTGATTACTTCAACTTATCAGATAATTATACGATCAAAAATTAAATCATTTTGGGAATTATAAGATCATTTGGGAATTATAAGATTTGATTATATCAGATAATCGTAGTAAATTAATGAGTTTTATTGTTATCAATAGAAATTACAATTATAAAATATTATCATTATTATTTAGAGATTAAAATAATTCTATCAATAATCGTATAATTTAAATAAAATATTTTAATTATTTTCAATTTACTTTTAATGGATAAAATATTTTGAAAAATTTAAAAATTTCAATTTAATTTAATTTAAAAAAAAAGAGTTTTCGAATTATATACATTGAAGAAAAAAATTCACAATTATTGTAATTGAAAAACTTATTGTTGAAACTTTGCTTATAAAGTTTTATTAATACACATAATTCTTAACTATTATTAGATTATTAGGATAAAATGAGATATTTTCTATTTTGAGATTATTTTAGAAATGAGAAACCATTAGAGAGTGATAATCGTTGATATTTTTTAAAAAAAATCTATTTTCGAGTAAGTTTTGAGGCGTTGATGTCTATTGATAGGGAGCGGAGGTGGGGGGGAGGGGTAATGCTTAATGGTAATTGAATGTTTAATGAAAGCGCAAGAAAAGGCAAATAAATAAAATCGAAGCCAAGTTACAAATCTCTAAGGAATTTATTCTTTTGATACGAGCACGCATAAAAAGTTAGTGCAAAAACGAGGAAAACCAATTGAATAAAGTAAAGAAATGAGTTTTAAAAAGAGATAAATGTTCTCGTACTCAACGTTAAGATATAGCCAGCCGATTGTCGATTAAGCAGCCGATATTTGTTTATGTATATCTGCTAACTTCGAAAATATATTAAACTTGTGCATCTTTGAAATGCCACCTTTTTACAGGTTCAACCGTAAATATTACCTTCCGGGCTGTTGTCAACGGCCGGATACCTTTATAATATCATTCCTGTATAGTGTAAAGTACGTGCATCTTGCGTTTATTTCCAGGTATATTTAGCTTCTGCTCGTTTTTTTCTGTGGCTGATTTAGAATTGCTTTTCATTTACCTTTACTAAGGAATTTTTTTCGTTTTGAATGATTATGGAATGAATGCAAAGAATCTGTCAATGACATTCTAACCTTAGTTAAAATTAATTTACCTATAAGTTCTAAACTAGTATTTCTTGCATAGGAGCACAATAACAAGAATATATAGCGAGCGAAATGATAGAGAGAAAATGACAGAATGTTTCGGCGAAAATATGCTGATAGGAGGCAATAATTGGTAGAGATGCGATGATTTGCGCATCACAGGCGAGTACAGCCACAGAGACCATATGGAGATAAATCATTTGACGAAAATATCACACACGGTTGTGTTATCTATAACACGTTCTATATCGATGGCAACCGTCACTCATAAAATTCGCCCATTAGATGGTATAAAGGTTGTCGAATTGGCCGGTTTAGCGCCTGCACCACTCTGTGGACTTATACTCGCTGATTTTGGTGCTGATGTTACAGTTGTTGAAAAGCCCATTGAGGTTGGTTTTTTTTTTCAGTTCGTTACATGTATATATTTCTTCAGTTGTTGTTTTTTTTTTCGGTTATTTCTTTCACTTTTTTTTTCACCAATGTTTTTTCAATTTCCAATAGGTTTTTTTTTCAAGAATTTTTGATTATGTCAATTGTTTTTTTTTTCAGTTATATTCAATGAGATTCAATAAAAGTCCAACTTTATTTAATAAATGCGTCGAAAAAGAAACGAGCGTAATTTTTTGTCGATTGATAGCATTCGAATGTTTGTGATTTCGAGTTTACAACTGAATTCTTTAGATGTTATTGATTGATTATAGGAAAAAATATATGAACTATCAAATTTGTTTCTGATATTGTTCTTCGTAGTTATGGCTAAATATCAATGCTGTTGAGAAGGTCACATCGTGATTCAAACAAGACGCTGTGGCGGTTGTGATTGGCTTAACTCATTTCATTGAAGGTCTAGATTATACCTGTCGTTAGCCGATTACATCTTTTATTATAAGTGATGAGGTAGTCTTTGCCAAGAGAGTTGTTTAATCGTTTATCAACTCTTTAGGAATTTTAGGATGAAGGTATTGTTGGATTTGGTCAACGCCTTACGAGAGGAAAGAAGAGAATATCGGTGAACCTAAAAAGTGAAAATGGATTGAAATATATTCGAGATATTTGCCTTGTTGCCGATGTACTTCTTGATCCATTTCGACCAGGAGTACTCGAGAAACTTGGACTTGATCCTGTTGAATTGATCAAAGTAAATCATCATTTTTCTATTATCAGCAATAATTTAAGAAGGAAAAAAAAAAAATTTTATTTCAATTTTTGAAATTTTCTTTTGAAATAAAATTTTCGTGGAAAATATCCAACTTTAAGAATATTTTATCAAAATATTCCAACTTCGGCATTGTTACTTTGCCATTTTTTAAAAAAATTTTTCTCAACTCCAGAAATTTAATTTTTTTTCTATTTTCTTCATTGAAATTAACTTATAAGAGAAACGTTCTTTTCTATGAAATAATATTATAATGAGAGTAAATTTAAATAAATAAAAATAAAAATTCAAATGAACGATGAAAATAAATGAAATGAAGGTAAAATTTTTTATAGTTTGAAAAGAAGCTTTATATGATGATTTGCTAGAAGTTGGCGGAAATATATCCAGAGGAAATTTGCCTGAATGAGGGTTTTTTTTTTTGCAAGAAAACTTTATTTCAATTGCAAATTTTTACATATCATTCACGGAGAGGAATTTCTTCGAAGTTTCTCGACTAGAAAATGCTAAGAAAAAAGGAATGGAAGATCTTAAATTGACCCGAAATAATTCCCACATCCTAAAATATTTACCCAATAGAAGCACTTAGAGATATTTTATTGCAGCATAATAAAGGTCTAATTGTGGCACGAATCACCGGTTTTGGTCAAACAGGAGAGCTATCACAAATGCCTTCACATGATATCAATTATGTGTCGATGAGTGGTAAGGCTTAATAAATTTTTTTCGTCTTACATATTTAATAGGTAAATTCGATCGATTTTATTTGAGAATTTTCACATTTTAGTACTATAAAGCTTTGTTAACTTTTTATATTACTATCATAGATGTCGAAAAAATAGAATATAAATTAATATCGGAAATGAAAGATTGCATACAATAAGCCTTTCACTGATTTCTTACTAATAAATAAAAACAGGTAAAAACAAATAAATAGGTAAAAATTTAGCATTGTTCGATTTATTCAATGGAAATTCAAATATAGCATATCAATGAAGTAGATCATTTATGAACAGTAGTCGAAAAAGTTGCTATAAAAATCCACAATGATCGTCTATCACCTTTGCGATTCACACTTTCATATCCACATTAATAAATGCATGAACAACTTTGTCATGTATATTTCAATGAAAAATAAAGGATTCATCGATGAATTTATATATAGATGAGGAAAAACTAAACGTTTCATAAGTAGCGCAAGCGTAATATTTGATATACTTTAATAAATCGTTCTCGAATTTTTCTACTATTTCATTGAGGATTATTTTATTTTTTTTTCTTTTCAAATTGAGGATTACTACCAACAATTGCTGGTAATTCAATTCAACGTACCCCTTTTTGGCCACCAGCAAATCTTCTCGCCGATTTTGCCGGTGGTAGTCTTACTGCCGCATTTGGTATACTGTTAGCATTATATCAAAGGACGCATAATGGTGAGTGTACCAATGTTTTTATTTACTAGAACAAAAATTGCGATAATAGTGTTTTGTATGGGTGGACATTCAAATCATGATCCAAGTGATGCTAATATCCAGAGACTATATTAGAAGGCATCCAGGATTCATATATGGATTTCCTTAGGTAGATTACTTCCTCAAATGCAACACTGATATTCGATAACACTAATTTACCTTAAAATATGAAAAATTGAAAAACATTACCTTTTACTTAAAATATAACAGCATAATTTTATCATAATAGACTTTTGATTACTGAATTTTACCATAATGGTTGTTTCTTATCCAAGAATGCTTTCTTACCCAAGTATAATCATATTAGATTTCAAAAATTGTTGAAAATATTCGTTTTAGGAGGTGAAGGAGGTATTATCGACGTGAGTATGGTTGAGGGACTTACCTATTTGGGAAGCTTTCTAGCGATGTATCAAGATGTTGCTCACCTTTGGCGAGAAAAATACGCTGTCTTTTCTGGGGATTGTCCCGTTTACAGGTTATTTAAATATACTTCGCTATGCAATATTGCTCATATTAAATTTTCTTCTTAATTTCTCCTTGTGAATTTATTTTCCAAAATATCATATTTATTCGCATGTATGTGTATGTCTGTGTCTGCCTCTGTGTCTGCGTCCGTGTCTGTCTTTCCAGTTCTTCCAGTCCTAGGATCGGTGAAGTTGCGTTGCAAAATTTCGCGCATAAAATGTTTACCATAGGATGACCTTCCATCCAATAGTTCGAGCTGATCAATCATTTATAGATATCTAAGGATGTCAAAAAATTTGCAGAAATTTCACACTGTCTTACTTTTCAATTCATGTCATTTTTGTTGAAGAAGAGTGAATTTTTCCTGGACAATTTATATAAGCGGTCGGACTAGGCTTTTTTTCATGTATTCCACTTTTGTTGGTAATTTATGAAAGCGGCCGGCCAAATGAGGAGGATGCAATTTTATGGCTTTCTTGTTCATTTGTTATGTAACCCGATCGACATAACTTGAAAATCGTATTTCTATATTAAAGCAGATTTCATTCGGCGGTTATTAATTAAGACAATTAGAAATTATCCTATCAACTAAACGAATTTGCATATTTAATGCGATACAAATGAACGATCATTTAATAAATATTCTCTATCGTTTTTAATCGAATTCCACTAAATTTGAAAATTATTATATCTTTTCTTTTTCATTGTTTTTTTTTCTCATCACATAGACTAATTGAATTCTCAATTAAGGACATATAAAACAGCCGATGAGAAATTTATTGCAGTTGGCGCTTTAGAGAGTAAATTTCGTTTACAATTCTTTAAAGGTAACGATTTCATTTATTCGTTCTAATTTTATCAAAAAGAATTTTAGTTATATATATTATTGAAAATTTGAATTTTTACTACAGAAAAATATTTGAATTTTTTTTTTCTTATTTTATAGTGTTTATTAAAAAAAATTTACATATCGATATTAGTGAATTAAAAATTGTTTAAATTTGAATATCAGAAATTTTTTTATTAAAATATATATTTAGATCATTGTATTGTGTCTCGTCTATTTTTGCATTGTTTAATTAAACTAGCCCCCCCCAAAAAAAGTTTGTACCTTAGGTTTAAAGGTCTTTAAGCTGTTTCAATAATTTGCATATCTTCGATCGTTATTTGATGTTTAAGAATTGTTTTGATGATTTTTTTTTCGTTGGTTACATTGACACTGAAGGTGAAAATTTTTATTCATAAGAATTAATAAAATTATAATGAATTTCGACAGCATTAAATTTGGAAGAAGAGAGACTTGACGATCTTCTATCAAATCCACAAGAATTGATCGACGAATTGGAGAGAATATTCAAAATGAAGACAAGAGACGAATGGATTCAATTGTTCAAAGGTTATTTTTGCAACGCTTTATTTCCAATAATCAAAAATTTAATCTCTCACTTAATGTCATGATGTTTCTTTCGATATCAATTTCTTCAACTATCGCAGTAATCGAATGTTCTCGCAGAACTCTTTCATTCTTTCTCCACTTTTATAATTCACCATATATATATATATATATATATATATATATATATATATATATATATATATATATATATATATATATATATATATATATATATATATATATATATATATATATATATATATATATATAGGATTAGAAATGCTTATGATTTTTGTTTCATTGTATTATCATCAACAATTAAGAAGAAATGTCGAGGTAATATTGGCAGGTATTGAAGCATGTGTTACACCTGTGCTAGAGATGAATGAAGTGGGTGATGTGGAACATTTTAATCAACGAAAATGTTTCGAACGAAATGGTGATAAATGGATTCCGCAACCGGCACCACGAATCTATACTGCTGACGAATTTGCTTTAATTCGTAATAATGATAAATCGAAACTTTAGCATTATTTTGATCTATCGTCAAATAATGCTTTTTTTTATTTGTTATATAATCATATTGTATGTTTATTATTGTCTTATATAACTCATTGAAAAATATCGAAATGCAACGAATTTTCATTTATTAGCCTTAGAATTGAACAAAATGTTATAGAGAAATTGAAAAATTTTATACCTTGAACAGGTAATATTGCAGGTAACTCGTAGAATATTTCAAAAATCTCTCTAGAATTTATTGGAATGTTAAAATTGTGCCGGAATCTTTAATCTAATGGATTTTAAAAAATGCAGTTCGCATATGAATTTTAAATATTTGTTCACTGAAGAATCAAAAATTGGAAGGATTTTGTTTAGCGCCGTTCGAATTCATTCTCAGTAGCATTGATATTACCTGTTACACCTTTAATAATGCTCTAATATCTTATAGAAAATAGTTTTATTTGAAGTTTTACGTTGCTTCTATGTTGAATCGAATGAAATTTTTGTATGATATTTTATAGTGAAACTTGTGCGATACTGTTTAGACTATTGCTTGACCAATGACCAATGACCAATGACCAGTGGCCAATTACTTTTTGAGCTTTTTGACCATGATCAAAAATAACCGAAATATACTTTCAAATCCTTTTGATATTGGATCCGTTAAATTGTTTTTGATCACAAATGATCAAAATCCGTTGACTTTGTATAGATGGCTGTTCATCTTTTTATGCTTAAACTGTTACGTGCCATATTGCAAGCCCGACGGGCAGCTGCTGCGAAAAGTACATCACGAGACGCATTCCCGATCACTGTTCAAATCGACGAACACGGCTCTCACGCTTTAGGTGCCACTAAACTTCAAGTAGCGCTTAGCCTCAGGTCATTGAGTCTTGACTTCCACTAACACTTCTTTCCTGAAATTGATTTACTTTAGAAAATTCATGCTTACGTGATGATATGAATCTACTATTGAAAATGGCTTGCATCTTTTTTATTATTTTAAATTATATAATTAGCTTTTCACTTCTTTTTCATTTCGTTGTATTTAATTTTTTGTCTTTTGCATATTGCATATTATTTTGCCCACTTTTTTTATATTTGTGAATGTTTTGAAATATTTTCTTTTCACAGATTTTCTCGATGATATAATTAAATGATAATGAAATTTGCTGTATAAACTTATTATCTATGCATAAAATGATCCATTCTTAGAGATATATAAAATAACTAGTATGATTATAACAAAACTAGCAGATCGTTTGACTAGTTAGTTAGTGAAGATCTTTTGCTTTCGAAAGTTTGCTGCAATTGTGCTGTACAGGTGTTAACAGAAAGCAATGATCATTAAACGAGGAAATTAAATTGAAGGTAAACAACGTGGAAGCTTGAGCAACAAAGATTAGCGAGGACGTGAAAAAAGGAGATATTATGTTAGACCTTTCATACGAATCGAGGTCATAATTCAAGAAAATCTTGTCAAATTTTTTAAAGACATTTGCAACTTGTGTGGTTTCATTCGTGAGTATAGGGTATTTTTTAGTGCAAAAAATTGTTTCTATGCACCTTTGTAAGATTGAATCGTTGGGTGATTACAGTAAGCCGTCTGTGCGCACATACATGTTTGCGTGTCTGTCTGTGCGTCTATTTATTAATAACAATACGGGATTTCTAGAAACGGAAGTTATAAAATTTAGAGGCTATAGCCCCCACATTAATATATTTACCTCGAGAGAAATTGGCACATTAAAATATACCGAAAATTTTGCATGCAATTTGCATATTTTCATTTCACAACCCTCGAATCACAAATAAAAACACTTATATAAAAGATCTGTGCGGAAAATTTGATCGGTTAAAATATGAGGGGAATTGATTGCTGTGAATGTTTTATTTTCTTTTGATAATTGATGATAGTTTGTTAATTGAGCAAGAGTGTGCATCGTATGATCTCATCTATCAGGCTATATTATTCATTCATTTTGTATATTTATCCCGAAATATTTACAATACTATGCTTAATAACGAGATTATAACCCCGTTTTTGATTGAGTTTTTAGGTTCAGGTGGTGTTTTTTTAAATGGCAGCGCATTGTACAAGGCGAGTTGTCTCGCAATTGCTTCTACTAGCGAAAAGATCGGCTTCTGGATCTAAATCTGAAGCTATCTCTGGAGCAAGTTCAGGAGCTACTTCAAAGCCAACAAATAAAAAACAACGTCCACTCGAAGGGATAAAAGTGATTGAGCTGAACGGCCTTCCAGCGATTCCGGCAGCTGTTGCTGCTGTACCGTTTTGTGGATTGGTCTTAGCCGATTTCGGAGCTGATGTAACCGTCGTTAAGATGGTAATCAAAGAACATAATGTTTGTGGGAAAATCTCTAAACATTGCACTTGAGCTCGGGTTAATGTTTGAATATATAATAGAGTTTGTGAACTTTGTCGTTTGAACTCGAGCTCGAGTTACCTCAATACTCGAACTTTTCTACATTCTCGAATGGCTGCTAAAATTTTTGGAACTTTCACAGTGATGAGCACATTCAGTGGAATATTTGGCGAACGTATTTGAAATATAATAGAGGAATTTTTTTTTTAAACGCAAAATTTGAGCAAATAACTGATCTAAGAGTATAAACTTTTTCGAAAGAACGTCAAGAATTGTAACATATTTCAATTCAAGAACATTTAAGAAGCAATATTTTAGACAAAAACATCCTTATCGTCGCATAAATTTCGACATTTTTATTGAAATATTTTGGCATTTTGCCAATCACTAATTTTTATTTTACGTTGAAAAATATTTATTGAATTAATGTGTAGTTTTATATATCCGTTAGAAAACAATAAAAGTAGCGAAATTATCTTTTTTTTTGTGTTCTATTATCTTGAATTTTTAAATTTTATACTTTTCAATTATTATATTTACTAAATTCTTTAAAAAAAAATTCTAGGCTGAAGGTGAATTATTGGAATATCGCTTAATTCGAGGAAAGAAAATCAACGTATTAAATTTGAAAACCTCACAAGGTTTAAAAAAGGTGCGAGAAATGTGCCTTAAAAGTGATGTTCTCCTCGATCCATATCGACCGGGAGTGATCGAAAAAGCTGGTCTTGATCCAGTTCAATTACTCAAGGTATACCATTGGTTATTCCTTCTAGAAATCTCGTTAAGAACTTTACTAACTGTCAACTAATTGACAAATAGCTGTCACCTAACTTCGAATCAAACTACGGTTTAGTTTATCACTATATATGATGGTCGGTCAAGCAACAAATTATAGCGTATGAAAGTGCTCTTAGTATATTATTAAATTATGAATGAAATATATTTATAGGATTTATTCTTTTCTATTTGTTAATCGTTTTTTAGCATTTTCATTAAATAAAATTCATATTGAAATGCAATTTTTAAGGAGAACGAAAAATTGATCGTAGCGAGAATAACGGGTTTTGGACAAACAGGTGAATTAGCACATAGAGCTGGTCGTGAACTTAATTATGTCTCAATGACTGGTAAAGATTTTCAATTCGTTTTATTTTTCATTGCTTACAATTTTTCTTTTTCTTTTTTTTTTCTTCAAAAATAATAATTTATAATCTCATTGAAATTAATTAAAATTCAGCAGGTAATTGAAAAAATTTGAGGGGAAAATTTTAGAGAATTACCTATTGATGTATCGCTTTCAAAGTTACTCACATATTAAGGAGATAACTTATTAAGGAATTGATTACCGCGTAGTATTGAATAAAAGTTGATATTTTAAGTAACAAGTACTTCAGTTCTAAATTATATGATGTATTTCAATTGTAGTTTATTATAGTTTCAGTTGGACTTTATTATTAAATCTGATATGTGTTTGGTATGGCAAAATTTTTTTTAATATGCAAATTTCAGCAGAATATGAGTAACATAAGAGTAATAAAGATAATTGTTTTGCATTAAACAATGCTATTAATATGATGCGAAATATTTCTTATAGGCTAAATTTATATCCCCTCAATTTTCACTTATTTTTTAAAAATATTTAAAATTCTACATATAATTTTTCCTAGATTTTTTAAAAATAAATATCATTTTATTGCACTGAAACAAAAAATCATTAATGCAAGAGAAAATCTCATTGAGATTTCAAAAAAAAAGTCATACCATAAGAAAATTTATTTAAAAAAGAGGACATAAGAGCGATAATAAAACTTATTCGGAAGTAATCGAAATTATAAAAATAATGGTGAAGTCACTAACATTACTCGTTATTGTGACCTCCAATAGGAGGTAAAATACTGTCTTATTTATTCGATATTTCTTAAATGATAGTAGAATATAATGAAATAATTGAGGAATTTTTTAAAAATTTTGCAGGATTAATGCCTACAATGGTGGGTCATTCAGCGGCACGTTTCCCATATTGGGTACCTGCAAATATCCTCGCCGGTTTTGCTGGAGGAAGTATGATAGGCGCTTTTGGGATTTTAGCTGCCCTCTTACAAAGGCAACTTAACGGTATGTTATGGAAATAAAAAAATCAAAAACTAAATTATTTATTAAGTGGAATTATTTGTTATTTTTTTGAGTTTTAAATAAAATTCAAGTTATTACTTTCATTTATAAATTTATATAGACTTTGATATGCTATGACTCGATGGTGTTACAATTTCAACTGTATTCTCAACGTATATTTATCGAAGGGAAAAAAATTAGAGGAGAAATTTTCTTATCGTTTTTTTTTTTGAGGAGAAATAAATAAAAAATATTTTTAATCATCATCCAATATTGGAAATTTATAAGTCAGCAGTATATATTTAAAGAAAAGTTTAATTTCTTATAGAAGTCATTGTTTATTTTATCAATGCGTCAATATGTTAAACGAAACTTTTTTTTTACATCCATTCATTGATAGAACTCAATCAGATTGATCTCAGATAATTCCATCTGGAGGAAGCCAATAGAATGTATGGAAAAAAAAACTAGCATCTGGCTAAGCGTTGAAAAAATTTTCAGGCGGAAAAGGTTCAATTATAGACACAAGTATGGTAGAAGGTCTTGCTTATTTGAGTAGCTTCATCACAATGTATAAAGATATCGATAATATATGGAATAAGCAATACGCTTGGTTCTCCGGTGATTGTCCTGTTTATCGGTTCGTTTTTTGGCTTTCAGCCAAAAAATTTTTTTTTGAAATTTTTATATTATTATCAATCAAATTTATTTTTATATCTAAATTTTCATGACAGAAAAAAAAAACGCTGCCATATTTTAAAATTTTTCAACTCGATAGACAAAAATTAAAATATTTTGAGTTAAATTTAAAAAATTTTTTAAAAAATTCATAGCCTTATCGTACAATCGCCTACGATAAAATTATAAATCTTTTTGAAATTCTTATTATTTTTCCATATAAATTAATGCTTTATTATGAATTGGATTAAAATTTTGATCAATTAAAAAAAAAAGGGGAAATTTTCACGTCGTATTTAAAATCAATAAGTGAAAAAATTTTTTTCAGTTGCTATGAGACCGCTGATGGCAAATATATGGCGGTTGCCGCATTGGAAAGGAAATTTAGCGCTATTCTTCTAAAGAGTTTGTGGATTTATTGTTGAAATAATTGTACTTCAATTCCTGTCCTTTAATTTATTAATCTACCATGTGGTACTTCGTGCGCCAATATAAATATATCAAATGGTCAATGAAACGTAAAATTACGGAAATTTAAATTGGTCCGATGGGATTCATAAGGGGTGGTGGGAGAGGGGGGTGTGTAGTGAGGTTTTACTTCTACAGCAGTGGTGAGCGGTCCCCACTGCTATCTATAAGGCTCGAGATCGATTCGGTGATGTTGATTTACTTCCACATTATTCTATAATCTCGCTATATACATGCATATTATCGAATAAAAAAATTCATTCAAATGTCACTTGAATTTTTGAACAACGACGTTAACATGTCGAAATTTGAGTCCTCACTCCGTGTCTCTCTTTCCTTGTATTTCCCTCCCCCTCTCCCTCCTTCCCCTCCCCCCCCCCCCCCACCATCTTTGATGAACCTTTTCAGCGACAATGATTGCCATTTATTAGAAATGAAATTTTTCACGCAAAAAAATTTTTAGCTCTTAATCTAGAAGGACGTCTAAGTGATATATGGTCAAAACCTGAAGAGGTGACCAAGGAAATGGAAGCGGTCTTCAAGTCGAAAACAAGAAGAGAATGGGCACGGATATTTAGAGGTAAATTCCACTCTTTATGTTTAACAAACAAATTATTGGATACGGATACTCTTTATAATATTCAAATTTTTATGTTTTATAAACAAATTATTATTTTATGTCTCTAATCGAGTGTTTTCGTTTTTTGCAGTTTTTCAAGCTCACTTCCTTAAAGCAAGTTTGCAAAAACAATACTGTATCTGTCTGTGTTTGTCTGCCCGATAAGTTCAATTCGGAGACCATTCAAGTTCGAAGTCGTGTATTTCTTTGGCTATGATATATGCCCATAGGCCAATCTCTTACATCATATTTGGCGCTGATCCATTAAACGATTGAACAAATAAAAAAATTAGGCGTTTATTTTACACTAGTCGGATCACAGTAAGGAGTCGTTAAGAGGGGAATTGCGAAAGACGACGGGGAGGTGGGATTATATCAACAAAAATACGATAGCATTATTCCTCATATTTTAGTATTTTGTGTAAAACTATTTATGAAACCGTTTAGTTAGACCGTAAAGTGTTGATATATTTGGTGCGATTATGCACTTATATTGGAAAATCTACCGTTCGAAAGAGTGAATTCAAATTGTACTCTTTCACAATTCAATTAGGAAGTCTTATATATTATTTGTTTTTAAATAATAACAGCCTCATAATATTTGCATAAAATACTACCAGCAGATAATATTACATTGATGTGATTAACAAATATGCAATCTAGGCTTCATTTTATTAATTTATAAATTTGCATAATGAGCATCGTCTAATCGGAATGCGATTGAAGGTGTTGACGCATGTGTGACGCCAGTAATTGAAATGCCGGAAATTGGCCGTGTAAGACATCATCAACAAAGAGAAGCATTCGAGCGACAAGACCAAAAGTTTGTACCACAACCTGCACCAAGGATATATACACGTGAAGAATATGAAGCGATTCTCAATGATATTGAGTCGAAAATATGATCTGATATTAATAATAATAATAATAGTAATAACAATAATAATATTAAATAGTAATTAAATGTTTTATTTTTTATAAAATTAATAAATGAAAATATTTATAAAATTTTTATGTGATTGCACCACAAAAAAAAAAGAATTTGTTTTTTTTTTTCTTCAAAAGGTTACCTGGACAATTAGTTCCTTATTGGAGGTGCATTATAATCATATTTTCAAATCTTCATCCTTTCTCCTTCTTCCATAGTGTAATGTTGAAAGCGGAAAATTTCATTGCATGAATTAACTCATACTTGTGCACTTTTACTTTCATTTTACTTTACATTTATTCATAAATTTTTTTACTTTTATGCTATCAACTGTATAAATATTGCTCTAAATAAAGCAAGCGATTATGTGCTTATCGGCGTTTTATTCAGTTGCTTTTGTTTCACCTTATAAATTGAAATAATATTGGCAATCAAATCCACTTAATAGACTCATCAAAATGTTTGTTTTTTTCATTTACACATTAAAACTTTCAGTGCAAAAATAATTAACGTTATGTATTCAAAAATAAATTTCTCACACTAATTTACATATTTGTACGATATCTACATATATTCCACTCTTAAACGTTAAAAAGTCGATGTTAGCTAAGAAGTCGGCAAGCACGATATTCATAGAATTTCACAGGTGTAGGTGCGATTTCATAGGTCTAAACTCCGCCCTTCATTTATATCATTTTAGCAAACGTATATTTCTAGCTTCCCATTAGCTAAATGCTGAACCGAGAGGAAAGCAATTATTTAGCTAAATGATAGTTGGAAATATCTCTTATATTAAATCTATGAGTTATAAATTATGTTCTATCGATTGGGTATATATTCGTTAAATTGGTGGATCATTTTCTCTCACCTTCAGGTAATACCATCGACATAAGGTACCTTTGAATACCTGTATTGAATATCATTAAAATAATTTAAGAAAAAAAAGGTTGGTGCAAAAAAAAAAACAGCAACAAGGCAATTGTTGAGTTTCTTTTTTTTTGGGGGGAGCGCTTCTTTTATATTTAAGCAATCAATTTATCGTTTGAAGATTCTATTTGAGAAGTAAACGTTTTTGGCACTAATTATTTATTACCTGTAATTGATACCTGTTGAAATATCATTACCTTCAACAGGTATCAATTACAGGTAAGTAAATTATTGTTAAGAGTAAACTAAACGATGTAAAATTTCCGAATGGAAATTCGAAATATGGAAAAATTTTTATACGTCAAATAAAAAAAATATATTATTGAATAAATTTTAAAAAAAAATTTTTTTTTTGCAGAAAAATTTCATTTCAAAAGAAATATTTTTCTAATTCGATAAAATTATTTTTACGTTTGAAAAAAAAAATTCAATTTAAATTTTGAAATTTAATTTGAAATTTTTTTTCACTAAAAAAATTTTCATAAATTTCAAAAAAAATGAAATTTCACTAAAAAAATTTTCATAAATTTCAAAAAAAAAGATTTCAACTAAAATTTTTTTTCTTTTTGAGAAATAATTTTTTTTTACGCGCGAAAAAAAATGTCATTTATTTTGAAAAGAAAAAAAATTCATTTGGCAAATTTAATTATTTTATTTCATTAAAAAATTTTTCTTTGTTTTATAAGTCAAGTATTTTTCAAATTATGAATTGATTTCCTCTAAATTGAAAAAAAAAAATTTTTTTTTTTGTACTTTCAATTGCAGCTGAAATGAAAAACTATAGGAAATAGCGCTGCTATATATTCATATCAAAACTGATAGATGTGCAAGCAGTGAATTGCTGAAACGAACGTGCATTTGTCATGAGGGGTTTCCAATCATGAGTTATTACCTGTTCTTACCTGCTTTGGTTTTACCTGTTGAAATGTTCCAGGAAGTTATAGGTTGCTAGTGGCGCAGAGGTGGGCGCTATATAGTAGACATTTATTGTGTTATATGGGATTAATAAAATGAGCTGTGTTGTATTTTTATGTGTAATAATTAGTGGGAATGGGCGAAGGCAATGTCATAAGAATTTTCGCCAGGTATTTATTGATAGGTAATTGTGCTACTCGATTAGCACAAGCAAAGATAATTTGCTTGTTAACTGGAGCATTTTATGAATTTTTTACTTTTGCTTAAGTTTATTCTTCATCTTGCTCGTTTTACTTTTTTACTCTTTTTTCTACTTCCCCCTAATCCACCACCTCTACGTAATCCTCCTCTTCATATCCGTCGCTTTTTTAGCCCACATATTATCGCCTGATAATACAGCATAACGGCGAAATGTTGTGGCAATGCTTTTTCCTTGTGATTGTCTTTTGCTTATAAAGAAGTCTCTCCCATTTTATTGGTTAAATAGTTTCAGTTAATTTAATTTATAGAATGGTACAACCTTCTTGATGAAGCATCCCTTGCTTGTGGGTGCAACCCATTTCAGGAGTCACTTCTGTCGATTACCTTGAGCAACGTCTAATAATAACTCAATTTATTGTCACTATTAAGACTGCCCAGATATATCCATAATAATTCTTGCATTTTTAACCGCTCACTATTGCACTGCCCACCGCCTTTTTTTAATGCAAAACAACTCCTGGCCACATTTCCAGGATTTAGGTTAGAATTGAACGGAAGGGAAGGGATATGCATTTTTATAGAGCGGAAAATTATATAGGATCAATTTTATAGCTGCGATTTAGATTCGATAAATTAAATTTCAATGCTGTCCGTAGTTGTTTTCCGTTTATGGTATAGTAAGAGGTATTGCATTGCATTGCAGGCAGGGCTGCATTGTAATAGGATTGATGGTGCTCTTAACTGTATTGCTGTTATTTTTAGCTTTGGCAGATTATTTCATCGGATCATGAGGCTACTGAATGAGTTTGGTGAGAATTGTTGATTTGGCTCTAAGGTGTAGAAAGTAAAGGTCTTACGTGCAAAGTGTTTTTTGCTTCGAAGTAGGTGGAAGTACATACCCAGACATTTGCGCCAAAAAGCGCTTCTGTCTCGATTGATTATTTTGTTGGTTTTTTTCTTTAACGCACGATAGCGAACATTGTCTGATGGAGCACCAGCTTCACTCACTGCTTTATTTCGTATAGATGGGACTACATAAATACCTGCATTTTCCTTGCTGAAGATACCTGGACGTAAGCATTATTGCGCGCCTGCCACAAGACATACGTGTTAGTGCCAGATGCCTGACACATTGATGTTGCGCATCCTTTGCTTTACGTGCATATGTGTCTCACGTAGGTGTGGAGTGCGAAGGTGCTGTGGTTGTGATATACCACAGATTCTCGAATTGTTCTTGGTACATAACATTTCAGATTGTCAGAGAGGGAAAACATTATTCGAGCAGGAAGGGATGGCAGGCATGAGGTAATGGTGACCATAGGCACTCAGCTCGCCGGAAGGAGGACTGAGCGCAAGGAACAGTCAAACCTAAGGGGATTATATGCAAATTAAGGGCATTTTTGTTCCTCAAATGCAGATTTTTTTTCTGTATGGCTTTTCCTTGCCCATTTTTTATTTTTATTCGTCCATATGTTCTTCGTTGTTCATTGTCTTTGAGCGGTCGCTTGTCATTGAGGAAAAGTTGTTTATATGTAGACGATGGCGACGATCCCGTTGATGATCGATCAGGATGTCGAATCAGGACAATTGCCTGCCTATGAAGAAGCGGTCGATGCCCGCCAAGGTAAAACTGCACCTCTTCGCAGCATCCGGCATGCATTCTTTCGAAATGATTTCGGCAAAGAGGCTGCTGCGATGGGTGCCGTTGCTTACGCCAATGTATCCATCCGACTTGGTAAGTGCTCCATTCGTTGACGGGAAGTTGAAAGGTTTGCACGACATTTGCGCCGCTGAGAATGTCACTACGAAAGCTGGGTACTTGACAGGATAGTAGCAGTCTTTAAGCAATTAAGCATATTGCTATTATAGGTTAATACATCGAGAGTCCAAGTCGAGGTGCGTTAAATCGAGTGCAACGTATCAGAGGCGCATATGTCCGATGCAAAATTCTTGCGATATCATACACGCGATGTTGAATGAATAATATATTTGAATATTAAAATTCAGAGGCAACTTGTGGATGGTGAGGAATGCGTGGTCAAATATAGTGCATTTGGATGGTGCGAACAGGTTTTCACTTCAGTTCTTCCATAACATGAAGCAGCACTACAAGTTATCGCGGCAATGCGTGTAGCCCACCAATCTTAATTCCTTAATTGTGAAATACTAAAGCATCTAGTCAAACCTCTCTGAAGAGATCTTTTCCTTCCAGTTCCTTCTTCTCCCTTCCCCTCCCCTTCCTTCACCTCGAATAAGCCATCTTCTAAAGTCCTGCGAGGAAAAACACCTCACCTTTTCTAACTAAGTCTTTAAATTTCTGTTATAAAACTTTCATTCATGAGACGTTATAAGTGTTTTTTGCAGTACGGCAGAATCTCAGGAAAGAATAACATCCTTTCTTTTAAAAAAGGCCTTTCTCAACATATAGATATTTGATAGCAGTTGGTAGAATAATGCTGTTATGGCCACGACAACTTGCGGAAATCAATCGACATGAGTGTAGTGGGAATTTCTACTACAGCCACTTAGTTATTTTGAATAACAGGACAGATTCTTATCGCATTGTTATCTGATTTCTCTTGTTGTGGGAAGGCCACCAGCTACCTCGTCACTTAGCGTCCTATTTCTCCGTTTATTTGCCATCAATTCGGCGACGACTCCATAATCCAACCCGTTGTTTTGTCTGAAACAGTATGCGCGCAGACAAGCCTATTCGGCCTCTCTGTCTGACGAACGGTTGCTTCTGTATTTTAATTCGATTCAGGCTGAGGTCACAACTCAGCTGGAAAAACTTTCTGGAAAGAGTGAGGAAAAGAGAGAAAGAAGCAGAAGGAAGATCAAAGAGAGAAGGGAACTTCTTTCCCTTAAAGGCCTTCTTCCACTTCCCCTGTTGTTCGCCAAACAACGTAGCAAGCAGGTAAGAATGTTGCGATGGGTGAGCTCACCAGTGGGTAAATATGATGTTTTTTCGATAGTCCGTAGGTAGTTATAGTATAATGCTTCTCCTCAATAAATGTTTTCGAATAGTCAGCTATACTCGGTTGGTGTTCTGCATATAAAGGATTCCGCTTGCGTTTATTTATTTCCATAAAAAGTTGTTTCGTCAATCCGGTGCTTGGTTTCACTGAATATTGAAAGGAAAGTCGAATGCCTTTATTTCGTATTTTTGCTCACAAGTTTTTTCTATATGTTCAGAAGCCAAATAGATTTATTCAATATTTGAAGATAGGCCTTGTTTTCGAATTCCTTATCATTATTCTGGAGTTAAAAATATTAGAAAAATTAGAAAAGTGGTATATATATATATATATATATATATATATATATATATATATATATATATATATATATATATATATATATATATATAAATTCGTATCAAATGCATAAATAACAAAGACATCACATTTTTGTTATCATGTCTTTGCCCTCTCCTCCCTTGTCGCCTTTTCGCTGCGTTTCCAACTCCTATCATCCCATCATTGGTTCGCTCGATGAGGCGTTTTTTTATCTTCATTCAACTCAAGAAGTATCTTATTTTTATTCCGATTTAAAATTGGTTTCAGGATTTCTTCGCAAAGTGTTAGGTATTCTCTCGGTTCAGCTTCTTCTAACAACTGTTTGCAGCGTGACGTTGTATCTCATACCAAATTTTCGCTACTTCCTTCAAATGATGTAAGCGCTGTTTTTATCGGTTTTTTTTTTTGCACTCTGATAGAAATCGAATTTTCCACTATCCCATTTGATATTATGGAGAAGTCTTCATTCTTTTCATTGACTCTCAAAGAGGAAGGAGGAAATGAAAGGTGTGGTGATGTTGATAAGCTTATCTTCGATTTTGGGACTACTTCATCTATACAACTGTACGCCTTTCTTAATGAGTAAAATAGATTTCTTATCTAAAAAGTATACAAATTAGAAATATGCAAATTACTAAAAAAATTATGCAAATTATTTTCGTTTATGGTTGAAGAGATTGGTTGATTGAAGTGCAAACGGAAAACACATCATCCGAGATATTATCACTTTGTTGCTGTTGTTGTTTTTTGCTATCGATATCATCGTTGTTTGATAGAAGATAATCGTCAACAATAGTAGCGAATTGTTCGGCAGTGAGGTGTCCGTTCGATGAGATATCCAGCTCATTAAATACCAATTCGGCTAGTTGTTCATCGAATCCACCGACTTCTTTTGCCACATACTGAAAATATGAAATATTTAATTTATATTATTGTTTATGGAGATATTTTTATCACTTCTTATCTCTCTTTCTTTTATCATTATCTCTTTTCCTTTCCTCCGTTCCCCTCCACGAATTCGCTCTTCCGGTATACATCAGTTCAAAAAAATTGTCGAGTTTGCAAATGAGAAGAAACAAAAAGCAAAATGAGCTTTATATTCCTCGTCTAACAAAAAAAAAAAAAAAGCAGACCTGAGAGTTTGCAAATGAGAAGCAAGATATTCACCATAATTAACGCATACCATCGTTGCTTTATATGGTCGTGAAATTTCCGAATAGCTAGTTGAATTTCAGATCAATCCGGCATCTCTTTGTGCTCTACCGAATGTTAGATCTAAGAGTGAGTTACACAGATTTATAATTGCAAATGCTTTCGGCCACCTGATCCAGTCTTTTTTCTTGTTCTGTGTGATGATTCTATCGATAGGCTAACATAGGAATTGTCTACTTGCATCGAATTATTACTAAAAGATATCACTAGTATAGAGTATTAGGTGAAATTATTTAATGTTTTATTATGTGCTTAATTTGAACTGTGGAATGTAAAAATAGCAGAATAATAAAATGCTGCGTTTGTTGCGCTCCATTTTTGTAGAAAGCTATCGTCAGCTTAGGTGGCCTCGATGAAATGCTGCATATTTTGCCATTCCTATAGGTTTTTATTTTGACTTCAGTTTGGTGAGAGCGTGAGAAGTTGGGGTTTGGGATAGAACAAGAAAAGGAAGTGATATACTTATATCTAAGCTTTGGTGATTGTTAATAATTCAGTTATTTATCTTCTTTTCAAATTGTTCTATAGTGTTTAGATGCGAGGCAGTAATGCAGCAACAATAAGTTTTGATAAGCTTAGCGAGATTTTTTTTTTTTTTTTGCATAATCGAGAGGTGATATAAGAGCAAGTTCAAGCAAGAGAACATGCTGCAAGAAATTCGAAAATGGTCTAAAAATTAGAGACTTGAAAGCAGCGAAAATAAGTTATATCACTTCTATTTGGTTCTTAGATTCTTTTAAAAATGTAAATGCGCTGCTGTATGTTCTGGAAATTGCTGGTATTGAAATTATTATCTTATTTTTTAAATTCTTGCTAGTGCTTGATGCCTTGAAGATTTAACTGAATTTTTTTCGAGGTCTTCTTAAATTCTGCAAAAATTGTTTCCAATAGTCGCTAGAAAATTATCAGATATTTTTGTTATACGCGATATTGGAAATGAGCGAATATTATAAATAGTAGATGTTTAAATTCTGGCGGTAGGATATATTGCAATACACATAAAGGATAGACCGCTTTACGCGATCTTTAAAGTATATTTTTTTATGAGGCATCTAAGAGATTTGATTGCACGAATTGCGTCTTCCGTTCATTTATGTCTGCCGTTGTGGGTTTAACATTCAGGTGGGATAGTTTACGACTACTCGAGAAGTCACGTCTTTTCCCTCGTATTCCTAATTTCCAGTCAGCTGTCCCAAACCACCCATGGTAATTTTCATTTTTTTTTTTTTGTGATTGTCTTTCGTTGGGTTCATACGTTCTAATTAAACGAAAAGATTGTAAATTGGCTATTAATTAAAGAATATCTTTGAAAAAACCTTAAATTCGCTTTCGGTAATCACTCCGTTACCATCTTGATCGAATATTTCGAAACATTGTCGAATAATTTCTTCATTGCTCGTTTTTACAAGACTTTGTGATTTCTTCATGCATGCACAAAATTCAGCAAAGTCGATCTCGCCATTACCATCTTCGTCGACCTGTAATTGATATTCGCTTTTGGACTCTCAGGTCGAGTGTTAAATTTTTTGAAATACTCCTCCATTCCAGGAGTCACAGACTCCATCTCCCTCCTACCCGTACTCCTTCCATTCCTAGAGTCACAGGCTCCACCTCTTCCTCTCTAATGCCCTTATCCCTCAAAAAACTCAGAAGATTTTCGCTGCCGAAGAGTTGTTTAATTTTTACGTGGCGAAAGGGTATCGGGAGAGATATGGATGCGAAAAGCTTTGCAGGGGATAGGAGAATAGATATGAAATGAACGATAGAATTCACTATTGCGTTTGATTGGGGCGAAGTGAATAACCGAGTTTAACATATTTATTTAGCGCAGATTGGTGCGAAAATGGTCAACGGAAAATCTTTTGCAATTTGTGAGGGGGAGAGAGGGGAAGGCCTGGAGGTGGGGCAAGTCTAGAGGAGGTTGGTTGCGATGGGTAAGTCAGCGATGCGGTATGGTAATATATGTGAGTAACTTACCTCACGCATAAGGTTGTCAATTTCCTGGTCGTTGGCGTTTAAACCGATGCTCATCATTGCCTGCTTTAACTCATTATTTCTAATAGCGCCTGAGCCATCTGTATCGAACATTGAAAATAACTGCTTATATTCTTCCACTTCCGCCTTTGTATACTCTGCTCCATACATCAACACGACTATAATTATTAAATGCGTATTCATCGATATCGATTAGCGCTAATAGCGATTGATTTGTGCTCTGATGTATTGGTTAATTGTTAATATTATTCATTTAAAAATTGCTTTAAATATTGGTTTATGTAATATTTTTATATTTGAGAATATTTTAAGCCAACAGAGAAATATTGCATAAATTAGTTAACTTGATTGAATTCAGTTTAATATGGGTTTCCTTAAGTTGCTAGTGAGGCAGGAACTTGAAATAGGAATTAAATATTGGAAATACTTGACAAGTTTTTTTGCTTTTATTGGGTTTTTTTTTTGGTTTTCTGTGATGAAATTTTTCTCCATAAATCTTCGAATTATTTTTTACGTAGACTAAAGCGTAACAGAAGTTTGAGATTAGAAGCATAAAAGAGTTTAACTCAATAAATTAATCTAAAGGGAACTGCTAAATGCTTAAAGATCGATTGTTATGGATGAGCATATGAATAAACAACGAACCACTGTCGTTGGTACTGGCCTCGCTGATGCCCGAGATGGATCTCTTCAGTTTGTTGCGCTGCATACCGATCCAAGACTGTTTTCGGCCTCGCTCAGTTTCCTCAATTATGTTCATTGAGATACAAATCAGCGCTTTCCATTGAATTATTTGTAAAGGAAGAGCAGTCTTAATTGTTATTAATGGCTTTGCGTCGGTTTGCGTATCTATGTAGGTGTATGTTGGTGTATGTGGTTGTTTGGTCAAATGGGCAGTTATTTGTATAATGAACTGCAACGAAACCTACCCGACTGTGCGAAATTATCTTGCCAACTTATCCGACGGGGATCTTTCGGAGGGCTTCGTCCGGCGATTGCTGGTTTAATCGCTTGCAAGGAAGCAAGTTTATTTAGCAATGGTTTGAAAATAAGTGGAATTTTTAAGAGATAATAAAGAGACTCGATCGAGTAATGGTCGAGGTGGTAATTAACTAAGGAAGTAAGCTGAGGATTATGATAAATGATCGAAATATAAATAAAACGGAAGTTATGAATAAAATTAGTAATGAAGTACTCTCTATGTTATTTTTTCCAATATTTCTTTTTTTTCTGCCAATATTGGTGCTGCGCATATTTTTTAATGACTTTGAAGTCGCTGTAAAATTTTAATTTTTTTCCCACTTTCATTCTAGAGACCATTCTATAGTCAACAATGTTTTAATTTGTTGGATAGTCCAATCGCTGATTGCTTGTTTTTTATTACTTAGATTTTTTAATTTGCAAATCGTATATGTTGGAATAGCTTACAAAATGAGCGATCCGGTAATTTTAATCTTATGGAGCCGACCGGATGTGAAAAATAACGGAAACCGGAAAATGCGAAATGTTCTCGTTTGCTTCCAAAAAAAAAAAATTTTTTTTTTTGCTTATATTGCTTCGAAAAATTATGTTGAAACATATTTATAGGTGCTGTGCAATGGGTTTGGCAGTGTTCATTTGTTCATGGATGGGGCATGAGAAGGTGAGGTGATCAGTTAAATGAGGTAGCAACAACACTTTCTAGAAGTCATTGGAATGGTGGGGGTAGGGGAGGTGAAGAGGACGAGGATAGTATCGCGGCGGATTCGCAGTCGAGCATAGCGGAAAGATTTCGGCAACATTTTCATATGAGGTTTAAAAAAAATGACAGTTTGTAGTTTGAAGAATTGAAGTTATTTAATTGATTACTTAAATATTGAAAGTTTTTAACAGAATATTTTGAAAAAGAAAAAGAAAGAAAGTTTGGAAAATAAACGAATTTAATTGGTTACCTTTGTTGAGGCGATGTTTTTGTTTGTGAAACTTTGCGTCCGTTTGGTAAGAGATTTTTCATTGGATGTGGCGATACGTGTATTGTGCATTCGTTGAGTTACTAAAGAGTTCATTTTTTAGATTTATGTTATTTTTTTTAATGCTTGAAAAGAGTAGCAGTAGTAGAATAAAGATAAGTTTTTATTGATTTTTTTTTTTTGTTGTGAAGAGTAATTTGTTACCTGTAATATTGTTCCCTCTGCCCGACCTCATTTTCGAGGAGATAAAAAAGTATAGCTGTAAAAATTTTGAAACTTTTTTCTCATATTAATAGTTTTTACGTGGTGAATTTCGTAAAAATTTAGCAGTTTCACTTATTCCACTAATTTTTTTTTTGGGAAGTTTGTTTTTATGTTTTAATGAATTTTCCTCTTCATTTGAAAGGATTTTCTCGTTTTTTTTTTCTCCTATATTATTCCACTGAGGAATCATTATCTTTTACGTATAAATCGACTTTCATTGCTAGTAGATTATCTATATCAAATGTTTTTTAAGCTCCATTTAACTCTTCGATAGCGGCATTGACTCCAACAGGTCTTTTATTCTTTGTTGCTTTTCTGCGTCCAATATCTTTCTAATGCCTTTTACGCTTTTACTGGACAGGTAAAACAGGTAAGCCATTAATTAATTATCCATTAAAACTTGATAACTTACTTGGTGGATGCTTAGCACTCTTGTCGTCGCGTTCGTTGACCATCTGATAAAGCTGTACAGACGTACACTGTGAAAAATATGTCTCATCCGTGCCGTGCTTAATCCATTAGGCAAAACTTCCGGACTTGCGTACCTATTTCCGGTCCTTTGCTGTCGCATGTGACATAGCCTAAGTAGGTGGTTTGCAGTTATCGTTTGCTTAAAATCCGACAACATTGCGGTTTAATTACTTTGCTAATATGCCTGCTGGTAATCCGTGATGAGGGCTTGGTAATATTACCGTGGGAAAGACGTCTATAAAGGGATTAAGAAACGCTCTAGAAAATGAAGTACCCATCAAAGTGATGCTTTATTGCAGGCCATGGCTCGTACTCTTGTTGGTAATCTCGTCAGTGATATTGTTGTTTGCGGTGTATGTGAACGCACACATAGTGCCATTGAACTATATGCTACTGGCTGCATGGACATGCTGTCAAGCAGTGACTGTGGGATTTGTAGGTAACGTGTTTTCATCTTTTTTTTAAAATCACTTTTGCAATAATTATTTATTTGTGGTCTATAAGATTTGAATTACCTGGTAGGAAGGTTTATTATGTGAAAAGAGTGATGGTTAGGAGTGAAATTATCTTTTTCATTTGATTTGGCAGAGTTAATATAGGAACGATGCAGAGGTTGGGTGAAATATATACTTTTTGCTATTAAGGTTTTTCTGGAATTATTTTTAGGATGATTTTTTGGAATGACCACGGTCTGAGAGTGATGGGGCACAATCATTTCCTCCCTCTCCTTCCCGTCCCCCTCTCCTCACCCCGCTCTGCCTTCGCATTCCTCTATTATTGAGTGCATTGTACAATTTGTTGTACAACAATCAGCCTAAGTAGGTATATATGCAAACAAATTGTAATCAAGTTGTATGCAAGAACCTATTACCATTCATTTATGAGGCTTAATCATCGTACTATGTTAAGTGTCATTTTACGATGCCGAAATGGTGATGGAAGCAGTGGGTCTCACAGCAGTTGTCGTTTTCGGTCTCTTCGCGTATGCGTTGCAGTCGAAACGTGATTTCCAGAAGCATTGGGCGGCATTGTTCTGCTTTTCGATGATCTTCATCACCGCATCGTTCGTACAGGTGAAATGTTTATCCTTTGTTTTCTTACCTGCGATGTATTTCAAAAAAAATGCGGGATATTATGATGTGCTCTTTTGATGTTTAGCTCTGCGTGAATGCATTGCATATGTTAGCAAAAGTGAGTAAAGAATGTGGAGGATGAATAAATAAATCTGCTTATTGAAGGAAAAATGTTGAAGTGGTCGCGTAAGCAGGATCGTGATCGTGTATATGTCTTGGTACCTAAGGCTCTATGACACCTCAAGCTTTATGACACCTCCGGCTTAGCCTTCAGTTGCTTGCTGACCGGAATGATTTCTCATCATTGAATTCGATAGGTTGTTGATAGTTTATCGAAGAAACAGAAACTCGTTGAAGTTGTTTAAAAAGTCACCGATGCGCTAGCACTCATCAACGGCTCGACAAGTTGGAAAGCTTGTGGCTTTGGAATCCTGCTTTTTCTATTCTGGATTAGGAATCTGAGATTGACGCAGGGCATTTCGTAATTTCTAACTTCTTTTTTTTTCATTGGGAAGATGCTAGAAAGTGGTTTTATTATGTCGCAAGTTTTTCTTTTCTTTAGCGTATTTATTAAAATTTCGAAAATTTCCTCTGCTTTTCTCTTGTTTTGCTATCAGGATCGGTTACGCATCTCATCTTCAAATCGTTATTCGATGAGCACTCAATTTTTTGTCTGATTGAAACTAATGATTGGTACTGGTTATCATTTTGCAGTTATTCATACAGTCGCCACCATTCGATCTTGCAATGGCGATCGGTGGTGCAGTACTGTTTTCGGTATATCTCATTTTTGATATGGATCGTATCATGCATCATAGCTCACCGGAAGACTATATCGATGCGTGTATCTCTGTCTATCTCGACATTATCAATTTATTCCTGAGAATTCTACAAATTATCGGCGAAATGAATCGTCACTAAGGATGGATTCGAACAAGTTTGGATATTTCTGAACTGTTTGGACCGTTGTGAAAAGCGGCAGATCGGAGCAATCGTATGGATTGGTTCGGAAAAACTTGCTTTGATGCATTAAGCGTTTCTTGGATGGGCTTCGTGAATTCACATTGATTAGCATAACAGCTGATTACGGTGTTGTGTTTGTTGGTGATTGGCAGGTGGGGGGGGGGGGGGGGGGGAGGATGGATTGCCTTGAAAGCCTGAGGAGCAGAAAAGGGTGCTCGTCCTATAATCATAACATGCTTTGTTGTGGTGAATTTGAAGAAAAATCTTGTTTGATGAATATGAAGGAATAGTTTTGAGGTCTGCGTCAGTCCATGGTCAAACGTTGTGGTGTTTATGCCTCATCATATTTGGTGATGTGCCTATAAGGCGTTATTTGCTAAAGAAAAATTTTTGCTTGAAAATTATTCTTCTTATGATTTTTCACTTATTTTTTCTCGCATCTTTCAAAACTTCATAATTCTGCGCATTTCTTTTCATGAAAATATTTTCACTTTTTTTTAAAATATCTTCTGTCTTATTTAATTTGTCTTTTTTTGCTGTAAAAAAAGTTTTTAGTTCGGATTTTTTTATGTTTTTTTTTTGATTTGTTTCTTTCTTCTTCTGCATTTATTGAGCGTTATATGATGAAAGTGGCATTCATCATGTATTTAGTAATTTTTTAACATCGTTATTCCTATATTTATTTCAATTCATTCCGGTGTGTTGATACGATAATATTGATATAGGAATACTATTAGAGGTTACGTAGCGTTATTTCATCGTTTAAGGCTGCATAATTGCAAATTTTATGAATTACAAATCTAAGATTTAATGCAATGCACGTTGTGGTCTCAGACTGTAACATTTATTGTTGTTACTTTATTACTTCAATATTTTTTATTATATTCACTTTAAGAGTTATTTAAGGGAATTTTCAATTAATGGAAATATTTTGAAAGAATTGCCGAATTTTGCGTTGAAAAATTTTCAAAAACTGAAAAATTCAGAAATATTTAGAGCGTTTTATTTCAATATTTAGCGGTGTTCAATTTCACAGATAACGCTCATATTGAGTTTATTATATGAGAGAACATTTCGAACGAATCATGTGATATATTCTTTGATTGATAGATCTATCAATGTTTAGATAATTTTTTGTTTCGTAAAATAAAATCTTTTCTATTCTTGTTAAGCAACACATCAATGAAAAAAATTCTATGAGATGGTCAAAACTCTTCTGTTTGTTAGGGGGGAGGGAGGAGGGTGGAGAGTTTGAGGAAGAAAAAAGGAAATGCATTATCAAAGTATTTGAAGTGTGATTTTATTAGTAACAACAAACTAAGAACTTCGTTTTTCAATGAAGCTTGTTCAACGAGATAAATGCATAACTTGGTCAAAGCGATTGGTTCAGGAAGAAAGATATATTCCACTTTCAGTCTTATTCTTATTTTTGGCAAATCTAGCTATTCTAGTTTTTTATTTCTTCGAAACTGCTGGCTGATGGGGTTATTATCCACTTGACTATTGATAATTTTAATGCTTTTGAATTGTCTATTCAACGTCTCGGCAATCATATGCAGTATCAGACGCGTTAGCGTGTTATTTGAATGATGAGGAACGAATCACAAGTTTCCATAATGGTTGTGGCTAATAAATAACGGTGGTGTTGTGGCGTATGGAAATTTTTTTGTTTTAGCGACGATGATATTTAAAATAATCGCCCGTTTGAATTGCAAAACTATTTTCATGCCACAATATCTTCAAAGCTTGCTGGTTGTTTTCACGGTAGAAATCGAAGGGAATCGTCCAATCTTCTGCGTCCCCATCTTTGTGGGAAAGGAATGCGGGGACGGTGATTTCTTTCTTGAGGTTATGTGAACGTCTTGATTCATATGCCTGTTTAATTCTCTCTTGGTAATGATTCGTATCCGATGGGCAAATGTCGATTTGTCAGTTTTAATCACTGTGACGGATCGTATTCTTCTTATCGGTCGGCCGCCTAGATTTTAGTAAGCTGATTGATGTGTGGGTGCCAACTAAGAGGTCAGAGATCAAAATGAAGAGCACGAATAGCGCCGGACTCCAGCATTGTATTTTTTTCCGGAAACAGGGTTTTTAGTGTTCAAGAGCGAGGAGCTTAAAATGCGCCAAATAGGAGACAATTGCTTAATCCCTTCTCGTTATGATGTGTTATTCATTGATAGTGAGGAGGAGACATCTTTTAGTATTTATAAGTAATGAGATGCGAACATGTTTCGATCTACGATGGATGCTGTGATGGAGCGGAAGTTATTTCACCGAAGCCTTTTTTTTTCGTCGATCGTTTCTTTTTTTTTTCTTATTAGTGTCTTTTTCTATTGTTTTTGATGATGTGAAAATGAATGAATATACTTTACTTTTCGCAGAAACGCGTCGTAAAAAGGCGATAGATATAAATTGGACATTCCTAAACGTTTCAATGGTTATAAAATATTTGAAGATTCGAAAAATTTCGAGCATTTGCTCATTTTATTTATTTCAGTGATCGTTAGACATAAAATTATAAATTTTTAGCCGACCTATTTCATCAAAAAAAAAAACTTTCAATCCTAAAAATTAAGTAACATTTGCTAAAAGCTATTTTATAATATTTTTTTTCAATTCCATTTTTTTTTATTTCGTAAAAATTATTCCATTTTGTTAAATAATTGTTTGTTTGTTTGTTTGTTTGTTTGTTTGTTTGCAATTATTGCTATAAGAGTATTGCTGTTGATGAAATATTATTGCTATCTTTTATATTGGATTGTTAAGCAAACAATTTTCATAATTTTTATCGACTTTTGCGAATTCTCAACGCAATTATAGCATTGTTTCTATGGTAAAATAATAAATAATAAATGAGACTCTTATTTATCGACATCTCACTAATTTATAAATGTTTGATGAACGGCTAACGTTTAACGCTTGAGCATATCTACAATAATTTATTATTTATGCGTATATAAATTTTTCTTCATTTAATATATATTTAGATTAAATTAGATTATATTTCGCGTATTGCTGGTGATACTAAGATTCATTTGCTAATCATTTTTCTTTCGTTGAGATTAGAACAAATGTTATAAATTATAGATATGTTTACGTCATTTGTTTACGTCAAGAACGAGTTTACGTCTTCAACCTGTCATTTTTGCGCAGGTAAGGTTTATTTCTCTGAGTAGATATGCTTTCATAAGTGTATGTTTTCATATTGGATCGCAGAGTTATGGCTATCAGCTAACGCTTAACCTGTTACCTAGGAGTGGAAAATGCGTTGTGACAAAATCGTGTCTGTGCTTATGTTGCTCGGCATATCTGTTTGTCGGATAGTTTCAATTCAGTAGGAGCGAAGTCGCAGAATGTACTATGTATAGCGTACATCATGCGTAGACTATAGAAACCATGATTCAAGTTGAATCGGTGAACTTCGGATGAAAGTATTTCATTGGATCGCAAAACTATGACTATCAACTAATACGTTTGTCTGCGTGTCTGTCTGCGATCTATTTTGCGATGAACCGCTTCATGAAGGTTGTTGAGAATATCTGTCTTCATTCGCTTATATCAATGTCAACATGAACGCTTCGTTAAAGGAATTTCATTGGAAGGCGATTTAATAGCAAATTAAAAAAAAAAAACTTTTCAACAAGTAATGAAGTATGATGATTAGAATGAATTAAAGAAAAACGAAATGATACAATGTTGAAGAAAAAACTTCGCATTTATTTTAAGTGAAAGAAAGGAAAGCCGAATGTATTCAATCAACACGAATGGAGAAATTTTCTTTCTTATTCAATTATAAGTGATTCTTATTCAACGATTATTCTCCATATATGAATCTCAAAAAATCTGATGCTATCGGTGAAGTTAGCATTTCAGAAAGTCTGAGGTACTAATGTCACTGAAGTCGGGCGAAGTCTGAACCTATCTGAAGCTTGTCTGAAGCTGGATGATCTAATGTTAAAAACTTATATCTAAACCCATGGGAGTCTGAAGCTAGTGGCCGGATAGCAAATATCATACTCCACTCTTATCGATAAATTCATATATAGGCATTGAGAAGGCGAATATAAGCGATACGCCTGTTTATAGCAGACATTTAACACAGAAATGCATCATAATAAATGAAATATGTGCTATCGTTACTATCGTTATTGTCTTTGATTTGCTTTTCGAAGTTGATTTACTTTCTCTTTTTTTTTCACTCAATAGAACGTTTGCGAGTTTTTTTTTTTGTTTTTATATTTTTATCTTACCTTTCCAAGGTATAATACCTATGGTGATAGTTTATCAGCATTAAGGTTTAGGCTTCGTGTTGATGTTAAAGATATCATGTTTATTGAAATTGGTGATTGAGAACCACTTAGTGCATTTCATGATTTGATCAACTTTCAACGAATCGCGGCGGAGATTTGCTCTTCCTTGAAATAATCGATAATTTTAAGCTCCTTTCTATACTTGCATTTTATTTATATTTTGCTTAGTAGAACGAGTATTTTTGAAAGTTTCTCTCCCATTATTTGTTTGTCCATCAGTGCTCTCCATTTTTTAATCGATTTAAACGAAATTTGCTTGAGGAGAGTCGGGAGGGGGGGGGGGGGGGGAGGTGAGGGGATGGGAGAGGAGAACGAGACGGAATATTTGAAACCATTGTGGGCGTGCAGTCCAAATCTATTCAGTCGTCCGTCCCCCTGTTTCATTGCTTTTAAAATTTTTGCTTTTATCTGTGCGCTCGGGTCCTTATAAATAGCAACAACCTATTGCAGGTAAGGCTCCTTGGATTATCCAACTCAAAATCTCAAATGGCCATAACCCTAATGAATGAATTTGTAGTAGTGTATCCTAATCTAACGTACCAGTTAAACCGCTCAGCTATGATGCCACATGAGAGGACTCAATGCATTAGTGGAGATTATAAAACATTGGCCTTTAGATAATTTCATTTTCTTCATTTACACATTCCTTATTTTATTTATACGATAGATTATATTCAGAATTTTTACGGCTAACAATAAAATCTGAAGTGGTAAATGAACGATTCTGTATGAGATTTTAGGCATTCCGAACAAAGTCGAGTAATAATAGTAATACTAACAGTGGTATTAGTTAAAATAGTGATATTAATGATAGCAGTAATAGTAGTAATAACAATAATAATGATAGTATCAATAATAGTAGTAATAATTTCTATTATTATTGTAATTAAAATTATAACAATAGCAATATTAATAGTAATATGGGAATGCAAATAACAATAGAAACATTTCAGTGTAGTATAATAAATTATTCACTAATATCAATAATAAATACAAAAATAATAACTTAATAATGCGAATAACAATGGAAAAATTTTTGCAAAAAATAAAAGACATTTGAGAAAAAAAATCTTTTTTTTTTCCTAAGAATGGAGAATATTCGAGACTAAAATTTTCGCAAATATTTTGAAATTTTTGAGTTTGAAAATGAAATATCCGTGAAAATTAACTCAAATATTTACTACTGTTAGAGAATATAATGCGAATAGAATATTTGTATGATATATTTCTCAATACTAAAAAAAAAAAATCGAATCCCTTATTGCGATGTAAATTTTATTAGCATTTTTATCTTTTTTTTATATTTTATTTTTATTTTCTTTTTAGATTTTCTATCTCATGATAGCTTTTCAAACAAATACTTAATATGTTCAATGTAAATTTTGCAAGTATAATTCAATATTTCCGAATGTCTAATTCAATCTAACTAATCTTTTTTTTTTGGTTTAAATTCATTTATACTGTTCATTTTTGTTTTTTCGGCGTAGAGAAAAGAAAACGAAAACAAAAAATTACATAAAAATTCCTAAAATTGAATTTTATTTAGTTATTTCCGCATAGCGTTTGGACATTTATCCATTAAGCGATTTTGCATATCTTTCGTTTGTTTGTTTTTTATTAAAATCTCTTAATTTATGTAAATCTCTTAGTGCGCATACCGTATGTAAAATAGTGGCGTAGTAATCGTCCATCATAGTTTGTGACAGCATCCTTATAGTAAGTAATATCTGTCGATGAAAGCCTCTAAATTATCTTCCAAGTGGTCATTTTACTCATTTGAAAGTATATAATTAAATTCTTTATTTTATTGAATTTTTAAATATTATTTATTGTGTTGTTGAGAGTATATTAAGTGAAGAATACTAAATGGAGAAGAGTGGAAAAAATGTGTATACCAACATTTGTGCCTCTCTCTCCCTCTCCCCAACCACCTCTCCCATCGCCCCATTTGTTTATGAGCTGTCGCTGATTTGATTTGCTCAAACACCTTTCTCTTAAAATCTATTCAGTATTCTATTATATGTATTAATTCGTTTTATTTTACTGGCTATAATTTCTAAATTTGATTAAATAAATGCTGCAAAATATCATTAATTAGTTGGATAGCTTATATGAGGCCACAAATGGTTTGCGATAATTAACTCACGGATGTGTTGGATATATTTGCCAATCATAGCTAATTATAGAATGCGTTCAATGAACGTTTTCTATGGATAATTTTGAAGTGAATATTATTCTATCGGAAAACGCAATATGATCTTATCATGTTTATTCTATAGATATTAGATCAGTCCATTGATCGAATAAGCTGAAAAATAAAAAAATATTGTGCCAACTTTTTGAGCATTTTACTCCGCCTGTTTCTCATCGATAGACTTATTACATCGGCTTGCTCATGTTACTCGTTAGAGAGATGTACTAATGAATCGATATTCTTAAAAAAAATTGAAAACTATTTAAAAAAAGTTGTAAACTTGATTTTTTTTTCATTTAGTATTAGTCATTTCTACTCATCGTTTACCGCATAAATCTTTTGATTCGAGCCTTATGCGCTCATTCGGATGTGCCAAATGATAAGCTTTTAATGATGGAACGAGATGTGATCACTAATGCATATAAATCAACTAATGTCGCTATTACTAGTGAGCGTAAACATTTCCGTATTTTTACGCTTCGATTATAAAAATTTCTGGAAATAGAAATTTTATTATCGATTTTATTATTTTTTAAATTATTTACTTATTTCTTTTAATTTATGACGGTTTTATTATTTATTATTTTATTGTTCTTTATTATTTTTGTGAAGTCATTTTGATAAAATTTCTTTTTAAATTTATATGTCATCTAATATTTTTATCGTAGATGAGCGATTCCATGAAAATAGTAACTTCTAATAATTTAGGAGAGCGGGGTGGGACTGGGAGGTTATAATTGTATCAGAAATATTCCATTTTAATTGAGAACGTGATGATATTGAAATTGTTGATGATTTATAAATAGATATATTTGTTGAATATTGGCCATTTCAATTAATTAGATATGCAAATATGAATTCATAAGGTAGTGATAAATCATTTATAATTTTGACGAGCCTAAATTTATATAAATACAGCTATAATAGAAAAAATAACTAAACTTTAATAACTATTATTCATATGCAAAAAAAAAGAAAATTAATTTCTCACTTACAATAATATAAATCTTTTCTATCATTTAAATTTATTAAAAGTCATCGGGCGTATGCAAATTATTGTTTTTTTTTAAACCGATAAGCTTAGCACATCTCGAGGATAAGTCTCCGCCTATTCATCCATATTTGCTATTCGTCATCCACTTTGACTCCAACATTGCTTTCATTTCACTCATATATTGGTAGCTTATATTGTTTTTTTTTCCTCTATGTAATTACATCCGATAAAAACATATTAATCACTGTGTTAGGCTCATTTTCTTCCCATATTTGAGATTACAGAATTATATTGAAATATATATATATATATATATATATATATATATATATATATATATATATATATATATATATATATATATATATATATATATATATATATATATATATATATATATATATATATATATATATATATATATATATATATATATATATATATATATATATATATATATATATATATATATATTTTGTTTTAATATATATATATTATTATATATTATATCTTATATAGTTATATATATATATATCGAATATAGTTTTTATTCATTCCTAATTGTTGAAATGTTAGTTCCTGATTGTTGAAATGAAATGAAAACGTTTGTTACGATTGCAACACTTTTTTTTTCATTATTCCCTCACATCATTTTGTATAAACAAATTGGCATTTGAATACTTCATGTATGATCTCTTAGTTTATTTCTATAATTCCGCCTTATTAAAGCTTAAAAATGCTTACACCTTTAATAATACAAAGAATTGAATAGAATCGAATAAGATTTCGAGTATTATTTAATTTACCGAAATTAAAAACTTATTTATCATATCATGATATTGTGATTAAATTTGGTTGTGCCGTTATTATTCTATTTTATTCTCTTTTTTTTTTGATAAATAAAATAATGCTCACATTAATAAATATAATTATAGTCTTACTTATAATCTAACTAGAATATAATTTTACTTATAATCAACTCTCTAATTATTATGCCGGAATATAATTTTATTCCATCGCTTATTTCCGGTTCGGCCATTGCTGATTTTAATATTTTCATATAGGCAAATTTTTAGTCATTATATTTCTTTTTGCGTCGCTTGAATGGACTCAACGAGATTTGCAATAATCGAATCTTCAGATAGTGAGTGCTATTGTCAACTGAAGCAATTGAAAATATTCTAATGCAATAGAGAAATTTAACAAACGTCCGCTAAATATTGTCTTATTGACTTATAGAAAGGTGAAAAACATAAAAGATGAGAAAAAAATTTTCGTGCCATATCGAATGAAGCGTTCAATACGTTCAACAAGCTGAAATTGTGTTTTATTCTCGTGTTATGTTAATTTACGTTTTTTTTTTTAAGTGAGAAAATTAAACATTAATGTATGCTTGCATATATCTGTCGATGTCTGTATTTGTATATGCACATTTATATATGTTGGATTTATTTTTTGATCCTATCAATTTTTTCGTATGATCAAAGATATTTTAAAGCTCATTTTTCGATTATAACGAAATGCTATCATAAGAAATTCATTGGCAGAGAATAAATTTTTCGAAAATTTTTTCTGCAAATATTCTTAAGCTATACGAGTATCATTATAGTAATATTCGATGTTTTTAATTAAATATTTGAATGTAAAAATAAATTTTTATATTTTTTGAAGTTTAGATATCATGGAGCTATTTATATTAGAGTTGATTCTTTAGCATTGTTTGAAATTAACATAACTTGTCATGCAAATGAGGTTAATATTCATTTCACAAATATGAAGACAAAAATTATTTGCTTATTTTCCGCATTTAATAGTGCACTATATTCGAGTTAAGTTGCATTGTATATGATAGCCGAAAATATGATGACCCCTTATGATTCTAACAACATCGAACAACCTCTTCCTGCCTTTCCCCTCTCCTATTCCTCCTCCGTCCCTCTCTTCCTCTCCTTGTCCCTCTCTTTCCCCTCCCTCTCCCCCATTCTTTCCAGTTGGATAGTTCGTACGTCTTGTGTATGCAGTATATAATTGAACAGTCATTTGAGCATTCATATTAAATGGTGTATTCTTAGCTGGATCACTGTAAGAATGAAAAATGAACCAATAGTATAGGAACATAATGACTTCGGTAGGCTTTTTCACCGAAGTGATTGTCTGACGGTTATCACTAGATTGTCCCGATGGTTATCACTAAATTGTCTGGCGGCTATCATTAGGTTGTCTGACGGTTATCCCTAATCAGTTGAACAATTCTATGGTTACAAAAAGCGTGAATGCAATTGTTGGTTATTTGCACAAAGTGTTCGTTAGCATCAACTTTCTAGTAGGTAAAATTTGCAACGGTCGACCATCAACGTTTGCAAGAATTCACTAAGTTTTATTTCCCCTTTAAATTCTACCGATCAATCCATATAGTATCGAGTTGACATCTGAATGGAAACTATTTTTTTGAGAGGAAGAGAGAGAATCTGATTCTATCGCTATGATGTCTTCTTGTTCTTCTTATTTGTCCCTCTCCTCATCCCCTCCCTCCTATCCGCTCACCAATAAAGTCATTACCCTAAAAGCTGTAATAACTCTTTAATTCTTCTCGCAATAAAGTATATTTCCGCCCTTAATGAACTTCGATCTCGAATCGATGCCATCAGATTATTCGTTATATCCTTTTAATTTCCTTCTTTGTTTTCTCATTTCGCTGTCCATGCAAACAATCTCTTTTATTATCTCTAAAATGCCATTCGAATCTTCATAGAAAACAAGAAAATTTGAGAGAGGGAAAAGAAAAAAAAAAGAAAAACGTCTTCTTTATGAGTGATATTAGAAATATTTATTAATAATTCAGAATAAAACTTTTAATTGCAAAGGTTTATATAAATACAACTACTCTATAAAAATATGCTGTAAATCATATTGGAATGTGGCCGAGTCACAATTTTTAGTAAATTTTATGCTGAGGTTTTTTAATTAGACGATGAGATACGACTATGCTTTAATGTACTGATTAAGTATATGCAAATTGCATTGCAAATGTAAGTTAGTACTACTTTGTTAGCATTAATGCAACAAATTTGCAATTAAAGATGATCTGTAATTATGCAACTGTTGTTGGACCCTGGTAATGAAACTATCAACACTAACAGTTAATCATTAGTTTTAATCACTCATTGATAAACATTTTAGTTGCCTCAACCATTTTGCGATTCTGACGAAGTGAACACATTGTTTAATTTTTAATAGCCATGTTGAAAGGTTTTGAATTTCAAAAATATTTCACGGATATTTTAATCTCTTTAATGAGAGCAATCAATATTTACTTTTTTTTATTATATATATATATATATATATATATATATATATATATATATATATATATATATATATATATATATATATATATATATATATATATATATATATATATATATATATATATATATATATATATATATATATATATATATATATTATATATATATATATATATATATATATATATATATATATATTATCGCTACTTCGGTACTTATTAGCGAATAATTGTTCAATGAAGCGCTGGGCTTTTTATAACACATTGTACTGTTATAACACATTCATAAATTAAATACCACTGAATGGAATTTACGCTTCAGTTTAAACGCATATACGTATGTTAGTCGATTTGGTTTAAAGCGGACGCAACCATCGACCATATAGCTTAATGAACATAGCTTAATGAGCTTTTTGCGACCAAAATCGATTACTGCCCAGTTCATTGGGCTTCCGTTACTCGACAGCACCATTGCCAGCGTTTTTTTTGAAAAGTCGTCCATTAACGTGACGTTCGCATCATTGGATAAATTATATCCGCTTTTCATTCGAAGACGATTTTTGAGTTTTCATAAGCGGTGTTATATATATATATATATATATATATATATATATATATATATATATATATATATATATATATATATATATATATATATATATATATATATATATATATATATATATATATATATATATATATATATATATATATATATATGTCGTTTTGTGGATATAAGTGAATTTTGTAAACCTTAATTGCACATTTTTTCTCACTAAAACACAGCTGTAGATGTATGAATTTTTGAGCATAATCAAAAGTAGCTAAGGATGGATCCATATTTTTAACTTCGGATCATTTCAATTAGAGTCCTTATCCATCTTCCCATATTCTTTTTTTTTTCAAATATACACAATTATGGAGTATTTGATTTTAAGCAGTAAATCTCAACGAAAATATACTGCCTGATTATATTCTGGATGCTTTCACATTTCATTTTTTTTTCTTAATATATTCTGATATAAAAGAGATTATTTTTTATTGAGAATATTTCATTTTGTTGGAAAAAATTCTGCTCGAAAATATTTCAATCATTATATTTGCTTCATTTCATTTATTTATTTTCTTAACTTTTAGATTTTTTTTTAAAAAATTTATCACAAACAAATTAATATTAATAGCATTGAAAATAATTTTTAAAAAATTTATCTTTTTTTTTGCTATTATGAGCATTTTTCTTAGGAGGCACCTAAGCATCTAAGCGGATTTTTTTTTTAAATTTTAAGCCAATTGGAAAGTTATTTCTATAAGAGACAAAATGATTTGCTTGACTTCTATGATTTAAGGCATTTTTATTCGGCATTTCGGTTGGTTCAAAAGTGAACCATTCAGATATCATTTGCGAATTTTCAGTATCACTTGTTTGGCCTATAAAATTTTGGAAGTTTCATAGGTTGAGGTGAATACCTGAAATTAGCGATCATTTTGTTTCACTCAACGAATTCTATCCGAACTCCTCAGAAGACGAACGATTCAAAAGTCGTATAGATTTGCTTTCGAATGATCTCCTAAAAGCAAAAGAAAGTCTCATTTTCCGTTTTATATTCCATTTGGATAACGTTTTTTTTTTCTCATTTCTTAAATTTTGAAATCGAATTTGAAATTGAGACGAGTGATATATTTCGAAATGAAATTCGCTCAACATTTAGTTGTAATTCATAGTAATCAGAGTGTCTATTGAAAAATATCGAATTTCTCAGTTTTTTTTTTCTTTTACAACTTATTTGTTATCTTATTTTCGTTCTGACGAAATTTATTCGAAATTGCATTCCAAAGAAGTCATAATGAAAGAATAAATTGAATCATTGAAGTTGTAATGCCAAACGAGAGGGGTGGGGGGGGGGGGGGAAAAACATGGATTTTATGTTTTCTTTTCCGGTTTTTTTAAAATAAAACATTACAATTATAGTGGATTATTTTTATGTCTCTACTAGTAGAGTATTTTTTTTATGAGGCGAATGCAATTTCACTAATATTTTTGCTTTTTTTTTTATTAATTTTGAATGAATAAATGGTGCATATCAAATATTTAATATATATATATATATATTGATCGAATTATTATCTGAGATCAATGTTGATATCGATTAAAGTCATTTACGTTAAAGGTAACCGGAGGTTTTCTGTTTTAGACACTTTTCTAAATGGGATCATTCATTTCATATATTAGAGTACGTTTGGAGCGAAAAAGCACACGTATCTGTTGGCAACACTTGCTCTTTATATTATTCTTTAATATTCCACGAGAGCATTTATGAACCTCTAAATGGATTCATTTTTTGAGGTATATAAAACTTCAGTTTTTTTTGGGGGGGATGGTTCACATCACCGGTTTTATACTCTTATAATGTGCAGTTGTTAAACTTGCTCTTGAGATCTGCCGCACAATTGTTTTTAACCTGAGCAGGAACGGTCATCCGATTGGAGTCACGTTGGTTATTTCCGGATTTAGTTCCAGACTCATCGGTATCGGATTTAACTTATCGCCCTCCATCATAAACGAAGGTGCCAGTTATATATGATAGCATATTATGAAAAATCATCTTCACTAGTCAATAGACATCCGTAAATAAGTATTTGTCCCTGAAATATTGTTTCGTAGAAGCTGGCTTAGCGAAAAAAGTGGAACGTAAAAGCACATATCGTGCCAGCTATGCATATCGTGCCAGCTGCGTCCATTTAGCCATCTTCTTAAGCATTTCAGCACTTTTGACACGCTTCATCGCTTACTTAAATGACGTAATCCTCAAATCTCTTTGTGATGGAAAAGTACAACTCGAGCAATCATAGAATTTCACTAAACGATTTGAACGTTGAAGGTGCCGCTCATGGAAAATTTTTCATCGCTCTCAATATTTACAATTCTTTCATTCCCTTTTCTCTTTAGAAATAACATTTCGCTAATTTCCTGAATAAAATTTCCGGAATTAATAGACATTTATGGATGTCTCTCATCACTTTCATAAAAAATCGAAAGTAATAAAATATATATTTGTATATCGCATTCATTTTTTTTTAAAGCGATCATATCGTTCGTACGAATTCTCTAAAATCGATTCATTCATTGCGATCTAACCACTTTGGCATCTATAACTTCCTCTAAAATTAATCGATCATATTTGAAGATAGTTCAAGAGGTGGTCTGATGATGTGCGTTATGTACCTTAATGTGGTATGGTTTACCTACTCCTCAAATTTTTTTAATCGAAATCTTCACTCCAGACAGTCGTTCTCGATCGGGATCCCTCATTTGGTTTTCCGTGGGGAATCCTTCGGAGAGCGACTCCTCGAGTTTCCTCTCGGTCAATTTTGTCGGCATCCATATCCCGATAAATTACAGTTACACTCCAGCCGAAAACTCCCTCCTCATATCACATCAAACGTAGCAGCTGAAAGGTTCACTCTAAGTTATATGTTCATCTTCTCCCTCTAATTTAACTTTTACTTTATCATAGAATCATAATCTTTTATAATGAGAATAAATTTCCGTGCTAGAATATATTGTAAGTGCTCTTTGTAAATCTATTAGAAGAGAAAAATTTTTCAAAAATTTTTTCATAGAAATATTGATTTTCTTATAATTTTCCAATTTTTCAACTCAATAACTTACTTCTATTCTAACTTACTTTATCGATTTTTCCATTAGTTTTTTTTTTTGATCTGGCAAATAATATGATCAATCGTTGTAAACGGAATTATTGAAAGCAAATCTGATCACTCATTGAATTGTTGACAAATTTATGAAATACTCCTCAAAAAAAAACTTTTAATTCATTTTTTTTAAAGGATTTTATCGAATGGAATCTAATCTAATATTATGCCATAGAATTGTTGAAATGATTTTCCCATATTTTCTTTGCAAATTCATTCTCTTAAACTATAGACAATAATTACTTTATTTATCGCTTACAAATTTACATAGAATCTATATGGTTGTCTTTTTTTTTAATTAACGCGTCTTGAGTTGAGTTCGTTGAATGTCCGATGTCCGAAATGAGCTTAGTGCTTAATAGAGGTGGGAATTTTTATCAATATTTTTGAAAGAATTTGTTTACTTTGGTGTCGCTTGCATTTTTCGATATCACATTTCAGGATGGTAAACGTCATTTAATTTTGTCAACGATGCACCAAATGCTTGTATATTTGTTTGTGTGTTTCTTCAAAAAATTATTTCAAGATATTTTGTTTTTTTTGGGAGGGGGAAACGGGGAGAAGAGGGGAAGGGGAAAGCGTTTATCATGAAGAAATTTATTATTATCTTTTCCTCTGAGATTTTATTATATTATCATTAAGCGATTTGTACATCTTCATATCTTGTATGAAATCCACCACATTGATTCGTTATTTGTGCAGTGAAAGCTTTTTATGTAATGTCACTAGCCGTCTCTTCCCTTCCTCTTCCTTCGTCCTCACAATTTATTCTTTCACCCTCTTATCAGTTTCCTCGCAGGATCCCTCTAGCATCTATCTTCGCATTTACCCTTTCTCATTTGTCTGCGAGGAAAATTGAAAGGGTTTTACGTAAGTCTTTCAAGTACTATAGAAAAATGCATTCCTATTCTCCCGACAATAGCGTAAAACATACGAAGGTGTTAACATTTATCAACTGATAACAAAACATCATGCAGCCTATTTAATCCTGGTCTTTTTGACAGATGTGCCTATGAGTTTTTGGTAGTCAAACGATCAGAAAATGAGGTTCCTGCAGAAGATAAGCGAAATCAATGAGCAACACTATATACTATAATAAAATCATTAGAAGGCTCCACATATAATTACTTCGCCATGCATGCAGTTCACTGCACAATTTTTTGAGCTGAACAAGTTTGTAAATGAAAGTCACTTCATGATTCATTCTAAATCTAATTCTAGATGTTTTGATGTCACACTATCCTTTCATCTCCTTATCAGGATTGACTTCTGGGTGTTTTGATGTTACTTCATCTTCTTATCCTTCTTCTTATTTCGCAGTTGAAGGATGTTATCTTTAATCATTGTTATTTATGCATACATTTACTTTAATACTTAATTAGTGAGAGCAATGAATTGAATTTTTGCATATTGAAGTGCTATTTTTCAATGAATTACAACAGAAAATATTTGAAGAGATAAGAAAAGAATATTGAAAAGAGATATTTCAATAGGGAATTTATCAATTTTTAATGCAAATAGAAATCTGATCCGTTTAGAAAAATAAATTTGCATTTTTGTGTTTGCCTTAGTGATAAATCTAACATACCACTGCAATTAAATATTCATATTGTTAACCTACATGCTTGCTCACAATTACAATTTACAATTGCAATCGTGTAGTTTGCAACGATAACAATGCAATTCACATATATGCAAAATGCAACAGAGTGGTTGAGTTGGAAAGTTCGAGAAAAGGAAGAGGATAAGCTTGCAACTTAATTCATTTATTAGAAGATGCTCGAGAGAGATCGGTCTGCTGATGGGGCCTGACGTGGATAGTATCCCCACGAGGACAACCATGTAATATGATTAATCACATCCCCGCGGAGGGCAGGAGAGCTTTCCATGCCCGCCGGGAGGTTTTTCTATTCAAGGAATTTCTCTTCTGGATCCCGCGGAGGAAAAAGAGCCGGATATTACTTCCTTTTATCAAGAGAATATTTTTAGTTTGCTGATGCTATAGCGTCATATCATTTTCACATAGAATTGTGGTCGATTAGCAATTTTGAAAAGGTGTGCTTTTGGCATATTATTATTGCATCTGAATGAAGGTAGTTGATACAATCCCCTGCGGCAAAAGACGAAAAGGCGTATTTACGCCGGAAACAGTGACGTACTTGGTTCGGCACATAAGCAAGAACCCAAAACCTTTTTCTGGATGCCTTTTCCACAAACGAGTAATTGAGAGATGTCTGCGTAGGGAATTACTCTCCATTCAGGAGACCATCCTTGGATTCATGGGATTTTGTCCAGAATGTTGAAAGTTTCTTTTTTTGTGGATCTACGCAGAGGCCTTTGGTAATCATCTAAAAGCAAGGAATTTAAATCATCAGATCTTGCAGGCAATCAAGCGAGTTTTTCGCATATACTTATATGCCTGCATAGTTTGCTTAGTAAAGTTTGCAGGGAAATTGATGCAAAATTAGCATTTTGAATGTATCTTTTTGAAGGAAGTATTGGCTTGCCCTTCTCAATATATGAAAAGACATTTTTCGATGAATTCATTTTGGAAAAATATATTCGGGAAAAAACTTTGGAAAAAAAGATTAAGAGATCAAGTTTTAGTAAAGAGATCAAGTTTTGCGTCAGTGAAATTGAAATCATGACGATCAAATCGCTCGGAACGTTCCTTTATTAGACGGCGTTAAGATATTTCACTGTTTTTTTTTTTGCGATTGACTACTTTTATCACAAAAGATGCCGAATGTCCCGAAAATTTTTTTATTTTCGAGTGACTTTTTCCCAAATTTATTGAATTTTTTACTTTTTTACAGCAATGATAACTTAATGAGCTCCGGAAGTTTTCAATTAACTCTCGTCCAAAACACGAATCGATAGAGATAAGGTGGAGTTGTCCATTTATCATCCGACTGGTCAATATGCAAGCTTCAGAGTGATGTACGGTAGGGTGCAGCAGGCAGTTTTGGATATGACCTCGAAAATATCAACGCTTTGTTTTTCACCTATGTTAGATCTACCCTGTGTTCCATTTGGAGCTCTATATCCCTTAGGGCAAAACTGTTTTGCATATAAATACAGAAGTCCTTCGCGAACAGTGTAATGTGGTCTGAAACTCTAGTACCGTGAGGTTTTCGCCGAAGCCAAAGGGGTTGGCAGAGTGTTGGCTTTATATGGGAATCGTCTTTCATGCTTCATATTTTTGCGCTGCGTCTTGTTCGTTCGCATAAAGCTATAATGGACTAGCAATTTTCGAGAATTGCTTTGAAAGGCAACTTATTCGATGCAGCAGCTGCGATTGAAGTCCTAATGGTGCGTTTGCGTCAGACATGTTGGCAAGCAGGGATCAATTTAAATGCTTGGCGGGTTTTAGAAACTGCTTGCTAATGCATAGGGTCTGCGTTTGCGAAATGGAAAGTGACTATGCTAATATTGTATTGTCTTCGAATAAGTGAGCTATGTTGATGTAAAATAGATGTGCCAAGGGCGCGAGATACCCAACAAAAATGGGAAAAAGTTGAAATAACAACCATTCCGAAGCGGCGGACGAAATGCAGAGCTCTCTAATATGTGACAGCTGAATATAATTTACCGCAATTTTATCTACACTTTATCGTTATGAATGAGAGTATAGCTTATGAATTTTTCGAGTTGGCAAGACATGATATAGCACATTTAAGAAATTATTCTAACAGTAAAGTGGAATATAATACAACACTCACGAAACTTTGGACTCAACAAAATATTTATTGTATAGTAGTGATCATGCATTTTGTCTCTTATTGTTTCTTTTTGTGTTCAGCTCTCTCGGAAATGAAAATAAGTTGCACATATCATCTTCGCATACGATTGCCATCTAAGGAAATGGCACTTTTTTCAAACCCGAAAAGGTAAAAAGCCTACAGAAGGAGAGGGGATGGGCAACGCGGCATCATGTGAGGTCCCGACAGCGATCACTTTTCTTTGAGTTAGTGTGTGGCATATGCAGGTTTCCATTTATATGCTGTTTAGCAAGCTTTCATGATATCAGGTTAAATCACCTTTTTCCGCTTGCGAGCTTCATTTCGTTTGTGATTCCGATTTAACGAGCCTATGTTGAAACGTTTTTACGGAAACTATGCTGGAAATGTCGCATTTTCGGCTCGCTTGCAATAAAAAGTTGTACGCAATCAACTAAGTTCAAAAAATTTCGCCACGCAATGCATTTGCGATATATGCCTATAATTTGGCGCATTTTTAGTGTCGCCGTTGTCTTTGCATATGACGGTCACATTTATGAGTTTCCATTCCTTAAAGTGCTTTGTAATTGAAATGATTCAGTTAAAAAAAGGGACAACTTAGGCATGATTTAATTTTCTCTCAACTTCATTGTTTTATTTGTAATTCTGTCAAATCCTGATACTTTTTTGCGTACATGTGGGCGAATATCTTCATAAAATATCGACGTTGAGATTATCCAGCTCCAGTCTCTCTCTCTTTCTGTCATGTTTTCCAATTATTTCTACTATAGTCGAGTGTCTTTTTTTTGCAGAGATTATTGCTTCTCTGTTAATGCCTATGTGTCACATTTTCTTTTAGTATATCTTATTCAAACACACTTCCTCGTAGCTCGCGAAGGAAAAACCGGTATTTTTAAACCCTCACAACGATGAGCAAACCCGTGGGCACTCCCATATGGAGAATATGTTTTAGAAAATCTCCCGAAAGGCGGAGGATTTTTTTGAGCAGCACGGGACCCTCGCAACGGGAATCCTGTGACATTTAGCCAGTGAAGCATCTTTATGCGGGGGATCTCCTGAGCCTATATAGGGTCCCTGACGGAGCGGCGATGATCCTTGACGGAGTGGGGATGACAGTGAGCTCCTAAGATTGGAAAAAGAGAAAGCGCAAAAACCGGTGAAAACTTTTGGGCTGATGGTTGGATTTCAGCAGCCACGATTTGTCTCCCATTTTAAAAAGAATTCAGAATGAGACGCTTAACTTCCACTCATCATCCCTCAACTACATCAATAGCAAGAAAATTTAACAGCAGTCGAGAAGGGTTTTGAGAGGGGAAGTCGACCAGGACTGCAAAGCCTACGACATCGCAAAGCTGTAAATTGCAACTCAATTAATGACATCACGTCAAGCAACTCTAGAGCAAACTCGCGCTGCCATAGCTCCTAGTCGATCGGTTGGTTCTTTCACTGCGAAGTTGAAATGTCCGACGAATGTATATATTTTGCATATATGCATTTATATATGCAAATACATACATATATGCATGTATACATATACATAATATGTGTAACTTATACCTATTCCCGTATGGTTGCTGACGAAAATATGTGAAAGTGACTTATTATTGGTAGACAGTAAGCAGTAAGTAGTAAGAGTTGTTTGAGTTTATATTTGAAATATTCGCTAAGATTTTTCATCGATTTATAAGTCTTTATAATTGCTATAAAAGATAAATACGATTATATTTCCCATATATGACGTGTATGATGACATCTTCCAATGACAGTAGTGAACATTAAAATCTATCAGTCTATTAGGCGTTCGTCATTCTAATCATTTTTCCACTATGCAACATTGCTTCCGTTAACGAGCATTTCTATCTATTTCTCTTCTCTTCACTATTTTTCTTTCTCTCTTTCTATACGAAAGTATTGTGAGCATTTTTCATCATTTATTTGTATGTAATTTGAGTGCGCTTTTCCTTGATGTATATTCACATATTCACGTTTTCTTTTTTTCTTTTTCAAAAAAGATTTTTTTTTAAAACAAGTAAATGAGTCGGTTGCATTCTAAAGCTCATTATATGTGCATATAACGCATCCAGTAAATTGCTAACGCTCAAGTTTTATGTTTCGTTTTATTTCATCATGGTTCCTTGTTGCATTCTATATCGTTGTATGTGCACAACTATAATTATTCATAAGTTAGATATTTGCATATTTAATTAGTCAATTTGCAAAATTAATTAGTAAATTTGCATATTTAATTAGTATATCGTTCCGATTGGTTGTTGACTAAGTTACGCGATTAACCAACGTAACGAATAATCTTGTAAACTTTAACACAGATCGAACAACAAGAAATATCGTTTATGTTGGTTTAATCGCAATAAACGTAATTTATGGCATCGAGTGAATACGTCAGCTAAATTTATATTTATTAATCGTTCACGAGAGATAAAACAAAAAATCCAACGTTTTAATCACTTTTGCACTTTGGGGAATTATTCGATTTTTTTTTGGGGGGGGGGGGAAGAGAATTCAAAAAAAATTTTTTTTTTCCAACATTAGCCTGTTCAACTAGAGCTTCAGCAATCGAAAATAATAGATATGAGAGTGCCTACCTCTAAAATCGCCTATCAAATATATTCTAAATGCTGAAAGTTGTGTTTTAATCAAACAATTTAATAAGTCAGTTAATTACTTACCCTCATTTTAGGGTAATTTATTCCCCGACTAGAATAGGGCTTTTCTTTTGCAAATTGACTAATTAATTTTGGTGAATAAGCTTACAATTTTTAAATATTTCATTATTTCGAATGGTAAATATTATTGCGTTTTGAAAAATTCATTATGTTTAGAAAAAGAATAAATCATCCATATTATTTTGAAATGTATTGTTATCTGTTTATTGTGGATGAACCCTTCATTGGATTAATTTCCATTTGGAATTGATGTCAACTTGCTAACTAGAAGAAACCTCATTCATTCATTAGAAACTCCTTGTCGAGATTATGACTATAATAATAGGTATGAAGTTGTATAACAACTAACGGTTGAAAGGTATGCAACAGGTATGAACATATGTTATGCATTTAAAAGCCGAAATATTCGAAGTTTTATTAAGCGTTTAAAAACTGAATTATTTTTATTATGAGAAAATAGACATTAGCATTTATATGTAATATAATTGTGAGGATTTTTTAACGAATAAAAATGGATTCTAGAATAGTAGGTATTGATAAGACGTAGTGAACTTCATTATGAGGATAGGTGACAAGGACGTATTGAATATACCATTCAATGATCTTTTGTGCACTAGACCATTCAACTAGCCAATCGATTATTCTTGTTGTTGATAGGTCAACGTTCAAAGCAGTCAGCTGATTGATCGGTTGCTTATGCTTATGTCCATATGCATTTGAGTCTAATATCTAAAGCGATTGTATATCATTTTTTGTGTGTTAGAGCACAATTTGCTTTACATAAATGCGCATACAATTATATTTTTTGAAATGCTTTCTCTACTTAATACGTTTAAAGTGCATTCATATGAATTGAAGTTTGTTCCTTGATGTACTAATGATTTCATTTATTTAATTTAATGTTCATATGTGTATATGCTTCAATAAGTTTTCACTAAAGAAAAAGAGGAAAGTGCTTTAATTTATTGAGGTTACGGCGTCGATTCATGCTAAGCGTCCTCCAAGGCAGGTAGGGTGAAAAGGTAGCGTTGTGTAATTTTAGAAGGTATGCTCTACCCGATGTTTTTATCGGCATGTGGACATCAGAAATCTGAGCACGTTTAGCGGCGCAAATCAACTTGCATACAGCTTAATTTTTGCGTGAGTTACCTCTGAACTCATGTCCTCACACTAGATGCTGGCATTTATGGGCTCGAACCATAAGAACAGCGGAAGTCTGAAGTCGCGGAGCAAGTTTTAGCCTTATGAAGACAAGAGACTTGGGAGGATTTTCAGTGGTCCCAAACATCGAAAGCCTGCAACAGAACGCAAAGATAGGGATGTGTCGAATTTCTTGGTCTCGATATTCAGGAGCTAAGTACCTACGATCGTTTAATCTTCTCAGATGATAGCATAACTTAATATATTAGCGGAAAATATTTACACGGCAAAGATGCATTGAGGTTTTCGCATATCAGATAAGCGTTTTTATTTTTGCGATTATGAACGAGCCAATACTATCACTTAGTATTTTTAAAGATGGATGCAATATTAATGAGAGCTTATTACTAGCCTAATGGCTGTAACACTATTTTAGAACAGAGATCAGTCATTCATTGAGTAGCAAAAAGTGGAATGTTACCTTTATTGCTCATTCACCATCTGAATAATTAAATTCAACTCGTTCGTATCCGACTGGCAGGAGATGGGTCTAAGCCCTAATCTTCACGCGACCTTAAAACTCAAGTTAAACGGAAGGAAGTGATATGAAAAGACATTTATTCGTAATGAATACCTTATCGGTTAAAATAAAGTAAATGAAGTTACAAGGTTATTTAGTAAAAGTTTGTATCATATATTGTTTTCTTTTATATATAATATGATAATGAGTAAATAATTCTTATATTTAGCGGATACTATATTGAGTTGATCGTTTATATTTACGAATGATGTTATTTAATATAAGTATACTAGATATATAAAAGAGGACAAAGTTTTGGCCGTGTAATGGCGTGTCGAGTATATTTCTCAGTGCGGGTGCTCTACGAGCCATCATCGAAGACAACAAGTTAAAAATCCCACAAAAAATTATTCACAACGGCAACGTTTATATAGTGAAAAAAAACGCAGGCGAATAATTCTATGTACATATTATATACTCAATTAAATATGCAGTAGCAGTGTGTTAAAACAGAGATCCAATATTAGATTGAAAGGAATGAGGGAGGAAACTAGTGGGAACGAGGGTTAGGGTGAGGGGAATGGGAGAAGAGAAGGATTTATTCATATGAGAAATACTAGTAAGAAAAGATACTTCAGCATAGCAGTTAATCATCATTTTCAATGAGTTAATGAAGCGATCTTTTTTTTGTGTTCGGAAATGAGTAAATGAGTTGGACATTTCCTCGTGGAAATATGTTTTCGGTAGTATTAAAGACTTAGGAAGTTAAGACGTTTGATTATTTTCTTTGGTATTTAATATACGATAAACGAATATAAAAATGATGAACTTATATGCAAAATATGCTATTCAAATAATTTTACTTTGAATGAGCATATTTCCTCTGAATAAACTAAATGATTGTCGCTTAGAAATTCAACTTAGAATTTAGCAAAAAAAAAAGTTACAAACGTTTTTGAAAAAAATCGCTTAGAAATATATCGAAGATTAAAGTTCGTTTTTAGTTTTAAATTAAACTTAGAAATTCAATTAAATATATTAAACTCAGAAAAGTAAATAAAACATTAAAAGAAGTTTTATATTCGATTTTCTATTATGCAAATCGTGCGTTGTATATCGATAAAATAGGTGGATTTTTTTTTTTGAATGAATGATTAAAAAACATTTCGAGCATAATTTGAGCATTTTTTTTTACAATTATACATTTTTTTGTCTTCTAGCGAAATGGTAGTAGCCAAATATGACAAGCGCTTAAGAGATGGTCATGTGCTTGGTCAAGGAAGAGGCACATCGTTCATTTCGAGAAGAACAGGGAGGATCACGTCTCGTTAACTCACTGAAAACGATAATTAAAGGCTACGCTGAAGTTTTGCTTCTTTGTAACTGCTATAATTATACTCTTCCCTCATTCTAGGTAGTTCCTCACTCACCTCCTCTAACTTCTCTCCTATTCCGCCCCCCCCCCCTTTCTCTCAAATTAGGATTTGATCTTTGGTTTGGTAATGCCATTTGCATATTTAGTCCTGCATATATTATTTCAATAAAGTGGATCTGTCGAGTTTTTTTTTTTTGGTTGTGGAAATATTGCACTTGCTCGTAGATTTTTGATAGAGTAAATTATTGACAACTGAAGCTAAAAGCAAATTTAAAATGATTTATCGTCATTATTTTGTGCATTAAATGATCACAGCTTCTCATTTTTACGTTATCATATTTTTTTTACTCGTTTCCTCGAGTTCAGCTAGTCTATGCATTATAAATGCTGTAAAAATTGAATTGGCTATTTAAGGAAATAAATATTTAGTGCCAGAATGAGCGAATGAGCCATTTTAATCGGATAAAGAATTTTTGTCGTATTTTGATATCGAAATTCTCCATTTTCTTGATCAGAGGTCTTATTGTTTTTACTTAAAAAGTTTTCGCCGACAATTATATTTATCCTATTATGCATAAATTAAATTTAAAAATAAAACTAAACTATAAAAAAGGAATAAAAGATTAGAGGTAAAGAGTTAAAAAAAAGATTTCAACTATAGTGATGCCATAATCATATGAAATTATTGAGAATCACTCAACCGCCTTTTTTTTTGCGTAGATGAATGTATCGTTCTTTGATGAAATCTGAAAGCATTACTACGAGAGAGATGCATTGACATTGATGCATATACATAAAATTGTCACATATTATCTTTACTAGTAAATGCAAGGAAAATATACTTCCTTGGCCATAAATCAATTTTTTATCGATTTAGCTGAGAAAATTTTTCGATTTCAAACCTCTTCTTGATCCGTCAAAAAATTTGGAAGATCACGTTTTTCATCGAAATTATTGGAAACTTTGGAAATTTTTTTTCTCAGAATTTTAAATTCTCTCATTAGCCACATATATTAGGACCATAATAATACTATAGAATATTTTTGAAAAATTCTCGAGCACTAATGTTGTGAAAAAATTAAGTAGATGGCAAAAAAAAAGAATTTTTCCATTTATTGCATAGAAGTGGATCTTTATGTATAACGAAGTGGTACGATAAAATTACAATACGAATCACGTCACGAATAGAAATTGAAATATATATATGAGCAATACTAATTTTATCTTAATTGTGTATTTATTAGCAAGTTTCACGTCTTGTATGTTTTATTGCTTATACCTGAAATTTGAATCTATTCTCTTTTTTTGCATATTTTCATGGTACGAGTGACCAGTGGCCACTATTATAGGTGACCTAGTAATGGCAATGCAATGGATCGAAATGGACAGTCGCTCGATGGCGATAATGTATGTGTTGAGTGGAACGATTCTGATCACTGTTATTATATTCCTTGTAATTTTGGCACAATATCGACGCCGACGACTGAATTGGTTGGTGAAATATAATCTTGTTTTAAAAAAAGCTCAATACGATGAAAAAACTGTTTATTTTAATGACAACAGATCATTGACAACGTTTTTTTTCGCTTGGTTTATTTCAGTTTCGTTGCCCGGTTTAGAGTTCATTTTATGAGGCATATTTTCCGGCTCAGGTTGGAAATTCTTAAGGAGATTTCTAGTGGAAATTATTTCCAGTTTCTAGGTCGTTTGCAATAAGAGAAAACATGTTTCCCACCCGGGAAAATTAGAAGAAGGAATTCTTTCCCACAAGGGCATTTATGTTAAATTAAGGTTTTTGGATTAAAGGGGATTTGAGTTTCCATAGAAACATGCAAAAAAAACTTAGAAAACATAGTAAAAAAAAGCATAGAAAATAAGTTAAAAAATTAGAACTAAAATAAATATATATGAATTGCTAGGTCCTTATTCATGTTCTTGAGTTTCTCCTATTTTTGCTAATTATTTGGCTCATATTGGATAAAAAAGTTTCTAGGATCATTCCTGAAAATCTTAAGAGAAACGGAAGTTATGAAGTGTTCATAACCGATAATATTAAGTAGGTGTGAAAAAATGTTACCAAAAATCAAACATTTATGTCATTTAATTGAAATTATGTTATTTAAAAGGCTTGAAAAAAACAGCATGATCATCGATTATAAACAATTGCGAGATAGAAAGAGGTTCCTTTATTATAAAATCCTTCTAGGATCTATTTAGCTAAAGTTTTCGTAAAGTTAGCGCATCAAATATCATTTCAAAAACAGTAATTAATGCTAAATATTACCCCCCCCCCCCACTCCCTCCCTCCGCCTACTAAGAGTTCCTACATGTAACGAAACAATGCTCTGTTTAATATACTTTCAATCGTTTCGCTTCTTATATTTTTTTTTTTCAAAATTGAGAAAAAGGTTTTTCAAATATTATGTGGTGTGTAAAATAGGCGAACTGCATCTGGAAAAAGTAAGTAATTCGTTTTCAAGCAATATGCAATTACCTTTAATAGTAATATATTAAAAAAATTTAGCATAACTTTTTATTAATTAGTCGTCTTACCTATAGGTCACCTGAACAGGGTTATCTTCTTACAGCGCTTCTTGCTATAAAACGAATAGACATTCCTCGTTTATCGTCGCAGAATTCTTTCTTAACGATCAAGAGTTACTGATTGCATTTTTTCACCTCCTCCTAGGATTATATGAGTGAATGGAAGGGGTCAGAAATAGCTGGGCCACTCCCATGTTGTACATATGTGCGAAATTAAGCTTAACTAAATTTTTACAATCGATTTTCTCGGTCGTTGAAAGTGCAAAAATCAGCCAAATTTATTAGTCTTAGTAGAATTCTCTTCGTTCCTTTCCAATTTGCAATTTTCTGCATTAAAAATATTCTAATTTAACGTAATTATTTTTCGCAATTAATAATTTTCACGCAGAAATTATGAGCGCATTAATTGCAATCATAATTATGCTCTTATGTATTTTATTTGCACCAATGTTTGAAAAAAAAACGATCGAATTTACAAATTCTATTCATGTTATTATTAATTTTTAATTCTTTTCTCTTTTTTTTTTTACAGTCTTAATTTTATACGCTTCTTTTCATCTACTCAAAGGTGTCTTTAATTAGTTGTTTTAAGAGGTAATAACACATTGATAAAAGGTAATACACTAATTTGATTAACAATTGAGATATTAAGATGATTATCACTTCTTATATATAAGAGGATTTGGCGCTAATTAATCGGCCATATCTGTTTTAGATGATTTCGGTGTAAAAATAGAAAAAAAAATTTTGCAGATTTTAAATTTCTTATATTGCAGTTTTATTCTTATTGATAGGATGCTTCGAAACATTTTTTTAAAAGATAAGGAGAAAGGGAGGATGGGTACCCTGGGGAAAAGAGTTTCAACATTTAGCCAAAAAATCTAATAAAAACTTTAGTTAATAATTTTGGAAGTAAGTAGCTCCGTCGTCTCCCATCCTTCATCTCAATCAGCTCAGTAGTGATGACTCTCTGCTATGAAATCACAACTGCAGTGGACAGAAAAATCTCGAGTGATGTGATAGAAAAGCTAAAAAGATGAATTCACGAAAAACATACTCCCTCTCCGCCTTTGAGTTTGAGTCATTCATAATTATGGAAGGGGGATTGGTACTTTACTGTATATAAAGAAGGTTGTAAAGAAAGAGAAGATACCAGAAACTTGAAGCTTTCGGTAAACTTAGGCACGTGGACAGTCGAGATCACGATATGTATACTTAAGTGTGCAAAGATATTGGTGCAAGACTATGAAATGAATTTCCACTGCTGAGGCGAAATTTTTTTCAGCATCACATCTATGCATTGATTTTTTGTTGAACATCACTGAAGTGTATTGGCATCCCCTCACAATTCACTACACTTTATTAGCACTCTATAGTGATTCATTTTAATTGATCGATACCTGCATATTATCCTATCACCTTTCACCTTGCATATCGTTTACTATCGGCGGAAGTTGTTAACGAAAGCATTTTCTCTTTCGAAATGCAAGTGCTGATTGATGGCCTATAGCATACCGCAGTTATAAGATACATATCATAGCCTGTGAAGTACAGGTAGAAAAAACGTTTTATATATGATAGTCGAAAGAGAACTAAAGCAGTCAAATAACGATGCAAGAGTAAAGATCTTCTAATAAACTCTAAGTTCTTCAATCACCTCAGACGAACTTCAATTATAATAGCCTCAAGCGTATAAAATATGACCCGTATATTTATCTCATAAGTGGATGGATGTTTCACGCCTTCTTTGCTCACGATGTATTGTATTCTTTTTCCTCTGGTCATATCCTCTTAATCCTTCTTTTGAAGAAGGATTTATTGCTGCTCTTAGCGCAATACCTGCATTTAGGAAGTATTCATGAAATATTCGTTGTTTCTTCAAGAAATGTGCACATACATAGACGCACACACTTATCCGTCTGTTCAATTAGTTTCACCTCAAAAGCTAATGGGAGCTGCAGAATTCGATAGGTATGATTTACGAAGATGGTCATCTATGCCAAAATTCGTATTGATATATCGGCTTCGAAAGGAATTGTAAATCTTTAATCAATATTATTAGGTGGTTGCATATTTATAGAAATGGCTGATTTAATGAAAAGCATTTTAAAAAATGATCGCTTTTAATTTTTTTTTTGATTATTTTTATATTCGATCATTAATAAGAATATCTATTTTAGAAAAATATTGAAGATATGGTATTTTTGAAAGAAGAGAATTATGTTTCTATTGTTTGAAAAATATTTATTAATTAATAAATATGCGGAAGGGAATAGACGTTTTCCTTCATGTCGTTCAAGGAATAATGAACGCTATAAAAGAAAAAATTGTGAATATACCAATGAAAAACGAATACGAGTTTTTCATTGGGTTACAACTATAAAACTAAAATATAAGCTAGAAATCGGGAGAATTTTTTCTTCATTTTTATTATTTCATTGATTTTTCGACTTAAAAAAAAGCAAAAAAAAATGCGTCTAAAAATGTAATGGATTTGATTGCCAAAAATGCCAACGAAAATCTTTGAATTATTTGAAGAAGTATACGGATAGCGACAATCTTATATGCCAATAATAGTGATGCTTTATTGAGTAAGAAAATTTATGGAAGTAATATTAATCACGGTTTTACATAATTGTAAGCTATATAACTTTAGTGAGAAAATCAATATCTAGTAATAAATAAAATCGAAATTATATTGATGTATTGTCAGCTGTTTTCAATTTAGATCCTATTTTATTACTCTCATGTTTTTCACTTGAACTCCTTATTTTTGAAAATATTGATGAAGCTATTCAATGAAGTGAAACGTTAATCATCGGATACTTCGTTTCTGTTTTCAACTAAAAAAGAAAGTCAATTAAAATCGCCTATCCCTAATATTTGAGCGAACAGGTGCAATAATATATGCTAATGAGAAGAGCTGAAAGATGCGACTTTAGTGTGATGAATGAGCATAACAGGTGATTGCTTGAAATTATATTTTTATATTCTTTAAGCGAAGCTTTTTCTCACAAAAAAAAAAAACGATTCGTTTATATTATCTTCGTTATGTGGTGTATTTTTATATTTGCGATTCGATTCTATATCTTAATAATTAATACTTTTAAATTATTTTTAAAATAATAGATATTTTTTAATATTTTTTTAAAATTTAATATATTTTTTTTAATTCGTTAATATTTAGCTTTTTTTTTTAAACTCAGGAAGAAATATTTATGAGCTATCTTGAACCCGAAAAAAAAATGCAATTTAGCATTCTATAATTTTTTAAGTCAACAATTTTTATTTTTTTTTTTAGTGTTGTATTTTAAAATGCTGTTTCTTTGAAATATTCATGAAGATTCGTAATTGCTTTATTGATTTATCGTTTTGAAAATTGCTTGTAAAAGAGAGTTAAAGTAATCCACACACTAATAATGTGAGCTTTGCAAAAAAGCTTTAGATGACTTAAATCTTTGAGCATTAGTTAATTAATTAACTAAATAAAATAAAATTTGAAACAAAGGTGAAATGAAAAAAAAATAAAAATAAAAAATTGATTAATTTTTTTTTTCAGAATTATTGACGAGATATAGAAATGATAGCAATAAATTTTGCACAAAGAAAAAAAAAACTACAAATATTTGAATAGATCGTATTATTCGCCATTATTTAATCAATGTTCCATACATACAATATTTGCATGGAAATTATTCAGTCAATTATATGAAAAACGCCTCAAAACGTTTGTTTATTTGCAGATAGAGAATTTCGCGTGCTTGCTGTAATTTTAGTTCTTTTCATAAAATTCTATTTCATGAAATCTTTTCCTTGTATTCAATTTTTTCCCCCCCCCCCCCCCAATATTCTCAAAAAATCAACTTATGCGTTAAACCTGATGGTTTAATCACGTGATGTGAATACGTTTAGAAGTTTAGAAGTATTCATTATGTTAAGAAGTATTAATTTCTTTTCTTTTTTTCTCGAAAATTTCCTATGGAACAATCTTATTTTTAATGAACTTTAGCAACTTAAGTTGACTTGCGATTAGCAATCCATTAAGAGGAATTATATAAGTGCACTGATAGGCGTCATCAAATTTTAGCCAATCGCGCATATGCAAATGATCTTTGTGTGATTAGTACAACATCAAAAGTTGTACTGAGTGCAATGCTTCGAATAAGGTGGGCAATGAAACAAGCTGGATATGCGCGAAAATAATCGGAATACATCGAATACTGATAACCTGCTTATACAATCCAGAGTTGATTCTACTATCCTGAGGTCGTCTGAGGTGTAATCAACGGGGAGCTAGTGGCTATTTTCGAAAAAATGTTGGAGGTGGGGCTTTCGAGGGAATATTCTCGTCACTTCTTGATTTTTTGATAATCGCCTTAGTCATAGACTTCCCTCCTATTTCTCATAAAAATTCTTATGCGAATGCGGATAGTTTATTTTATTCCTCAAAATAAATGAACAATATCTTACCTTTGCCAGTTTTTTAGACAGTAATGTAGGTAAGCATACTGGAGAGATTGGCACGATATATACTTTTTAGAGTTTTAGTTGTTGGACCGACCGATTTTATAAATTATCTGTAAATAATTAAACATTTGCAACAATGAATTTGTATTTTAAGCAAATCGATCACTCATCAAAATCTTCTACAAAAGACAGGTATAAAATGCGATTCCATTAATTGCTAAATTCATGGAAATTTTTTAAAATATGCTTAGTGACAATCAAGTCGAAAGTATAGGAGGTCAGCCCGTATTGTAGAATATAACACCACATTTCACACCTTCTGTATAAGTGGTCGCTAAGCTGAAATTACTTGTCACATATAGGTAGGTAGTTACCTCAATAACAAAAGCATACAGCCCCTCCTAATAGGATCTTTTAGTAAAAGTTTGCAAAAAAAAGCGCACAAAATTGTATAAATAGTAATGCTATTTCCATATTTGCTATGTGCCCGCCGATGATTCTTCATGTTACATTTCATCAGCACTTTCAGTAGAATCGTTTTTTCTAAGGTGGGAGTTTTCTGTAAAATTGCGAACTATACATACGCTCAATTAAATAATTGATTTCAGTGAGGAAGAGCAAAATATACGAAACTGATTTTATGGCTAATCGATTTCAGTGAGGAAAAACTTTTTTTTTTTTGAAGATGCTTAGGAGTTTGTAACCTAGGCAACTCTCAAAACAGGTGTTAATTAAAGATAGTGCAATTTCATCTAATCACATTGTGCTCAATTGCCATAACGTCATTCCTCAAAGAAAATTCAACAATTTACATATTGCTACTTGCAAAAATCAATTTCTTTTCATTTTCTTTCATACCTATTCGCAAGTGTTTTCTCTTTTTTTTTTTCGTTAGTTTTTACTTGAATATGGAGATAATTTTTTGCTTCGATGAAAATATTCATAATAAATGAAAGCATATAAACTATTAACAATTTAACGATGAAATATTTATTCTGTTTGAGATATTCAATCTCGATCAAATAAAGTGCACTATCAAATATCGCCGACTAACTTATTAATCCATTTCGATTAATTTGAATCAAATCGATGGAATTTATTTTACGAAAATTTTCACCTTTTATCATTTAAGATTTTTCTAAGCGATTTATTTATGCAAATATTATCTAGTTACCTATAATATGAGGTGAATTAAAGTAAATCATTTTTGACGATGTAAATTTACCAGCAAAAAACTTTCAAAGAATAATTACATTAAAATCTCATACTTTTTTATTTTGATAGAATGTGAAAGATCGAATATATTGCAATATCAATGCGAGAAATATGCTTAGAAAGCACTTTTTTGATTCATTATACCATAAGAATTTTTTTTCGAAATTTACTAAGGTAATGAGTGAATAAGTAAAAAGTTAATTTTGCAAGAAAATCATTCGAACAATGGAATCAACAAGAAAATTGCTTCACTTCTTAATGCTTATTTCTCATTGATTGTTAGCAATTTATGAAACCGGTCGGTCTGAAAAAATGTTGTGGCAAAGGTTATCATCATATCAAATCCTTATGAAACCTATTCGAGTCGTTCTTTTTTTTTTCAATAATTTCTTTACTATTTTGAAAGACTGCAGATTAGGTTAGCGAATTTCAATAGAAAATTTGCAAGCGCATATTGAAGAATTTTTCATTCATTTTCAAATATTTCCTCTTTCATTTGAAGAGTTGACCTAATTAATATTTCATCTTCTCGGTTATATATCTTTTATTTTTACCCGATGAATTCTCGACTAGGTTTTTTTTTTTTGAAATTTACCTTATCATTCGTCATTTAATCAAATGGCATCAACCGGAAAGAGAAATTACGAAAAAAAAAAGTTTTTACAAATATGCTAAAAAAGTCTACAATTTATACAGCAAATATTTTGAGATTTTATAAAAATCTAAAAACGAATCTCATTTAAGAAATTATTCTGCATTAATATTTCACGATCGTTTAGGTGAAATAGATTTACCTGGGCAAATTTCTGCTTAATATTAATTCTGTAAACTTCCTAGAATTACTGCTTCAAGTGATAGCATTTACTATTTAGAATTCATAAAAAAATATAAAATTGATACAAATATATTCCCAAAAATGTTTTAGCTTTTTGCTGCTTTTTTAAAATCTTTATTCGATTGAGAAAGGATATATTGTCTTGTTATTGAAATTCATAGCTAGCGATATACTTATTTACCTGCATTTATTTCGTTTTTTTTTTTTTTGTTTCGTTTATAAGTACTGCAGCAATGATGTCATGTTGCACTTGCAAGAAATCTAAGAAGGCATCAAAAAAACACTTCTTCCATTTCATTGGATTTTTCTAAAATCTTATTTTATTTTATAATTTTTCAATAAAAATTTGCTTTATTCGAACTCACTTTTTTTCGCTATTTTTTAAAGCTATCTGATGCACGAATATGTATGGCGATGGGCAAAAAATCATTGTGTGCGATTATTATATGACCTGAGGGTAATCATTGAATAAAAATTCGTCATTCATTTGGCTCGCTGTTTCGTCCATTGACAATCTTGAAAGCTTCTGTTTGCGGTTGGCCATTGACTATTGACCACTGACCGCTGACCACAAGATCTTGGAGGGAAAATCGACAAAAATAACTTTATAACTATAGATATTACTTAATTATTACTTTTAGAGTATTTTGATAGTTCTATTATAGCTGTTTAGTTTTGGAAAATCAATTTCATTAAAGCCCTATTCTAATCGTTTATTTATTAGGCTTCATATTCAAATATTTGGGGGTAGTTTACCTTTATGCCGGGAAAGGTATTTTTGCAATGTTGGTCGAATAGATATTTGAGATATTTTTTTTTAGCTGACAACGATAAGTTGTAGCAACGCTATAAATATCCCACTCTCATAAATAAATTATTTCCTTCTCTTTCTATAGGAAATTTGCAATTCAATTGATTGCTTTTCTCTTTATAGCTTTGAAAGTTTTTATTACTCGAAGTCCCATATTTGAAGTGTTTTCTTTGCGTTAGTATATTTTACTTTTATTTATTTAATATTTGATTTTAAAAGACGATTATGATATTCGATTTCTTTAATATATCAGATCGATCTATAAATATTAATCGATCATTAATGGATCAAATCATTTAAATAGATCAAATGAATAAAAATGCTTTTTGTTTTGTTTTTATGTTTTAAATATTTTCAAAAATTAGAATAAATATATATATATATATATATATATATATATATATATATATATATATATATATATATATATATATATAGAACTAATTATATATTTAGAATTAATTATTCTTAATATTTTTATATTTATAAATGACTGATTTAAGCGAGCAAAATATAACTTATTCTATGATTTTTCACATAAGATAATAAAAAGTTAATATTTGCCTATGGGAAATATTTGTTGATTTTATATTTAGGTACGAGCAAAATCTTCTCGATATGACTTCCTCTCCACCACAATATATTCGGTGTAGACCATTCTCACATATTGACACCGATGATGAGCAACAATCCGCCTCATTAAAGTAATCTATTTTATTGTTTTCCAAGTTTATTACTATTTACTTCTTTACAGATAACTTTGTTGAGCGCTTTAATGAGTAAAATTTTTTTTAAAATTTTTCATTCTCCTTAAAAAATTTTATTATAGGAGATTTGTTTGACGATTTAATTATTCGTATGTATTCCACTGAGATGAAATTTATTCAAGAAAAGATATACTTTTCCGTATGGAAAATTTGATAACATCATCACACTTTTTATATCTGCGGTCTCTCATATTGAGGCAGTCTTTTGTGACATTTGGCCTTCATTAAACAATGAACGATATTTTGCCATAAGCGGTTTTCATATTTATATATTAATACAGCGAGCGATTTCTTTTTGGGAATCGGACATTACGAATCGAATTTTTTTTTGGGGATATCCACAGTTCAATTATACTAGTCCTGTTTGATACCTATGATGTCATAACATAAAATGACCATTTTTGGCTCTCGACGCATGCAACCGGAAGTGCTCATTGGGCAGCCGCATCAAACGTACTGACTGTTAGAAATACCTTTACGAAAATATCTGCGCAAAAATCTACACATCACATAAACGTCATTCATCGTCGATTATAGAATTGTACATTTGAGGATAAATGGAATATATTATTATATTTGTAATATTATTTATACAAAAATTCATAGATTTATTACTAGAATTTCTCTATACGTAATTAATTTCTTTGCATATTAAGGTTACGCATATATCAGTTCCTTACGAGGAAAAAAAAATTGATTTCGAGTTGAAATTCTATATCATTGCAGTTTCTCTAATAACTACCTCTACATTGAAAGCAAAGCTAAGCTGCAAAAAAAAAGGTTTAAGCAGGAAGTAAATACCTGACAGCCATCAAGGTGAGTGAACGATGTACTTTCTATTACTGTCAAATGTTCCATCCTAATGGTTTGACGTACTGCTATTATTTCTTCATGATTTTTTAATGTGCCATGTGTCCTTAATATCAATAAATGTCAACAATTTACAACTATAATAAGCTATTCATTGTTTAGCACTGCCCAGTTCAAATAACTCTGCGTAGAGATTTGTTCAGCAAGGAAAGATGTGTGTAGTGTGTAAGGCCTGAAAGGGGGGAGGGGGGGGGGGGGGGTGAAGTTGAGAAAAGTGAGTTGCCGCCTTGCCGTCGTTCTAGAAAAAGCTTCACGACCTTTCCACTACCTTCCCACCCCTCCTCATTTCTTTCTAGCTTTCCATAGGTGTACCATTGTGTTTGTATATTAATCCCTATGTTTATATGATAATTGAGGAATAAATCTTTCAGATCGTTAGATACAAGCGATCTAGCACGAAAGCAATCACGTATTATCAACGTTGCTGGTCAAGGTGGGTGAGAAATCGATCAAACTATAGAGAAGCAATTCAGCGTATTTGCAGAACTTTAGCCGATGTCTAGGTTTTTAAAAGCTTTTCTCCAGCTAAAGCTTGTGTTTCAGATCATACTACATATGAGTCATCTGAAGTTCGTTGTGCTCGAATAGCAAAAGATGGTTAGTTTCGATAAAGGTAGACCTAATTGGCGATCGCTTGAGCAGATCAAAGCTATTATGCCAATTCTCTTACTCCAAAAACAATTTCTTATAATCAAAAAAATATATATATATATATCAAAAAAAAATTCGAATTGATCAAAAAGCGCTAAATGAAAATTCCTCTTAATAAAAAAAAAATTCTGTTGAAAAAGTTTTTTTTTAAAATAAGAATCTTTATTTAATTTTAAACAAAAATAGATTGTCACATATTTTATTGCTCATAAATTTTTTAATAAAATAGACGAGAAAATTTTTCTAAATGAATTTTAGCAACAAAATTAAAGTGGAAATTTTTTTTTTGCATAAATTTATTCTTTAAGTTGACTGGAGGAGATTAAAAATTATAATTTCCATAAATGAAATTTAAGTGAGCAATCATCTCTCTATTGAAATTCAATTGATTCATTTATGGGCTAAACATCAAGAACTTTTAACCTAGAACAAATAATCTTTAATGAAGAGAAGATAACGATTGGAATGCTCACTAAAAAAAGAAAGAAAAAGTCGAAGAAAGGCGTTGCAAAGAATTGAGTTTAGAAAATTTCCTAATTCGATGCTTATTAACCGATTTGTTGTAAAGCGATATAGACAACTGTTGTTTATGTGATTGCTGCAATGATCCATCGTCTCAGAGGTATGTACTCTTAGAATTCCGGAATCGCATGATACTTTCTGAAATCAGAGGTATATACTTTAGAATTCCGGAATGTTATGGTAGTTTCTGGAATCAGAGTTATATACTGTTAGAATTCTGAAATCATACCGTAATTTCTGGAGAAGAACGGTAATAGAACTACAATTTTGGAGCAATATGAAAATAGAACGAAAAAGGATTCTATTGTTCAATGATGTGTACGATCATCAGCGATACGGATGGGCAGGATGTGCAATAAAATAAGCTTGGAATTTCTATATGAGCTGGTTTTTTCTTTCACTAATAATGTATATGATAAGAAGAGATTTAGAATCTTTTGCTGTGTTATCAATTTATACTCTCGTTTTATTTTTATATATTTTTTTAGTATTTTTTTGTATCGAAACATCATAAAGTCACGCTTGCTCGAAATGCTCTAAACCCTATAAAAATGAATGTGAGGAAAATTAGGACATGAAAAAAATTTTTTATTTTTCTTTTCCAGTAAAATCTAGAAAGTTCACTTTAATCTACCAATATTGAGCCATTTATCTCGATTTTCTTACAATTAGAAAAACCTTGAATTGTAAAAGAAGCTTATTGCTTTGTATGAATTTTCCAAGGAAGAAGCTATCATATTGATAAGAAGATGCAGTCAAGATTCAAAAACTTTTTACAGTCCACCTAGGATAGACTATCACAAGATATCAAAAGAAATTCGCGTAAATTGCTTCAGTCAACTTTAAAGAGAATAACGATCGTAATATAGGGTTCACCGTAGCAGGAGATATAGGTTTACCGTAGGAGGAAAAATAAGTTTATCGTGACAGGAAATATAGACCAAAAGACTTTTAATAAGTTTAGATACCTTAGAGAGCAATGATGAATGCTTAATTTCTTGGCTGCCGTATATTTCTAAGCAAACTGCAGATTTTTTTTCTCTCCAGCCGAACTGTTACCTTTTTTATTGACTTTTCTTCAAATATATCCTCATTTTTAAAATCCTTCCTATTAGCTCTATAATACCACTTAAATTTATATCCCCCTTGAAAGTTTTGACCGCTATAATTTCTATTCCTTATAGAGAGCAAATGCGAATCTTTCCGATGTTTCTCGAAATAATTTTTTGATTTATTCTACTTATAAGAGCACTGCTTATATAGTTTTTATTTAATTCTACGATCCGTTTTCATAAATTCCTTCGTCATCTGTTTAGTAAAAATTTGCGGATGATCAGAGGATTTCAGCGAAGATCCTTGAATAAAATGATTCATCAAGCGACTTGAAACCGTGAAAATTACCAAAAAAAATTGCTCATATATCATTTATCCATATACTATGGTTTCTGCATGTAATATGACTGACTTTTAACGATGGAAATAAATGGAAAATGCAATGATGATTGCACGATATGTGTTTTTTGCATTCAGCTCACATGCGCAATTAATTTCAAAAAGTGAAGCATGCGAAAAAAATGCTTTTATTTTTAACTTTTAATAGCGCCTACACAAATTCTTTTTTTTTTCTTATTCGGCTGATAAAAAAGTGCAATTTAAAATATTTTTTAAAATGCAATTTTTTTTAATATTTTATTTTGCACTTTTTTTTAAAAAAATGCATGCAATTTTTTAAACATATTTAAAGGTGTGTAAAGTTATATATAATAGATATGAAATATGATATGAATGGTTTTATGTAGGATATCCGTTCCGGTCACAAAAGCCTCAACTGTTGCTTCTATGTTTGCCAAAGTGAAGTTCGTGAACAAGCTACGGATATACCGGAACTCCTGAAATGTATCCAAAAATGCGAAGGCATGAGTGGACTACAAACGCCTAGTAAAATGATCTGTTGAAACTAAGAGTTTGATAGTCCTAAAAGAATTCATTTATATAATATTTGCGGTGATATAATGATGAGTTATACTCTTCGAATAATTTGCATTATAGAGGAAAAGCCGACTCCGATACCGGCTGGTGATCTAAGCGGTATGTTTACGGTTCCGAGAGCATCATATCAATCGTCGTCTATGTTTCGTAATTTACACTATAGTCAATTCGATACTGGACTTTATCAAACACCGGTAAATACCTAGCATTTTATTCAGTTAGAGCGCAATTAGATGGAGCAAAAGTTTTACTTCAATTCCAAAAATTTAGACAGAAAGATTTTACGACAAAGTTAACCAGCTAATTGCGGTGATTGTTACCTAATTTCCATAATAAAAAAGAATCTAATTGCTAAGTTTTACGCGCGTGTTGTCCATTATTAAATTCTTTTAATCGATATTCTTTAAAGTGCAAATAGTACGCTTCGTTTTTTTTTTCAATCATAATTCTACGATCATCATAAGCTCAAAAATATTTAGCAGAAGTATGGAAAATGCAAATTTAGGACAGTGCTTATGCGATAAAAAATTGAAGTTTTATCTAGTTTTTTTTCAGAGATTTTTAACACAAAAGAGAAATAGTTAAGACAGAGATTTAAAAAAAAAAAGAAATTAGGAAGAATTAAGAAAACTCTAAGAAAAACATTCTTTTTTTTTCAATGAAATAAAATTAATTCCATTCAATTTCCATAATTTTTCGCAATGAAAGATAGTCAACGATGGAAAATTAGAAATTTTTTTTTTTGTTAGGTATTAGACCACTTAGCACTAAATAATTTCTATTCGTTTTTGTTAATATTTGAAATTATATCAGCAATACAATTCTAAGCATTGAATTTGTGAGAAATAAATCTTATATATATTTTTTTCGAATTCTCGATATGCCTAAATTGCAATAAAATTAAATCTATTCTAGTTTCATACTAGAGAGTTTTAAAGGAAATAAGATTTTGCACATTTATGAGGAAAAAAAAAAATTTTCTTAGGGAATTATCCTCAACGATCATATATGGATTGTTTGTTTAAGATATATATTTGTAATATGAGTAGAATTTTTATATGAGATAATGGATTGGTGATTAATGAAAAATATTGTTTTCTTTTTCTCGAATTTAAATGCTTTATTTATCTCTATCGATTAGAGCGTAAAATAAAGGATTATAGAAGATGTCAAATTTGATTAAAGAATTTTTTTGTTCCGAAGTTTTTTTTTTCTTTAGGAAATTTGAAAGCTTATTAGGGAAATTAATTAGTGATTTTAACTGTAATAAAAAAAATCTACAGGTATATTCAAATTCAAATTTCTTTGAAGGGCTATAGTCAGATGAATGACTCAGAGTCATTGTATGATGCTGAATCGATAGGAAATTATGGCTCAGTGAAGATGGGTGTATCGTTTGATGAGAATCTCAACTTGCTAACCGTCTCATTGAGGCAAGCCATCGACCTGAATGCAAAAAGACAGGTAATTGCCACCTCGTATCTCAATTTTTCTGCTCTGAGAAGCAGATAACATGTTTAAACGTTTAGGTTGCAAAATGAGTAGTGGAATCAGTAAAGATTTTAGGTGGGTAGTGGGGGGGAAGGGGAGAAAACGAAGGAAGGAGGAGCGAAGAGGGCGCAATTTTCGTGTAAAAAAGTTTTTTTGGGTTCCTATCCTTAACCAAAAACCTTCAGTTGCTCATTTTCTACGCATTGTGGAAGTTAGCTTTCGCGAAAATGTATTATTGGACTGTTGCGGACGTGTGTTAACTTATTGCGCATGTCAAAACATAGGAAGATAATACTATATACGTGTGGTTTATGGGAAGGAGAGGGAAAAAAGAAGGGATAGAAAGGTTTATGTTCGAAGAAAGTTTTGAGTTAAATTCATTATTTTCCAATTAGTTTTTAGATTTACGTTGCTTAAAGAGTGTGTTCCTACAAAAATGGCGCATATGACCTATCACAAAGCTATGCGTTATATAAAAGTCACTGAGCATCTATTCGACTTGAGAAGGGCTGAATGATTTCTCAATGAAAATTCGACATTTCCAAATATAAGTTCTAATCTCTTGAACGGAGATTTTGGTCACTTTAATAGAATGCATATAAAAACACAATTATTCGTTTATTAGCCAAAAAAGAGCGCTTATTGAACATTTTGGAGCATATTTTCCCGGTTTCTAGAAATACTCAATCTCAATTTCATTGCAAAATTGAAGAGTGCTTACCAAGAAAGGTTTTAACTAACTCGTCCACCTATTGGTTTCGAAAATAAATTTTAAAAAAACCACTCGATTGGCCTCTCGTTAAATATGCAGATTAATTACGAAAAGAGTTCGGCGTTCACCGTTTGATAAACGGATATGCGGAATACGAAACAGATGCATGCATAATGGCAATCATATATACAGGTGATTGATTATTGATCGAAAGATATTTTCAGGACGGTCATCCGAATCCTTATTTCCGTGTATCGCTCGATATTCCATCTACGAATACGGATGGGCAACAACGACAAAAATCACCGCAACAATCGAAAACTTATAGAGATACTTCATCACCAATCATGAATGATGAATTCTACTTTCAAGTCAGTGTTCATCAGTGAATTCATAACGATCGCATTGGCGTATTTCCCATTTGTGCGCACGGAGCTCATAATGTTTGCAGTTTTATAAAACGTTGACTATTGAAGGAAAGAGGGAAAGAAGAAATTACGATCCTCAAAAATGAATATATTTCGCTTGTAAATTTTTCAATTAATTTATTGATTGGTCTTACAGTTTGATAATGAGGTTTTAAAAAATTATTATTTTTGAATGATAATAAAAAAGAAGTTGAGAGTATAATCTAGGAAATTGAACTTTCAAAGAGTATTGAAAGGAAAGATTTATAGGTGAGATATTATGGTTGATTTTTAAAAAAATGTCACATTATCAGAGCTTTTCTATAATTATGAATTTCTACAATTAAAAGCTATAACTATAAATTTCAATACTATAGAGTTGAAATTTTTATCTCCCTCTGTCTCCTTAAACCATTCATCCCTTTTGTTATCGCAATTGTTTCCTCGACATTATCCGTCGGCATATTTTTTTTTTAAATCAACATTTACTTTGATAACGAATTATTCAGTTGCAATGCACGATTGAATATTGAATATGAAAGATTATTGAAGGTGACAGGTAATGTGGTGAATGAATGTCGACTAGAGGTAAGCGTCTATGACTACGATCAATTTTCGGTTGACGAATGTATCGGATATTGCTGGCTAACGCTTGGTCGATTAAACGTTAGCAGCAACAATGAAGCACCGACTGTTTTTTGGGCTGAAGTACTTCCCTTCGACGATAATAATGGAGTATGTTCTTGTTTGGAAGGAAAATTTTTGTGAAGAATACTAGCGATCCATCTATGAATGACCTTTCAGTAGTCCTTCTGCCGGACATCCTGAAGAAACCTTTATTTATTTATTTATTTATTTATTTATTTATTTATTTATTTATTTATTTATTTATTTATTTATTTATTTATTTATTTATTTATTTATTTACTTATTTATTTATTTATTTGAATATGAATATGTTTGAGTGGAGCTTGCTAGGAGAATATTTATGGCTTTTTCACTCACATAAACTTTCATCGTCCTCGCCCTGTCCTACAATAAAATTAGAAAAAAAATTTTTTCACATTTTGGAGGGGATATAGACTTTCAGAGATAGATGATAGAACATCATAATTTTGAATGAACAAGCTCCACTCCGCTGACTTATCAACTCGCATCCTCCTCGCAAAATTTACAGCTGAGGTTTCCAACTTAACCTCATCTTCTAATTGGAGAAATGAGCGATAATAGAGAAGAAAAAGAGGGATATTTTGTTGGGAAATATACTTCTGAATGTGTTTTATCATTTCTCAATGCGAAGAGGACAAGAGTGGTCATTTTATGGCAACAAAAAACACATGTAATCTCAGGTAATATGGAATACTTTATAAAAACTTTCAGCTGCGATAATTCACGAAAAAATTTTTTCCATTCTAGAAAGAAAAGAATCAAAGCAGTTTATTGAAGTAAAATTCACTCCATTTAATTGGCTATTTTTATTTAATTAAATTCCATTTAATTAGTTGTTTTTATTTGATTAAATAAGAGATATTCGTTGCTAATGAAGAATATTGATCGAATCGAAATGATCATTCAAGTCAAAAGATGACAGTTCCAATATAATATTGTAATTATAAATAGTTTTTTTTAACAATTCAAGGTTGAATACTCTAGAGTGGATGGGGTGAAGTGCTTTTCTCGTTGACCTATCTGTCAAAAGCACAAAGGCTTACCGTGAATATGTTCAAGGCACGCAATCTACGTGTTGACTCGATTGAAGGACAGCCAGGTTCAGTCTTTATACGTCTTCACTGCCTTAATGAAAGCTAAAAATGGCGCTTGACTCCATAATCAAGGCCATCATGATCTGTGCATGGGAATATTAGAGCGTGGATATCATCTTATGTATTCATATATATATATATATATATATATATATATATATATATATATATATATATATATATATATATATATATATATATATATATATATATATATATATATATATATATATATATATATATATATATATATATATATATATATATATATATATATATTATTAAAATAGCTATTATCTACAAGTAATAGCGCGTGTGGTCCCCAGTGGATGGAGTCACCCGCGGAGATGTTCCTCCATAATGTAGTGTGATGAATCATGTTCGCTGCGCTTGCAAGGGAGCTGTTCACATCCGTGAGTTCCCAGAGTGGAGTTTTTGCTTTTTTGAAGATTTCCGCGAGGGCTTGAAGGTGGAGAATGCTTGCTTTTATTAATGGACTACCTTCGCGTTGTTTATGTTTTACTGTATTCAACATAAAACCACAGCGAGCTAGCAATTTTTGAGAAGTTGCAGCATTGGCGTACCACTGTGGCGGAACGTTAAATTGAAAAAGTGTATTTGCAGCAGACATGATGGTCCGATTGTTTCGATGTTATTGCCAATGACCTTTTGAAAATTGATTGCAAATGAGTAGGGTTCGAGGGATCATGCAATAGATACTTCGGTAATGCTCTATTCTGTTTCAATTAGTGAGCTCCAAACATGCGGAGGGTGTGTGCAGCGATCATGAGTTTCACTTTTTCTGCTCCAAATGTGATAGGAAGTAAAGAAACAACGAATTCGAAGCCGTGGGCGGAAAATCCAGAGCTGTTATTGGCAGCTGCAGCACGTTCGAGAATGAGAAGCTGTCAGGTCATCGTGAAACTGCCACAGCTGATGCAATAGGTTACTGCTTCTATCTTGTTGCTGCTTTGCTTCAGAATCATTCCTTCCAAGAGGTCTCACGACTATGGCCCTATAACGTTCGAAGCAGTAAAATATTTTCTCAAATAGCAGCTTGGGAATATATATATATATATATATATATATATATATATATATATATATATATATATATATATATATATATATATATATATATATATATATATATATATATATATATATATATCTATTTCGAATTTTTTGAGCAGATTGTTTCAATCACCAAACCAAAGATTTCATCAGGCAATAGGGCCCATCTCATAAACTTCCCTTCCAAAGAGTATTTGCCTCAATACTGGTGAAGGCATTCATCTCGGATTACCTTTTAACTTCCATTGTTGTCCTCTCATTACTTTACTTTCAGCAGTAGCGATTCGAGTAACTCTACTAAGTAATGACGAAAAACGATTGAAGAGAAAAAAAACATCGACAAAAAAGAACACACGAAATCCACAATTCAATGAGTCTTTGACTTTTGGTATTGCTAAAAGCTCACTTTGCGAGATCATCCTCGAAATCGAGGTAATACTTTTTACAATTTAGAGCTATTCAGGTAATTTAGGTAATTATTGAGAAACTTCTTCAATAATATTTCGCTCGTTGCCGATTTCTGCTTATGGAAAAAGGTCGTTGTTAATAGAAAACACCACAGTGATACCAATGAAAACTCTTATACCCTCTACAGGATATTATCTTATCGCCCTTTCGCATGGTCGTAAAAAAGTCTCCGAAAACACTGTCTAAAATTCTGAAACTCGTCTTTCAATACCGGTTATGAGAAGGTAAAAGGAGAGGAGGGAGGTATTGGATGGCAATTGGGGTGGGTCTATCTTGTGTCTCATAAGTCAATAGGTGTCTGTATTAGTACGCTGTTGATAAAGCGCTGCTTTGTCGTTACCGTTAAGAAGGTCCTCATGTTAAACTCTTTGAATCATTAGCGGACCCGTCAAATGCTAATCGAATGCATTAAATAGTTGTTTTATGCAATATCTTTTGGCGAGTTGAAATTGATGCGCCTGTCGACCATGGGGGAACGAGGTGAGGGGAACTAGCTGAAATATTTCGGACAGCGAGGAGTCGAAAAAGCCGAACACAATTTGTCGTTCTTCCTGTTCATGCTTATACACTTTTGTATGTCGTCCTATTTCCAAAAATTGAAATAAAGTAATTAAAATAAGACAAAGATGAATACCATCAATGAAAAAAACTTAAGATACTAGACATTTCTGAATATACTTTGGTGCTGTGATCCAACGATCTCGTCGATTCATGTCATTGCTATGTTATTGACTAAATTTTCGAAATTCTTCAGGCAATTCACGAATATGGTACATTCGGAATGGGTTGTAAAGTGCTCGGTAAGATGGAATTACCTTTACATCAATGCAAAGAGCTATGGCGTGCAATTATTCGTGAGGAGAAATCGAAAGCACGTTGGTATACTCTCGACGATGCGTAATCGAAATGAAATCTTATTTATCGATAAAGTATAGTACACTCTAATCTCTTGATCCTATTCAGTAATAAAAGTGAAGGGGATTTGTTTAGATGCTGCTCAGGATCGAAACGCATCCTCGTATTTTTGTTGATAGATGAAGAAGTGAATTCAAGGCAGCTTCACATATGTCGTATATACGCACTAATGAACTCATGGCATTTACAAATCCATGACTTCCTCTCTCTCTCTCTCTATGATGAGAGGAGTCTTATATACTTATTAATTAATCATTTTATTATGAGAAAGAAATTCTGCATATTATGATCAAACCTTTAAAGACTTTTTATCTAATATCTGTGAAAAAACAACAACTCTTTCTCTACTATTCCTGTATTTTTAATCACTCTTTGTGATCTCTGAATGTTTTTGTCTGTTCTTATAATTTACAAATTTGGGAATTACTTAGTAAAATTACTATCGTTTTTAATAGTTACTTGTGCAGTTTAATTACTCTTAACTTCCTTATCATCAAAAAACTTTGGATATATTTCGATGCGGATAAAGGCATCGCTTTGCAAAATTCATATTTAATGGTATATGGTGGTACTCATCAAGATATCCTCGATTTACATTATACTACATTATTAACTGTGGGATTCATCCTATATGAATGTTACATGAAATCCATGGTATATAGGTAAAGGTCTATATGGTGACCGAATATAAACCTATCCTACAAAGGATAGGTCAATAGACCTATATATGTGTTCGTTTGTTTTTTTTTTTTGCATTGTGCATATGATTGAATTGTTTTGTAAATGCTCGCTGAGTGATGTTGGATTATGCAACGGAAGTTGTATTATATTTACATGGGCAAAAAAATAAAAGAATAAAAGTTTTGTGTTCTTTTTTTTTTGTTTTCCCTTATAGTGACTATTTAATAGGATTATGAGTGATATATTTCGCACAATTTTGAAGCATGTTGCAAAGTCTAACCGTTCGAATCAATGGATCATCGATTTTTTGGAAGTGATCAAGCCTAGTCAAACGATCACAGCTACCAATTTGCATCACTTGAAATGTATTGCTTCTTTCAAGGAGCATCGTTGCGTTCAAGGAGCATCTTCAAGTATTGTGTTTAGCATCGTATATGGAATTTGATGAATCCAGGAGGTATTCGGGTGTCCTGGAAATATCTGGGAGAAGATGGTGTCCTCTGTGCATCCTTCGCAAGAAAAGGGGCTTTTCATGCCAGTAGTGACTGAATTCGAAACAGCAGTTTAGCAGTGAATATTGCATTACCATTTGTGTTTTCGAGAAACAGTAAATAACAACAATGGCATGATTGCAGTAAATGAAAAAGCAATAATTTGAAAGGTCCGATCGATTTTTCGCTGCAACAGACGACCAATTGAGCTGCAATACAAAGACCTTGAAAGACTTATTGTTATTCATCTTAATTTACTCCATCAATCCCTCGCTCTTTGCTCGCAACTCAGGTATCGTTGGAGGTCCGGATTTGAAGAGTAATAAGAATCCTTGAAGTACTACTATATTCAAGTAACTCAGCCAGTAAATATAAAAAAGCCACTCGTTAAGAAAAGCGTGAATGTTGACGTTTTCAGCTGAAGTTAATTGATCAAAAAAAAAAGAAATTAAATTAAGGACATTGATTTTTTTTAATTACTGCTGATATTAATATTACGTCTATTACTATTGCACGATTTATTATCAATAATAAAAAACCAAAAATGACAGTAATCTTTAATAATTTTTATTATTTATTTATTTATTTAAATAAATATCATTTTATAATCGTATATTTGCAACAATCATCTGAAATGATTATTACATTGCGATATGTTTCATTATCGTTTATCTAACTGTGTACAGAAAATATGACTCTAGTTTATAGGGCAAAAAAAAATGCTTTGGAATTTTTTTTTACAGAATAAATATGGATGAGGTGTACGAGGTGTGATTCAAGTATTGCAACGTAACTGAATTTTTATTTAGTGAAGGACATTAGCCAATACACAGCAGTTTTATAGTCAAAACATCCTCCTTCACTCTCAGGTCTAGTCACATTTAGGGCGGCAAGGTTCCGGCGATTTGGAAAGCTAATTCAAGATTAATTCCGTCTAGGGAGGCCTGTTGAGGTGATCTATTCTAAAACAGTTGCTGATTTGGAAGAAATATTAATTCGCAATGCGCAAATTCTCTGTCGAGAAATAAAAGAAAACAGAGGGTCCCATGAGTAATTTTCTTCACTCCCAACTTCATTTCAGTAAAATGTCTGGAAATTTGATGCTAAGAAACGTTTGTCACTTCAGAAACGAGACCGATTGATCCACTATCAAGAGATATTGCAGCTATTTGAAAAGCGTGAAAGCTTTTTTGAGGATCCTAGCCGAATTATTCGATTGTGCCCGGTTACACCTTTATTTATCACTCTTATTCGAAATCTCAAAACGCCTGAAAGGAATGGAGATAGATTCATCCACCGAGAGATGTGACTGGCTCCGTACATACGATTAGAAAGATGTTTGCGATAAGTTTCGCGTGGAAAAGACGAAATCATGCTGCATCACTCTCCAGAAAGAACGAAGATAACGAACGTATGTCTTGAACAGCATAGATAGAAACAAGAATGAACTTTGCTCTCTCTTCGAATATAAGCTGTGCTACGTTTGCGAAAAAAAAAGCGATCTGTCGGCAGTAAACTTACGAATAGTTGACTTTTGCATCGCAGCTTTCCATATTTTATGAATATTTTCACTTATACTGCGATAAATCTAGGTAATCGCTTGGCGAAGAAAGGTTTTGGGGAGGGGCGGGGCGGGGTAGAGGGAGGGGCTGAGGGAAATGTTGCTTTATTATATTGCTCTGATCGTCTTTTCATATATGTTCTCCGGTCGTATCACTCGCATTTCTTTGTCCATTTTCCTATGCTGTTTTTTATGATTTACATATAACTATTTACAATATTTTGTAATTTAAATATTTATAATTTACTTTGAAATAAAAGTTAATTAATATATAAATATTGTTTCTTTTTTCAAAACAGTTCAAATTGCTTTGTTGAGTTAATTTTTATGGCATCGATTTAAATATTAATAATTGTAATTGTTTTATAGAAGTAGTACTTTATAACATTCAACGATTTATTTCATTGCAACAGAATTAATTGAATAATTACAAATGAATTTTTATGGTGTTTTTTTTTTCAACTTTCAATCGAATTCGAGAAAACGACTATAATCGAAAGGTTCGTCGTAAAATTTTTTACCACGATTTGACATCTGTGCCGGTTTTGCTCCCAATAACGTCCGGAAAACTTCCTGAAAGGAAAATTTTTTATGCATAACTTCAATGATATATCCAGAATTATGATGATGAATGTACGTATAAAATTTTATTCTACGCTATTTTAATAATTTATAATCGATCATTTATAGGATTAAATGATTTTTTTTACTTACTAATGAACAAAAAAAAACCATAATTTATTATTTTTTTGACTGTGATAAGCGAAAATTGCTTTTATACCATTCAAAATAGAAGCAGTTGAGAAAGCAAGCGAAATAGCCTAATTCTGAAACGATATCTGATGATATTTGGCGGTGTTTTTTAGAGTCTTTCGATTATTCCACTGCTTATGCTTAATATGCCATTATCATTAGATCACTCAGTCTTTTAGGATTGATTAGAGTGTTTATTCATCTATACATTTAATTCAATGCTAATTTTAAACAATGACCGAAAATGTTGGAAAATTATTTGCATAAATAAAGTCCTTAATCATTTTTAAAGAATGAAATTAACCCCTCTACCTTGAACTTACCTCGTAAATTTCCCATCCACGTGTAATCTCACTAAAGCGCATATGTATATGAATAAATATAGCTAGATCATGATTGATAATAAAGCGAAAATTAGTTTCATTCAAGATGAAATAAATAAAATTCATTTGCGCCAAATTTTGTATAGATAAATAAATAAATAAAAATTCAGCCTAATATATTATCGACGGGCAAATAAATGCCTTTCTTTAATCTCGCATCTTATAGCAATGAAATTATTAGCTGTGAGTGATAACTTTTTTATCAGCGATTTGAATTTTAATAATTGTATTTTTTTTTAATATAATTACTCTGCAATATTCAACAAATGGCATTTCTCTTCCTGTAAATAATTAATGAATGCCGATCTGTTATAGATGATAAATTGTAAAGATTGCAGCAGCAAAATTAGACATCATATCTGATATAATAAAAAATGAGCGAGTTTCTTGATATTAGTTATTGAATAGAGATCATTGTAAAATGCTAGGCTAGGCTATTTAATAAAATAGACGTTAAGTGAAGTACATTTGTATAATTTAATTTTAATGGTTTTGTTTTTATTTATGGTAACAATACTATACAATTGTATAATTTAAATTTCTTTTAATTATATATTGTGCAATTCAAATTAATTCATTTGATTTCTTGCGACAAATATTTGCATACATACACCATTCATATCAATAAAATATAGGCACTTCAATAAAGAACTCCCTCAAAAAAAAGGCAGTGTTTTTCTGAGGCCTTTTTCGAAATTTCTATTCGTGCAAACCTTGTTGTTGGTGATAGCGCAGCGTGTATTTGTCGGCATATATATGGGTGTCTGTGGGTGTCTGCGTGTGTCTATGTGTCCTCTTGTACATCAAATCGTTTCAGTTAGAAAATCAATGAATCAAGAGTAACCGAAACTAGGTGAACATGATTTGTATCATAGAGCGATCGCGGATATCAATTTTCAAACTACTCCATATGCGCCGCTGTAAACACTTAGAGGCGTCTAAAATTTGCGTACTGGATTACATCAAACAGTTTATTTGCATGTCATTTGAAATATGAATAAAATTTGCATATTTTCTAAGCAATTGAATCTTATCATACACATTCCACTCGAACGAGAAAATAAATCTTTTTCCAAGTGTTAAGAAATCGATGAAAGTCTATAAAGTGAATCGTTAGCATGGATGATCTTTTATTGCTAATTTGATCAACGATGTTATCTTGTGAAATCTAGGCCGAATGAAGTAGCCATATAAAGCCAGAAGCAGCAAACTTAGGCCAGAGGCAGCTTGCTTGATCTGTTTATGATAAGCATAAAAATATATGTAGTTACTACTGCTATTAGCGAAATAAACATACCTATCACTGATTGGATTATCTTAAAGGACAGGTTGATTTTTTTAAAATATGGAACCACCAACGAGAATATTCTATGATTTCTTTGCAATTTATGAGATTAGTAGGTGAGGTGAATAGCACATATCGTGGCAAATGTGCTCGAATGTGTTTTCCCACTTGCATATTTTTCAATGTTCATTAATTTATTCCGAGCAATATTCCCCATTTCTTAGCAATAATGAGAGATGACATTTTCTAAAATATTCTAAAAAAAATGGTTCCTTGAGATTGCCCGCTTCAGCAAGTTGAAGTTATTTTAACGTAAGCCACGACCTCTAAGGTTCCTCTAACAAGTGGAGACGAACCGGATATACGATTTTTTTAAACAAAAATATCTCAGAAATGCGTCCATCGATTTTCGATTTTTAATTTTTTAGCCTCTAACCGATTCAATAATAAAAGAAAAAGAAAACTCATATACTGCAAATTTCCCATTTATAGAATCGTTTTTGAATCCTTTTGAAAAAAAAAAAAGAAAGAAAAGAAAGAAAGAAGGAAGCACTATTTAAAAAAAAAACTCTTCTTTTAAATTTTAAAAGAATTCCATATAAGAAAAATGATACTTCGAAATTTGGTTTTTTCTTCATTATGCTATTGCAGCAGTATAATTTTTTTTTTTTTTGGAAGGTGTTTATCAGTAATATTTGCGGTAATTCTTCCACATTATTAATTACGGTGTATATTTATGAAAACGGAAAGATTTATGGAGAACTTCAAGCTTTATTTTGATTATCTAATATAAGCTGAGCATCCTCCTCTTTTTCATGTTTAAATAATAGAAACTGATACTTTGTTAGTGAAAATCAAGAATGAATTCCGATAGTGGAATATAGAAAGAAGTATATAGTTCTTTTATTAATAACTTATAATTTTTTTATAAAAATATTTCATAATGTGAGATCAATTAACGACTCATCAATATCTAATCAATCAATATCCGATATTATTCTAATCAAGAACATCCGATATTAAGAGAATATAAAGCAAATTCTTACTTTTGAATATTATTGAATTCTTATCAAAATTAGTCGATGATCCAAGTTGAATAATTAATCACAACCTGTTGTGTCTTTTAAAATTTAAAATTTATCTGTTTATTTGACATGATGGCATCCGTTCAAATTTTTCGTCGAATGTAATTCAGCTTTTTTTTTAAATTTTTATAGAATGCTTTAATTTTAGAAAGCGATATTCATTATGTGCAACTGTCACCTTTTATTAAAATTTGCCTTTGATTTTATTTTGGTGTAAATTGAACGTTAATTCTATCAGATGGATTTGTTGATAACACATTTCCTTGTTAGGTATAACACTTGTTATCAACTAGAAACGTTCGTTAAATGGTATATACTGTTAGCGTATCAATAATCGAAAGAAGTATATCGACTAGAAAACATATTCATCAAGACCTAATTACCGGTGTAGTTTTCCGGAATAAAATTTTCCGGAATTAAGGTTAGTTGAATGCTGCAAGGATGACAATTAAAATTTATCGGTAGATGTCAGATGGAAATGAGTGAGAGCATCGAATTGGGTGCGAGAATTTAAATAACTGAAATCAGCTCAACATTCTCAATTATAGACCTATTTTATAGGTAACGTTATTGAAAGTGATACAGTGAAAGGTCGCATCTATTTGGAAATTAAATACATAATTCATTAATCCAAGTAGAAAGATGAAATAGAAGTACTGGTAGAATCTTATGCAAGATTGCGGATTTGAGTGGGAGGAATTTGAGCGCAGCAACGTCGAGAGATTAATATGCGGAGGAAGAAGCAAAATTCCATACGCGTATGTACATATATTTCACCGTATGTTTACTCGTTAATAGTATAAGTCATTTCCATTAAAATTTTATCTTCAGATGTACTCATGAAAATTTACTACAGAGATTCCAATATGATACTATATGTGTATAACACAACGAGGAATATATATATATATATATATATATATATATATATATATATATATATATATATATATATATATATATATATATATATATATATATATATATATATATATATATATATATATATATATATATATATATATATGCAGTGTTTGCGTACTCAGGCTTAATAAATACTTTAGTTTTTAGGCGAGTAGCAGAAACCGTTGGTATACGATAATCCTCTTCCATAGATCTACGAAATAAGCAGGCAGTTAGCATATATTCGGAGCGAACTTTATGATTCATGCACCGTCGATAAATACGCCTTATGCACATTCATATGTGATGTGGATATTTTGCAGAATAAGAGAGCTATTGACACGCATCTCGCGTAAATTAATCATTTCTGTTTCCATTATTCAGTAGTGATAGATAGTGAAGTCAATGAGAGAAATGAAAACATTTAAGGATTTATTATTTTAAAGATTAGTATGTTCACCTAATCAATTATTTCCATTTCGGTTAGCATTAGTATTCATCAGAATTGACAAAAACACCTTATTTATTATTGTTTTTTTTAAAGAAATATTATCAAATTTTTGAAATGTTTTTCAACTGAAGTATATTATCAACGTAAAAGGTAACATTGAAATTTACCTGTATTCGTGTCATTGATTGTGAAGGTACCGCTTCACAGGTGGATAATTGCTCGACGATAAGTATACTGCACAAAAGCACTGTGAATTTCATGTTGAACATCTCCACTTGTACTATAACTGATATGTTTATATTCATTATGACAATGCATCGTTAGCAAAGATATGACAAATGCGCCGTTAGCATACGACAAATGCGCCGTTAGCAAAAATACCTGCTTCCATGGCAAACACCTTAATCAGAACAACTTTCAAAAAACGAATAATATGATTGTGCACCAGAGGTGGCATCACGTAGAAGAAACATTTAAAGCGCGCAACGTGATCTCTAATATTCACTTATGGCCTTTATTAAGTGGCCATTTTTTCGTTTATGGCCAATTATGGCCGACAATGACCTTCATCATTTTATTGAATTGCCTATATATTTCACTCAGTTGTTACCAACAATGATGCGTCGTAACGATTAGGAAAACATAATTACTTTCGACATTTTCTGAATATTCAATGAAATAAATTTGCAAATAATAAAACTCATAAAAACAATTGAAAATATTGAAAAGGGGTAATATCCTTCATATTTGCTTTGTGTACTAAGCAAATAAATCATATCGGTGTATATATTTGAATAATTGATGTGATTATGTCATCTGATACCTATAACTGCATATGCAAATAAGCAAGCGAGCAGAACAGGCAAACGGCTGGTTGGATCACGAAAGGTAAATAGGAACGATAAAAACAATAAATGAACTTTCTTTAAAGAAATATTTCTACCTTTTCGACAATACCAGTAATTATCTTCTGTGTAAAGTGTAAGTAAACAGAGTTACCTTTACACTGAAGTACGATTGATTCCAACTTCAAATTGAATTCTCAAAAACAGCAGATCAAGGACAGCATAAGGCTGTCATAAATCATGATCATTCTCATGTTACTCTCAATATTCATATCATTCAAGTAGCAGAGATACAAGCTTAACAGACAAGCAAATAGACAGACGAACACACCCTAGCGCACATATGTAGACATAAAAATATATGACATGCAGTACATGGAAATTATTATGCATTCATTGCTATAAATGGCGATCAGTTTAGAAATTGATGGTCACCTATTACTTGTGATAGAAAAACAGCTTCGTTCTTCATTTATAGACATTACTTTCGAATAGCTTAATAGGTATATAAGAAATAGGAAATGATCTTCTTGATTAAGTTATTTACTTGCCTAAATTGGCAAATTTTGCATGGTAATTTTCATTTGAAATGAATAGAATTTCGCTTATTTACTTGCCTAAATGGGCAAATTTTGCATGGTAATTCTCATCTGAAAAGAAACAGAATATCGAGGTATTCAAGATGGTAAATATGCAACGAGGTAACGTCGTTTGAAGCTTCATAAATGTTTCCATTGAAACAACGAATATATCCTCATAAGAAGATCATTTGAATATAAATAAGCGAAATAATCGAAAAATCTCATCATAAGTGAAATTTTTAGCTGCAAAATAATAAAAGAAAAATTATTGAAATGAAAGCATCGCAATAATTTTTCGAAACGATAATAATATTTCCTAAAGTGTTTTTTTTTTCAATCCGATCATTAAATCTGATTTTTAAGAAATTTTTCTTGTTTTAAGTTGAAAGATGAATCGCCTGGTAAATTTCAATAGAATGAAATCCTCATTCATCCTGATTTCGTGGATATCTATATCTATAAAAAGATGATTATTAAATAGGGACTAAGAAATTGGATCATAAATCAATGCTTACAAATTTTTTGAAGATCAACAAATAAAACATCGCTCATTTTTCTCTTCTTGAATTTAAAAAATGATCATTTTTATTTTCAACAAACAATAATTTAGAGTAGAGAGATTGTTTTATGTAGAATTTGCATAGCACATATCATCGTTGTTTTTTTTTAATTTATTTATTCATAAATTGCATTAGAAAAATTTGATCGAATTATGATTATTTCTAGCAAGCTGTCATTGAATAGGAAATGATGATTTATATTACTACGATTGAAGAAACTCTTTTAGCTGATAATTAAAGGTAAGTTACCTGTTGTGAAGATAAGGTAAATGAAAGATTATTAAAGATCATCGCGATAAATTTCGATAAAATTAGTGAAATTTTCAAAAAATTTAAGATACTATAATAGTGCACTACTTTTCAAGGTGACACTTAAACTAAATAAATATAAATAAGTCACAAAAATAGGGCAACATTTCGCACACATAAAAATATCATACTTATAGAGATATTGCAGCTGGCGTAATGGTAACGCTCATTCCACGCTTAATGGTCCTTAAAACGGGCATAGTGGTGCGCCTTTTTTTAGGGGATTGCACCCGCCCACTGCTGACAGCCGTCAAATGTGGCAATAATGGAGGTGAAATTTTTATTGGAAGTGAAATTCTTATAAGATTTGATGCTGTTGGAAAAATTGAGAATATTTGATGGAGTGATATATATTAACGAAAAATTATGGAGAGCAGGAAATAAATGAACATTATAATTTGTGTTGATTCTATCCAGAGATACGATTTCCCGATGTCAATTCTATGAAACCGACGTACGCGCAGCTCTTACCTATTGCACCTCTTGTATCTTCGAGAATAGAAAGTTTTGAGGTATATCAAAGGTGAGAATAACGACAAGAGGAAATAACCAATGCGCCTAGTTATCTATCAAAAAAAAAGCTTCTGCAAGACATATCAGTTGCAACAATGTTTTTTCAGGTGAAGAGGACAGGTGAAAAGGACACCTGAACAGGTGAAGTAATAAAATCTAGACCATCGTTCATCGAAAGTGGAAGTGCTAGACTATTAATAGTATTCATACGATGAGATCATTTGTGAATTCGTTTTGCACATTTATCAAAACGCATTTTGCAATATCCGATAATTTAGACGCAAATGCAAAATGAAGGCATTTTTTTCCAACCTTCTCTTGAAACGTTTTACGATAGGAATTTAGAGAGGAAAATCGAAAGTGAAAGGAGAATAAATGAAGAAAATAAGCTTGATTGTTTTGTTGTTATCGCTCCTAACTAGGCTAATTAGCATAAAAGGACGAATTTCTTGGACAAAAATTTTCGATGCGTTTTTTATAGATTTATAAATATTAAAGAGCTAAAGCTTAGAAAAATTTAAATGATTATATAATTATATAATTGGATAATTTATTATATCAATGTTTAAGTTAATTCATCAAGTTTGAAAAAATTTTTAATGCTTTCATCGTTGCGCAAATATAAAATAAAAATATATTTCTTTAAATATATAATATTTAAAAAAATTTTGCAATAAATAATTTATTGAATATTATAATTAATTATTAATTTCTATGAGAATAAAATTTTATGAATAGAAAATGTAAATTTTTATCATTTGAATTTTATTAAAATTTGAAATATGATAATTAATTTGTTTTTTTTTTTTGTATTGATAGAATTTTTTCAATGAAATTCTTTCATAATTGAAAAAAAAAATTTTTTTTAATGGAAATATTCGAAAAAAAAATTTCCATAATATTTATAAATAAAAATTCGATATTTGATAGTGTAAATTTTTGTAGCAAAAAATATAAATGAAAATTTTTTAAAGAGAAAAAAAATGAATTGAGAAAATATAGAATTAAAATATAATAAAGGCGCATTTACTTATCGTTGCTCTTTGTAAATCTGATTTACTTTTTCGACATTTTGGATTAAAAATAACTGATAACAAATAAATGCGCTGAGAGAACGAAACTATGAATGGGAATTGGATAGACTAAGAGGAAGGGGTGAGGCGAGCGGAGGTTGAGCATTGTGCAATGATGTCATTTATAAGTTAAGTGATAAGTAAGTCAAATAAGTCATGAATAATTTATTAATAGGTTGATAAATAAAATCAACGAAACGATCTGCTTGACGATAGTCGGAGTAGAATTCTATGCAATAATTTTGTTGAATTCATTCGAAAAGTAATTTCCAACTCAATGACGTCATATCGTTGAAGATTTGCTTCTTTTCATTTTTTTTTTTAGTTAAAGATTGGCGAAAAGTTAGTTTATAAAATAAATAAATGCAACTTTGTTTGAGAAAAAAAAATGAAAAACTCGAATATGTTTTTTTTTCTTTTGGAAAAATAATCGTATGGAAAAATTTTTTTAATAGGATATTCAATTTTTTTTTCTTGTCTTCTATATTTTGCTTGAAAATTTCTGCATTGTTGATGTATGCGATATATAAATATTTCGATTTTCCAAACTATATAGAAATGAATAGATATGAAAATGATAAAGGAAATATTAACATTTAGGAAATTATTTATTGAATTGCAAAAATCTGCTTTCTTCGAATCTATAAATAAATGACATCCAACTGCAATAATTTAACTGTGAGAAATAATCAGTGGAAATGTGCTAACATATGAAAAGCTCAGTGGGTAGACTAAAGGACATGGGATTCTGATGCTATGCGAAACACGATCGTCATGACCGTCTGATCCATTTATTCGCTGATTCAACCGCTTGAAGGCAAATGTTGTATGGTTCACCGATGCATAGTGATAAATCTTGAATTGAGGAATTAAGATTGAATTGAAGGATGGGTGCGGAAAAAAATGAACGAAAAACGGAGAGCTGTATCAGTTCATATAGATCACGTTCGTTTTTCAATTTGCTTGAACCGTTGGAAATTTCGCCGCTTGAAAATATCACATAATAGTTTTGTTCATTTCTTTCCATTTCTGTATTAATTTTGAATTTAGATTTTTGGTTTCGATAAATTTACATAAATTTGAATGTATGCAATTTAATTAATAATTTTTATGAGGGCAATAAATTCATGCATAGAATAAAAATTCGTTTTATTATTATTATAATTATTATTATTAAAGAATTGAATAGATCAAATTAAAGAAAACGATTTACGATGGAAGACTTTCGACACAATAGAAAAAAATATTTTTCCACGTGCCGAAGAATTTGATCATCGATTAACGAATAATGAATATAACCTGGACTTTCCACTTCGTTATTTGTTCTTGTTTCACTTCCTTAGCAGACTTTCATTAACCTTTGGAAACTACATGGTCATATTGTCATTTAATGGATGGAGCGTACAGGTGGCAGTATAGACGTGAAAACATAAAGTATCTGCCTATGCATTCGTACCTGAGCAGGTGAAACCAAAATAATTGTGTGGTTGTCCAGGTACAGGTGGAAATGCATCACTCAGACTACGTAAAACCCCTGTACATACTGCGTTAGCATGTCGTTGATATAGGCATTATGCATACAATTTCAGTGCCCGACTGAATATTAAATACTAAAAAATTGAAGGTGCTCTTTAGCCATTTCATTTACTTCTCATCGAATAAATTTACCAAAAAGATAAACAGGTTCAAGAGCTATAGTCAATATGTAAATTTTGTTCAAAAACAAGTTTTCGTCATCAAAAGTTAATCTAATTCAACAAATTTCACCAATGAGAGAAACAGGTTCAAAGGTCACAAATATGTAAATTTCATCCAAAAATAGGTTCTTATCCGTCAAAAAATTGGCCTCCATCATCGATATATGAATAATCGTAAAATGCAACCGAGAGAACTGAATTGAGTGATTCGAGACTAATGGTATGCTATATCGCCTTGTATACAAAAAACATTGCTTAGAAATTAGGATTTGTTATGTCCGCATTATTCTAGTTACTTCGTCGAGCTCAAAGCCAAAGTATAAAGAAAGATTATCAGCGGAAATGATCAATTGCCGCTTAGCGTTTCCAAAAGTGTTATTAGATTTTTTTCACTTGTATCAGCGCTAAGATGGTGAAATCCAACTAGTTGACGCATAAAGTTCAGGTAGTTGAGGTACAACTTAAAAGAGATTCGAAGCGGTGAGGAATGAGAGGCGTTATCGATTACCTCATGGGTTTATATTTTAGTTAATCAACGCATATGAAAATATTAATTGTGGTTACCTGGATAGTCATATTGGTAAGCTGCAATCATTTGAAAATATGCCGAACCTTTTATTATTGCTAGCAAATATGTGATCGTTCAAGGTCAGATAGGTGGTTCGGCTAAGTTGTTAGGAACAAAAAAACAGTATCTTTTGAAGAAGAAGATCACCAATATTCACATGCAATCAAACCAGGAAATTGTTATACTCGGTTCTTTTTACTTCTTTACCTGTCGACAACAAGGAACTCGAGTAATTCGGTTATAGAGCAGAGAATGGCGTATAGAATATGAACTGAGACACACGAAAAACGCTATGAAAGCATAGGCACAGACATAAATAGACACATACAAACGAACACATATTACAAACACATGCGCAAATGTCTATGCACACAAATAAATACGTGAATTAAACAAAAAAAAAAAATTATGCCTATATGCAAACGATAGGAATTGCAATTCGTTAAGACGATAGACGATTTGTTAATGCCAAAAAAAAAACGAACGTTTCATTTTCTTCTTTTTATTTGTGTAATAAAAAAGCAGTTAATGAAACATTCGTTTCATTACTTACAACGTTATTCTTATTGACAAATGTCTCCTTCCTTTTCCTTTTTTTTACAGCTTAAATTAAATAGAATATAATAGAGTATGGAAATTTGTTTAAGCTAATTAGAGAGAATATATATATATTATATATATATTATATATATATATATATATATATATATATATATATATATATTATATATATATATATATATATATATATATATATATATATATATATATATATATATGCTTTTTGCACTTCTTCATGATTTTAAATCTAATAAAAATAATAATATAAATGCGAAATAATTGTTTTATATTTTGATTAATATGGCTAATCAAATCTTAGCCAAATTTTGGCTAATTAACCCGCGTGGAAAATCAAATATAGAATCAACTATCGATCAATTTAAACTGCGTGGAATTTTTTTTTTTCTGCGTATTTGAGTGTTTGTAATTTATTTTGAATGTTGATAAATCAAAATGAAATATATTATAGGATGCCAATTTAATTTTTTAGATCACATCAATAAATTTCCCACCTTTAAATGCAAAAATTTAGCAATTGAAATAATTGAACGAATAAATAGAAATATTTTCATATAAAAAACGTACGTATAAATATTTGCATATAAACGCAATACTTCTATAAATATTTGCATATAAACGCAATACTTCTAATAGCTTATTATTGAAAGAAATGGAATAAATATCAAATATTATTCTTCTTTCACCTGCGATCTTCAATTAAGAAATGAAAAAGCGAAAATGAAATATGTAAAGCGACTATTATGGCATTTAAAAGGAGCAATAAAAGAATAATTAGATAAACTTTTATGCATTTTTAAAAGCAACCTTATACATTATTAGTACGTTTTTGAAAAGAATTTATTACTAAGTATAAATAAAAGAGGGTTTAAAAAGTTTGCCTAGCAATGAGTCGTGCCTGCCCGCTTCCACTCTCATCCTCCTACTCCTCCTTATACCTCTTTCTAAACTCATTCCGCTTTGTCACGATCGCTACCGATCGCTATGAAGAGATCGAATGACAATAAAGAGTGAATAACGAAATGTTGGCTATTTATTCTTGTGTGATGTGGTGATATCATCCAGAGAGAAGTTTAAGAGATACGGGGCGGACACATTTGTCCAATAAGAACAACGATGGATGGATATTCTGACAGAAGATCCCCGTGGGCTTTCATCTACTCTTTTCTATTGTGGAGCTTCATTCGTTTGAAATGTTTCACTTTGAAGATCAGAATTTGTGGCAGATGATGAAACGTTGTTTATTAACAGCTTCACATCATGTTTTAGTGCATATCGACTTCAAAACGTTTCAGGTACTTAGAGCGCAAAATCGAACTTGATGCTCATGACTACTGGAACCTGAGCTCGAACATGGTCACTCATGTGTCTCGTTATTTATTGAAAAGCTATATAAGAATTATGTTCTGAAAAGACTGCTCGAGCATAAAACTAACAAGGGTTCCAGGTGGTATGCTTGGATTAACTGATCCTGAAAAGTCACGTATCCGGAAAATATGCAAAACGAGAAAATTCTTTCATTGTGCGAATTCTTATTACGTCGCTAAGCCCATTTAAGCAATCCTGTTTTTCGAATAGCCGAACAGGCTGAGCCGACATAACAGATAGGCCTTAGGGTTCCTTCTTGCAACGTTCAATATTTCAGTGTTGATGAGGCTCAGAAAATTTGCTGAAGCCTTCCATCAGTCACATTAAAAAATATAACAGGGAATAGTGATGGCAGCCTTATGCACTCTGGGCCTAGGCTCATTTATTCTTGTGCTAACAATCTTCAAAAAACCTTCTATTTACTATCAAAAAGACGAAGTTGTCCTCTCTCTTCATGTTTTACTAGGAAAACCTCTGGCAAAAATTCTATGATGACAGCAAAATGCCGATATATTCGACTTTTCTTATCGAAAACTTCGATTATATTGAAAACGAACAGTACTTCTTGGAAGAAATACAATTTACGCGTCAATATTGAATATTGTTATCAAATATTTCGAAATCGAAATGTGGCGATTTATCAGTCGTCGTTATCGAACGTTAGTAATTTTCCTCTTCTTATAAATATTAGTTATTCCATCACAATACAATTCTATTTATTTAACTTCCATTTGATATCATAGGCATCTAGTACTCTCTTCTGTCCTCAAAATAATGCACGTATTATGCTTTATATATATATATATATATATATATATATATATATATATATATATATATATATATATATATATATATATATATATATATATATATATATATATATATATATATATATATATATATATATATATATATATATATATATATATATATATATATATATATAGATTACGAGTGGAAAAAAATTCTTTTTTTTAAGTTTAGCCAAAAGAAAAGAGAAATCAAAAAATTAACAAGTATTTTCGAAAGTATAAAGTATATTGCATTTATATTGTTGTGTTGTGAAATATGCTAACAATAAATTAAATTAGAGACATATTTTCGCCAATCTTAACTTTTAGAGACGAATGAAAGATGCCGAACTAATATGTTAAGGGTAAATAGAGTGTCTTTAAATAAGGAGGCAAGATAAAGGCATATAATCATCATTTATTAGGCGCCTTTTAAAATTCAACTACTATCCACTTGATCAATAGTTTTCACCCACGATTATTGACTATCGACCCTAGGTCAATCGAGAAGTGCAAACTGATAGGTGGAATTGATCGAGCTAACCGAACTTTAGACGACCCTCATATGCAGCAATTCATGTTATCGCATGACTGACTATGATACGGTAATATATGTGCTATTGGATACGGTATACGACGTTAAAAGCGCAATCGCTCGTGAATGGTGCCATTTTAATCGTATTTTCAAAGAGTAATTACTAAAGTTCTTTAAATCTCATAGCATTTCTTTCAATCTTCTCATCTCAATCAATCAATGCTTTAATTTTTTTTATTCATTTCAAAATATTTGGTCATTTATAAAAAGTAATTATTAAGCTCATTAAGTAAGGTATTTTGCTATCGGATAGCTAATATCACAACGAAAAGGATTGGAAGTATTTTTATGGATCCGAACTGAATAACTCGTTTAATCGATCAAAATAAACCGTAAATTTGAAGAGTAGATAATCTCAAAATGCAATAATGAATTAAATTGATAACTTCTTCATTGAGTATTGAAAAAAAAAAGTACCACTCAATGAATATAAAGACTTATATATTTTTACGTTTTAAAAATTCATGCATTTAAGCAATCATTAATTAATAATATTTGTTTTTTAGAAAAAAACATAACTATGATAAATCGTATATCAAAGATTAAAACAATAACAGCAATATAGAACATTAGTCGTTGAGCTAGTAGAGATCGTTTCAATGAAATTATTTAATCGACAATAAATTTAATTTCATGCTCTAAAAATCTGAATAGGAGACGAACTATTCAAGCAATACTTTTATCACATATTAATGGGGAAGATGTCTCTTAATTCATCAATGCATTCTAAAATTCTGAACGGTAAATATGCAATAGATTTTAAAAAAATCTAAATAATATCTTTATATTAAATCCAAATAATATCATATCCATTTATACAAGAAAATATTAAATAATAGACAAAAAAATTATTATCTTTTTTTATAAATTATCTAAAGTTTTTGAAATGAAAATTAATGATAGAAATTCGAATTTTTTTTCAAATAATTTTTTAATAAAAGCATTTTTCCGTTTTCATGAAAATAAATTACGAAAATCGTTCTCACTAATAATTTACAAACTGATATTTTTATCTTTTGAAGGTTTTTTTTTACTGGTAGTGCAAATATCCGCCGATTATCACTTGATTCTAGATCAATTTTTTCTTATCGCCATTTGCTCTTATTAAAGCAATTTCGCCTAAATTATTTATAATTTATTTAATAACACATTTATTTCCCTTATTTCCCAATACACTAGTTTTGCAATGATCATCAATAATTGTTGATCTTTTTTTTAGTGGATTTTTCTCGTTGCTCCCCCTCCCCCCCCCCCCCCCACCTCCCCATTAAAAAAAATTCCTGTTTTTAAAAAAAATAAAAATTATAAATGTGCCGAATTTATTTGTGCGTTGTGGGTGGCACTTCACCATCGTGACGATTCGTTCCCATAATTCATCTCTAAGTGGTATTCATATTACTCGTATATTTATTTTCTTTAAATAGTGAAAAATTTGTGAATAAAGTTTTTTTTTGCAGTGAATAATAAATGAAATAGAGTGATTGCCACATGGGAATGCAATATATCTTTAAATGACCGTTTTTTTTTTGAATGGAAGAACACTCTTCAATAGATTATTGCCTCTAGGGAATTTATGTAGATTCAATAAAATCAGTGGGCGACGGCTTGGCCACTATTTCGAGAATGAAACCTAGGCCTTTTATCCTCAATGGTGAGTATTAAATATTACTACATTGAAAAATTTTTTACGCTCTAAATGGCTAATATAAAATAGTACCTTTATTGATTGATCGGAATATAAATGTATTTATTATTGCTCTTATTTTTTTAAATATTGTTATTAAATGTATTCTCGAGTAGAATATTGAAATATTAAAGTAAGCAAATAATAAGAGTAAAATTAGTAAGCCCATTTGAAGTACTATTGATGTTGAAAGTAGAGAATTACCGAATAGAAACCTATAAAAAAGAAAGATTCTTTCTCGATATTTGCAAGAAATAAAAAGCCAAAGTCTTCTATTCAATAAAATTCGAAAATTTTTTAAAATAAATCAAAAATTATTGAGAATTTTATGAAAAATTATTGCTATTCGAGCAATGTCATCTAACGAATATGCTGAGAAAAATTTATTATCAATCAATGTCACGATTTTATTGCGTTGAGATATGCAAAGAGTGATGAAAGTAATATGCTTCAAATGAACGTTTTATTTCTAGAAGGGTGATTGATGAAAATACAACGAAAAAATAGCACTGAATTAGCTAATATTTTTTGAATTCTTTTTTTTTTTTGAAAATTTTCCGACGTACTAAAATGAATGATCGAAAAAATTTTTCAAAGATTTTTTTGACATATTTGGAATGAATTTAGAATATTTTTTGAATTTTTTTTTTAAATCAGCGATAAAAATTCGAAATATATATATTTTTGATGCAATAAATTCCAAAAAATTTTTATATTAGTCGAACATTTTTATTAAGACTAAATCATTATTTGATACATTTAGAGTGTCTCATACTGGATATTGAAAAAAAAAAATTATAGGCATTTATCGGAAATGGGTAGCAAACAAAAGGAGTAGATCTTTGAAGATGAAAGAAAGCGATCTGATCATCAATGTTTCCGATCGGAGAATATAGAAGCGAATCTTTCGAATTTGTTGCCGAACCTTTCAAGATTCGGCAATGAATGACGTTTGCAACGCCCAGTGGGCATAGGCATATTAAACGCTAAAATGCGCTTATTTTCACGCTTGCACGAACTTGAACGCAACTTAAATCTAATAAACATGCTTCGAAATTTCCATCATTCCACTCACATATACTAGATCTATTTGCATCGTTGAGCACATAAATATTGATGACGTAATTAATGCATATTTGCTTAGAATATAATATACTAAAATTTAAATATTTAGTGATAAGAATATTGAATATTGTAAAATAATGTGACAGTTGTTTTTTTTTATAAATTGTTATCACTAGAATAATTGATCTATCAGAAGGTTACCTATCTGCCAGGTTAATTGTTGTTTCCGTTTATTAGATAACGGTGTGATTAAATCAACAGCAATGATAACGAATACAGGATGAATGCAAGCATTGATATCTCTCAAAAATCTCACAAATATGAATTAGCAAATTGGAAAATTACGCATAATGACATATTGGGTGGTCCCAAAATTTCATTAATTGATGAACTCTTTGAAAATAAAAAAAGAAAACACAAAAATCGCGTTGATTCGATCGTCGGTGATATTAGCGATATTGAATCGAATCGATATTAATAGAAATACGTTCAGAGACGAAACGAAACGGTTTTTGTTATTGAGAGAATTCCCCAAAGAATAGCATTGATAAATGTCGCCTCAATGAATTTGACTACTCTTTGCTTAATATTTTCAAAGAAAATAAAATCTCCGCCAACGCATATTTACAATCCGCATAAAATATTATCGAAGAAGATTTTAGCTCTAAGATTATTAATTATCGAAAAAGCAAATAAATCTTATAGATTTTGGAAATTCTAAGGAAAATTTTCGAGGAAATTTTATAGCCGAAATTTTTATGCTTTGAGAGAATGTTTAACTTTATGAAATTATGCAAACTTTTCAAAATAGTTTTTTTTTTGAAGCAAGGAAATATTCCATAAATTAATGATTCTATTGAGAGGTTTTATTTGAAGAAATAAATTCATTAAAGAAAAAAAGAATAAGAGAAATTTTTCTAATATTATTTGCGGCGTTTTGCTTGAAAAACTTGCAAAAATATTGTTTTAATTTATACTTCAAAAAAATATTTTATAGTATTGGAGAATAGAAATTATACAATTATTCAGCAGAAGATAAATAAATAAAATATAGAGAAATTGATAAACCGATAAATAAATGGGAAATTGTTTAAAAGGAACTTATCAACATGACACTGCGCATTTGATGGGATGGGTGATAAAGAGTAGGTTCATAACCGGTAAAAAAAATTATTATTATTATTCAAATCGATAAAAATAAACCACTATTAAGGGGAAATTAAAATATATATGAACCATACTAAATAGTATGAGGTGGTAATATTTCATGTTGAAATTAAATAATAGAAATGATTTTCATATTCGCGTTGATATAATTTTGAGTAATCAAGGATCTCCTCGACATTTTCATTTCTATTATTGAAATAAACGAGTCGTATAGATGAATAAAATTAAATTATTCATAGGATAATGGAAAATAATTGAAAGCATTAAACGCACTCAGAATAAACTTAAGGAAACTGGAGCTGAAGCTCAATTAAAGAAATTAATTAAACATTGAAACAATATTATTCTCTCATATTTTATTAAAAAAATATTTCTAAACATAACAATGATAATATTCTTATAATTGATATTTAATTCTATTCTAGTAATTAAAATATTTCAAAATGTCCAATTGAAAACATTTAATAAATATTCATACAAATAAAAAATCGATCAATCTAGGCGAATAATCTTGAACTTTACGAGAAGACTTGTACTAGTGCTACTCGAACCTAGTAAGCCTAGATATTGAGGTTTAGCACATTACTATTTCGAAGTATTCTATTTGCATCGACTTACTACCCATCATAGCAGCACGTTTTATATTGGTGCACCTTATTCTTTTACCTCATAAAATGCTTCTTTGTTTATAAACAACTTCAACAGGTAAGTTCATAAATGGCAAAATGGAATACATCGGAATATTTGTGCATCAAAACGCAATAAGAAAAAATCAATAAAATATGAAGCTGCAACGTTTCGTTTCGTTATTATTTGATTTTTGCAACTTTTTTTTTTATTGATAACTAGCCAATATTTGATGTGGATTCGCACACTAAAATTTCTATTGTTTTATTTATTGTTTTATTGATGAGTAATTATTGCTACTTCTTTGCATTTTATTTTTTTCTTTAATTACTGCTAGGATTTGTATAGAAGGTGTTGTATCTGTATATTTTACAATTATTACATGTTTACTCGAAAAAAAAATCGAAGAGATTTTTAGTCGTCTTTCTCATTTCGCTTACACCTGTGCCACTTTCTATTTTGATGACTTCAAAGGTCACTTAATAGTATATAAAGTTTTCTTAATCTTTCGTCAAAAATAATGCTGCAAGTTTTCAGGTTTATTTTTTTTCTGATATGTAAAGGATGACTTTTTTTGCGTTTATTGCGAAGTGATCGAAAGTTTATGAGAGTAGATCACTTAGAAGTTACTTCTTCTTGACATATATACGTTGTGCAGTACTCGAGGTTCTTAGCCAGCAGTATACTTACTCTTTATGCGTAACAATTTAGAAGGTGGCGTATCTCGATAATCATCATTTTGTTTACTTTTAATAATTATATTAAATTGGTCGTTATTATATTTTTGTGAAATTATAATCGTTTATTTAGTTTTTTTTTTTTTCAATAATTTAAACACCTATTTAAGGGGATGTCATTCGATATCGATAGTGAACTTCGAACGCAAACAGCACAACAACTTAGTAAGATTTCAAAAAATTTTTTCAAAGCTATTTTTCAACGTTTTTAAACGAACAATTTTTAATGCCATAGTGATTAAGATGTGGATTGTTATTACCGTCGATTCGGATGAGTGGTTCATTCATCGATTGAAGAGAAAAAGCTAAGATTTAAAGAGATAAATTGTTGGTAATTGAGCATTATTATGATAGGCGTTTATGTTATGCTGATATCGATGATAAGCTCCAACTCAAAGTGTACTATCACATAGCAATTTTTTTAGTCCTATTTTTAGTATATTTGCCACAGTCTTAAATTGGATTTTATGTGATTGAAACAAGTGACCATACTAACTCGAATTTCTGATCGATTCGTTGCCGCTGTCTGTTTTCCGCATTAAATAAAGTTGTGAGGATGAAATAAGCGCAGTTTCTAGAAGTAAAGGCGTAGCACAGTTTTGAAATAATGTATTCATTCATCCCCCCCCCCCCCCCCCCCTTCCCTCTCGCCCACCTCGCAGCGACTCTAATAATAAAATTACTTTCAGTCATCTATCTTTAAAAATAATCTTAAGTCTTACAATATCTCAAATTGCCTACTTTGATATGCGATAACAATTCTTTTCTATTATGTGAATGATTTTTGATTTTACACCTTTTAGATCAGTTTAGTGGTTGATAAAGGTTGATGGCAGTAATTGTCTCAGGTAAATTCCAATTTTATATAGGTGAATGCAAAAAAAAAGCTAAACTGCAAGCATTTATCATATTTTATTGATTTTGGCGATGGCAGTTTAAATTAGAGGAAATATTGAATTCCACCATCGCCAAAATTTTTTGCTATATATTTTGTATTTTTCCTCTTCTCTAAATCTTTATGAATAAAATTTCAACAATATTTGTATGTTTAAGTATTTTTATTTGAAGGACAAGAGAAGCAAGGAATTGCTTCACAGCTTTTGCATGTCCAACAACAGATCAGTGATCTTGCCTATGGCAATTACAGGACTTATGCAGATGCTGGAAGCACTACGGAGTATTGCCGTAAAAAGGTTGGTTTTTAAACGTTATATATGGATTTTTGAGTAATCTTATATAACGCTATAAGCTGTTCCATCTTTCACGAACCCCGTAACCTATGTCGCTTGTTGGGCGGATCTTATCGCTTATGGTGATGAAGATATTATGTGAGTAATGCCCCAGCGTTGTTTCACCCAACCATTATTCTCAGTTGAACAAATTAGACGTTGTTCGTTTACTAAAGGGTGGATGAGAAACATCCGTATATATGGTTGAGATCCGATTTCGGAGTCGAAAAGTTTTTGTGAAGATGGGAGGATGCCGAAAAAAGTTTAGGTCAGAAAAGTTGAACGGGTGCCGTAATTGCAATCTGGCTGAACTAATAAAAATTATGTATCTGCAGTTGCTTGGTTTACCTGTAGCGTTTTTCTTAATGAATGGGAATTTGCTATATTCTTACTGCTGCTGCTTTACCTATTGCGTGTGAGCGTAATGTAGTTTCATCGCTTATCTTTTTATTTTATTTTCTTTTTATTGTAGTTCGATGAAGCGAAAGGAAAGGTGGATGCGATTGATGCGGAGGTCGCGGAACTGAGAGGGTGTCTAAAGGAATTCGCCACCAAAAGTGAGCAAATCAACAAAGAGCTTGACTATTTGAAATCAGCCGAATCAAAGAGTTCACCATTGTGGGATATCCTCAGTTTACCTACTGTACGTTCTTTCTTTCTTATTTCCTGTGCTAAATAACGCTGACAGGTTTGGCGGTTCAGTGTTTGGGGGGAGGGGAGGGGGGGGGGGGGCTAAGAGGAAAGAGAGTAAAAGCGTTATTATTGTCATCTCCTATTGGATAATAAAATGTTCACGATATTGGTTAGTGAAAGCTATGTAAAAGCTTCAACTAGTTTGCTTTATAAAGCACAAGCTTGTGGCTACTCACGTTTTATTCGCATCATTTTGCATTCAAACATCGTCTTGTTGTTGCTTATGTTTATATGGATAATGCAGTAATGGATTGCTGCTTGAAATATTTTATAAGTTTCTTTGTGGCATTTCGTTCTTTCTTTGCTTTTTTATTGTTTATGAAAAGATTTTAAAGATTTTTTTGTATTTTAATTCAGCGAATGGATGTTTGCATTCGTGCTGGTTACTATGAAGTGGCTTATTCGCTCACAAATTATGGCATTCAGTTGCAACAGCATGGTCTTACCAAGAATCCAGCTATAAAGGTAACGTCTGTTTTCGGGAAATAGCTTCCTTTTTTTTAAATGCAGCAGTTTTTGAACTTGTCGTTCCAGCATCAGAGCTTATTCCGAATTAAAACAGCAACTTATTCTAGGTTTTAGGTGTATTGACTGTGCATTGGTTGTAGACCTGGAACTGATACAGAATCACGACGAAAGATTTCAACTTATTTACCTGTATGATATTATTAATGATATAAAATCCTTAGTTCGTCAACTTAGCATGTAGATAACTTTCACTAACCCAGTTTTTCTTGCATTTGATATTGTGCATAAATGAATGATTGTATAATTATGGTTGAATAGGTTGATGAAAATATTAGAGGTGATAACGAGGTCTATCCCACCTGTTCAATGGGAGCTTGACCTGATCGCCATTTATTGTGTTCACGCTCGCAGACGATCGAGTACCTAATTTAGTGTGTGGATTGCAGCTGTTTCTGAAATCGACTGAAAATTTATGTAAACGCTGAGGTGTTGCTTGAGGCATTTACCTGATTACGTCAGAGAAAGGTATTGCTGTGATGTCCTTCAGGATACTTTTCAGTGTATCCTGTCTCTCCCTCGTCCATTTGTATTAGCAAGTGAAACATATAGTTGTATTAGCAATTACTATGCAGCTTGGTGAATATGCCCTAAGCATTGTTATATATCATTTAGATATGAGGTTTTAGGCGGTAGCTGATAAGCTGATCGATGCTCGTCATTATCTGTTGGATGAGCTGTTCAATCGATTCGCAGGACCAATCGATCTAGCTAGTAGTATTCAGGTGGTGAATAGTATACGCAAAATGCCATGTCTTTCGGCCACTCAACTTCGTGTCTCTATTCTACAATATCGGGACCTGTATCTTGAGAAACAAATTATGGATATCAGGGTATGTTTTAGGACTTAAAGTTGGAATTTTTTCTTATAATATCGTTGTGTAAAATTTAGGAAATAATAATTGCCTGTGTTCTCCGTTTTATATTGATCATTTCATGAATCTTCAAGCAACAGGACGCTCATTGATATATGATGCGTTCGCTGTTGTTATACTTGATACCTGTTACGGATAATCGTTCGATAATGAAGCATTTTTTAAAGGCTGGTGTTCTAGGTAACAAAATTTTTTGAGGATAATTAATGTGCCATGTTTTTTGCCGAGTAGAGATCCTGAGGCTGCAAGACTTCCACTTGAAAGGGCCCTATCATGGAAGGTAAGCGAAATTATAGGCCATTGAAAATTTAATGGAATAACCAAAAGTGTCGTTTGAAGAGCATTCCAGGGGATTTTATTGAATTTTTTTTGCAATGGCAGGTTTTCCCGCTGCAGCTGAAAATTTTTTTTGTGTTGTATTGTATCGTCATGGTTGTATTATTGACTTGATCTCATGGCAGTTTTGTTCCGTTTTTTTCTTCAGATGCAGCCGGACTTCGTTTTGCGGATGGTGGAGGTCTACAGAGATTGTATGTATGATACGATGGTACTATATTTGGCAGTGTTCCCAGAAGGAGAGATCATCAGACGAGATGTGAGTTTATATGCTATGTCAGTTATGAATGGCGGGCAGGAGACGAGCCTAAGCCTCACCTTCACGCTAGCTCACAACTTCAGCTAAACGGAAGTGGTAGTGATATGAAGAGACATTTATTCGTAATGAATGCTTTGTCGATTCAAGTAAATATTCAAATATTCAAGTAAATATTCAGTTATGAATAGTTTGCACATTCGATCCCACGAAAGGTTTTTAGAACAGTGAATTTGACGGGTCCAGAGGTAAAACTTTTTAACGAAGAGGCGCAGCTTCTCTTTTCCGTTCCGTCGTCTACCGTCTCTCGTTATTTTATATTTGTGCAGTAGATTTGGTTGTGAATTTTTTGATGTTTTAATTGAGTCGATTATAGAATCTTTTTACACAAAATTTAAAACATTAAAAAAAAGTTTTTTTCACTCAGATGACATACGACGATTAGAGGGACCAAATTTTTTTTTCTAGAAGTTACATTATCACATGAGTTATGCTTGTTTTGATTTGTTATAGCACCTCTAATTTAGTTGGAATTTTCTCAGTGATTATTTTTTCGCTACCGAAGTAATGCTTTAAATTGTTGTTTTCATTTTAGTTGTGTTGTGATAAATCTAACTACTGCATATTTGTCGGAACCTTTTGGGTTCATTTGCTTCTGCTCTAAGTAAGGCGTAGAAGTTTTAGCCATCAATCGATCCAAGATGGGACGTATGGCAGCCTTGTGGCCCGTCAGCAGTTCTTTCAGAGTGGGCGATACATAACTTGAATGTTATGTTCGATTATATAAGGTGAACTGAATTGATTTACATGCTGGAACATTTTTTTCTCTAACACATCACTCTTGTAAAGATTTTCGTCGTTCTCTTATTTGTAATTAACGAAAGAATACGGGAATGTCTTGGAGGCATTCTGGTTGAATGCTATTTCGTTCATTTTATATTTAATTCTGAGTCGTCTAGACGGTGGCGAGGAAGGAAAGGGCAATTATTTTTTCTTGGTTTACCAAATGAGCTTCAGGATGGGAAGAAGTTGAAATTTCCGTGGGGAACAAAAGCTTCCACAGGATCATTGTATATATTCTTTGATGAAAACAGGGCTTGTGAAAAAGTCCTTCCAAATTTGCAAAATTTTCTTCGGGGTCAGCCTTGGGAGGTACAGAACGAATTCTATTCCCGTCATTTTCGCTGTTTTTAACGAATTGCTTGCCTGGTGTATTTATTCCTGAAATTTTTGCTTATTTTGGCACATGATAGCTTCATATTTATTCGTCGAAAGCTTCTAGATTTTCTGAATAGAAGCTTATTTTCTAGAAAGGTGGAGGACAAGTCATCGGTGGATGTGGGAGTGCTATCAAGCAAACTAATGAGCTTCGCGATGTCGTTCGGACGCATGGGACTTGACTTCAGGCCGCTTATTGCGAACGTCCTCAATGATTTCGTCGTAAGCAGATTCTCGTCGAGGGTTTCTGATGCGTCGTCTAAGTAAGTTTGAGTTTTCTTGAATCGCGATGTTGCTTTCCGTTCTTTTTAGACGGATTGCAGGAGCCATTAGTGTGCCATCTAGTAACTCCCGGGGGCGGGGGGGGGGGGGGAACTTGAGCCTGAGTTATAAGATTGTTTCGCTTGAAAGGGATGTCGGTTGCATTTGGCTTTTGCTTGTTCCGTTCCCTAGTCCTTATGGAGTTTGATTTGATAGTACGGGAAACTTTTTAATTATTATTCGCTTCAAATTATGACGCGGTTGTAGCGAAGTGCATTAGAGAGGACCGTTGAGTGGTGGTCCAATGGATGCTGCTGAAGAGGGGAAAGGAATGCACAGGTTAAATGTAAAAAACTTTGTTTGAGTTATAGAGCAGTTTTATTGAACAGACTCGTACTACAAGGTTTCCCATTTTTCATTCGCTTCCCACTTTGCGTAAGATTTAGCAAATATTGGAAAAAATTTATGCATAGCTTTGAAACCTTTATTCTGTGATTTTATGAAGAATCCATACGAACTTGGAAATGAGACTGATTATAAGGGTAGAATGTGATGCTTTTGGATCCGACCAAGATTTTTGTGAGGTAATTGCGATGTTTTAGACTGGCTGAGTCAGAGTCGCTACGGATAGAAGGCGATGTCCCGGAAGTTCCAAGTGTGGCTCATTATGCATCAGGTGTGCAGCCACCACCGCCATCACTGCTATCAATGTGGGACGACATATGTGTTTACGGGAACGAGGTTTTGGATGCTATGAATGAGCTTCGTAATGGTTTATCACCGATGCATGTAAGTTTATATTTTTTGGGCATTAGATCATACGTACTAAACCGGCGGATGGGAGTCGTCTCTTGTGCAAGGAGTTGGAATTGGAAGGTAAATTCTTTTGACAAGGAGAAGTAGGATCGAACTCGATGATAAATCTTTCATTGTTGATCGAAGTCAGCCTTGACCAATACAACTGTTGGGTATGGCTCATGAAAGCTATACTAATGATTATATTGGAGGTAGTATTGCGCCTTTGGAGTTTGCCCATGACAGATGGTTGGAGTTTGAAGTTTGGAAGTTTTGGAATTATCTAAGTTTTTTCTGCAGTAAGTGATCGGGTAATTTCAGTGAGCACTTTAGAGGTCACAAGCATCAAATTCGGATCGAGGTTTGCTCTTCGATGAGCCTTATTATGCGTGGCTTGGCGTTGCTTTATTTGCTGTTGAATTCGACATGATCCCTTATTCTATCCCTCTCTATGTTTATTTTATGGAGTATAGCTGTATCATTGTTTTCAGATCGGAAAAATCCTAGCCGCGTTAGGATCATCGTTGAAGGCTGTTTTCACATGGTTGAATTGTTTCGCTGATCGAGTGGACCAACAGGTATGATAAATGATTATCTTTGTTTTCATATTAGTTTTGCTTTATTTATGTTATAGTGGTTGGAAGGTATTTAAGGGTTCAAGGTGTTTTTGCTAGAAATTAAAGCATTTTGCTGCGGTTATTCATTGATTTTGCATCGTTCAGGATTTATTTCAGGATTCGTTTGCAAAAGCGGTGAAATTATTAACGTGTCATTTTGTGCCTTACATTAATCGATGTCTCCTTGTGCTATTCCCTTATGAGAAATGCTGTCGACCATTCTATCATACGGCATTCACTCTTGAACAATATGTTAGTTTTTTTTTGCAATTGTTTGTGTTTATGGTCAAGATTTGCGCTTAGAAATTGATGGTCTTTTATTCCGGATTCAGCTGATATTAAGAATTTGGCATTAAAAAAGATCTTCATTTGGGTTGATCGATTGGCAGAATATTTCATTGTTCGTCATTGTTTAAAATGATTTGTGTTTTGGAGTTGAACTGATATGAGGAGCTTTTTTCTAAACTAAAAGAAAAATTGCCGGAAATAGGAGATGGCTAGTTTGGTGATTTATGGATGGAAGAGGGATTGATTTCAGTTAGATGCTTTAATAATAGAGTTTTTTTTAAATATTCGGTGCAGCTGGATGATTTTTGGCAGTTTCGCATGGTTGTACTGGGAAATGGGGATACAGCTTATCGAATAGACGCTTTTTTTAACGTCTTTTACTGCCGAGATTAGTTGTTGGGGATGGAATTAACAGTTGCTTTTAAAATTATTTGTGTTGATTAAAGGTTTATTTAGGCTAGCAAAAGCATCTGAAAGTACATTCGCGAAGGTGCATAGGGCAGTTTTCATTGTTGGCCTTACCTCTTTATTATTTATTGGCGAGGGGGGGGGGGAAATAAAAGAAGTTTTTAATTAAAGTCGCTAATCAAATCGGACCTCTGGATTTTTGGAAAGGTATATTAGGGAGGGGGGGGGGGGGGGGGGGGGAGGGGACAGCAGCTCCCATCCTTCCCTCCTTCTCGCTCCCTCTTTCAGCCGTTCCACATCCACTCGAGAAAGGTTGTAAGATCAGATGAAGGTTAGGGCTTAGGGTCGTTTCCTGCCAGTCGGATGCTGACGAGTCGACTGACGGTCGTTCCGCTTAGGCGAGGATGGGGACTTGCTCCGCCTTCTTTTTCCCAATGAGGGTGTTGAGCGGGATGATGCCGTATGGCGGAGTCAGTGAGTCCTCTCGGAGCCCACTTGCAAACCACCGGCCCAGCAAGCAATGCGAAACGATGGATGGAGAACCACGGAAATGATTTTACGGAGGCATTTCAGGAAAATCGATGTGCACTTCAAATTGCTGATTTATACGCGCACTGTTCACATTCGACAAAATTCGAACAGCTTACACAGCCAATCAAGAATCTTGAAAAAGAGAGAGACGAGCTTGAGACGAATGTAAATACGAATATTTTGAGAGAGGATACGATTACATCGAGTGAGCCGGAAAAGGATGGAGACGGTGGTAGAGAGCGACGACAATCTGAGGTTAGATATAAACAGTTATCACAGGGAGACAATAAAAATACTAGTAATTTGTAGTGATGTGCAAATTTTGAAGGTATATTGCAGTTGTAGTGAAATTCTCTATAGAAATCCATCATTGTTTGAAATGCTAGATCGGGTCAGTAATATTTGGTAAAGAGGATGTCTAAAGTGTAGAAAAGATTTGATGGAACTAGCTTGCAGTGTTGGAAAGGCAGGACAGTACTTCAATGGTATCCATTCAACGAAGCCAATAACGTGAAGATTTCAGCGGCAGCGCAAAAAATTTCACTAACGATGAGAGTCTAGCAGTTGGATTTACTCTAGTGTAAGAGGTAAATTAAATAGACGAGGTTATTAGCCCTTCTGAGAAAATGAATAGTTTGTTTTAGATGGCTGTGGCTGAGAAGCACATTTTGGATTCTACTCCAGCTGAAGTGAGCGATGAAGTTGACTTCACGGTTCGTGCGAGTGTACGCGATCGAGATGAAACCTTTTCTGAGATCACGCTTAAAGATAGTGCCGAATGTTAAATATTCTGCGGCGTTTTGGCCGTAGTTGAGTACTTCGAGAAATGGGAGATATGGTGGGGGAATGGTTTGGAAAGGGAGTGGTAGTTGTAAGGTAGGACTTTAGAACAGGTGGGGAGAGGGAGAGGAGTTGTTATTTCTCGTAACCGAAACAGGTGTTTGGTGTTGTGTTATGAGACTTCGTTTTTGATACACTTACGAGGTCAAATGTATCACTGATGATTTGAAGAAAAATGTTGCCTGTTGAATAAAGTCAATTATGTGCTTAATATTGCCTGGACTGAGGGGAAGGATGGAGAAATATAGCTATAAAACGCCAATGTTTAACTCACCTATGCTGAGGTAAGGTGGATTCTTAACTGAGATACTGAAAGTTTCTGGAGTATAACTGAATCGTCACTTTTCCGCCCGTCTTGCTCCACCATGCATCGTCCTTTACCGACTTCGTAAATAAAAGTAGAGATTGTTGTTGGCGTTGTTTCTAGATTGTTAGATATGATCTCCCGTCCCCCCTACCCCTCCTTCCCACCACCAACTCTGTGTTGTATATGTAATGAGTCTAGAAGTGAAAATTGTGTGGCTGAAGTACGTTTTTGTTTATGGATTTCAAGCGGTTCGCCGTTGGGCTTCCTCGTGAGATAACAATGGGGTTATGTTATTGTGTTAAATGGTATATATTATGATGATGTAAGCTGCCAAAAAACTTTATGCCTATTTTTGGCGTTATGTGATGTCGAATTTATTAATAAAGTATTCATATAATAAGATCTTTGTCATTGCTTCCTTTTTCGTCGATCAGTTAACACAACGAAAATTGCTCATATATATATATATATATATATATATATATATATATATATATATATATATATATATATATATATATATATATATATATATATATATATATATATATATATATATATATATATAAATATATATATATACCCAGTGCTATTGCAGTCGGTGTCATATTGTTCTTTGTTGCCGTTGTTCTTTTAGAGCCACCTTGAGAAGAATTATTCAGGTAATGAGCGGAGAGGAAACAAACGCTAATAATGTGCCGGCCGGTTGCGAGCAAAAGGGCGTCGGTCGTCATAGGCAATAGGTAGAGACGTTAAACGACGCGTTGCCACTTCAATACCGCCACATCGATTAACTTCACTGTGAGGGCCGTGCTTGTAAGCTACTAGCGCAATCAACATCAAATGCTTTAGACTTGCCTTCATCGTGTTGCTCATAATAAATTTTCGTGAGCGTACATACATAAATATGTTCACCTGTCCGTTATGGAATCTGCTAGGTATGAGAGCACCATAGCACCGGTTTCATATACAATAATTCACGTTGATCCATTGATTCTGAGAAATGTGGCGGGTACTGGACAGTATCAGGACATAGGGAGCCGTGAGACCAGTCGATATTGCACGGATCGTCTTCTGGATGGTTTGTTCTTTCGCAGCTGTAGAATTATCAAAAGAGCGAGATGTTTATATATGGAAGTGGTTGAGTTCTTCCTGTCAAGACATTGCTCTAGTTTTTTTTTTTTTTTTTTGCTGATAACTTGTGCAATTGAATGATCAAGTGAAAAGGATATAAGAGGCACATATCGTGGTGATTTCGATGGCAAATTTGTCCGTTTGTTGCTTCCTTGCGACAATTCTACAACGTTACATAGTTATGTTGTGCTATATTGGATTGTTTTATTAAAAAGTATTGATATATTGTATAAATCATGAAACCTGTGATCGGCTATTGTGAGTGAAAGAGTTCACTCAAGTTCCTAATTTGCAAGAAGTAAACGAGACTCAAGAGCCTGACCTTTCCGATTATACAATATTACATTGCATAGATAAGCGGATATAAAGGATGGGATTGAGGTCTGAGGTGTTGCGGAAGTGGAGTTGGGAGAAATTGAGGCAGAAGTTAGTGCGAACTGAAAATGAGGCAAACGTGGGCAAAAGTTTAGCGCTGATCAAAGTCATTGTCTTTTAAGTGATGAATACCACGAATTATACCGTAATGGCGTATCGAGATATGCAAATTTCATGTCATAATCATACTGCAGCATTGTATCATGGCAGTAAAATTTCAAGAAAAAGAAACCATTATGCGATTGGCGCATAGTGAAGGAAATTTCTTGAGTGATCACAATTTATTGCAGTTGTAGTTTATTTGCTTTTTGAAGAGATTTATTGATATTTATAGAATTATGCAATAAGGAAATCTAGAGTAGAGTTTAGAATATGAGATGAAGTGATAAAGCAAATATCATTTCCATGTTGAAGAACCCTAAGAGCTGATAACAGACAGAATAAACTTATAAACCTTGTTCGATTTATTGGAGAACAACTTAGTGATAGAATACTTAAAACTTACTTTGTACTGATATCTCTCTTTGAGAATCTTTTCGGGATTTTTCATTTTCAAATTTTTCCAGGATTTTTCCGAAAAGAGCGGGTTCAATCGCAGAAAAATTTCTACGAAGTGCATGAATCGGAAACGATTGAATTGGCACTGTTATGGTATTCAATGGTTCGCTTTCTGCTTCATTACATATCAGTTCTCTAATCGTGAATATTGCATTCGTTGTTGAGGCATCAAGGGAACGGCATTCAAGGTCTTAACCAACTTAATACTCGTGTTATAGAATATCAACGAACGATCCATAAGGCAAACTAATAAAGAGCATTGGCAAAAACAATAAAGATTCAAAGAGCGGTTAAGTCCATTATTAAATGCTTGGAGGTTAATGGGCAAAAGTGAAAGATTCTCGGCTCGTTGGCTATATCTTAGCAATATAGGATGTTGCTTCAATTGAATGAAGCACTCTTGTTGGCATTTATTTATCCACGGGAGGGAGGGGAGAGGGAGGGGAGAAGGGAGAGGTGGGGGCGAGATTATGTACATAATTGAGTGAAAATTTAAAGCCACAATTTATTTTGAAATAACTTCCTAACAACTGCTCATAGAGTCTGGTCGTTTATATTTTGACGTATGACCGGAAATGGCTAAAGTGGATAAAAACCGTTAGCAATATGAATCGCTCAATTTGGCCGACTCGTATGCACCGATAACTAAATTGCCCGCATCGATAGATCATAGAAATGCGATTAAGTTCGCTTCAATTGATACACGAATTTCCCGGAAGTTATTAAATAAATATGCTAATATTTTCCATATAGCGTTTAAATTGCTCTTCCTTATTCATGCAATCGATCGCTTGTTTTTTAAAGAAGTAAACGCTATAACCACCCCCCTTTGGGTTTCTATTTGAGGTTTACGGTAGGTATTTTTTTGCAGTGAAAATCACTGTCATTTCCTTACACATATAGTAGCGTTATGCTTATCAAATTTTCTCTACATCTTTCATCAATTGACAATTTTGGACAATCCGATCGAATATATGAGGTAAGTTTTTTCTTCTTTTTGAAATTTTCTTTCACTTAAAATTTTTATATTTTCATTAATATTTTTAGTAATATTTTTTTTATTTTTCAATAATATTTTTATATTTTTATATCTCCAATAATTTTCAATATTTCAATAATATGCAAAACTTTAATAGACATCATATAGGACAATTATGCAAATTTATTCGTATTTGAAACTCATATTGCACTCAAATATCTTAATATCTATGTTAATTAAAAAGTTCTTTTATTAATGATGAATAAATTTCAACGATATTTTTAGCAAAACAAAAGAAACTTTATCGCGAATATAAGTATTAAATAAAGTTTAATTTTTATTTAGAATTGTATTCAGGAAATTCTTGCTTGGATTAGCTTAAAAGGTTTCTACGCTATTATTAAATGAAAATACAAAAGCGTGGATACGAATGAAAATGAAATCGCAAAGATTATTCCAATGATCAAGTTTAAGTCTCATTCTGCAAAAAAAAAGCCTAATTGAGCCTAAACTGAGCATCCACTTATTCTTTGCAGTTAATTTTAATCTATGGTTAGTTTATTTGGCGAAATTGCTTAGATATTGGTAATATTTTTCCTCAGTAAGGGTCTTTAACGAATTGAAATGTAGTATTTCTTTCAGATCGGCATTAGTGGCACAACAATCGATATTTGTGACGCATATAATTTGGGCGATCGATGTTGTTTTAGCTCTTAGCAGATATTTCGCTGTGGTAATTATATCATTGAGTCGAATGGTTGCACAAACATTCAATATTGATATGCAAATTAAGGTGATGAATCAATTTTGTAATTTCATTCAATTGAAGAAAATATAAACTCAAAGAGAGAATAAAATTCGATTAGCAACTCTTTAAGGACCGTTGATTTAAAGGAATTGAACCGGGCGAACAAAAAATTACCATTAGAAGGAGGCATTTCTTTGAAATCGGTGTTTCTATTTCTAGGTAACTATGGGTTTCTTTTTTTGCTCTCAGGTTGGTCTCAGGTATTTTCCTTGTTAAAGCAGTAGGACAAAAATCTTTTAGCAAGCATACGAACAAGAATGAGCGCACTTGTCGAGCCATTTTTAGGTGGGGGGGGGGGGGGGGGGAGGCACAATATCGAGCGGATTGTTCATTGGTTAGAAAAAAAGTCCGAAAAGAAAATTTCGAGTTTTTTTTTTCGAAAATCATCGCTTTTAATAGTATTTTTTAATGAAACTCCATTACTCCTTTTGTTGACTATATTGTTCTTCTGCTTTTCAGCTTGGACTAATGAACGTTTTTCTTCTAGAAGCCTTTTTTAGCGAAAAAAATATTTGCATTCTCAAGGAAATATCACCGATCACAAATAGCAAATTAAATCGAATTAAATTAAATTGGCTCATTTAATCTTTGCCTAGGGTTGTTGTTGCTGCATCGTTGGAACGTTACTAATAATTAACTCGTTGTCAATAAGCGTTATAGGTTTGGAGTAGTCGGGTATGTGCATTTGCAATATTTGCACAATTCGCATTTCCGATCAGCTATGTGTGTGCGTTCGTTCTCGATCGTCCTAAATTATTGCTTCAACTTCATGCTAATTCACTTATCATCATTTGGGGCAACGAAGCACTTCACGTTAGCCTATTATCTATTGTAAATAATGCTGAGAATATTTCATATCTGATAATTAAAGTGCAATTTTTTGCATAAATAGTAATTAAATTAGGAATTTTTGCATAACTAATAATTAAATTTCTTTCTTTTGAGCATTTTCATTATGCAAATGTTATTTTCATGTTCGCGTATTTTAAGTTATATTTCTGTATTTAATGTTCTCGAATGCAATATCAGTAATTTGTGAAGTGTTTAATATATATATATATATATAATATATATTATATATATATATATATATATATTATATATATATATAGTTTTTAATTATTATTCGATAGAAGGCAAAGAAATTGCAATTATTTTAATAGCTCAAGCTTTGCTTTACTTCGACACATTGAGCTACGTGTAGCTTAAATGACAATTTCAGAAGCAGTATAAACAGATCGGCTCTTCGATTGTTGTCGTTCTTTTCGTTGTTGCATTTATCGCATATTCAATCATTTTCATTAAGAAATTGCTCATGAAGAAACATCGTAGGCAACAAGCGACAAGGTGAAAATTATTCAGCAATCTTCTTCTTTGTTTAATTAGTTTATAGATTTATTTTCATTGAAATTGTTTTTAATTCTTTTTAAAACAAATAATGAGTTCTTATTAACGTTTGTTGAATTATTCGTATCAGTTGATTGTTTTATTTATTTTTATTTATTTATTGGAATTAATGTTTTTTCCTTTTCGATAAAACTTCATTCATAAATGAATGTTCCATTTTTTTTTTTGATTATTCAAAACAATTGAATGATATTTTAGATGAAACAAAATAATACAACCTTTTCTAGTATTAATACTAGGGAAGAAGTATTCTCATATTTCATGACCATCAAACTTCATGAAAGTTTCTTCAACTCATTTCTTTTCAATTCAAAAATTTATTCCAAATTCACTGAAGAAATTAGCGAACAAAAAATTTGATTGTGTTCTTTTGTATCATAATTTTGAGATGCTCCTTTAAAAGGGAGTTTTCTAGATCGAGTTAAGAATTATTTATAGCTTATCGACGAATATTGCGTTCAAATAATTGTCTTATAATGAGGAATCTCTAAAAAGCGGAAGTTCCATTTCAGGGATGTTGAATGGATTGTACATGCTGTAAGGAGTGATCCAGAAAGCGAAGACAGCTCTGAAGGTCAACATTCCTATTGACAATGCAATAAATGCGCATAAAAGACATTATTGATAGCGAATGAAAACATTACCCGTAAATGGGATCTGTTAGCATTGTATCTAAGAGAATTTACTAACACAACCTGAGCAAGAAATTACTAGTGCATCCACAGTGGTGCAACTGGTGAAGCAATTGCGTGGAAAGGGAATGGTTATGGGTTCGAATCCCATCTATGGACGATTTTACCATTCGTCATCAAATAGTAATAACCATACAAGAGTGAGCCGAACTAAAGCTGACATCATTATAACCGCTACAACGCTGAGGTTTTCGCTATCGTTCCTTAATTTTGTTCTCGCTTAAGTCATACTAAATCACCGATGCAATTTTGCACTATCCGGTCGAATTAATCGACGAGTGGAAAATGAGCCGATTAAGTCAGTCCGATCGGCTAAACATGGGAGACGCCAGAAATAACGTTTGCTATCGACGATATTCGATGAGATACAATTTACGTTCACTTTACGTTGGTTTTCCATAAAAGAATAAAAAACAATAAATAAAAAAGAATATGCGTCATAAAATAGGCGATGCAGAGACTGCCTTCTGAAAAATTCGAAAGATATGGGAATGTATAAATGAGAAATGATATAGAGTGCTCCAATTCTCGCTCTATCCTCGAGTTCTTTCGACGAAGAACCTCATGCTAACTAGATGGGAATTTGATCAAGAATTCTTGAGATTCTTTAGAAGGAGGACTTCGAGATAACTGGATGAAAACTTTGTTGAGAACCGTTGAGATAATTGGTGAGCAAAAGAGTGAGCTCAGGTCGAGCAGCTTTCCAGAAAAGAAAAACTCGTTTTATAAATGATTTTTTAATGATGGAAAGAATGAGCAGTCTTTCAGTGCATAAATCTCTCCATGATAAATATGAGCCACATTCAAGGTAGGGCTATAGCTACAAATCGCACATCATATCATTCATTGTTATCTTGAATAAGGTTACAGTAATCCCACACAATCCGACAGTTGCGCCATATTTCGTCTATCGAGAACTTCACTTCACGATGATTTCCTTTATTACTCTTTTAATATATGTTTATCAATGGATCGCTAATGAGGTAAAGTTCTTAAATTAACGATTTCTAAGTACTCATAGCCATGTATCTTAATCTTAGGTGCTCAAGATTTAATTAGTCACGCATATCGCTCGCTTGTGCAGCATTGATCTCCCCCCCCCCCCCCCCCGTGAGAGAGGATTGGAAAGACCTGGAAAGATAACTGAAGTGCTTTCAGATGATATCAATGGTTTATGCTTTTATCATAGACGAACCATCCTTATGGAATTTCAATCCTAATAAAATATGGTGCAATATTCAATTATCGTAACGACTCAATGAATCCGTAATATATGCTAATTTGAATGAGTAATAAATCTTTATAGTCAAATATTTATAAGTTCAAGTGTTTGATGTTGAACGGAACAAATTTGCATAACTTAGAGGAACCATTGGACCAGTAAAATTGATATTATCTAACGCAAAACGTGTTGAACGTTCGAGTAGCCTTTTTCCGAGTATCCATTGGGTGAAATATAAATTAGGCGATCAGTAGGATGCATTTAAAGTGCACTAATGAATTTGCATATCATGGATAAATATATAAATTCATTTGCTATCGTAATGAATTTACTGCCTCGAGAAGTTGCATGCTAAGTGATTGGTTGACGGACGCAAACAGACAAACAGACACAGGCAGATACGACATATGTGATATATAGTAGCTAACTGATTGACTGAAATTGAATAACGATAACTTTAGAAGTATTTATCATCGACATCGAATATGATAACATCGGGTATTACGAGCATATGCACACCGATGATGTTACTCATCTATTGGACATTACCATATATATATAGACGAATTATTTTCCTCTCAGCGAAATCACCAAAACTTAGCAAATTTCTAAAGTTTATCCGTTCGGTTTTATCAAAAAGGAATTTATGTCCTTGTACACATTCACGAGTCACCGAAGGTAAGAGTATTTGTAATGTCTATTGATAGAAATTTCCTCTGCGATCATTGTCTAATCTTCATTATTCATTGATGAAAATATTCTAACGAATAATATCAACAAGTAAATATATATATATGCTCAAGTTGATGTGCATAGATATTTTGGGTACAACTCAATTCCTAGTTCCCTTCTCTCTCCTCGCTCCTATCTTCAGTTTATGGTTTAAACAAGCTTTTTAAGTATTATTTAACGGTAGAAGGACCGAAATTCGAAATATTCATAACCCTAAAAGAATGAAAACAACTCTAATACGATCGTAAAATTTTTATTTTTGAAGATTTAGTTGAAATACAACGGGTCGGATTGTACTGTTGAAAAACGAGTGTTTCTTTCAATAGATTTCAACTCCTTTAAGGGAAATTTCCTCTTTCTGCCAAAGAGAGTACCACAAATAAATCTGATGTAGTGAAGCGTTCAAGTTGAGGTATGAATTCAAGTTTTCAAGGAAGGATACTATCATCTGATATAGTCGTGTCTAAACCGGAGAATTCGTGACCTATGACCTATGGAAGTGCCTTTTTTGTGAGGTCGCTAAACTTGTTCCCCAAATTCCCCCTCAACAAATGCGAGTGGATTTGAAGTTAAGTTCAAGGCTTAGATTCAAAATTAGACCGTGTCATGTCTAACATCCGTGAAAGATGTTCGTATCAGTTAGAGTTCTGATACCGCTATGTTATCATATTGTTTCCTCCTCCTAGAAGGAAGATGGAGGTATGGATAAGGAGGGTGGGGGACGCATTTATTGAAGCCGCTAGTATCGTATAATCCGTGCAGAATTGTTGATAGATTCATTAGTGTGATTTAAACTAGAACACAACGAAGTTTTATTGCTATGTGAGAAACGATCAAACAACCCCATAGCTTAACCGATAGGACTTTTCTTCGGTAAACCGAAAAACCGAAGTTCAATTCCGCGCCATTCAAATCATTTGTTGCTATGCTTCTCGCCTGTCAGTTAATGATGTCTTAACTAATCTAATTTGTAAAATTAAAGGTCCATTAACGCTACAAATGGAACAACCACGTTTTTCGATATCGGCAATCACTAATGGGGTACCGTACAGAAGACGACCGAATCGTTCCAAATCGGAAGACCTCACGACAACACGGATCCGTATAGCGACCATCTATATGAACAACGAACATTAATCACGTTTCCTTTGCTTGTATTAAAGCACCATTTCGGAATCCAGGAATGTTTGCAACAAAAAACACCTATAATTGAAATACCTGGTCGTTTCGGGCATTTTTCGATATAAAAGGTTATGCAGCAAGTGTTTCGAGCAAAGATTTGACGAATGCAGAGATACCCGGTCCCTTTCCAATATTCGACGGCATGTTAACATGCTGTTTTTCTTTTGATGAACCCCGCAATCAGAAGCTCTCCACCTGCGAGGTGAATTCCTTGAAAGTTTGACTTGATGGGCCGCTCTGCTCGGTAAACAAGGCCGAGAAAAGCGCACCAAACGCCCACGCACATATCGCGTTATATTAATTCAGAGATAGCCAGAAGGGATAGCGATACTAATACTGGTGCTAAGCAAGGAAATGCTCGACTATAAGCAATATGGATGAATTAGAAAATCGGCGATCAACCGGCAAAATACCAGTCTGCATTTATGCCGTTGCATCTTCAAAACCACACACAGCCGTCTCCACCTCCCCTTCCTTCACTTTCGTGTCGCCGTGAATCTGTCCCACCTTTATTTCCAAAAAAATAAATCTCTACCTACCTCGTGTTCCGTTTTTTCCACGATTTTCATCATACCATTTAGCGGGTCGTGTCGAAAAATAAAGGTGGACACAACGAGATAAAAGCCAGGTCTTTCAGTTCTAACTGTTGACGAAGATCTACATCAAAGTCTAGGTCAAATGATCACCTCATTTGTAGGACAACTCTACTCATAGTTAATTCACCTTATCTACTCCTCTTTGATTTAGTCCACTAAATTAGTAGCCAATGATGCACAATTATATCCTTAACTATCCACCATATCTTCTTACTCCTGGATTAGGGTTACTCGTGAAAGTCTTTTCTAAGGATGCCCCTTTTGGGTAGTTGCTATAGTTTAATTAAATCAATCCAATAGTGTTTCCCACATCAACACCTTTCACAAATCTAGCCACTAACAAAACTATTTACAGCTACAACTATAATCTAATAATTGAAGTTTTCATTCTTCTTTTTACGGTGATAAATGAAAATTGCCAAATGCGTATTATTGAAGATAATATTGGAAGTCAATAACATTGTTCAATAAAACAAAAATAATAGAAGATAAAACAAAAGAAAAAAAAAGAACAGTTTAGCATTTCGAGCGTAAATAAAAAAATATGAAGTACCGAAATTTCAAAACAAAAAAAGAGTACCAAAAAAGGAAGAAAGATCGGCGCCTCCCCTTCTATCAGCAATAAAAAACGATACCAATTATTGACATGACAATAGCGAGAGAATGGTCAATAATGATAAATCAAAAAAGGCGATAGCATGCATTATAACGCTTTGAAATTTATACACAACTTCGAGATGAACACATCACCTGAAGACTGTAACTGACCTTTACAATCCGATAAGGTCTTCTGCAACGGGAGAAGAGAGGGGGAAGGCGATACGGCAATGGGACAAGGAAAGATATGCAACACAAGTGACGATATACGTCCTGCGCAATTACGTTAACATAAGGATATTTGCAATATTCAGTTGCTCTCTTTTTCACATTCATTGACACCACTAATATATCCTCTCCTTTCTCCCCGTTCCCCTAAATACAAACATATCGAAATAGCAGCAAAGAAACAGATGCAAAAACATTATTTTATCCCTCGCCCCTCTCTTGGTTATTTTCAAACATTCGAATCCTTCCTCCTCCTTATCATTGAGCTGTATTTGAAACTGAAACAGATGGAATATTTTCCTCAGGTTAAAACGGTAGAAATTTTCATAGATAATAAAAACATGTACTATCATGGACAATCAAAGATGTTTCAAAATTAGAAACTAATAAAAGAGAATAAACTGCAAAATTGAAGAAATAAATCAATAAACCTTCATAGAAAAAATCATCAATCAAGAGCACATAAATATTAAGAGAAATTATAGAAGCATAGAGGATGTGAACAATGATTGAAGAATCTAATAAACATATTAGAACATTGAACGTCTTATAGCCAATCAATCAATTTCGCATATTTTATATCTTGAAACGAAAAAAAAATAATCAACTTCATAAAGTTGCTCTTTTTCGCAATAATTCTCAAAAAAAAAGATATAAAATGACCTTAGCGCTTAATAGTATAAAAGATATTCGATAGGGGTGGAATAAGTAGAGGTTCCATTACACTGATTTAACTCATATTTGAAAAATATCGGCTTTAAGATTTCGATGAGTTTTTAATAGTTTATGAGCCACAATAAGTTTCCATTTTAGCATTTAGTTCTTCTGGTAAATCCGCTCACCTCCTTGCCTCTACCTTCCTAGAGACTCCAATATCTCCCCACCAAAAAATTTTATTACATTTCGCGCTAGAAGAAAGCAAAACGAAAAAAAAGAAAACAAGAATTAGCGCTGCAAGAACGAATAAAAATCGTGCCTCTTGGACAAGATGGAGGTAGCATTTAATAAGGTGTTGCCTTACAACGATAATATTTCGTGAAGAGCTCATACCTCAAAGTGCAATAAACCAAAATTTGCATAGGCAAAAATTTTCAATCTTTTTTCTTCCACCTTTAATATGAAGTAATGATAACGAAACGAGCAAAAATTAATCGATAAATGATAACGGTATAAAAAGCATTCAGTTTAAAAAAAAAACCTAACTCCCTACCTCCAAAATCAGTAGTATTTACAACCGTCAACTAAATAATTCGTTTCATAAACCGCAACTAATATTCCAAGACTACATATCCCCCACAGAATTCATATATATATATATATATATATATATATATATATATATATATATATATATATATATATATATATATATATATATATATATATATATATATATATGAAAGCTTTCTCAACACCATACTTCAACTTACAATCTTGGAATTTTCAATACATAAAAGACAAGAATTCGAGAGAAAACGAAAAAATCGAGAACATCGATGAGATGGGAGAAAAGTCAATTAAACCAAAACAATATCTTAAAGAGAAAGTGAAGAGCAGAACCAAATAAGCTGAGGATAATCATTCGTAACGAACATTTTCATCTTCCTCCTCATAAACTTCTTCGTAACGTTGTCCCTGAATCAGTTGAGATTGTCCGGGTGCCTGTAAAATTAATTCCCGTTATGAAAAAGCACAAAATTTTTAAATTGATCCGCCTTTAAAGCATTTTCATGTGTTTGGCTATGGCGACTAGGCTCCCAACTGCAAAAAACGAATGTGTTTGAGCTGCAATGAACGCAACGTGATAGACGAAATCCTTCATAAAGCTCTGGTAAGTCTCTCTATTGGTGCCAACACCGATGCCCACTGAACCATTGCCCTCTTCCCGCCAGTCGGCTGAAAGAGTTTACGGCTTGGCAATCAATCACCATATCGTCCGCATACCTACAACCGACGCAAAGAAAACAAAGATGTTAAGGCAACGGAGGCTATATTGTGGTACCACACCATTAAAACCGTGCCGAAAAAAACAGGGAAGCCCGCCTCACCTGGATAGTATAAGCGACTGCCTGTTGCCGCGAACCACTCCCAGCACCATACGTTCGCTGTTGCATGCCTCCCGTTTGTTGCACAACGTACTGTCGACTGGCCGACGATGGTGATCCACGATATGCCGATGTGACAGCTGTGCCGTACCTCTGAAAACAATTTCTTAGATGTGAAATATTCACCCCTTTAGACATTCATCCAGCTCAAAGCATCTCAAGGACCCCTCCATACGAGCTAACTGCTCGATGTACACAACTTCACGACCGCGACATATCCCTCATCAAGCGCATGAACTTTCAGGGATGAGTCTGACCTTAAGCTTGATTTTTATTCACCACAAACCCACACATCGATTATACAGAATACACTACCACTTTTCAATAAGTATCCCAGGACGACATTACCTGAATTATTAACTTTTGCGTTGCAAATATTCCCCGTCAGCCTAGTTGTGAGGAGCACTTTTATGACAACCTCTGAACGTAATAACTAAAAATATAAAAGATATTCTATTATCTAACCGAGCTGCCAGGTGCAGAAGTCGACGGCACGACTCTTGGCACAACTGCGTAACGTGCCTGTGGAGCACGCATCCCAGCCACGTATGCACCTCCTTGCACACCACTCGCGTAAGCACGTGTCACTCCAGATGCCAACGCGGACTGTGATCCTCCAGCACGTATCGGTGGTGCCGCCGTGTATGACGTCATGAGACTGCAGACAAAAAACGCCTTTTTCTTGCCCGCAAACCTTTGCAAGTGCGAGAAGAAAGAACAAACATCAGAAGGATGGGGGCTGCCCATATTCGTGAACACATGCCGGACTACCACCTGCACTTAGAACGGAAAGAACGAAGAAGACTCCAAGCGCTGTATACGCAGATATGTGGTACAGTTCTGAAACTCAGTACTTACGCATTATTTTGAGCTTCATAAGGTGGCGACCTCATTTTTTATAGAGTTCCAGTTTAATCTTTCATAGGTCTTCTAATAAATTTCACCTGAAGTTGCTGTCCCGGAATATAAACCTAAGATAATATAGGTAAATACTAATAAACATACGATTTTCGATCAACCTGTGCCACCTGTGTTGTCGGTTGTACTCTTACCGATGGTCCAACTATGCCACCGCATAATGTCCCTGAAAATAGCAACACTCATTTCATTTCTTCATAAAACGCCTATAAAAGGAGCAAATATTGATAATGGCTCTTGGTGGACAACAGACTGAAATATTTCGGTAGTAGAAGAAAAAATCGAAGGGAAGGCGAGTACAAGCTAACAATCCTCTTTAAAACAAAACCGTCATGAATTTTTCCATACAAAAAAAAACGCCTGCAAAAGTGTAAATACGAACACAAATAACGTTAAGACAAACAGAAGGGTCAACATAAGATGAAACGTGAAGTATGCAACAATTATCCCTTCTAATGAAACATAGCTGTTGGTTACAATCCACCGAGCCTAACATAAGTCGCGGAAATGACCTCTCCACTCCCACTCCCCCCCCCCCCCCCCTCCGGTCATTCGCAGCAGGGACAAGAAAGATGCCGAATAGAACAGTCTGTGCTCGTCTCGATTTTCATTCGATCATTTGCAGAATGAAGCACACTCTCCTATTCTCTTTCTCTCCTGAATCATATGCCTCCCTCCCTTCCCCCCCCCCCCCTTCCTAAGGAAGAACACTAAAGCTAAGGAAGAACAATAAAATGTCGAAAAACCATTCAAACGTACCTTCGAGAATCTGATCAACATATTCCCTCAGTGCTGGTGGAAGACATGCTTTTACCTTCGCACGTTGATCGACAGGAACTTCCGCCCGCTCCAAACCATGCGCAAGACCAAGACGCTTCAGCACCTCGATATCGTCGTGGATTTCGAACGGCTGATCGAAATTAAACAAATACTCCGACCTACAAAACTTGCCTCTGACAACTAAACTGAAAAATTTCAGCTTCTTTTGCTGGATCGGCCATGCTCCAAACATCGATACCACAACCACCTACGCATTTTTTGGGCATTTTACCTGCATAAGCTCTATTAGCCTAGCAAAGGTAGAAAAAATCGGGTCTGATTTTGTGGGAATTATAATCTTTGGATTCAGTAAGGATGACCTCGAACAAGAAGGATGATTTGCTTTCGATGCACTATCGATGGAACGACATCCAACAAAAGCTACATTCGATTGACCAGCCCTTCAGTTGTCTAAAACGTCCTCTCTATTCACAAGGAAGATCAAGCTGCAGAAGAGCATTTAATCACCTAAGAACTTTTGAACCTCACACACCCATTCATTCACTGTTTCGCGTTGGTTGTTGCATGGCCGGTTATCACAGGTTCCGACCAGGTCCTTTGGGTCCTGTCCCACGAATCCACGTTGTCCAACATCCCCTATCGGAAGGAGGGCGATGGAATATGTCACGACTTCCTCCTAAGCAGGATAACGGTGAATCGACTCGTCAACTTCCGAGTGGCAGGAGATCTAATCTTCACGCGACCTTGCAAATTCTCTTTAGGAAGTGATATGAAGAGGAATTTACTGATTAAAGTAAAGTAAAGTAAATAAATAAATCAGACATCCTTTCAATTTTCGAGCTTCATTTTAATCTCCGGAATGACCAAAAACTATAAAAATAAATAAAACGAGAGAAACGAACTTGTCATGTGATATAGCACAGTCGATCATCGTTTTCTTCTCGGTGTTGACTACAATATATGGCAGGTAAAGAACGGTGTTCTCTGCCGGTCGACCCTCAGTGCGCTCTTTTTCACGATTTCTTTCCACAAGTGATTTGTAGGCAACCAACTGAATATCAAAACATTCACTCAATCCATACTCAACAACTTAACTGATTTTGATAAAGATAATGAACCCATTAAATACAACTCAATTCAACGCCTATTCCAAAAATTACCTCTCTACTTGTCTAGAAGGGTTTACCTGCGGGTTACTCTGGCTACTCTGGTCGAATCACCGACAACATGCATCAATTCAACAACGTGAATGTTTTTAAGGACCAGTAACCAAAAACTACCACCGCTTTAAATGTTCAGCCACCCATCAGAGACAGGTTGTGATTCTCCTGTCCCAAAAGATGACCATTATTAGCTGTTTACCTAAAAACATGATCAATTAAAAGTGGCTGAGATTATTCAGTGCAGCATTTAAGCAGCAATACTTTTTTTGCATCCTTCGCAGTTCGCGTTCTCCCTCATAGAATTCACATATTCTACCTGTATTCCCTTCCTCAGTCCACTATGAAAAACGCTACAACGCATTATTTCGATGAATGAGGCCTGATCTCGAAGTCAGTGATCACCTGTTACCTCGATCTTCAAATTAACAAACATACCTGAATAATAAGCTCTTGCAATTGCTCTGCTTTTTGCCTGATTCGCTCTTGACGTTTTTCTTTTTCATCTTCGAGTCTTCTGCATTCTTGGAGTGACGATGTTGGTAGGCCTACCCAACGAATTTCTTTCTTTTCCTTCTCGATGATGTTCATCGCCATCAACACATTTAATGCGTCGTAAACTCGACGACGAATGTTCTTCATATCATATTGTTGTTTCTCCTAGAAGTCACCTTCATGATGAAAGGACTCCATTATGAAAGAAACAATCTGAGGAGGAACTACTCCGCAAAGTGGCTGAATCAGCTACACGGAGATAATAATAACTTCGAACTTTGATGGAATATAATAAAGCGGGAGTTTCCTCACCCTCTCCTCTTCCTCCACCTGTGTGGCCATGAATGGTTTGAATGGTTTGAACATGGCGAAACCGGTAGAGTCAGACGTTCAAAAACACGAAGTTGAAATTGAGGTCTGGCCTCGCCCTTCAGCCTTTTTCCCCCCCTCACGTCTTACAGAAAGGATGAAAATTATTTGGCATGTGTTTAACCACACGTGTTAATTTGAGCATGGACATTCAGTAGCATGTGTCGAGGTTACGTGCGACTGAGAAGGTGGAGAGTGAAGGTGATTTTGGTGTCCATCGTGTCTACCACATAATGAAGCGTCGCTGCTCTTGAGCCGAGAACTGTTTAAGGCATAGTATAAGAATTACTGAAACGCGAAGCTAAACACCATTCACCAACACTCACTAATCTTGATGCTCCCAAAGGGGAAACGAGCAAACTCCGGTTTGAACTCGGCATCCTTGATAATCTTATCCTGCCAATTTCTGGAACCCTCAGACCATTCCTGTTACTCCATCCCCTCTCTCTATTCCCTCCTCCAAGAGGAGGTTTGACGGGATGAGAGATGGAGTTCCTAATCTAGTAGACTATCAAAATTTCAAGTCAACATTCCTGAAACTTCGATCCCATCAACGGTTGCTGCATTTATGTCATCTTTGAATTTTATTCTATATAAGTATCTTCCCTGCTAACCTGAACTCGCGGCTCGAAGTTAAGGATGATACGACATTCACAAAACACAAGTCATGCTTTATCCTCGACCTATCAGATGCGCACATAAACTTTCCGTGCAAATAAACACTCCATTTGGGGGATTTTTTCGCAAATTTGAGGCTGGGAACCGATGTAATGTCAGCAATTTTCGAGATTCTTTAGTTATAACTAACTGTTTATTTATTCATTTAATGCGAGAGGCATTAATTGCCTTAAGACGATAGAATCCGAAAGAATCGGGACAGCAGGCTGAAACGCATACTCCCAAATCGATGTCGGAAAAAAGCCAAGTGCTTAGATTTTGCAGCTCAAAAGTCACGTAGTCGACTTGATAAGATCATCGAGTATTGCTGCTTATCAAGTTCATGGCTCGTAGTTGTTGCTTCAAGAAGCCGGACAGCCGAATAAACGATTATCAGCTATCACCTAGGTCAAAAATCTCTACCCAAACAGCCGTAAGATCTGGGTTGAAAATGACGGTGAAAGAAGGAAATGATGAAAAGCGCGGATGGCTACAATATCGTAAATCAGAGGATGTATAAGCACACTGTAGGGTCCCTTCACTTCCCAAGGGAACCACTATCCTTTCGAGATGGAGAAAAGAGACCTCAAATAAGTGGAAAAGGAAACCCTAGAGATATAGACTGCATCACTATCTCGCCCATTCACAATAATTTATCATTAAAAAATAAACCATATTTCCCTATAAACAAAAATCAACGCACCGAATCACCAGGTGGATGACTGAGCGAATCGAAGTATTCAGCGACAAGTTCATCGGCAACCTATATAAATAAAAGTTACAAGAAAAGCAGCTATGTAACGATACTACCGTACTTACATAATAACAAAAAAAAAAAAATTGAGCTTTCTTTGCTGCACGATTCCATAAAAAGCAACGAGGCTAAAATCACTAATTTATGCAATTAGATTTGATTGTTTCTCAACGATTTCAAAACTATTCAAATACTCTGAGCATTTTTTCAGCTAATAGCTGTTAGGCCTCTCACTTTACTATTCTATATTACATACTTTCTAATTATTTTAACACATAGTAACAATTAGCACAAATAGCAAAAATGGGCAATAAAATTATAACACAACCTCAGAGTAAGATTAAGTCGAGATGGATTAAATACAATCGTTTAAGCATTTGCCTCTTTTTCATATAATCTTAGAGGAAGCTATCAAACGAAAAATGGGAATTTCATTTTAGAAATTGCTCACTCCCTAACGATCACATTTGAAAACCTTTACCTGTAAACGTGTAACCATATTGTCCATCCGGATATAAGAATGACCACAGGTAATAGCGTATGCTAAACATGACCCATTCCCGATCCTTTACACTCATCTGATCATTACGAATGCACAATACGTATTTCACAACAAATATGCAACAAATCAAACCTCATTATAATTGGTGTGTCCTTTTTCCTTGACTTTCTCACAAACTTTCGTACTGAAATGTCGTAGACCTTTCGATTTATCTGCACCACGAGAGAATTTCCGCGCCGTGTTGAATTCATAGCCATAATCACGAGTGAATGGCCTCTTTATACCATACGTAAGAGATGGCGCACTTTGTGGTGTGCCAAGTCGACTTGAAGCCACAAAACGAGGCTGCATCTGTGTGATAGCCATTGTTCGACCCACTAAATTCGACGATTGTGGCTGAACACTCACTCGTTTCCCGGTCGCACTTGTTGGCTGCAATTAAAACAACAACGATCCACATAGTTCTTGTTCATGACGATATTTCTTCTCCTCCTCTTCTCTCATTCACTCAATTAACGAAATTGAAAAGCCCGCAGGGATTTTTAATGGTATTTTTGGGAAATATATAATATTGAACCTCGATAAATTAAAGGAACTATAAGTCTTAATATTTAACAAGTTCTTTAAATGATAATGAGCTAATTCGTTGAAGAAATGTTTTGATTACTTAGAAAATTCAGGTGTATGATGAGAACCAAATTATTGAATCAGTCTAAGCGTCAACCTGGAAGTCAATTAAATCCACCGGAAAGTGGCATGCTCATGCTTGAAATATTATGATAGGCAATTTCGCCTAATCTATTTCGATGTATATATAAAAATATGAAGTAATAGATAATTGCAACAACTAACAGTGCTCATAACATATCGTTGGCCTTGTGCGGTGCCCGTATCAAGCGCATATGTCGCTTGTTGTGCACTTGTCGATGCACCACCTGATCGCACCACCTGGACGACCATCCCGGTTGGCGCTTTCACACTATGTCCATCCATTACTGAATCAAAATATTTCCTAGCATCAATTAGGTTAACACAACGGCAAACTTATAAGTTATTACAAGCATATGATTAATTCCAATTATCAATAATGCAGTCATAAAAAGCGAATAAAATATCACTGTTCACCTATACGAGAATCAACAACAATAGGATCAGAAAAAAGTGACAGGATAATAGTCTCATGAAGCGTCATATGTAATTCTGCTCGATCCTTCAGCTAATGAGGGGACCGAGAAGAAGGAAAAGAGCATGTATTATCAACATCCATTCCTTAACTGGATCCGGTCTTCGCGAATCTTCTATCCGGTTTTGTTTTAAACATAAATGTCTGTCTGTTGGGTTCGTTGGTAAATTTGCTGTCCACTTTGCACAGTGTTGCGTGAGTGCCGAGAAAGGTGGCGAAAAACAGTGCCCCTCCGAATCAATAGTCTGCACAGGCGGCTGTGACCGAAAAAAAAAACGGCAACAGAATTCATCAACTCAGACAACTTCGTCTTTTTTAAAGCAATTTCAATGAATGCAAATTGCACTTTTTGCATTTTCAAGATTTTCCAAGAGGTGAAACTATTATAAGATAAAAATGTGCACGATGAATATCGATGCTACTGAAAATGTAGGTGACTTAACCGATAACATATCTCTAGTGGATAGATAGCCCAGGACAGAACGTCCACAAAGGTTCGAGAGGTCGAATTACCCTTCTCCGCCACAGATTCCAAGTCCAGCTTGAATTGTGGTCGCATGTTACTAGGTCACCGCTTCACATCTCAGCGGTCACTATGAAACAAGCAAGATGGAGGATGTAATTACTAGATTGGGGAGGAGGGAGCAGGGAGGAATTTCAAGGCTCCAATGCCTTAATCACAACTAAGCAGAAAGCGCTACCTGAGCCACGCGTAGGTGGACGTGGTCAGGCCAGCTCGATGAGTGGAACCAAGCTACTTAGTGAGGGCATGAGGCCGAGTTGAGGCTATGACTAGGCATGTAGCCGCATCAAGTAGCGCGGTTTCTCTTTCCAGCGAACCTAGCCACATCTTCCATAAATGGCAAAAATCTGGCCCGGATCAACGCAGATTGGCTTTGGCAATGTTCCCTCCTCCCTTCGCTTCTACTCCCGAGAGAGGAATGCGGATCAGCGTTCATAGTGAGCCCAAACTGACGGACATGCAACTGCTCTAAGCAGCCGTGAATATCATCATATTGGCTTGTAAAAAAGCACAAACTTGAACTCATCACATGAGGACCACTCGGAACATGTTCCAAATGTCTCTACCTGGTGTCATCGATCATGAAAATTAAATAAAGTGTTTCATCTATCTATTCGATGATCCCAAATCGCAATTAGTAGGTAAAGCAATAAAACTGATATAAAATAATTTTGCAGGAATAAACAGCCAAATTTCACTCGATTCGTAAGTGCCATAATTTTCTCGCTGAGGTGTTTTAGTGTTTTTTCTAACTTCGTGAAATGGATGTAAAACTTAGAAGAATCATTCTCGTTAGGAATGCTCCTATCGAATAAGACTTCCACATTTTCTAGATCCCGACACGGAATTTTCCTCTCTGATGCATGATCCTTTAATTGGAAGAGCTTTCTCTTCAGATCAGCTTGTATTTAAAGAATCACAATATTTCAACCCCGACCTTAAATGACCGCATCCTGTTCCCCGCCTTTATCTTTCCTCTGAGGGTAAAAAGAAACCAAACTGCATGAGTAAAGGATGTTCAACTTGATTTTATGGAGTGTGGGTTAAATGTGGCTCTGAATACAACATTCTGCGCCAGATCTAGCCCATGTGTATTAAAGCCGTTCGCAAGATCGAGGCCGGACTTAATCCACTTCTGCAAGCTCACGAGTTAAATTGGTCTTCATCACGGAAAGGTTAAAGTCGATTACCTGGTCGCGATCAGGCAGACATAAATCAAAACGATGATAATTTAAAGCTTTCTTGACATCGATTCTGGTTTATACCCGAATAAAATGCAAATAAAGCCCACGTTGAACGATTTCAAGTTAACTGCACATCTATCGTATGCAAATAACATCAATACAAGAAACCTCTGGAAATTATTTCTTCTATGGCGATCAACCGAAAGCGTTAAGTAACCTTTCATGAGATCATCAAATAACCGACGCAATCACCGCTTTCCAGAACCTCAACGTTACTTGAACCAGAAATCACCCAGCACCAGGTATTCACTTCAATAAAAACAACCACAACCTAACGCTACCACAACTACATACGCAACACCACACCCACACACCAACCCATCCTTCCCCTTCATGCCACCACCTCCCGTCCCCTCATCCACCTATCGACTACTCCCATAACAGAGTCGGATAACCGCGACGCGTTACAAAACCAACGCGCGAAAATTTCAAATGGTCTTGCAACGCGTTCGACCGTTTTGCGGGAAAAAATAAATGCATTTCGTGACGAAAGTCTTACGAAAATGTTGCATTTGTTGGTATTCGTAGTGCCGGGGTTTCATATAAGTAAGACGTCAAGGAGGTATTGGGGGGTATTTTTAGGCGGTCGAAGAACTCAGGCAAGGGGGAAGTTCGCGGCGGGCGAAGGTGCGGTGACAGTTGAGGGCACAGTCATGCATTCGAAGTTAAACTATACAGTTATGTTTTGAAAATAGTTTCTAATGCTTATTGATTACCCATGCCTCATTCTTATTCACATACTCGTTGAAGGATTTTCCAGTTCCGAAAAGTTGGAATTAAAATAAATGCTAAGTTCATCCAGTATTGAACTGTTTCATTTACAAGTCTTCTCACCTACTATAACCCCTGGGCTAATAAGTCGAAACTACGATACTATCATTTAAAAAAATTGAAAAGTAACATCGAAATCTTGGGGAGGAGTAGTCGTATCTTGCCCGTTCCTTCATGTCTGCGATTAGTGTTGCTGTGCGCAGTTATATGTAGGGCAACCAATCGTATATCTGACCTGTTACTGTATCGAACCTCCCCCACCTCCTCCTTCTCTCCCGCACCTGACATATAGTCCTTGCAGGAGGGAAGCAAGCCTGAAGTTTTCTAATACCCCACAGGTAATTTCGTTCCCTTACAGCGTGTCCGAAGCGAACACCTATCCGATTACAGTTATCTCTTGTATACTACTCGATTCCTGTTCCAGTATCGAATTCATGATGTCTACTATAGTCCTTGTTCAAATATTCCTTAGGGGGAAGTGCTTTTTACTTCCGCTTTCCTTCGCAGGTTTTATTATCATTGAGCATAATTAATGAAAATATTTTAATGGAGAGTACAATAGAAATTATTACTGATAAAAAAAGCTATACTTCTGATTATTTGATGATAATATTCAGCAATTAAGGAAGAAAAACGATCATATAAATAGTCCGCATTAAAACCCGAGAATTCTTTCTCTCCTCATTTTTTTTTTTAAACTATGATAGCTCACCTAATGAGACCGATATAACCGCCCAGGTATTTATTGAGTTCCATACTTAGAAGTTATAGTCTACAATGCTGGGATATTTTTGAGGCCGCATCATGAGGGAATTGCTTTCTGATCCCTTATAGTTAGCAACGGTAAACTTCCATAACGTTGCCGTAAGTTGCGAAAAATAGCTATCTGAAGGCTTTCCAGCATGAATATATACAAGACCTTAGAAGAAGTATCGATGTCAGGGCGAAAATTAGGAGCTCTATGATCAGAATGTCGTAAAGGATATTTTGGAAGGTCGACTGATAGCGGGGAACTTTTATTAATCGAGAAGTCTCTCCTTGGAATGCTTAGATCGCCTCAAAAGCTAGTAATGAAGATTTTTCAGCATGAACGTATCGAAATTTCTATCCAGAAGAACGATATGTGGGGTGTGGATGGCTTCTGGATAAGTCACTAGGTCACATAAGTAGTGCTCAGGTTGCTACTAGAATTTTTGCACGAAGAATGCCCAGCCATGAAGATGCCGATAACCACCTCCACTCCCTTCTCTTCCAGTTCCCTTCCCTTCCCTTCCCCTCCCACATCGTGGGGAGGAATATCTGAGCCTGCAGCGGAGTCGTGCTGACAAGTACGCGCATCTTCAACAGATTTCACGCCGAGGTTTTTGCATTTTAATATGCGGGGAATAGTGCCACAAGCAAGGGAGACTTTACGTGTTTCAAATGTTTTTAATGGAACCAAAATCAACTGCGTGGTTTGGAACGTAAAGTTATCCGGTTTTTCACCTCGTTGAATGGACGAAATCCGGTGTTATTCTCTAAATCCGGCGCTATTTTTCAAATTCGGCGTTATTTTCTAAAATCGGCGTTATTTCCCGTACAGCAGCGAAAATAGAGCGAACGTAAACACACATATATTGTTAATATTTATTATTTCTTTGATAGTATATAAACAGTAGTTTCCAGTTGAGATCGATATATGCAAATGTGATTGATGGGTAAGTAGATGTTTGCATGGGCATCCACTCAACGATATCGGAACGGAAACGACTTTGAAGGATTTTATCGACGAAGACCCGCATGATGGCACATAATGAGATCATTCATAACAGTGTTGCAGATGAGATGCTGTAGACCCAAACCTTTAATACCATCACCAGCACGACAAAAAACTTCACACTGTGGTCCACTGAAAATGAGTGAATTTACTAAAAAGGCCTGAATAATCGAAGGATGCAGGTCCTAAAATGATAGCAGCCTTATTTACCTATACGAAATTACCTATCCATCGATTTTCACCTGCCAGTATTGTAATATTGATGTAAATTTGCATATTTAATTAAAGTATGCCTCGATTGAAGGCTGGATTGATTGTAATTCCAACTGTTAGGTGTCAACTAAAGTGTAAAAGTCGATTAATCGGATTCTGCTAGGCGTACGTATGTACGAAGGAAATTACCTGCACCGTTGAATTGTCCACCTGGGCTTTTCAATTGTCTACCTGGAGTATTGAATTGTCTAGCTGGATTGTTGGATTATCTACCTAGACTATTGAATTCTCCTTGTACTTACCTCTTTTGTGCGACTTGTTTATAACGACAGCAATCGATATTATCATGACCTCCAGATGCACATTGAACGATTGGAGCGACATGAAGAATTCCACATTGTGAGGCATCGAGGGCTGCTTTGATCTAAGCATTGAATATTTACCAATTTTTCAATACTTTTCATCGGCATAATGAAAATAAGATTTTCAGTGGAAATCATTTCTTTCAGTTTCTTTTCCGAACATTTTTTGTTTCTTTCTTTTCTTTTTTCTGATGTGAATGATTGAAAAATTGAGAAAACATTAGAAAATATCATTCATCATTTTTTTTTTTTTTATTATTATCATTCGTGAATTTCAAAAAAAAAGGTGTACTTTTCCTTTACAGGTAAATATACCTTAAAGGTAAACCTCAAACAGGTATGTTATCGTCAACCTATTCAATTTTGAAATATGCTTTATCGAATAAATAAAAATAATTGCTCGTATACTTAGGCATCTATTGGTCGTCACTTCAAAAAATTGTTGTGCATCCTTTGACCTGGATTTTTTTATGGTCTCTCCAATTTTTCTATAATTACAGCTTCCGAATTCAGTCCCACAAAGCAAAACACAAAGTTATATGAGAGGTGAAGGGTCATTGCGACGATGCCTCGGGGGGAATAAATCATGCGTTAGGTGTTTTTGCATTCTGCAGCGGTTCGGCTTCAAAAATGCTTAGGTTGCTGTTAATTTTAGGTTGCTCTTAATTTTAGGTCGCTCTTAATTTTCGGTATTTCCGAAGTATGGAAGTACCGAAAAGGATTGTTTTTTGAAAGCCGAGAAATTATGTATGCAAAAATATGAAAATGCAAATAGCTATCACTTCCAAGGAAGAAATTCTTCCAACAAATAAACTTTCAAAAAATTTACGTGAAGTGAGTTCCTCGCGAACTATAAATTAAGTGAGTTATTATATTTGTTAGTGATCATCATTTAAAGATTTTGATAATGGAATTCATTGGTCGAATGAAGTAGTAAAAGGCTTACCAGGTGAGTGGAAGGAAAAAGGAAGGAAATTGGGAAGTGTCTTAGTTATTCCTCGAAAAAATCATATATTCCCCAATTAAGAATTTGATTACAATACGCATTTACAGAAATAAACCTCATTTTGCGTGACATCATATCTGCATAGATTTTGACAGCCGACTGGAAGTAATTTAGCACGACAACATTCGACCATACGTGCATTTGCAATCGGTGTCGGTACACATGGCAAAAATTCAGGTGCAACGCCACATTTCGCTGAAATAGAATATTCTGCAGTTTCTTTTTTTTTTTTGCGAAACAACAAAAAACACACACAGACAATCGTTCATATATTTCACTCTAGGATTATTGCATTTATACGAGGAAATAATCTCGCAGAATAAATATAATTTTCAAACTCTATCTATTTGTCTATTAGATTAAAAAATACTTTATTCGATGGTTGTATTATTTTTTTCGATTCTCTCTTCCTTTTTGCATACATCTATTTCAAGAAATTCAATTATTCTGCTTTGGAGTAGTTTATCGATAAGTGGGAAATCTCTGAACCTAAGAAAATGATTCAGTATTTTATTTGCTAATCGCAGACAATTTTACTCTCGGTTCATGCATTTATGCGTTAAAGGTTTAAACGATTTGAAAATGAATGGTTCTCCCCTTTCCTTCCTCTCCTCCTGCCATACTCCTATCCCCTTCGTCTCCCCCTGCCATACCGCCATCCCCTTCTCTCTTATGTGCCCACTACTTCAACTGTCTTTGTGCAATCACGATTGAAGTTTTTAAGGACATTTTATGTTAGACCAATGCCAAATGTTCGTTGCATGTTATGAATGAGTTAGCATACCTGTGATTTTTGCCAATGAAAAGGTCGAAATAGTCCGCTCGGTAGTCGAAAAGAATTGCAAAGGTCGTGATGTTGACGTTATTATTTGTGGTAAGGGTGCTGCAGATTCTCAGGTAAATATTTAAAGAACAGGAAAACACATGTTTGTTTATTTTATCTAACATTGCTTACCTGGGACTTACCTGATTGGTCAAGAGTTGAAGTTGTATAAAGTGGGTGACATGAGAGCCACTTTAATTAACAAGTCGGAAGTAAATTTCAATTCAGCGCTATGAAAAAAAGCCTTGAACAGTTTATATTACTTAAGAGATTTTTCTTGATTTTTTTTTTTTTTTTTGATAGAAAGTGGAAATTAGGTCGACGGAAAGGCAGCCAGTTTGAGAGTCAAACGATCGCTTTTGTCTTCGACGATGAGAATAAGGATCGGTGAGGAATTTCTCTACTGTCGAAATTTTCTTCTTATTCCCTTAGCTTCTCATTAGTTCCGTCGAACTGAACTTTAAAACGTTCAGTTATGATCTTCCGAGTTGATCACAACAACATCCATCTATTTTTATTTAGAAACCATTCGATTACAAACTATATAGTAGGTAAAACTGTAACTTCTGTTCAAGAGTCAACAATCGAAAAAATGATAATTTTTCCATTGCGTATATATATATATATATATATATATATATATATATATATATATATATATATATATATATATATATATATATATATATATAGCCAGAGGGCAAATGTGATGTTGAAGCTTTCTTATAATTTCACTAATTATTTTCATTGTTCTTAATTATATGACGGAAATAATTATTAGCAATCATAACAGGAGCACCTATATTGCGATTTGAATTGTCAGGACGATTGCGTCGTTTAGATCCACCGAAAAATGCATCGATCACACTTCCGATGCCTGCGAGCGACATATGAAGCTTTATGGCAGTTCTGATTAATGCATTTAGTATCCGGAAATTAGTGGTCAAACATTTCTTTTAAAACTGGCTGGCGCTTTTGTATGGAACGGAGCTGATCAATTATTTTATACGGGGATTGACAAAGGATTTATTTGAACTAATTTCGGTTACATGCAAAATGAAATATGCATATATGCAAATATAAATAAAAATAAATAAATATATGTATCGAAACTATCTCTCCAACGAATATGCCTCATTGTACGTTAACGCTGAGAACAATACATCCGTCAAACACATATATTTTGGCGTTTGTTCGCTGCATTGAAAAATGTTCGCTTTGGAAAATTCAATCCCATGAGCTAAACATCACTGGGGAGTACTTTTTACTTATTTATTTATTTCTTTTTAAAATTTAAGACCGAAAACATTATGTTCCACTCATAAAACCTGAAATATTCATATTTGGCAGTAATTAGAAATTGCACCTTCAGGTAGGAAAACGAATGACCGTTCTTTTTTCCAAGCATTTATTATACTTCAACTATTTCAGCTATTGTACGTTCTACGACATGAATTTACTTCTAACTGCAAACGTTCCCATTAGCTCGAATCAGTTCGTCTTGTTTCAGGATCGGCATGAACAAGAGTGCTTCCGCTTAGAGAGAGGAAGGATGTAGGATCGATCCCCACCTGTCCACAGACAAGACCTTTTATAAGTAAAGAGGTCCTAAATATAAGCAAGCAGTGAAAGAAGGATAAAAAACCGCAAAAATACAAACCTTTCCCCAAAGCGACATTCTCTTCTAAAGCAGTAGATTTCGTGCCGATTTTCCCCCACGGTGAAAGCTTCTTCCAATTGCCGTTGAAATCTGATGATCCCAAATGTGGAGTCATCTTTATTGACCACATACGTTTTTCAGATGCGACCGATGGCTTCATTCCTTTGAAATGTTTAATTAATCACTAATTGTCTTTAAGTATATCTATGGTTTAAATATGCTTTATTGTTAGTGGAAAGAGGCCTAATTGTGGTGTATCTAGCCTTAATATGGATAACATTACTTTGTTGGAGATAAGACTAGAGCATTAAGAAGCTATAAGATGTCGATTATTGCGGTCGAGTTTCTCAAGTGGCACAGGTAAAATCTGAAATAAACATAAAAATATTTTTTCATTACGGGTAATAGACGATGAACAATTGACTAAAAAAAAGCAATCGGCTCACTCTTTATTAGCACATATTAGTTTTCATGAATTGATGCTATAAAACTAGGATAATTTAAAATCCCAGTTACAATAATATTATATAAAATATTGATACCATTTGAGTTGCTACTCGATGAAGAAGCTATGAATGAATGTGGCGGTATAGATGGCGGATTTGGTGAAACCAAAATTGGCCGCGGATCCGTATCATAGTCGATATTGCTCCATGGCACTAATACTTCAGAAGAACTAGTGCCATCAATTAGCTCAGCTATCGACTTATCCGATCCGTCGAATTTCTCACTTTCCAGGTCTGTTGTGCGATCTACCTATAGCAAAAAATTTTCACTGAATATTTGCCATAAAAATATATACCACAAAATGATAGTTTTCTATTATTTTACTATCATCTGATTTAAGAGGTGCGTCCCAATCAAATTTACATATGGTCCCAATCAAATTTACATATTTTCACAAAATATTTGCATAAGTCTTTACTTAATAAAAACAATAAAATAACTGATATTCATTGTGAATGGTCTCATTTGGTATTTTAGGTTAATTAGGTCTTTTTTTTTTATTATACGATACGTGAAATCATTGATTTGATAACATAAATCAATGAAATTCTTAAATTAATTGATTAAATTTCTCACTTAGTACAATGAAAGTGATTTTTTTTTTCGTTAAGAAAATCGATGATTATAATATAAATATTTTTCTAATTTATATCTCATGATGTATAATATTTCCTAAGCCGATAAAATAAGAGAAATTTTTTTTTTATTCATTGAGATTCATCAATTTTTTTATTAAATCTTTTCATAAATTTGCAGAGGAACACTATTAATGAGATTATTTATTTAAAATAAAGCTATTATTAAATATTTTCGAATAATTATTACCTGTGAATTAATTAATGAAATGATTATTGTTGTTTTTTTTTTTTTTGAATTTTCATTTAATTTCTTCATTTCCTCATTTAAATATCTGTTACATCCAGTATATTCTTTTTCTTTTTCTTCTCATATTTTTCTATTATTATTGAAATTCATAAAGATTTTTTGACTTTTTGAATTTTTTTATTTATTTATTTATTTATTTATTTATTTATTTATTTTATTTATTTATTTTATTTTTTTTTTATTTTATTTATTTATTTTTTATTTTTTTGTAAAATTAAGTAATTTTTTGACTATACTGAAACAAAAAAAAAATGTATATTTCTCAATAGAATTGAGTGGTACCTAAAATAATCTTCTTAGGTAAATGTGCAATTTTTATATAAAAAGAAATCATATTTTCAATAAATAAATAAATAAATAAAATATCAAGTGATGATTCCGGATGAGAAATAAATGAAATACATCTGTATAGTTATTTGATTTTTACTCACTAAGACGTTGCCCTTCATAAGCAATACCTGAGATGTTACCATAAAAGGCGATGAAGTTATTGATATAGCAATAGCACCACTATTTTCTGGCGTATCAGTTATGGCAATCAAAGGTATTAAGGTTGGGAAAGGTGTTTGTGCCAATGGTGGCCCACTAGGAAATAACGATCCAGAGCGTCTATGGAACGTTTCGCCGTCATGTTTTCCGTTATGGAAAGTTGTTGCCAAGTCGACTGGACCAGAATCACCGCCACTATTAACTTCATCAACTGTATAATCGATACTCAAATCGAAGCCTCCTGAAAAAAAAAAGATCGAAAAACTCGATATCAGAATTGAAATATCGTATTTGACTTGATGATATGACCAACTTTATTAAAAGGAGATATCAGTGGTTATGTACTGTATAACTTATAGTAATAATTTATATAATATATTTATATTAGTGAAATAAATGACTAAACGATGAATAAATATTTCTTTGGTAAATTTAATTAAAATTATAGAAAAATTAATCTTTTTGGCTGCTTGCCAATTATTTAAAAAAAAGTAATTTGAGTGACGAAATATGACCATTGATAAACAATGAACGTTATAAATCTGAAACATTTAACGCTGTGCAGCGGCGACCAACGTATGCGAAATGAAGCAGCAACTTACCTGGAGTATCAGTTGGAGATGATTTTGGAGGAATGGAAGCGGCTCGAGATTGAGATTTCACTCGAGAGAGTTGACGATCAATCACTGCAATGAAATCGATCACTGATCTAATTAATATTTAAACGATTGTGTATTCGTTATTGATCAACAGTCTGTTGATATATGGAAAACTGTGAGACTACAAATAGGAGCGATGAATGAGTTTGAAAAAAAAAATTTGAAGTGGTTGAGCTAATTAAAACAAAGTTTTTAAAATCTTATAAAATTGCACTTCTCATAAGGCTATCTTGAAGTTGGATCGTTGCCAAGAGTTGTGTGAAAATTTTTTTCCACTCTCAGCTTGTATTCAGAAGTCTTTTCAAAATTATAGAAAACATATGGAGATGCGTACGTCGAAAAATAGCACCGCAAACGTTTTTTTTTTTTTCAAGCCGTTCATAAAAGTATTGGCATCTTTTATCGTCGCCTCATAGCAGATTAAATTACAATGAGTTCTTCATCTTTAACTGTTCCCCTTGTTAGCACAAAATCACTCACCCGAAGATTCATTTTGTTAGGTCTGAGCGGAAGAAAACGAAAATCCAACCGGTGTTGAATATATGCAAATCTTCTAGCATCTTTAAATGTTTTTAATTCTTCTCTAAGTACATCGATCAGTGTGAAATACGATTTAATAGTTGATGCTATGGTTAAGAGCGTTATAGCTAGCAAAATCCTAGCCTCGATTATTGCCAAATATAAGCTTCCAGACAGACGAAGAGACGCTTTCAGACACACAGACAAACCGTTTGGTGGACGCAGTTTAATTGATGCAGTAAACGATAAAAAAGACGTAGTATGGAATTTTTTATGTGTTCGGCAATAAAATATTGAAGAGCGATACCCTAAAACACACTTGTATAAGATTAGTGCAATAATGTTGTTTATTGCTTGACTAAATTGTATAATTTAACTGCAGTGAGCTGGCAATTAACCGTAATCTGTGGGGACAGCCGCACTGTAACAGTAACCATCAAGAAGAGAAAACGTCGATTATTGATGCAATTTAATCGTTGAAATAAACATTTAATGATAATAAAGATGATCGATGATTAGAAGATTCTCTCTGAAATGGAAGACATGACTGTATTAAAGGGATCGGCAGGGATTGGGTTTATTTAAAGGATTTTTCTTTAAGGAATTGGGCCGTAGGGAAAAGAGGAAGGGGAAGGTAAGCTATTTCAGAGATTTTCATATCAGGTTTATCAATTGAGGTAAAAGGTGTTATTATTGAATTTAATGTGAAAAGTTGAAAACCTTGTTTATAGAACGAATCGCCAATGCAATGAATAGCGCTACAATGTGATAAGCAATTCTCTCGTAGACGTGATGTACAACAAAATGAAATCGGCATTCGATGACATTCGAAGATTGCCTTATTGAAAGAATTTTCGGCATAAATAAAACCGATTAAATAGAAAATACACAATTGAGATCGCATTAGTGTTCGCACTGAAATAAAAAATTTTGATTTCGAAATAATCAAAAACGTTTACCGCCATAGTGTAATGGTTTATGAGTTGATTGGAAAATTTTAACAATCGGGCTCGATTCAAGGAATGGTTTTTTTCCACATTTTTTATGGCAATGTAAAGTAAGAAGCCTGTGAATTATGATGCAATGATAAGAAAATATGATTGTTGTAACGATTTACTTATGGAAAAAACAGAGATATTATCGAAATGGAAGTTAGTGCAAAGGGAAGAGAATCTTTTAAAATTAGAATTGATTGAAATTCTATCTATAATTTTATACTGAATGATGGAAAATTGCACAGAAATATAGAGTAGAAGGAGATACTTCAATCGATATCCTACTGGGTCTTTCCTTCTTGTTAACTTTTGGACAAATATATCAGCTTGATTACTACTTGAATTTACAAAACGGAAGTTATAATTTTCAGTTGATTTTTTTATACGGTTGCATACATAAAGAAGTAAATAAATGAATAAATAAGTAAATAAATAAGTAAACAAATGAATTAGCGCATAAATAAGTAATACATATTTAAAAATGTGGGCAGCAATCGTGGCTTACAAATTGTTTTTAATTGGACATTGGACATCAATTCGTTTTTAATCAAAAACATAAATACTTATCACGACAATCGTAAATAGGTTTTGTAATCAAATATCTATGAATACGCCATCAGCCAATCCCAAAAGCATCGCTTTTTTACCTATACAAGTACACTACTATAAAAAAAATCACCTAGAAGGAGCTTGAGGTAGCATGTGAGGTTCTACCTGAGGTAATTCTTTATCATTTACGATGCAAGAAATTCTCTCATTAAGAACATTATTGCATTGAACATCACATAAACATTAACGAACAAAACTCTAAACGTTAAGCCATAATATATATAAATTGCCAATCAGTTATTATTATATTATTTACAACTATTATTAAAACTATTTTATTATTACTTTTATAAATTGTTTTACATGTAAGTATTTTATTATTGTTAGAGTTGTATAGCACTATTTTTATGAAGACAGTTATTAATTATTGCTTAGAGTAAAGCGTCTTTAATAGAATAACAAACGATGAGTACAATTGCAACGGTTTCGATCAACAGGTAAACCTCAAACTTGGATAAATAAACCAAAATTCCATACGCATACGATGAACGAAAGCACTCTTCCAAATATATCACAAAAACATTGCTCTAAAGTTACGTTAAAAACGATAATTGATGAAAGAAAATTGTCGAATGATAGTTGTGTTTGTTGGCTGTATAATTGCGAAGATAGGTGTGGGCGTGAAGGGACGCATTAGGGAATGGGGGGAAGGATGTATTCACATCGCCTGGGGGGATATGCTTGTTATTCTTTTTCGAGGTGGAAACCGGCTTTATGTTCAAATTCCCACCTCATAACGACCTTCTAGCCAATTTGTGCGTTATTCACTGCGATGCATCATCGCGCAAGTTATCTGCAGTTCATATGCAATGAGTCATTCACAGCAAACGTTTGCTACACTCCAAGGTTTAGTGGTCACAAAGGTCATCTCTGAATAAAACATCATTTTATTATATAAGTGCTCTGAGCTTATCGATTTCGGAAGAAGTCAAGCTTCAAGCTGAACACTTGTGCGATCCTATTGAAATGGCTCTCATATTTAAGTTAATGTGGTATAAAGAGCTAAGAATGAAGCACAAACACGATGACTGGGCATTGTTTGGGTCTGTTAAAGCCTCTGATGAACACCGATAAGACATCGTTCGTGAACGATTCTGAAAGATAACGGATCTTACCTCTTCGTTATCAACATATGCTTCAACCGAATTTTAACCAAGTAGATATCAACTTTATAATATTAAATTGAAATACTGCAAACATTTTACAGTATAATTTCATCCAAATGCATAGATAACAGAGATTTACTTGTAGTTATCACCAAAACATTGAAATTTTATCTTTGTTCTTGTTAATTAATCGCACTTTAGAATAATCTTATATATTCTTTTTTTTTTTTTTTAATTCTTTCTTCTTTTTTTTTTTCAATTTATATTGCTTTTTGCGTCAGATCTTCAGATCTTCCCATTTCCGCTGTTATCCGGGCCATAATCTATAATATTCGTTGAATTTTTCGGATTTAGGTCCTGAAAAATCACCTGAATTCAAAGAAGCCGATAAAAACCGGTCAGAACGATGCGAATGATCGAAATGAATCGTCACTCGGCTTGTATTATGCAAAATGTGTTCACTGCCTCGAGCAATTAAACCGGCAAACTCCAATGAAATTCTCTCCGAGGAAATTGCATATAATCAAATGCTCTACGAAGAAGCCCTAATATCTAAAATTAATTGATAATATAATTAAGAATGAAACTAACTATACGAATGAACGCGCAAATATCATTCTAACGCATAAATAAATGAATAGACGGATGCAAATGAATTTTATTTTGGAATTAATATGCAAATTTAATATGCAAAACAGCAATTAATATGCAAATTTCTGAAATATTCTTTGGATTAATAGAACGCAATTTAAAAAAAAAATTTTTTTTTAAACATTTAAATGCCATAAAAACGAATCATTCAACGATAAAACGATATTTTATAGTTTAATGATAAAGATCTTTTATTAATTGGAACAAGTTCGAAGGTATTTGTTTTTCTATGAGAACCTGTTTAATTGCTATTTACGATCGAAATTCTTTCATGTAACCGCAACAATTGTTGACGATCGCCATCGAAATGGAAAACATTGTACGATTTTTTTTTTTCATCGTTTTTTTTTTCTCGTCAGTTTTTGACTATCTCTCTAACGCCTCCATCAATATCTGTTAAAATAGTTCAATTCTTGGAACTTTTTTTTTTTTTTTTAAATCTGTAGTACACTTTGCACATTAAAATCGAAAGGTATTTGGATTTATTTATTAGTTATCGATTTAATTTGCGATAAATTTACTCGAAGATTTGCTGTAATTGTAAAATCGAATAGATTATATAAAAGTTTACAATTACAAATTTTGATCTATAAATTGAAGTAGTATTTGTTGGAATAGATCATCATTTAGCAGCATAATGAAATTAATCCAGAAGGAGTTTCTTTCTCGCGAATAATTCAAGAATAGATAAAGGTGGCCGCCCATGCTTATATTGATTAATTGTTTTCCACAAATTGTAAGCGATAAATATTCGCTGAAATTGTACTAATCAAATAAAATAAACATTTTCTTTTAATCGTTTATATACGAAATGTAAAATGCTTTGAAATGAAATAAACACTTCGTATAGTTCGTAGATTTCTAAGCCTCCCCTCCCCCCCCCTCCCACCAAAAAAAATATTGCGATCTGATATGATGCCAATCCCCGCAAAGAATAGCAACAAATATACGATAGATTGATCTCGAAAAGATTCTAATTTTCAAAAATTTCTTTTGGAATGCAATAATTATAACATCGCAAATCAGCAATTTTAGATGAACACTTAACGTGGATTTATTTATTCGTTTCATCAATTCATAGAATTTCAGTTTAATTTTAGACCAAAAGGTAAAATACCGGAAATAGCCGCATCCGATCGGATCCTCATTCACGAGCAAATATAAACAATTCAAATGTTCGGATTATTTTTAATCTGCATACTGCTCGTAGATGAAAGTGTTTCGGTAATGCTCGAATGTGGGTGGGAAGAGACGATGAAAGAGGTTGGCACTAGTTGGATCATCTTCGACTGCATTTGTGGACCATAGAAAAAAAGTTCAGAGCGAATCGTGATGGTTTCACAAGGAGGAATTTTTGTGACCCCCCTCCCATCCTCTTTCGTTACTCCCCCCCCCCCCCCCTTCAAATAAAAAATTACCACTTCTTAATGCAAGAACACTGCTGCTTATTCATGATATTTCGTAGAAGGCGCACTCGAATATTGTGGTGTGCAGCAATGATCAGGGAATAAAACAAGCTAGCCTCTACCATCGTAAAAAGAAAGCATTTTATTTCTTTGCGAGTTGCTCTCTTCACTCGTCGAAAATCTTACGTTCGTGCTCCAATTCAATCACACTAAGGAAAAATGCTCCATGAAAGGTGATCGTTGGAAAATTCACCCACAAGTAAAGGGAATTTGCTAGCCGGGAAAATGAGATTACCTGCGATGAAAGGAATGAAATGAAAAGGAGGAAGAAATTTTCTTCCAATTACACCAAAACTTTTAAACGATCTTTTACAGAGAAAAAAATGAGACGGTCGAAAGAATATTTCTGCATTTTTTTAAAAACCTCTTTCTTATCTCCTTCCTCATTTCTTAACTATGAATCTTCCAGAAATTACGAACTCATCTTCCATAAATCAATAATAACTCTACCACTGTATAGAGGATTCCATTTTATGTTCTCCAATCTACCGGAAGTTTGCAATCGATTGTGGCCCATTCCATAGTGACTGCTGTTAACAATTTGATCGTATTTGCTAATGCCATGTAACAATGCTCGGTTTTTTATTTATTGAATTTATATGCAATAATGAAGATCAATGATAATTGTACCATAAACAATAATTGCAGGTAAACCATAGGTAATTATATACAAAAGATAATAAAGAGGAAAATGATAGCAAAAAAAAAATTAATGAGGTGTTATTGATGAGTGTATATACCCGCTGGTGGATAATAGTCCCTTCCGTTGAGGTCATTTTTCCTTAGATTAAAAAAAAATCAAGCAAAAATGGTTATCTTGTTTTGTTGGTATTTAGAGATTATTCATTTATAAATAATTGAAAATGAAGAAAGCATTTTTTAAAGTCGATTTAATTTTGAGATTAATGAAAAAATTTTTCAATTCTTTTTGGAAGTTCTATTCCGCCAGCCATATAATGATGGTAAATGATTCGAAGACAATTGCAACAACAAATACGACAAAAGTCATGAAATACGATAAGCATAACTCCTTAATCATTGAACAATCATGACCTCCTACTCAGTGAATGATCGTGACCTCTTGCTAAATGAGCTTGACTTCGTTTACTCATTGAATGAGCGTGACTCCTTACTCAGTGAAAAATCGCGACCTCTCACTTACTGAATGTTCAGGACACCTTAATCTTTGAGTGACGATGACTCTTTGCCTTACTGAATTTACAACGATTTAAATGATTTGGTTGATTAATTCATTCTTAAGTAATACGTCAACTTATCCGTAAAAACTCTAACTAATCTTGCTCTATTTGCAAACGATTATAATAATATTACAGAATTACAAATATAAGTAAAAAACAAAAATTAATTTACAAGCTTAGCACTATTAATAATTTTTTGCTTCCGTTTTTTCATGACCGAATAGAACGTATAACACTTTACTTGCGTATTAATATAATTGCAACGAAGAATATGCATAGAATAGAATATTGGAACATCATAGGTGCTATCAATTATGAATATATCTTGCAAAAATTTCGCTCTTGATTGAAGTCTTTATAATTTTAAAAAAAATCGTTTTTTTTTTTGAAAACCGTTCCAATAATCGTTCCGTTAATATTATGGAAATATCATGCATATGATAATGTATACCTTTTATGCAAAAATAGAAGGAGATATTCCTCACCGATATCAATTATCAATGATGCCACATCGATCCCGATTATTTATATTTTCTCGACACTTTTTTTCGGTAGTAAGACGGCTTGAATATTTGGTAGGACGCCACCTTGCGCAATTGTAACACCGGCGAGTAGTTTATTTAATTCTTCATCATTGCGTACAGCTAGCTGCAGATGACGTGGATTAATTCGAGTTTTTTTATTATCTCGTGCTGCATTACCGGCTAATTCAAGTACCTCAGCGGCAAGATATTCAAGTACAGCAGCCAAATAAACTGGTGCTCCGGCTCCGACACGTTCCGCATAGTTACCTTTACGCAATAGACGATGAATACGTCCAACAGGAAATTGCAAACCGGCTCGTGACGAACGAGTTTTTGCTTTACCGGATGATTTCGCTTTACCACCCTTACCACGTCCAGACATTTTTCTGTTGAGATTCAACGATAGATCTGGCCGGACATCTGCCACTTATAAACGAATTGATGAGCGCAACAAACGTTGATGGGCGTGGCCGCATCCGAGCGCGCTCAGCAGCCGATATAAAAGGCCGCCGCAGACAGCGTCCACCATTGCGCTGACGCGTTGTTGTTCGTGTGAAGTGGGATATTTGTGTCGTGGACGATGCCGCCTAAACCATCAGCGAAAGGTGCAAAGAAGGCTGCAAAGGTGAAGAAGGTACGTTCAGGTGATAAGAAGAAGCGTCTACACCGGAAGGAGTCCTATTCGGTCTATATCTACCGTGTACTGAAACAAGTCCATCCGGATACTGGTGTTTCCTCGAAGGCGATGTCAATAATGAATTCGTTTGTGAACGATGTATTCGAGCGTATCGCTGCTGAGGCCAGTCGTCTGGCACATTACAACAAACGTTCGACAATTTCATCGCGTGAAATTCAAACAGCTGTTCGACTTATTCTACCAGGCGAATTGGCGAAGCATGCGGTCTCAGAAGGTACGAAAGCCGTCACTAAGTATACAAGTTCGAAGTGAATGATCTTGTAATATGATGGTTACACTCTTGCAAATGTGCTGATGGTTTTTTTTCATTGGAGGGTCTGATATAACGTATTTCAGTGAGGGGGCTTCTTTCTACGAATGTTTGAGGGAAGTGGTTTGTTGAAGGGGTAAATTTAGCCAACTTTTTGTATGGAATTGCTTCTAGAATTCTTCCAAAGGTTTGTTAGCTAGTGCGAAATCAGCTTAATTTCTAGGACTTTGCGGGGGGGGGGGGTTTGAGGAATCCAGAAGGGCACCTGCAGCTTCAAAGGCTTTTTCTTTCCTTCCGCACATCGGTGGATACCATTAACGTGCATTTTTCTATTCTTCGTTTATGAAACTTAAGCCAGTACACATTTCATGAATATTTGGATATCCTTATGAATGATTCAGTGATTTGCATTCAATGGGATTGCTGAGAATTTGAAATATTTTCAGCGAGTTTCAGCAAGTTTTGCAATTTTTAGCGTTTTGTCCACCTTTTTCCATAAGCCGCTCTCATTAAAGTCAAATCCTTGAGACTTAACGATTTTACGAGTTAAAAAAACGATTTCGATGAAAAGGGGATCATAACATAATATCAATATTTTTCTTCCTCTCTTCTCTTCCCATCTTCCATCCACTCTTCTTCCCCCTTCCACCCTCCCAAATATGCGGTCATATTTTATCGTTTCATTGTGTTTGTGTTTTAATCACCTCATAATCCCACGTACAATATAATCAATGCTTTTATCGTTGTTTTTTTTTTTCGTTGGTCGTGCTGTTCCTTTTTTTTGCATTGATCGTTGGTTATCGTTTTCTACAAATATTCGTCATGGATTCATGTCGTCAATAAAGCTAACCTCAAAGAATTATGTGCTTAACAACGCATATTTTCCTGGAGCGGTTAATTAAGCTCGAGAAGTTCGCACACTTTAATTTCTTCCCATCTGGGATCGGCGACATGGGACTCAGACCTATTGAAAGCACATTTATAAGCAGATGGACAGTAAAAAATATAAACCTTATCTTTATGCTATAATTGTCTAGTGGCCTCCAGATTTCGAGTTCCTTAGAAGATTAGGGTTAGCACCTGAGGTGCTAGTTTATGCTGTCCGGCGGTAGTGCATCACAACTCCTGCAGTTCTGTTTCTACGTAGGTTGCAGGTTTATGTTCTGAGTTCTTGAAATATTTCTGCCATGTCGATTTCAGTGAAACGTTTGAGGCAACTTTTCACAAGGAAATTTGGGAGTACCTTGGGCTACCTTGGTACTGCAAGATTCGTTTTGTGCCATTGGGGACATTTGCGCCAGTTTTTTTTTTGAAACGAGAGGGTTGCTGAAGGAGCGTTTTTGAATATGGCGGCTATCAGTGCACAATATAGAAGCGGCAGCTAAAGCCTCGAACTGGTATGGCGGAAAATCTACGACTGCTGGTTCCATAATTTTGGTGACTTGAAGAAAACACTAGAGAATCGATCCTTCATGGTGTAACCTCTCCTCGTATACACTCGAAGACTACGAAGGTGTGGAAGAGATAAAGAAGGTGAATTGGGCGCATTAAGTCGACCAATTCGGATGTATGGAGCTCTCTGGAAAAAACTCGCAACGATCCTTTTGTATTTTTTTAGCTTTGAAAAAAGAACCTAGGTCGGGTCGTTTATATACCTGGATGGATGCATTGAGAGGGAATTGAAGACCTCTGTGGAGGATACATGATTTTCAGCAAGGTATTTTTCAGCTTTCAGCAAAGGAAGCTTTATTAATTGAGATATGGTATATAGGCTTTTCGTCGAGAATAAAAATTTAAATATCTTTTGAAATAAGCCAAGCTAGAAGTTGCCAAAGGGCCAATTGTATGCTGTAAGTAAACGTTGTGTTTGGCTTAGGTTATGCAATGTTTCAACTATAAAAGTGGCTTTATATAATTTTTTGGTATGCTATATGATACGTTTTCGCCTATCGGTTCGGCTGAAAAGACAATTTTCTTCACGTGAACACTGAGGCGGCATTGTTTTGAGGTTGGGAGATTATATAAAAATGGGGTGGCGGCATCGTTTTATGTGAGGCTAATTCAATCAGATGCAAAACTTGATGAGAGTAGACGTAAATACTACACCTATTTCAATTCACAAAATTCCTAGATCAACTAGCAGCTCTTTTTTTTTAAATCTATGGTGTGGAATTTGCTATACTTGGATCGACGAACTGGTATTTTCTAACTATTCCTACTAATTATTGAAGAATATGCGCCCTTAAATCTAATATGATCCCTTAAATCTATCTCACATCTTTAATATCAGCTCACCTATACAGGTAGAGCAGTTGTACTTCAGGTTGCGAAGCGTCTTTGCAAGCGAATTTGAAACGATCGTATGGTGTCGATTCATCACCAAAATGAAAAATGCTTTTTTTGTTACTCTTTCAATTCCATTGTTATAAAGTAAAAAAAAAGTTGAAGAATTTGCTTTAAAATATATTAGATGGGAAGTCAAATTCTTCATCAATTTCTTATCAATGCAATATTCACCTCTCTCTTTGCAATACCTTCCGGAAAAGTCATTTTCTATTTTTCGCTATATTCCGCTCCGATTGAAAAATTCGGTGCAAATGTCCTCTTCGAGTCGATGATGACAATTTCTTTTTTTGTAGTATTTGGCTTTCCATCAGTTATATTCATATTTTCTTCTCTTGTAAAATTATATTGAGGAAGTATGTCGAATATTTTCTTTATCTTTTTTTCTTCAATTAAAATATGAGTATATTATGATGTATATTTTATTTTTTGTCGATAATTTATGAAAGTGTTGGTTGATCAAATGAATGAATTTTTGGTTAAAACTATGTCATTACTTCGGCCATATTCTTCAATCGTTTCATTTCTCTCATGTATCTTTTCCTGAGTGGTCACACTTTTCATCCGATTCCCCGATATTTCCACAATTGAATTCTCTATTTTCCATAGGGAATGAGTCGTTTATATCGTGAAATCTGCACTAGAAGCCGTGGGATTCGTTTCGCTGCGTCAAGGATTCCCGATTCACTAGAGGGAACATCCTTGAAATAGAGGCATCATGGAACGGAAGGGAGGGGAACACTATAATTTGCAAGGAAGTATGCCTGCTCATAAATATATTGAAATAGCAGGAAGTTTTTTTAATCAGGTTATGTGTGCTTTTATTGTAATCCATCTTGAAATGCAACATTTCCGCCTCTTCAAGTGGGATATTGGAGGGATAGAGGGGGTGGGAGGGGGGGGGTATGCGGAGGCAAACGGATTATACGACTTTCGGTGCGAAAAAAATAACCTCTGCAGGATGTTATATGGTACGTTATTAGCTTAAATGATGTGTAATTTTACGTTCTGATAGCACCGATATTCGATGCAGAAATTGCCTCTGTCTTATTTGATCTGTTAAGAATTAATCTGTTGTTTATGGGTCGATTATACGATTATAAAAAGTCACGCGATTTCTATTAATCCGAAAGACATGTCCTGTAACAAGTACCATCATTTCAGGTCTCGGGTCATAAATTCAAATAATCAGCGATGTCAAGAGGAAGTAGTGCAGGTTTTGATCGTCATATCACTATTTTCTCACCGGAAGGTCGCGTCTATCAAGTTGGTTAGTGCATTCGTTTGTTATTTTCAGCGTTGCGTTGAGAAGACCCTCTGAAGTCCCTCGTCCTCACGGAGGAGGAGGTAAACGAGGTTCTAACAGTGATCATGAGTAATGAAGCCTTATGTGGGCATGTTGAGGCTGTAGTAAAAGATCATTGATTCGGAGGTGTCCGCATCAATAATCCTTCTTCCTTCAATTGGGTGGGTGGGGAAATTACTGGATAGGTGAAACGAGTTCAGTAGGAATAGAAAATTACGACGGATTCAATAGGGATTATCCTGAGGTGAATGAAAAACTACGTCAAACAGTGCATATAAGATCAAAAAAAAGAGATATTATTGAAGTGTGTACAATTATGGGAAACTATAATCTAAGCTTGAATAAGTTTAATATATGGAGGGCAGTTGATAAGGTGTGAAAATATTAACAGTCTATCATTTGCATATTACAGAATACGCGTTTAAAGCGATCAACTCGACCAATCTAACGGCTGTCGCAGTGAAGGGAATTGATTCGGCAGTTATAGCCGTTCAAAAACGAGTTCCTGTAAGTGCATCGTATCGTTCTTGTTGTTGAAAAAAATGAAAGTTTCTATCCTATCATCGTTTACATTTCTTCACCGCGGATTTATGGATAACATTGAACGGTCCGGGTCCATACTAGGTGATTTTCCACGTAAGATAGGTTTTATATAAAATCGTTTCATCAAGGAGGCGATGAATTAACCTCTCGTCGCATAGGATAACTTGATTTTCAATATGGGATTATACTGTTACGATAGGAAGTTTCCCATTTGAGACGGCTATAATCTTAGCCGATTGATTTCGTCTTATCCATTTTCTATCAGCTAATGGTGGTGAAATTTTAAGTGCAGTATTATTTATCTGCTTAAATGTTTTTAATGCGCTTTTTTTCTTTTTTTTTGGAGGGAGGGGGTTTAAAGTAGAGGAAATATTTGAAATGAAACGCGTGGAGCCTATTTTTTCAGCAAGTTTTTTTTAAAAATTATTTTATTTCATTCTTAGTTACAACGATATGGATATGTTTTTTTACGCATAATTATACAAGGAGATCATGTAAGAATGCAATAACGAATAGATTGGTGTTGTGTTTTTTAGGATCTCAGATGAACAACTGCAAGTTGCCGATCTCGTTAAGAATGAAATTCTTTCGATGACCTTTTTTTTTCATCTGTGAGTGTATCTTCGGCCGTCATTATTTTTATTCATTTCAGGGTGTTATATTTTCAATTACAGGATAAGTTGATTGTGTCGGAATCTGTGACAAGCGTATATCAACTAACTCCAACAATAGGATGCGCGATGGTCGGCATGATCCGTGCGTCTTTAACACATTGTCGTTATCAATCATTTATCGGGGTGCTATCATATCTATGAGAGACTATACCTTAATTGAAGAGAACGAATATAGAGTCCGTGATTTGCATAGCAAAAATCACAATTATTGACAAGTTCTCGAAGATTTTATGTTCTGTAATATTCTCGTGATCATTTGTTTTTCCTCTTTTTGTTCTGAAGGATCGGATGTTTTGTAAAGATTAATTGATAGGATGTTATGCGATTTTTGGATTCATTAATTGCTCCATAATGTTGCATGCTATAAGCAGTTTGCTTTCATAGAGCGGGTGGTGGTGATACCAGGTCTGTGCGTGTGTATGTATGTGTATGTCTGCCTGTCTGATAGGCTAAATATGTGAACCAACGAAGCTACGAGTCCAGATGTATCATATAAGCTCTTATTCCTAAATTTGAATTGGTGGGAGTCGTTAGAGAAACTTAAAAATACGAAAAGATGTCTTGCAACCGATTCGTTTATGTCACTTTCTCAGCAAAGAAGAACGACTCATTTATGGGCGATTTTTAAGGGGCAGGATTTCTTCAAATCTGTGGTCTTTACTTCACGCTCTAATCTTCACAGGATTTTTTTGACTCGATGATCTGTTTGGTCAGTGCATAGTGGTATTTGAATTAATGCTTTATTACGAGCATATTTTCTGAAAATACTTCATAAGTTTGCCATTGCAATAAAATTAAATTCTTGCAGCCGACAGCAAATTTCAAGTGAAACGAGCCCAAGCGGAGGCAGCATCCTGGAAATACGAAAACGGCTACAATATGTCCATTGAAGAGTTGAGTAGACGAATGGCCGATCTCAATCAATATTATACTCAAAACGCCGAACTTAGATCTCTTGGATGTGGTAGGTCGTACTAATTTATTTGCTTATTTTATGGTCTCAAAGTTAATGGCCGTTTTTGTTGGAGTTATGGATGGTGTTTATTTATTTGTTGTGGAAAAAGGTACTGTAATCGATTTGCGTGGATGGTGGTGTGGTAGGTGATAAACTGAAGAATCTTTGCCTTTTTCTTTTCTTTTTTGTTCAGAGTGTGCTTGGAGGCTTTTTTCTTCAAAGGAAACTAGGTACTTTTCACAGGTAATTTGATAGTACGCAGATGAAAGAAGGAATTACTAAAGATGTGAGTAAGCATAAGTAAGGGGTTAGTTACTGTTGTTGATAACACACGAGTCACTACCTCGATATAGTGATAGTAATGATTGTTGATGTAAGGATGAGTTTCGGCAAACATCCATTATAGAGTTGCGACCTTCTGTCTCCTTAATTGAAGGGTGTTTACCTGCCTTAAAGCGACGTAATGTCCTCAGCGGAAGGCACCTAATATTGGAAACTGAAATTTGAATGAGAAATGCGTTTAGGGATTCAGTTTGAAGCACGACTTGAAGTAATCGGTGTATAAAATATTTAAGCGCATGAAAGCAGATGATCTTGTTTTTATGTTGCATTGGAATTTGGCAGTGTGTTGTGGCTACATCACCATTCTTTATGACTGTCATTCATTTATTCTTTCCTCAGGAAGTAATTTAATTTCCTGTGAGGCAAAATCTGTCCTCTTTCTCTTATCTGGAAGGGATATTATTTTTTGACAGGTTGCAATCTAACTGCTTCTGTTGCTCCTTCTTCTTACTTCTTAGGAGCTTGCTTTGCGACTAACTGTTAAATACGCGGGTAATCCAAGTTTCCCAGGAAGTACCCATAAGATTTGCAGTGATGTTGCTCATCTCGTATGATGACGAAGAGGGGCCGCAAATCTTTCGAGTAGACCCAGCTGGCTACTATCGAGGTATGCGGGGTGTAGGCGTGGGTGTGAAGCAGCAGCCGGCTAACAGCTTCCTGGAGAAGAAACTCAAGAAGAAAACAGACTTCGATTACAGTGGTACCGTACAGGTGGGTACTGTTTATTTGCATCTGTATACAACTTATAGTTCATTAATGGGTATATTTTCGGCATTGGACTAGAATTCGCTGGGATCATTTGTGCTTCGTTGAAAACCTCTAGGATTTGGTCTGAGTTGTGATAGTGAGTTTAAGTAACACCCGTTTATTTGACTTGAGAATCGAAACGAATGCCTTGCTGAGGGAATGAGGAGGGAGCAGACGTCATTCCTTTTCTTATCAATGTAAATGAAATATTTGTTAAAGTGTCCTGATTTTGCATGAAAATTTTCCGCATTTTTGATAGAATCAATTCTTGTTAAGCATTTTCTTAGAATACACTGTCTTTTCTCAAAAAGCACACTTTTTGCGCTAAATTATGCACTTCCTGTTGAGGTGTATTTGTCCTCCCCTTTAGTGGTTTATTGTGTTCCCTCTTTTCCACCCTTTCGACATCCTGGCAGGTTGTTTTTCTTCACTTCATGAAAGTGTTTCAATGTTCCGCTTGTCTTTTGGTTCATTTTCCTTTCCTCGTATTAAAACGATATACTTTAATAAGTCGCTCTATTTGTCAGTATATTCTAGCGATTGAGATATATTTTAGAATTGTTTCAATCAATGTTATGGATTTTCAGCTTGCGTTGGAGTGTCTGCAGTCGTCATTGGGGATCGACCTGAAGGCTGCGGAAGTTGAGGTTGCGGTTGTAACAAAGGATAACCGCAAGTTCAGGTGTGCCGTTGAGAATTTGACTAATTGCTCCGGTAAATTAACCAGAGTGTGATCAGTTTTTTAAGGATGAAATCAACACCTGCTCGGTTTGATTAGATGCTTTTCGATGTCGTTCCATGTTGTTATTTGGAAGGGTAGGTGTGAGGATCGAATGTTCTGGGTAAGTCCGGATTGGGAGCGAGTGAGTGGGTGTATTAATGGAAAAAGTTGGATATATTTCTTGAAGCTTTCAAATCTTTTGATTAAGTGATTCTGGGTGGAAACACTTTATATGGGTTCATATTTGTTGTAGAACTGCTGGATGATTTCTAAGCAAATAGCAGCTTTAATATAGTATACTATTATTACTCACCGGAAAGGTGAATTATCATATGTGATTTTTATTTTTGGGACGAACAGTTTCCATTAGATAAGGGTGGTGGTGAGGTGTTTTTGTTTTGAGCGTTAGGGAAGGTTACATTGTCTGAATGATATGACAAGGGGGTTTTTCTTCCTTTTTTTCAGTATTTTAGAAGGGTCGTTCTTTATATAGTACAATGAAAGGAATTTGACTAATAATTAATTATGACGCTCGACAAAGAATGTAATCAGTGATTGTCAGGTGTAATCAGGTAGGTAAATGTGCTTGAAAGTCAGGTGCCAGGTACTGTATGGCAGGATAATTGCAGGAAATTGACCAATGAAGAAGTGGATCAACATTTGAATGCGATTGCTGAGAGGGATTGATATAAGTGATCGGTGTTTATGTGAATGTCATTTTATTGTTTCATTCGTAATATTTATTCGCATAAATTCTTTGAAGGATATTCGGTTTATTTGATGAATACGATAATAAAACCGTAACAAATGGATTACCTTTGAACCGTTTAAGGTGGATATATGATGATATGTTATATGATTTTTGAGGTCAATGAAGGTCTAAGGAGTTGGCAGATAATCTCTTTTAAAGACAAATTGACGAAACCTAATCGGTGGGTTAAGATCAACTATATGCTGAGAAGACGACGGCGGATCCATAAATTGATTTGGTGACTTTTTGGCTTGCTGACAGATGGGTGGGAATAATCTATGTTGTTGATTGTTGACAGCTGGCTATAGAATTACAATTGGCAGGTGTATAATGCTGCAACGAGAGCGAAAAAGAATGCGGTAAAGGCAGTAATTCTTATGTAGACAGTTTCAAAAGTGCCACATTCGGAGGTGGAGAGGGTAATAGGAGCAGACAACATTTACATATGAATAACAATCCACCTGTGCAATTATCTTGGGACGTTTTATGTAAATGAAGGTAATTAGGGAACAAAAGGGAAGTGCTAAGGGAGAGGAGAATGGAGGTGGTGGACGATATATTTTAATTGGTCATTTCGACCACGATCGGCTCAATTCGATTAGTCTATTGGAGAAGTGAATGCATCGAGGTGACCATGTGGGGAACTTTTTTTGCCTAAGTGGATCGTTAGGATGACCACTTAAATATCTTGATTTAATTTGCAAATTTTTGCATAATTATATTTGCAGATTGGAATTGCTGACTAAGGGGGGGGGGGGGAATGTGTTTTTCATATTCATTTATTTAATGTGGAACTTTGAGAAAAGCTTAAAATTCTTTAATTATTAGTAGTTTATAATTGGAAAGGTATACTCTCATAATTGTTATTTTATATCTCTTATGCAAATGAATTAAATCGTTTTATGCAAATGATCGGTTTCGTGTTGATTTTTGAGGTGAGAATGGCGGCAATTGCGAGACGTTTCTTCACTTTAACATTGCGCGATCTTGCTGATCAGGTAGATTCACTCTTAGTTTATACTCTTATCGGATTGATTTATTAGTCATTTAAATTATTGGAGTTAATTAATTATACCTATTAATTCCTTTCAATTTATCCATTTCGTTATAAAATATTCTGATTTCATTATATTAGTATTTCGTTTTATTAAGAGTAATTAAATTGTTTTCGAATGTAATTTTTAAACAATTGGGGATCGATATGCCAGATTAGTGGTAAAAGTTATATGCTGATGAAGTTATAATCACAGAAAAATAAACTCCAATTTTAGATTTTACTTCAATGTGAAGATAGATTACTATCATTTTAGCTCGAAGTGCCGAAATATTTGAATAAAATCTTTCGTGATCATCGTGTTTGATACATCTTACAGTTTTCAATTCTGTAGGTCGAAGTAGTCAAAAATATACCGTATTTGTTTGCTTAGAAAATTGCCTCGTGGATTTTATGAATACTATAAACCCGTACCCATCCTGAATGTTGTATTGGGTAGTTATGGGTTTTATATATATATATATATATATATATATATATATATATATATATATATATATATATATTATTAAATATTTGTTGTATTGTTGTTGTTTTATGTAATTTTTGTGTAATCGACTAGTGCAAACAGGATTTCCGAGAAGGGGAGGAGAGGGGGGGGGGTTGGAAAGAGGATATTCCAAAAGTGGTTATGACTTGGTCGTTGAGAAAAACAGTAGAATTTTACGAAAAGGCACCAATAATCTGGTTTATTATTTATTAATTTATTGCGGTTTATTCGAAAAAAGATGATCTAGTATGGCATCGATAGTTTAATGTTTTTTCTTTATCGTGCTTTGCCATAGAGGTGTCCGATAACCTGAGCAAGGTGCAGCTGATTGCAAATAACTTAAGAATTAATGAGGTCGATCTTCATATTTTTGACTTGATGTCCCACGATTGAGTCATCGTTGATTAAGGTTCAAGCTTTTGTAGGGTTTCTTTCGTTGACGATCGACTGTTCGCATACTTTATAACGGAAAACTGCAATCGCTTTTTAAATAGCCTTAAATTTGCCGAATAATTTAATAATATTTTTTTTTCTATTTTATCGGCTTCATTTGTAGTAATTAATTAATTATTTGTTATGTTTTTCAGTATGCATTACCAGTGAAAGGTATGACCGGAAGTATATTGACGCGAATAAATGCGCATAGAACACGGCATCTAGAACGTGCAGCTGTTGAAGCAATCAATATCGCTCCCAACGATAAAGTGTTGGAGATTGGTTATGGCAGAGGAGACGGTTAGTCAATTACTCATTTGATATATGTACTAGAATAATTTCGACAAAAGGTGAAGGTTATAAGCTGGAGAAAGTTATTATTGGTCTTGGCTTATTTGCATATTGTGATTGTAACGTATATTTGCATATTAGGTATTGTTCTAGGTGATGTGCACGTTCAAAGGAAAATTTCATACTTCTATAGAGTAATTGCAGTAAACAGTTTATATTTATGTCTAGTCGAAATTTTGTTATAATGAGTGAGTTTGTGAGATCATAAGATTATAGATGAGCCTTGAGGCTAGTATAGCTATGATTCTATTAACTCTTCAAGCTTTTGAATCTAGGCTGTAGGTTTATTATTATGCCCGTAAAGTTGTAATGAATTATATTGAGATGGATGGCATAGTATTGTTCAAGGAGTGAATTTAAATAAGCCTTAAGCCTATTATGAGGTTTTTTAAAGCTATTTATGGTCCTGATAGGTGGTGGAAGTTCCCAATCTCTCATCCCTTTCTCTTCTGTGCCAAGTACCTTTATTTCTATGCAAATTTCTAGAAAATGCAATGGAAACGTTTTGGTTGATTCATATTATAGCATTGGTTCTTCGAAGAGATAGCTCAGTACAAAATCCAGACTGTGGTCCTGTTGATGCTTTGTGTTATGGTATCTGAGACAAAGCTAGCTGCCACTTCATTTATAGTACAGGCCTCGGATTTGCATACGATAAAATCCAACATGGTAACGGAATCGTTTTTGGAATCGACCGATCGTCTTATATGGAAGAGGTGGTACGGAAAAGATTCTGTATAGAGATCGCTGAAGAGGGACGAATTCGACTTGACCAAGTAATGTTTTGTTTAGAGATTGCCGGTATTAATGTGCCTTTGTTGTATCATATGCTTCATATACTGCCCCCCCCCCCCCCCCCCACATATTACACTCTTCGGTTCAGTGTATTTACCAACTTTGGGTTCCGATTGGAATTTGTTAGTTGAGGTTGACGTAATTGTAAGCGACAAGTTTATTTATTTATTTACGTTTTTTTGAGTACTGCGAACTAGGAATCCGAATTACCAATGATGCTGCTATGAATTCAGGTCACTAAAATATTTTTGATATACGTCATCTTTATTTCTTATACTGGCTTGCAATTTCTTGATGTTTTATAACTCACTAACTGACTGGTGGAATCCCACCTAGTAAGCTCCATATTGCTGGAGGTACCCTTGAAAACATCCTGAAGTAGTAACAGCACATTTTGTATAACACGTTTTGGTTTGCACTTTGATATTGGCACTGAGCAGTCAACTTCTGTGTCATGTCACATTTGAGTACAGGTAGAACGATGGGAAGCGTAGTTATGCTGTTGGCCAATCTAACTAAGCAGAAGGATGTCGCAGCACTATCTCTAGCGCACATGATATGAAATGGGTTTGTCACCTGAGAAGCAGAGAAACGTACGCAATATAATGGAGCAGAGAAAAATACATGACACTGAGGTATATGCTAAAAAAGGTTACTGCGTGGTGGTCGTTGCCTACAACATTTGAATGATGTTACGTTTGAAATTTGAAGTATTCGTTTGGTGTGGACCTTAGGTTAATTTATAGATTATCCGATTACATTAATTGATTGGTTATAAACTCCGTAATTACAGTAAATATAAAAAGGGCTTGTCTGCTACTTTCCTAGGCGTTTTTTTGTTGTTAATTTTGGACCATTTCCGCATGCGGTTGGCCTACTATGGGCTAAGAATTTTGCTGATTGCATAAACATGACCGCAGTGCACCGATGGCACATTTTTCCGATCGTTAGAATTTTCCGAAGCCAAAGTTTACGGAGTTTTTATAGAAATCTAAAATTTATATCTACTATTTATTTCGTCGATTTCAATTATTTCCGATATTTACGTTTTTAGGCGATTGATCTCAGCAATTTACCATATCCATCGGATTTCTTCGCAGGAATCTTCCATGTTGATTCGTATTATTTTTGGGGTAATCGAATGCGCGATATTTGTTGGGATCTCAATCGTGTTCTCAAGCCGGAGGGTATTCTCGTATGTGCAATGCAACTTAGCAGGTGATCTTTTACCTTTGTTTTTGCCTAAGGTATATAATCGGATCATTTATGCTTCTGGGATGATCTTCGTATTCGTGACAGCCGGTCGTTTTCCGATAAAGGCGTAGAACGGAGTGGCAATAAAATAAGCGTATAAAACGGTGATCCAAAAGAAACAGTTATTTATCGTTTTGTTTTTTGTCGTACCTTTAATACACTCTGCATAGCCATTTTCGTTGTAAATTGCAACAACCTGTTTAATTTTCGTTTTTTATCTGTTCATACCTGCTTTCACTTCAAAAATTATAAGTTTGTTTACCTGTTCTTGTTTTTTTTGGGGAGGGGGCAGGTATTGTCGCCCTTCAGTTTTTGAAAGCGGAATGAAAATTCAATATCTCTCGACCTCTAAAATCACTTGCTAGCCATTTTAAGAAGCATAGACAAACCGCAATTCAATTGATGTTATAGGTCTATATGGAGCATTTAAATGCACTGCACATCTCTTCTTGCTATATCTGGAAAACTGAAGAAGTTATAGGGAATGATCGAAAAGGTCAAACTTTAGGCTAAGAAAGTTGGAGAAGTGGAATCTGTTAAGCGATCGACTATATAATCCGATGCGCTATTTGTCTGCGCTGGAGCCAAATGGATTCGTCGATATAAAGGTCATCTAATTTCGCTCATTTCTTCTTCGATTTCTGCTCACTTAGATTTTATTCATTCTCATCTGTTCATTCCATCTTCAGCCTGCTCCATTTCGCATTTCCATTTTGTTTAGACTGGAAACAAGCTTGGATTATACTTGATTTGCATATTAGAAAACGGACGGAATTGATTGAAAAAAGCGAACGGATCAGCAAACATTTTCATTGTCGAGTATGTTTCGTTTTATTGCTGAGTGTCTAGAGTAGACTTGGTTCCAGTCATTAACAGAATCGGGGTTGGAGAGAGCTCGGATAGAGCTTATTTCTTCAGTCAAATTGCTACTGTCCACCTGGCTAGGGTCTGGACTCGGCTTAACGGTTCTTCAAAAAATCATCGAATAAATCAGCCGAGTTAAACTCTGACCATTTGCTGATTTCGAACACTGTTCCCTTTTCCATCTTCTGAGGCACAATAAATGATATTCAAAGATTTTTTTTAGCGTTACAAAAAAATGAGGATGGGGAATATGTGAGTTAAGACAGTTGTTCGACGTTTGTCATTTTTATGGGATTTTTTCTCAGATCTCTCACATTTTGGTGGATGTAGAAATTTGATATATCATCTTGGTTGAAATGAAAATTGATCGAGAGATCCCAATAAGACTTTGATTTTCTAGATCATTATAAAAGGTTTTTGTTATTTTATGAACTTGAAGTGAAAATTAAATATGGGTAGGTAATTGTTGCTATCTCATCGTCAGGCACGAACGGCGCCTTCTATCGTGGTCATCTCCAACTTTTTTTGGGATAGCGACAGGTTTAAACCCGTGATTTTTAAATTAAGTTGGTTATTTATTTCCGGATTTCAGTTGACGTTTTATTAAAAGCGGTGAATGTGGGATGCATCTGATTTCAGATGGAGTATCACAAAGGACCTCGAAATACGGAGTATCAATTAATCAAGGCTAAGAAAGCACTCGCAACTAGAGAGTACTTTGATGCCGATTCACGGATGAAACAATTAGAAACGGACATCAAACGGGAGATGCTGGCAATGCGACTTTTAAAAGAACACCGACCCATCTATCCAGGCGAAGAAGAAGAGGTCAGACCCTCTTAGAGTGGATATCACTTGGATCGTTAGCTTCAGGGATGTTCTAAACAAATGAGGTTATTGCGATGGACAGAAATTATTCACCAGCGATAAAGTCCTCCTCGCAATGTTTCTGTATTGAAAACGATTGGATAAATGAGTTGAAATGTGCTAAGAAGTACCTTGAAGATGTCTCTTGATGGTATTGTATATTCAGAATAGAATAGATAGATCTAAATTACTAGATTTTCTTACATTATTTTATTTATTTGGTTTGATTCTTTCCTTTTTTTATTGGATATTGTTGTTGCTAGATTTCAAGCTAGGCGTTACTTGTTTTTTTTTTTTGGTCACATTAGTTTGTGATCTTTTTATCGGCCGTAAAGTCTTGGATAAAACCCCTCACCTTCGAATCTTCTTTCCATCGTGGTCAATTTCAAAAGAAACTAATAATGCTAATTTTCAAAGAAGCTCCCTTCCTTATTTCAAAAATGATTTTTTTTTTCATATTTATGTTATTGTTGTTGTAACTTGCAAAAGCCTTAAGAACAAAGCAAAACAGAATCCAAATTTTTGAAATCCTTAATATCACTTCCTGTCGGTAAATCTCTTCCTTGAGGGACCTTGCATAATTTATAACCTCTGGGGGTTTTATTCGAGGTTATTCCGAATATTACGTCATGTCTGCGTTTCAACAGCTCTTGAGCAAGGGTAATCATAATAGAAGAATCAAGCAAGACATCCCCATATGGTGAAGTATAAAACCAGGAAATAGAATAATTGTATTCGCTAGCAGAGGCGTTGCCATTAGGAACATTCGTGATTGAGCTGTTGAAGGGATTAGAGAGTGCAATATTTCCCAATCCCAGTATTAAATTCAGGATGAATTGCCGTTATAAGGGGAAAATTCATGTGTTGCAAAAGCATCCATGCGAAAATAAATTTCTTTTTTTTTTGTTGAAATTAAAAAAAATTAGTGGAGAATTTTGGAAATGCTTCCTAAACGTTTAAAAAAAAAATCTACTTTAAAAGAGAAAACCTGGATTTGAAAATTCCCAATAGACATTTTCCATTTCATTTTTCAGGAGTCCTTTCAAATATTTATAAAATTTTAAATTTTGAGAACAAAAGTCGAACCTCTGATTTGCATCAAAAATAGAAATTATATAAGAAAGAAAAAAAAAACTATTCGAAAAAATATCAACTCTCAATATGTGAAGTTAGAGAAATACCTCGCTATTGCCGCTTATATTTTGTTCGAAAGTTGAGCTCTTAACATATTGATTCATCGCTCATATACATGCTTCTATCGATGGCCGTTGTTCATTAGAAAGGTGCAGCACGGGTTGAATTTTATATTCTCTTTTAAAACAAAAGAGAATTTTAACAGTTGAGAGAAAAATCAAAAATAGAATTTTGAAGGAAAATTTCACGGACAGTTTGAGAAATTTTTTTGCTCATCGTAGTGATAGTACGAGAAAAGTGAGCTTATAGAACGAGATCATTATGTTTATTCTTAAATTAATGGTTATATTAATGTAAGAACATTAATGCTTAGTGATTACACATTAATGACCTATCTGATCTGTCGACTTTCATCGCGTTTATTGTGTGTGAAGTGTAATTTGCTCTGTGCATTACATCTCATTAAGTGGTGCTATAGTTTTGCTTTCTTAGATAAGATTTTGTATCTGAATATGTAAATTTTTTTTTTGTTGAATTAATTTGCATTCACTTAAGTTAAATAAAGTTTACATTGAAAGGTAATTAATAAGGTAAGAAATAAATAGGACTGGGAGTGGAACTGAGGATGAGGTTGGAGGGAGGGATCCACTCATTTTGAGGCTGTTTTCCAATATGCCTTGCCCGTCCCCCCCCCCCCCCCCCCTCCCCCAACTTCTATCCGTTGTCTATTTCCGTTTTCCATTTCTTTTTTATTTGTTATAGCAGAGATAAGATTGAAGTGTTAGTAAATTTGTTTGCATATATTTGTTTACTTTCATAGTGAATGGATATTGTGTTATATTTTCGACGTATGTTGCTAAATGGTGATAATAAAGTGAAGTCGTCATTCATTCGAAAGATCATTGTTGAAGCGTTTCACTGTTCAAAGCGGTAAAATATATCAGTTTGCTTCTGCTCGGATTCACTAGACAGGTTGTAGAGGTTAGAAATATTGATGTAACTAATTCTTAAAGAAGTTCCAGTAAGTTAGTAAGCAATAGCATATGAAGGTATGATTTGAAAAGATGGCAATTCTTGGTTAATACCTGTGCTGATTGCGTGGCGCAACTGGTTATTGATGGGTTGATTACCTGGTTATAGGTTTTGCTCTCTCACATTTGCTGTTCCCCTTTGAAGATTTGTTTATGGTACCTGTAATATTACTTCGACGCAACTTTCCGGGAGCCAACTTAAATGAACGCGTTGCACCGGAAGAAATAATAGCTGCAGGACATGATTGACATCATGGAGGTCATATGACAATATGAAAGCGGTTAAGCTTGTTTCGATAGTACTTTTGATAACGCAAGTAGATTTCTCCATGTTACCTAGCAATTACCTAACGTTACCTAGTCATGCCGGATAGGTTTTGTGTCGCAACCTTCAAGGCATCGGTTTTAGGCCATCCAAACGAGTGATTATTTAGAGACGAAACGGTGGAAATCTGATGAAAGATGCGTCGATTCGGTGTTTTATTGCAATTTACTCGGCACAAGCATTTCTTTATAACGACACCAATATTTTATGCAAATGCTCGTAAGATTATATTTATTTCGAGAATTGAAGAATTTTTGAAAATATGTTGTAATTCAGCAGGTATTTAAAAGATAATAATCAAGGATTTCCTCGATATTTTACGTTGTAAGCATTTCGATTTATAACGGATTTAAATTTGAATTAAAATTAGCATATTTGGGATATTATTAGAGCTTATTATGGGATCTAGAGATCAAATAAAATGTGTATTGATATATCGATTCAATCTGTTGGATGATTTAAAGTAGTTCAAGTAGTTGATTGTAGCCGGATCGGAACTACAATTGACATTTGTATAAATCAAGGATTTCGGTTGAAGAACCGAAGGGTTTATATGTTCACATATGGTCATGAATAGAATTCTTTTTCAAATACGAATTAATTCATTCCTGTTTTAAAAAGAGGTGAAGCATGGATGAGGAGGAGAAAATGCGAAATTGAACTCATCCACAATTCAAATGACATCATTTCACACTGATTTGTTTCGGGGGAGGGTTAGGAGAAAGGGGGTGAGGAGTGGGAGATGGTATTACTTGTTGTTTCTCTTTTTTTTGGAATTTGTTGAGGATCAGATGAGTGTATTTATAGCGCCTCATATCGGTCATCTATATTCGGCTGTGATCGCGGATGCAGCTTATCGTTGGCATCAGTTGAAAAGCACATCGACTAACGAAAGTCCATCATGTTCTTTATTCAGCACGGGAACCGATGAGCATGGCGTAAAGGTCGAGAAACGTTTATTACTTTTTTGTTGTAATGCATTGCATTTCTTTCCTTTAAAGTTTGATTTTGTGCAAGTTTATCATCAGAAACTGCTGAAACATGGAGAGAGTAGGTTAGACTGTCAAGCCTGATCCGTTGGTAAACCCATACCACGCTGGATCACACAGTGGTGTAGATGCGAGTCGGATCTACGCAGGTCCATAGATCCGATCCTCGTTGTTTTGATCTGATTTTTCCACGTAGATCCGATTTCAGAAGGCTACTAGTTCGATGGAACTTGATGGTTCCATAGCGATTTACTGTTTTCAAATGAATTACCAGAATTTACTTCTATAAAATTCATTAATCACTCTATATGTGTTCTCACAATTCTTAGATTCAAAAAGATTTAGATTCGCGATCACTTTTTAGATTCAGAAAGCGGCGCAAATGGCAGGTATTGAACCGAAAATATTCTGTGATAATATCAGTGCTTCATTCAGAAAACTCTTCAAGAAATTCAACATACAATCGACTGATTTTATACGCACTTCTGAGTTGAGACATCAACGTGTTGTAGAAGATGTTTGGGTAGGTGTTGGCTTTCTTTCTTTTTACTATAGGGAACATATGTTATCGAGTGTGGTTGCATGTCTTTTATTTTTCTTTCTATTTCTTGCTCCTGCTAGCCCATATTGTTACCTGTGTCAGGTTACCTGTACCAGGTTTATCCTGAGGTTGTGGTAAATTTTCTCTCCACACATCTTGTTACGCTATAGCCGTCTTGGATCAAATGTTTTCATCATTGAACGTCTAGTGATTACTCACTTAAATTTTTTCGTAAAGGGAACAAAATTTTCCTCATTTAACCAGTATGATTACCTGACAAGGTGGAAATTCCGAGTCGAAAGCAATGAAAGAAAATGGAAACCCTTTTGAAGTTTTTCACGATCCGTCGCGGGTTTTTACGAATCTGTTCCTTGAATGCATCGGCCTATTTTAACAAAGCCGAGCAATGGGAACGTTTACCGCATTATCTGGCATCTATTTTTTTTAACACTAAGTTCACCTTGCAAACATTCTTTCCAATTTGGGTCAATATGACCGCGATCGACTCTAAATCGATCGCGTTTAAATCAGAACTTTGGGCATTTGGTTCAACTCGATCCCTTTTTGTCATTTTTTTTTGTTTAATTCTTTACTAAATGCATACGCATTATTTAGCTGCTGTGCAATAGCTTAGTATATGCTTCTTTCTTATTCTACTTAAAAGAAATAATAAAGTAAAGAAGTATTTTTTTGATTTATAGTTGCGATTAAATCAACGAGGATTCATAAAGAAGGCAAAATATACCGGATGGTATTCAACAATCGACGAATGTTTTTATTCACAACAGGATCTAGAAGATGTTAGCATAAACGGAGCAAAGAAGAAGGTAACATATTTCGAGGCAATTGCTTTACTGGTAGGGATGGAGGAAGGGGACAGGAAGAACTATCGGCAAATCGGCAAGTTTATCATTGTCCACTTAGAGACAGGATCGTGTCACACGACGCCGTCTTAGATAGATATTGTATGGCACTTTGTTTCTATGTGATAACTTATCATTTATTTATTAAATATCAGTGATGCTTGAGAAAAGTCGCACAATAGTTTTTCTCTACTGGAAACTAACCACTTGTTGTGCTCTTGGCCAAAGGTTAATTAGTTGGTCGGCGTTTTTGGCGGTCCGCTTCGTGCTCGTATTTTTTGTCATTGTTTAGATGGTATTAGTGTTGGTTGGTTGGATATAATTTTAATTGATATCATATTGTTGAAGGTATTATTCCTATATGGATGTGTTTTACATAGGTGAGAAGAACGGTTAAGGATTGTTCTATAGTCTGCCTCAAATGTTGTAACTTAGTATCCGCTACCGTTCTTTAAGCTCGGCTTGATGCAGTTGATTTTCTGTGCTCATTCTGGAACCCACCATCCCCAGAATTACTTTCTTTTATTTAGCAATATCGTAGTGATTCACTTATTAAAATATTAGCTAGTAAATGTTTTCATTTTATATAGCTCTGCTGTTCATGTTATTGCGAATAGCGGTCGTTCTGCTACAGAGGAGGAGGATTCTGTGATGAAATATGTTGTGGTTGTTTTGGGAAGTTTTCCCTGCTATATATAGGTAGGTATGCGTTTTGGTACCCGTGGTTACTATAGGTTTGCAAATCAACTCGTTCCCCAGTCGAATGGATCGAAGAAGATAATTATGTATTCGAAATATCGCAGTTCTATAAGCCGATACGTCGTTGGCTTCTTGAAAATGGTAGGTATATATTATCCTCTGTTAATGCTACCTGATCCTTTTAGAAGTATTTGAACTTTTTTCAACTTATTTTAGAAAACTTGGAAACTCCCACGAATCTTGTCTTGGTTTGTTAAGGAGGAGAGTGCAGGGGGTGCGGAAGGTATACGGGATATGCAGAATTATTGATAGAGGTCTAAATTGGACGGTTTGAGAGCTACTTCCGCTATCAACAGGTAGTGCTGCGAAGGAGAGGATGCTTATTGATTGACCTTCTACTCCCAGTGATCGCCTAGTATGTCGACTGGATCAGATTCTCTTTAAACAAGATGACGTCAAAAATTAGCGCATTTTTTGAAACTGTATTTTATCAGTTTTAGGAAACATCACTTTCCATTTATTTTTACTAATTATGCTTTATTATCTTTTTTTAAAAACCATAATTGAGGCCTGAATAAAAGACAGCCGGCTGTATTTTACTCATTTAAGCTAGGCCTTTGGCGCTGCCATCAACTATGATCTTTGATTCGAATGCTTTTGCAGATGTGATTTTTCCAAAGCATTATTTACCATTGGCGCTACAATATCTTGATTTCGATGAGACGTTATCGATTTCAAGGGATAGAAAACGCCTCGAATGGGGTATAGCCGTTCCTCATGACCACACTCAAACGGTTCGTACATACTTTCATTCTATCTAAAATAACATCAAAATGCTTCTAAGGTGCAATAATGAGCTTTTGATGGGTTTTTTAATGTTTTTTATTTAGGTTGTTGTATTTTTTGAATTAAATGAGGTAAATTATTTATTAAACAAGCCTTTTTTGCACTGACGTCATTTTACGTCATAACACTTTAATGACCAACTAATTTCATGCATTTGTCATTCTCGTACAGCTGAGACAATTTTCTCTATGAGGTCGTTTTTGTTTTATGTTTAGCGTCGTTGAGAAACGTTTCCGACTAGGAATGTTCTGATTTTCAAAGGCACAAAACGAGAAGGGAAAGGGGACACGCATTACAATATTTATGCTGCCGTGATATCTTGATTAGAAAAGTAACTGACTGGATATCATGTCAAAGTTCAGGAAACGAAAGGTTGTTCTTGGATATAAGATTCTCTTCAGATTCGATAATAATACAAAATCCGAGTTCTATTTTAACGAGTATGTTGAATGCACTGACTTCGTTGGTGAAATGATTTCGGAATGACCTGAACTTGAAGTACTATCAGATCAGGATTACTATCAAACTGTACTGTCAGGATTAGTCGATCCATTTAAATTCCTGATATGTGTACTTCTAGCTATCCACCACAGGTAGCGCTTTCTTTACCTTCTCAGAAACTCATTTCCACATCACTCTAGATCAAGACGGTTGGTTTGTCCCTTGGCGTACAATTCAAGTGCACATTTGCAGATTTATGTGTGGATGGATGCCCTGATGAACTACCTTACAGTAAGTGGATTCCCTAACTCACACTATGAATATTGGCCTCCAACGTGGCAGGTTATCGGCAAAGATATTTTGAAGTATGCCTTGATATCCATTTATGTCTCCTATCCATCATTAATTCCGTCATAGCGTCAACTGTCTAGGATTCAATTTTAAGGATGGCATTTATTGCAATTTTTTCTCAAATTTTAAATTTAAAATTTAATGTTTTGATCTATTCATTAGCAGCCGCTATTTCCACTTGTTCCAGTTATTGCGAGATAACATTTGACTTTCAGTAATAGGCTTACAAATAAGGCTTACATGCTAAGAATTTCGATTTTTAGTTATTAGTTTGGAGCACAACTGTTTGGTATAGCAATTTGGCATTTTCCATTTTTAACATCTACCTCAGCAAAGATTTCATTTCAAATTCATAATCTTTCCATAGTATCGAAGGCTTAATCCAATTTGGGTGGCAAATCTTTTCTCCTTTTGTTTCATTGACTTCTATTAGCTTAGATTTTTATATTCTTTGTCGATGAAATGAGACTAGGATCTTAGGAAACGGTGATTTCATGGCAAAAAATTGTTTTTGAGGGATTTGCTAAGAATTTAGAATGATGAATTGCATAGTTTTATTACACTCATAGTATATATTTTCGAGAAATATTCTTCACATCTTGAAGTTAGTCCACCTGATTTTAAATCATCAATTCTATCGACGAATGCTGAAACTTATTTCACTTTTTTGAGCTCATTTTTGTGGATATATAATGAGTGCGACCACAAGTAGCTAAGACCAATTCAATTATGGTGGAAGGAGAGAAGAAGCTTAACAATCATTTCATAAAAGTGTTTAAAAGGTCGACTATTGGAAGCATCATTCCTTTTTATATTTAGTCATCATAGTTTTCTCGTTATTGTGTTCCGAAGGTCGTCATCGTTGCCGAGAATTTAGAATGGCGAATCACAAGTTTTATTACACTCACAGTATATATTTTCGAGAAATATTCTCCAAACACTGTAAGGTATTCATGTACAATAATACTTATAAGATTTCATGCAGTCTTCTGGCCAGCATTCCTCATGGCCGCCGAGTTGCCGCTACCCCGAAAGTTGTTCGTGCACGCTCATTGGCTCGTCGATGGTGTCAAGGTATGAGTTTAAATTTCTTGGTAATTCCGCTAAACGAAAGATAGCTTTACCACGTAAAAGTGGATGGGGAAGGGGATTGAGTTTAATAGAGATTCTCAGCGCATTAGAAGGGGACGGAATTTTTTGCTAAATAAGGGATTTTACATATCACGTAAGTCTCGTTTTTCATGAGCCCTCTTTCTCATGAGATATGGCAAATAAAATTTTGTCCTCAAATTTTTGAATTGACGAAGTTTTTGGGAAGTTTTTGTTTTTCCTCGCCCTTAAAATTTGCTTAACACTTCCTGAAATAGTCTGGAGGTGAGGTGGAGGATCAAGGGGGTTATCACTTGCAGCAGTCCTGAAATTTAAGGCAGCCGAGAAATTGGCACGTTTACTTTTATAAATAAACTTTCGTGTATATGGAGAAAAAGGAAAAACCAGTCATAGTCGAAGGTAGTTTCTGCCTTAATGATAGGAACAAAGGTGGTGACGATCAGAAGGATGACAAGGAATAAAGAACGCAAACTTCCTGGTTACAGATACAAATGGCATGGCGTTTGGTTCGTTTGTCAACTTCACCTTCATGCATATTCAGTAAAATTTCCATCCCTCTTCTGTAGAATACCTCGGGAATATTCAAATGCGTTGTAGATGTCGAAAAGCATCGGCAATATTGTGGATCCACTCATCGCGGCCGAAATATTAACAGTTGACGGCTTGAGGTACTTTCTGCTTCGACAGGGTAAACCACAAGATGATGGAAGTAAGCAATTTTTTTGTACACTAGCTTCCTTTTCACCTAATTTTATATGTTTGACGTCATTAGATAGTGCTGAAATTTATTGAAGACTACAGTTATATAGGTGCATGTATAAGTATTAGCGAATTTTTTCATACCCAATTTACCCAAACTTTCCCAAAAGGTACCCAAATTTCCTAAAGAAAATTAGTTTTTGAGAAGTTTAATAGCTAATTTTGGGAAATGCTAATTTTTTGTCGCGTTGATCGAATGTGGTCATGGTCACGATCGCTCTAATAGTCCAATAGTATTTCGATTTTAGATTTCACAGTGATTAAAGCGGTGAACGTGGTGAACGCCGAATTGGTGAATAGTCTTGGAAATCTCTTGCAGCGGGCATGCGTCGAAAAGTTGAATCCGAAGCAGATTTATCCATCTTTCAGCGATCGGGTTATGCGAAACGAATTCGCTGAACTCGGCATCCCACTTATTGAAAACCTCAATAATCTACGTGGTATCTATATGCTTTTTTCGTTATTAAAGGAAATAGATTCCGTGACTTGGAGTAAAAACTTGGTCGACGATTAAAATTTGGTTCTTTCCTTCTTGTTCCAATAGCGTGAACCTATACTTTAGAATAGATTCTTAGTGGTTATTACTTCTCCAGTTCGAAGAGAAAGGACTATATGACAGTAGATGGCGTCTGCTGAAATGCTCTGAATGGAATATCGCCTCAAAAAAATAGTAGATTATTAGACAGGCATGTGTATTTTTAATGCTTTGAATCACTGTGATCAATGATATTCTAAGTGTTTAGGGACCGAAAAAGTGGGGAGAGGTTTCTTCACCCCATCTTTTTCATCTTATTCCACTATCCGTGAATATATTTGGTTGAAGCTTAAGTAATTCTATTAATATTGCTGTATGGGTGCTCATTTCGTAAGTGTGGAAAAATTTAATGCATAGCCCGAAAGCAGGACCTACTAAAGGGTCATTGCAGGCTTAGCTAATGGGAAGTGTTCCATAGGTCGTATATTACCCTTTATATGCCCAGGATTTATAGTGGCGCAACTTGCCGAAAGGAATGCATAGTTGAAGTGAGCTTAGACCGTCCACGAATTTTGAAATGGACGGTGAGAAGTCGTACATCAGAGGAATCTTTATTTTTTCGCCTTTGGCGTGCCCTTGTATTACAAGTTTGCTTGCAAGTCTAGATTGGCCATATGTCGATTAACAGGTCGAGCTGTAGAGTCCGGTGCAGGACGTGTATTGAAAGGAGGGGCTTATAGCGTTCGCAGCCTTTTAAAAGAGATTTGAGAGGGCTTATGAAAAGGGGCATTGTGAACAAAGAAATGTGATGCTGATATTGTTAAATAAGACTGCCCACCCACATTTTACGGTGCGTCGATTCATAATTTCCAGGCAGTACTGTGGTAATCTGGTCGAGTAAGAGTTATCCAGTTTTTCTCTCTGAGAATCCAGGATCATCGTTTTCAGATCAAGCCACACAGAAACCCCATTTCCTCTTTCTTCTTGCTAGCCCAAAGTCGTCCATCTATGTCACATTAATTTAAGTTTTGAAGTCATTGGCAAACGTTGATTTCTTTTCAGTGAAGTGCGCAGAGCATTTTGATGATATAATGATATACAAAGCTTTAGAAGAAATCAGTGCAGTTGTGCGTCAGGCAAACGCCTTCTTTCAAATATATGAACCATGGAGGCTTGAACAAGGCGAACAGGTTTTATTTATTCATATTTTATTCATTTTCTGTTTATAATAGCTTCTTCGTTTGATAGCTAAATGATAGTCTAAGCATCGAAGAATTTGTCCACCTGAGATGGCAAATTTTTGCTGCTATTGTTTCACTGATTTTTATGGTCTTGCGTATCTCAGGGGATAAAGTTTTTACCTCATTTGAATTAATAACAGCACGTGGGCATTCGGCCGAAAGCGTTTTGTTTACTATCGTTAGCGAATTTATGATATGGCACAACATCATATGGTACATTATAAACAATATTGAGTTACTGTGAAGGGTACAATTATGTGAAAATGATTTTTAGGAACATACTATTCTATGCATATTTCGTACAGATATTTTTTAAGGGTTCTACATTTTTTTTTCAGCAATGCTGTCAAATCTCCTCATCTTTTTCTCTCACTCAAACAATACGAGGTAGAAGTAAGAGCCATCTCAATATTGCTGTTCCCAAAAAATGCAGGCAAGCTTATAACCTCAGGAGTTGTTCAAAGTATACGATGCGATCCATGCTTACCGTTTATAATATTCACTAGGCGCATTCTGTACTGTGACAGATAGATGCGAATAATGAAATGGTATATATTTGAGAGAGAGAGATAGTTTCCTTTTTAGCTTTCGACGGTTCTTTATGTTGTCTATGAAACGATACGCATCTGTGGTGTCTTATTACAGCCGGTTGTACCCGATTATGCGAATAAACTACTTACAAGGTATGGCATTATTTCATGTTCCACCATAAAAAAATTTACTCTATCCATTGTGTAGTTTTGATTGGCACTTTGTTGCTTTCTTTGACGGAAGTCTTGTGCTAGGGTCCGAGTGGCATATAAATATCTGTTATGTTTTTTCAGGAGGTCTTCTTTGTTTTGTTGTTTTTTTCGGAATGAACTACGTTTCTTTTCCAACTTTAAGCGATGGGCTTGATTCGCTATATAGAGCGTGGTGAATGTTTAAGAGGTAGAAATGGGAAGCGGAGAGGGGAGAGGAAGATGGGCGGAGAGAGTTGTTTGTCGAAATAGCCGATTATTTGAATTTTTCAGATTGGGAGTGCCCGCTGATAAACGTGGCTTGGAAGTGGCCGTTTTCGGTGATGGTTCTATTGTCGGAAGGCGGTTGTCGGCCGATCAGGAACCGGTCATGCGACGTATCAAACCGGTAGAAACGTCTAATCAGTGAGTATAAAGCGGACTCCACTCTTGCTGGAACTGTGAAACTGGTCTGAAAAAAATGGATTTCCCGGTTTCGGCGCAGGTTAGCGGACGTTAAATGAAGGTGACTAAATAATAGTGGAAGCTGGGATTACTCTTGGATGAAATGCCGTTCACCTGTGGTTACTGCGCTGCGTTTGCTGTGTTGTTGGGAATGAGATACGACAAGACTATAGAAACACCTCAAGTTGTATAACGGGATCTGATTGCTTTGAAGCTGAACTTGCCTAGCAATGAATAGGCCGATCTTCGCAGTGACCGAGCAATTCGGCAATACTCTTCTTCTTAGTTGTTTATGTTAGGCAATAATTGTTATAAGCTGTTGCTATATTGTAATATTATAGTGTTCTTAATCGGTTACTCGTGTAGACCGGTATGTCGACAAAACTTACATCACCATATTTAATTTTTTTGCCTTGAAAAAAAATTGTGGAGGCACTATCTGTCCGCCCGTCGATCTCCGTTGTATCGACCAAGATGAGGTTTATAGGATAGACAGGAAGGGGATTTTCTGAGCGGTTTCGAAGTAAAACTCTTAGCCGCTCCCCTCACCATCGTCTTGTACAAATTCTGTGTCCCATGATCTCCAAACTCGCCACCTTAGGTCGACCTCACGATCTTTACATCCCGTGATCCGCTGAATTCAAGGAGTGGATTCCTTGGAATGCACAAATCAGTGCGTTGGATAGCTTCATTCTGTGCCGATAACGTTGTAGTAGTACTCTTATATTCTTTGCTTACTGCCTAATGATGACAAATCCTTATATCTTGCTACTCTTCAATAATGACGTTAGATTCATTCAAAAGCTTTCCGAAGAACTTAGGGTTATTTTTCCTGTTTCCAGTGTGTTCCCATCCGAGTGTGAAATCTGTCCAGAAAAAAAAGAATTAGCATTCACTGTAAATAGCGCCATATAAATATCTCACAGCTTCACAACAACTGACATCTTGTAGTAGTTACCCCTGCATCATAGTGGAATTTCTCGCTTCTGAAGATCTTTAAATCCTAGATGGCATCCTTCTAGGATGGCACCATTTATGGCTGCTTATGAATTATGACCGTTTATAACCAGTCAGTGAAAAACGATTTTGTTCCGGTGCAAAATTGAGTGAGGATCGTTCATAGTGAAAGTACTAAATGCGCACTGCTTTCTCGCAGTGCTATTTCCGCCTTGTGCAAGTGTTGTTAGTTGCTTTGTTTTCTTTGTGGATTTTGTTGAAATGTTCATTGTTATGCCCATCAGATTTGGATAAACTTTTTATTCTTTACCGTACACAATGATGGTTTATGTGGTAGGAAATGGTCGGATTATTCTGAAAACTGAATGATTATATCCTGCATTACTTTATTGGAGAAATGGGTTTGAAGAGGACGGGTTCCCTTGGGATATCTTCAACGCTTCTAGCAGGGAAAGTCCTGACAATGGTACTAACCGTAGTCCACACCCGCCGGAGCTAGAAATGAGCTACAACTAAGCTTGGCTTAAGAAAAGGGGACAGCCAATGAGTAACACTGTCGACTTTTTAGCATCAAAAAATACTACCTCCTTTCTTGTCCGTTGTTAAATTTCGGTAAGCGAAAGCGGTATGCAAATTCTTTCGCTTCGTTACACAACAAAACTTCTGTTTGTTGATTTTCTTGTTAGATCGCACTACTCTGCGTCGACCGCATCTTTTCTTCCTTCTTTATTCTAAGCTGGTTCATTCGGTGGCCAACACCGTGCTTCAAAAAATGGGCCAAATATTAGCTCCATCAAATGGCAGATATTTCCGTTCAAAACAGCAAATAATATAACACAAAGAAATTAATCTTCAGAAGTTTATCATAAAATATGACGAGCACAAATAAGAAATATTTCGACAAAATTCATGCGAAAAAGCCATAGAATTTACAAATGCTAAAGGTAGAGTCATAAAGAATAGAACACATATTCGGTATAATATCCTCATTGTATGCGATAACCATTTGATTTTGTATAAATGAAAGAAATGGTTGTTCTCTACGATGATAAATGGTCAAAAAAAAAAAAATCAAATATTTACCCCAAACCGTATTTATCTCTATTTATCTCTACGCAGAATTTCTTATAAGGTCGAAAGACCTTATTTATCAACAAGATTTACATCGAGCAATCCTTAAAACCTCTACCCAAAAAAAGTTGGGAATAATTTCGAAGAAAAAGACGAAAATCACGTCTTTAATAATAAGTGGGATATTCTTACTGCGCCATAGAGGAAAATAAAAATTCTACACGATGCTTGATATGATAATGAGGTCGACATGAGCTCTCTTCAAGAGTAAACAACGCCCATTCATTGAAAAAAAAGTTTTTTTTAGCAGCATGAAACTTTTTGCAACACAAAATCTTCGTTAAGGTTTGCAGCAAAATCATTAAACAACCTCAACAAGAATAAACCTCAATATAGAAACGCATAACAATAGCATACGAAGAGACATCGGCAACAATAGCTTTATTACAACGTTCAACAGTGTACACAAATCAAAAAAAAAACATTACTTTCTGCTTACCTCATCCCTCCATTCTCATGTGATAAGGCGTGGGAGAACCGCTGTGATCATAATCGAAAGAGGTAGAGAGTCGGTGTAGTAGTACATAAAAGCTGAGGAAAAATCGATGTGGTGACGTTTAATCGGTAAAAGAATCGACGCGGCAATAATAATGGGCTGAGGAGAAATCGCTGTGAAGGGATGGGGGTGGGGGATCTCAACCTTCTGTAATTCCCTTCCCCAATTAATTTCATGGTCATTCTTTTATTATTACCAAATGAACGCAACGGTTTACGAATAATAAAACCACAACATCGTCGTACCTATCCTCAGTGACTGTCGTCCTTAGCCAGTGAACCCAATACCCCCGATGGCACTTCTCGTGTTTCAATATCTGTAATATTACTTTCAAAAAATCACATCACTTTTCAACAACACAAAGAAAAAACTGCAGCAACTTCCATGCGAGATTATTAATGAAAATTTGAGTAATTTGTTGGCATAGCAAAGGAAAAAAACGTATCAACCTCAACCCACCACAACTGCTGACTTTCCAATTTATAATGGACGCAGTTCAATTCCATTTGGATTTCGGAACCAAGTTAATTTCTCCAAAAAAACATAATATGAAACGTAAGCAACCATAAGGTATAAATAACACCCAAAGCGTGAAAAAAAAACGACAAACTTCAATACTGATAGTAACTTCTGTGACCAACGAAAGGGTGGCTGTTACCCTTTTCTGCCCTGCCTATGCAGTAGTTGGTCAGTGAGCACGGGTCTATATCGATGAAAGGCGTACACTTTAGAGGTTATATGAAGGTAATATAATCGCATCGCTGTCCATTGCAAATGCGATCTTTGTACTTTAAAGAGGAGAAAGAAAAAAACAGTCAAAATATGGCCAAGAATTGAGTCAGCAATTTGGTTGCACATACATGCAAGTAACGGTCATTCTCGAAAAACGGTTTTTATTCGACCTAAGAAAAGCAATTACTAAAACAGGAAAACTTCAACGAACTCAAAATTTCAATTCTCAAGTTTCAAAAACCATACCACTATTTTCCTGTCCGGACAATTCACGTGGAAAGAAAAAGCAAACTCCACTAAAAAACCAAGCAATTTGTAATAGCTAATTAAGCGGCATCATAATTAAACACTATCACTCAAGTCATAAAAAGAAGTCCACGCTTCACCCTGCTAATCAGCGCCCCCATCCGGTCTCGTTTTACCCACCAATTTTTTCTACGTAGCCAGAGCCGCTGAAAAATAGCGGACCCTAACTGTGCACAACTCAATCTATGAACCAAAAAATCATTTGCTCTGCTCCCTCGGAGGAAAGATGTCTTTACCTATCAACTAGCTGCTTATTACTCAAGACAAAGAAAGCAATAACGACCACAGAAGCAGAAAATCTGGTCTTCACCTTTTTGAATAATCCTCTCTAATCATAGTCGAGCACAAGAAAACGGGGAGTGAGGAATAAATCCTCTCAAATATGAAAAAACTTAAAAGCCTATCTAAAAATGATTGTGAAGTCGGACCATGTCCATTCGTGCGCTAAAGATGATGAAAGGTTTACCTTCTTCCATTTGTTGCTCCTCCTCGCCGTCGTCTTCCTCATCCTCGTCGATGTTGATTTCATCGGGATTTTCAGTGACGCTCACCTGTGCAGTCTTGCTCTCACCACGAACGAAGCGGATATTCGCACCGGCGATTACATTCTTCATTGCACCACTACCTTCTTCCTCTGCGATCTTCTGAGCACGTGCTTCCAATACGGCCATACTGTCACCTGCCGTACCTGCTGAAATCAGAAATTTTTACCTGTTCAGGTAGTCTCTTCGAAACATCAACGAGAAATGTGTGAGAAACAATGCATGTTCGATCCGTGATCCTTCACTTGTAGATGACAGCTACTACTTTCCGACTGCGCTCTACTCTCTCTCACAAACCCTTTTTCAATAAGGAAATCACAAACGAATACCTAAGTGGATTGTGACATTTATCCAATCACCTTGATCGTGTTTACGCGTTCTTCAAGTACAATGCACATAAATACATCAATAATACCTACCGCATATGACTATAAATAACACCGGAAGAAGCCTCTTTGATTCAATTTAAACTGGATACACCTGAACGGTCCTAGCCTTTACTGCACAAAAAAGCAAACTTATTACAAAGAAATAAATTAAATCCGAAAAAAAAACGGAATAAAAGAGTTACACAATACTAATAAAACAGAAATAAATATTAGAAGAAAATCTGAAGGTCACAAAACAACAAGGCAACCGCACAAGTACTGTGGAATAACTCACGTTCAGCAACATCAGTGGTGGCGAGCATTTGCGCACTCATCACGTTCACACTTGTATTGTATGTAGCCTGTACAGCACGTTTTATGCGTAGCATTTCTCTTACGGTGTCCTCATTTCCATGCTTCACCTCAAACTCCTTCCACGTCTCCCAAAATTGTACCTGCACCTGAAAAGATATTTCCATCTAATTCACTATCAACTGGAACGAGCCCAATAATCATACTTGAAATGCACTAAATTTTATTAAATACAGAAAAAGCTCCTAACCAATTTTGTCGTGTAAATGCTATATAAAAGGAAAATCAACTAATTTATTTATGAAGTAGACAAAATGGCGAACACTGTTAAAACCACTGATAATATTGATTCAGTCATATAATGGGACAGAAAAATTAGCTAGAAATATCCCTCCCTCCTCCGCCCTCCCCCCCCCCCCCCAATAAAAAAAACAAAGGCTAGCAAAATTCCCATTCCCGACCTTCGTGAAGAAAATTTAAAAAATGCGCAGCAAAAACAGACCTATATTATCAGCCCCGAAAACAGTTTCCTTAGGCATTTCCTGAATCCAAATTCATTAGTTTCATGCTTTAATCATGCATCTATTATGAAATAAAACATTCCGAGCAAAACTTACATCTCAGATCTCACCCAATAACTTATTAAAAAACATGAACTTACACGAGGATCGCAAATCTCAGAGCAATGCGCATAAATAGCACGGGCTCGGTCGATCTCACCCAATGACCTCTCCATTTGAGCGAATCTTATACTCATTTCCCTGAAGTTAATTTTATAAGCTATTTTAATGTACCCTTAGACAGGGTCCTCCTCAATACAATTAATCAAAATCTTCACTAAAAAATACCATACATACACTGCATCGACATTATATCTGCTGAAAAAATAACTTAAGTGATATTTCCATGAAAAACTGCACAACCAGAAAATCAATTCAATGACCAAAACAGAAGCAAATTATATCTGTCAAAATCCATTCCTCTACGCGCAAGCAAGTCGACGGTCGATCAGTCTTACAATACAATGATTTACCATTAAAACTGATTACTTAGCTGCTAGACCACATGTTTTCCCGCGTCCGAATAAAACGTATTAGCAACCGACAACACTCAAAAACACACTCGAAAGGTTTGTTAAATAAAACGAAAACAACGAACCTCGAGCGATCCTCTGGCAATACCTCAATGGCATGCTGGAATATCGGTCTTGTATGTGTTAGACCATACATACTCGCCGCCTTTTTGATGTAAATATTAAACATCTAAAATATAAAAGCGCATAAAACCTGTTTGACCGCCAAATGAGCCAGTAAAAAATGACTTATGCTCGAAATTCTAAAGCTTACGAAAAAAAAACAAGCAAGGCAACAACTCCACACAAGTAATACCCCCCCCCCCCCCCCTCACCCTGGAAAAGCAGTTTTCCCTTCATTAAAGCCACGCAATCAAGATATCAAGAGCAAATATCACCGTCAAAATCTAACAAGCAAATAAAATTATGCAAAAAGAACTTACACTGTACATTTGCTGTCTTTCAACCGCCGACGTTGCTCTATTATAGATATTCATGGCATGTCTTGGTAGACCATGTTCTTCTTCCAATTTCGCATACAGTAAATATAATTCTGCAAACAAAAAGCTCTAATGAACAATCCTCAACGATACAAATAATGGAAGACAGCTCAGTTGCAAATGAAAATTAAAATCAAAAAACAGCAAAAAAAGGAGAGCCATGTAGCATCAACGATCAAAGTAATGTGCAAAAGCAGAAAAGGACACATGCAGACAAAAATTTCTGATTAACACAGACAATCAGACAAGATTCGAGCACGTACTATGGAAACAGACTATCGGAAGGAACCGCCAATCTCATTCCCATTTCACAGTAAATAAAGGAAGCAGGATTAGAGAATAGTGGAAACACTCGATACATGGCATTGGACTCGTTGAGTTGTGATGATAACCTCACTCAACGACTTAATTAAAAGCATTCGACTGCAAAAATCACTCATCGTACATTCGATAATGAAGCCTTAAAAAGAAAATTATAAGAATCACTCTAGTGAGGTGTGAGTGCGCAATCCAAACGAAAGCAATAAAAGCAAATAAGGATACTAGACTTACTCATCGCAAACTTTGGAGGACATGTTTCCAGGCATTGCTCGAAGAGATCGCGAGCTCGTTCCAACTTCTTACCACCCTAAACAACCTCGTATAAATATTAGCCATTACAATATTCCATACATTTAAGAGGCGTTACTATGAGATTCTACCTGCAGGTGCACTGAAACTCTGAATTCTAATATCTCTCCGAGAAAATCGAATCCAAATCCGATATTCTATCCATTGATCACTAAACATTCCACATTAGAAATTACCATCGGCCAAACGCTTTATACCTTGGCCAATACTCTTCGAGCGTGCAGTCATTAATGCATGCATTCTCTCATGAAAATACACAAAAATGAAATTAGGAGTGAAATGTTGCGAATAAATGCTTTTATTTTAGACCATTTGAACTCCTCGACATACACATTAGTCCCTATTACTCTACATTATGCGTGTGCCCCACTTTATTAGACTACTAGTAATAGCAATGTCAACCATTGTTAGCAGCTAATATCAGTTACTCCAGAAAATGATTACAAAAAATGTTCTGAATTACTCTAGTAAGCAGATAAGGAAATAAACACAAATATAAACTCTATCACCTATGAGAGTACCTCTAATCAATAATAGATGAAACCAACTAAAAATGAGTTGGCAAATAAGGTACTGAGAGAAGCTCACAGAAGATTATGTTGAGGCCGCAGAAGTGCGTTAACGAAGACATAAAATGAGGACTTACATATCTCTTTAGGAACTTTGTAAGATAAACAGTCCAAATTTCGTTGACCACTGGCCATTTGAACAATGCGATCCCCTTCTCATATGCCTGAATATGAGATGACCACACATCGAGATTCATTGTAATAACAAAACATTTCATAGCAAATACATTTACAAAATTCAAAAACATTAGCGAATGTAAAACTTTATTCCTTCTTCATTTAAAAGAAAAAAAATTCATCCCCTTCCCTCAACTTATACGCTCAAAATGATGCCCGCATAAGCAAGATATATATACATTCCCAGCATAATAAGGTATACCATCCCACGTCACCTTTACCTATTATGTTTTTAATTAAATACCTAAATTAAAAAGGATTTTAGCACTATTATGCGACAAACAACTCATAAAAATATGACAACCACACGAAAGCATCAAGTGATATGTGGCAGCTAGACGTCTTCCTCACTGACAGCCACCCCAACGTTCGCTGCAAAAAATTCCGACACCATAAGAAAAATACAAACCTTAAATGAATTTTCAAAGAATTCGTTCTCTTCAAGGAATTTCGCGTAGTTGATAATAATTTGCGGTGTTGCGATTCGAAGATCGATAATTCGTTCATATACCGCTTGGCAACTCTCCAATGTACCAAATGCTTCTTCAATATCCGCATACAATGACCATACCTGTGCAATACGAACACCTTTACCTCTTCACCAAAATTGAATCAATTAAATAAATTTAATTCTGATTCTTCCACTTTACTTCAATATATGCTCATCCATTCTCACCATTGATACATAAAACAAAAGACAGGTATATAAATAAATATTGCAAATACTCCGTAGGCGGCCAAAAACAGGTGTTCTTTTTCAATCCATACAAGGAACGGAAAAATAAACATGCACAACCAAAAACAGTTGCATCTCAAGATCAGAGTGAAGAAATTGAATTAATGCTTTCCGTCAACATATCGTTTTAGATCAAGAAGATAGCAAGGGATAATTCTAAAGATTAATTAACCTACTCCCAAGAAATACAAAAACTCACTGTTACAGATAAAATGTGGCGCAAATAAAGAACCCATTAAAGATAGGAGAGAAATAATAGCAGAAAGTCATGAACAGCACCAATAGTTGCCACACCCCTATTGCATGCTGATAAAAAACTTCAAGCTGCAGCTAAGACAACCTTAGGATAACGAAGTCGGATCAACTAACCTTGAGAGATTTATAAACCCTATACTGCACCGGTTCCGAATCGTCGAAATAATGACTGCGACGAGGCGGTGCCGCCGTTGCACGTTGCATTAATTTCCTTGCACGCTCTGGTTCTCTAAAACCATCAAACTCACTTTTCTGCATACCGATATTTCGATCATTCTTTTTTCTATCTACAACGCGAAAAAACAGAAAGCTTTGATGGAAGATAGGAAAAAAAGATTAAAAATGCCAAAAAATTTGTTGGAAGCACTATCAAAATCTACTCTGCGCAACTGGACATGATATCTGATCCAAGCGGAGGTCCCAGCAAACAATCCTTAATTACAAGAAAAAATGGAACAATAAAAACCTATAGTTTCTTTTCTAATAGATGAACTAACAAATAAAAGAAACAATTCTGTGCGCACCTAACAAATCCCAATTCGCATATTCAAATGCTAGCCATAAGAATCCCCAGTAATACAGTGATAACTTTACAGATTAAAACAGTACGATAATAAGAAAATAATAAAAATCAATTATAAAAAAGTAAAAGCAACAACCGTCGACGCCTTTATCAGAAGCAACAGATAAATAAATCACACAATGGGCAGCATCGAGTTATTACAGTGTAAGGTACTTGGCTTACCATAAATGAAAGGCGCACATCCTCACCTTTCGATCCTAAGTAAGCCATTGCAACATCCTGGCTTTGTTTGGTGCCGTGACCAGATTACATGTGCTTTAGCTAGTATGTTTCTTTCCATCCTCTATTCTCCTCGATTTTCAGTTATACGTTGATCGCAAATAGTCACATGCACGTTATAAAACGTACGCGTGAGGCTAACATATCCTTAACCAGCAACACTTCGTTCTATACGCCAATAATTCGCTTTATTCGCCAAAAAGTTTTCAAATCAATGCTTAACAATATGTCAAACAAACACTTAAGATGCTCAAAAAATTATTATTGAAAAAAGTGAACGAAATGGCGGAAAAAATTTCTTTCAAAGACAAAAATCAAAGAGGACCAGCAAAAAAAAAAAAAAAAAAAACAAACCTATGACGAAGCTCAAATTCAGCGTATTCGCACCAAACAGTTGCCAAATCGTCCACTTTACAATAGGCTGGCTCTAAACCTTTCTCGAATATTGCCCTAGCCTGAAAACTGATTTAAATCGACTTTGGGGAGCAAAAGGACGAGCTATATGCAAAAAAAGGAAGTGATCACCACAAATAAATCCTAAAATGCATTCAAATATCCAAAAGAAGAAAAGCGGATGTGACCAAGGAAAAAAAAATTTGTTTTTTAATCTTCCAACCACAAATCCTTTAAAAATTTTCTCCCTCACCTTTATAAGAACGGCAAAGTGGTCAAAGAAACACTCTCAAATTAAACTTATTCTCTAGTCAGCCAAAAGTGACGAACGTATCGAATACAATAATATCAAACCTCTTTCAATAATAGCCAAACCTACTCCCACTGATTTTTCGCTATGAAGCTCTTGTGTACAAATAAACGACTTACATCATTAAGTTGCTTTTCTCGTTCGTAAAACTTCGCAAAGCTGATCCATATACTCGACAGTTTACCTGTTTGAAATTTCGGTTGCACAGTTCGTACTGCCTCTTCATAGGTTTCCACTTGCTGAAATGTTATTTCTTTTATCTCAATCACAAACACCACCAACCCTAATAAACCGCTCATTTCAAAACACATAACACTTTGATTGTGAATTAAATAAACAAACATTTGCAAACACTGAAGTTAAATAAATAAACACAAGTAATTAAACAATGACTATATTCAATAAATAAATGTTCGATTATTCTGATAACTGTTACAATTGTTTAATAAATGCTTCAAATAAACTATTCAAACACATTTTACCATTCACCGGCTGCAAAAACAATGGGCCAACCGACAGCACCCCTGTGGACATAAAAGATTAATCAGCGATTACATAACGACAGTGATATAAGCTTGTCTTAACCAATTACAATTATATATAGAATATTCAGCACTTTTACTAAAATGTGTAATTTATGCTCGTCGAGTTGGTCAAGTTTAACGATATTCTCAAAAAAAAAAAAACTCACGGAACCCAAATCCCAACATTATTCCGCCTAAGTTTGTGCTTTTAAGTCGAGCAAATGATCATCGAATGAGGAACAGTCCACATTCTTCACAAGCAAAGATGCAACACAATGGAAGGCAGTAGCACATGAAGTACAAGGAAGTTTCTCACCTTGATCTTATTTCCTTCATACAGCTGCACACGATTAAGCCATTCATGTGCGTTGTGTGGATTCTGTCGCAACAACACACTATTCAACAGAAGTGGTCGACGATCCATCAAATGTTCAAATCTGCAATAAAGGTAAAGTGCAAAGGTGTGGCAGAAACAACTTCTTGAATGATCACGATCCCTCACATTGGCATGCTACAACAATCTAGTGCATAGCTGAATAGGCATGGAAAAAACAACATTATCTTTTGAAATCCTTAAGAAAAAGTATATACCTCTTGTTGATCAACTAATAAACGAATTCCTTTTCTTTCTTAGCCCGTAACTAAAAGCGATTGTTATGTTACTATCAAATAGAATTATCAAGTTCCCCAAGATTTCTACTGACACAGTTTGTTGAGGCACAACATCAGGAAATATATTTGAGGCCCCTAAAAATAAGCCATGTCCATGAACATTTTTTGGGAAATAAACGTACTAAAGAGATGAAGATTATATGAGGAAAATATATTCGAGAGGGTTTATTGTGGCTAGTGAGAGGAAGGATTATTCAGCAGCGCCCTCGTCTTTTCCAGGAACGAAGCTTTCGAAACATTTAAAAGTACGAATACACTCCTTCGTTTCTACTCTTTCACAAAGTTCATGAACAACTATTTATGTTCAATCAAGAACCCCTTTGTAAAAATGCTAGACTGTCATCGAGTGCTTATTACATGCTGAATTTCCGGCTCAAAATAAACAAGCATCAAGTTTAGAAGATCCAACGACAAGCTTCGCGCTCGAACTACACAGTTTGAACCCAAATAAACTGCTGACAAGACTCGTACCTTGCAAAGAGAAGTTCCAGCTCTAGTTGTTGATCTTCGTCAGCAGCCTCTTCTGCATCCATTTCGTCCATCTTCGATGCTGTTGCGCGCTCGGCAAATTTCGCATATGCATCGAAAATCTGCGTAAAATCTCGTACTGTTTTGACCGAAACTATTGCTTCTTCGTATACATCACGAGCCTAAACCCAAATATATCCATAAATTAGGAATAAAAAAAGATATTGAGGCTGAAATTTAAAAAAGGGGGTCTTTGAGGTTGGAAAAATTCGAAAAGTGTAAAGTGATCAATAAAAGCGGAAAGTGATCAATAAAAGTAAAAAGTAATCAATAAAAAAAATAAAAATTACTAAGTCACAAAAGATTAATCACACCTATTTTCCACTTCGCTTACAAAATACACCTGTACAGTACATAATCGTTCATCCGTCTTATCGGTACAATGCAAGATACATTAAAGAAAAGTAAATATAACTGCAATCCAAATTACCTTCTCAAAATGCGCCGCTCGAATATAGTATTCGGCAAGTGCGCACCATAAGACGCCCACTTGGTCACTATATCTAAAATACATCTCTTATTCCAGCATCACTAATAGACCGGATATAAATAACACCAGTTTTTAAATGAAATATTAAGAAAAAGAGAGAAGCGAGAGTTTCTTTGAAGCATCCGAATTTATAAAATTGACTGAATTCTATCTATTTCAGAATAAATTTGTTTTATTTATAAAACTATTTAAGTGAAAAAGGAATTCTATAAACAACTTCACGTAAAAGAACAAAATAATAAGGTCCTATAAACAACCATGTGAAAGGAACTATTAGGATAAGATAAATGAATTTCCCTAATCGACTTTTATGGATCAAGAAGAGAATTTATACAACACAATAATCCTGACGCATCTCTGAGTGCTAAAAATACCATATCAATTATTACATTTATCTTCAACGGCAAAAATTATGGTTACCCAAATTATGCTTTACTACCTACCTCTCCACAAAATACTACCGCATTATCTTTCACTGTGGAGTATATTTGCTTGAAATCTTAATTCCTTATTTCCCGTCCATTCTTTTCTTCACGAAAAGGAAAGAAAGAGCTAAACTATTCTTATCAATAGATGCCGATAATTCGATACATTTCACATAAACTGAGGAACAATTCACATAAAAATCGCTAAAAAGAACAAAAAAAGGGACATAAACAAACCTTTGGATGCCTTGTCGAATAATAGAATCGACGTTGAGCGAGTGCACCTTATTTGGATTTTTTGATATCAATTCACAGAGTTCTGTCCATAACTGAAACAATTACAGTGTCACGAAATTCGAACGCCGTTCTCTAGTGGTAAAATAAATTGACTATATTTAAAATCTTGGAAGATAGGATTGATAAATCATAAACGAAAACCTCCCGGCAGATAACGCCAACTCCCATATATTCATTTCTGAAGGAAAATATTCATTTCTGATGAAAAAAATATTTATTTTTGAAGGAAACTGAATCTCTTATACTCCATAAACCTGCACAGAATATAACGACAGACTTTCACACGTTTTTCCTGAAGTGAAGAAAAATCAATCACTTAATCAGATAAATGAATATCTCATAATATAAATTCGCGAAAAAAAGTGCAATCAAAGAAAACTATACATAAATTCTTATTTAACTTCCTATTCTTCAAGGATAACTTATTCCTTTTCAACTATTAAGTTATATTTAATCCGAACACAATACTATAGAAGTGACCTGATGTGTTGTTTTGCCATGTTCAGATACGAGTTTATCATCATTGACTAGTGTCGCCAACTGCTGTGCTGCATCATCCAAGCGATCTATCTCACGGAGATATTCCACAAAGTCTTCACGATATTTGGGCATTAATTTTAGATACCTGCAAAGACTTCTTAACGATGCATCACTCCTACTTCCGTTCATAAAGTCTCGAATATCCGCAATTTCGAAGCCACAAACTTCTGAATTCCCTCCTGCTCTTCCCTCTCTCATAACAACATATTTCACCCCCCCCCCTTCCCGTCACTAATTCATACTACACCTACAGTACCACCGCGTCAAATAAAAAAGCGATCGTCAAGCTTAATCAACATTTTGCTTATCACATTTTACAACAGAAAATCTTTTCAGCGAAAAAAAAAACCCTGCATAAATGATGAAATAGAAAAAGGAAGCAAAGAATAAGCTACCATCATCCTCCATTACTTGGAAGACATCAAAGAAATTGGAATTGGAAATGAATTCTGCAATTATTTGCATATTTCACAATAATCCATAAACACGGTAAAATACTTCACGAATGAGAAACGAAGAGAAAGAACATACAGAACTCCCTAACAAAGAAGAAAAACGCTTCTCAACATTCAGCTTTTAATGAAAGCAACCTTCTATAAACTCGAATCGTAGTCTCTGGTATAGCGTGACTCGTTACGAACTTAATATAGAGTGGCCATATTCTTTCGTGTTGTGTAACTGGAAGAGCACGCAATGCACGATCAAACACCCGTCTTGTATCTGTTATTAATCGTTGTTGAGTCATCAATTCGCAGTAATCCATCCAGATACGTGGCATCTGCAATAATACCTCTCATCCTATACCGATTAAATTGGCACATGCTAAAGAAAATTCAGGAAAAAACGATCGACTCCACGGGAAAAACAATCGACTCCACTTAAAACACGGAGGAGGGGTCAATTGCAACATCGAGTGAAGTAATAATGGGAGCACGCTGCACCATCGAAGGGAAATGAACGACAAGCTAAAAGATTCCATGCCTGAAATGTGTTAAACACAGTTGCGGTGTAGCGCAAAGGCCCTTATTATTACCTCCTTAACGACCGAGACGTCGAACTGTCCCTCCCATTGAGACCAAGGCCCAAATTAAAAAAATCCACCCGCTATTTCGGTGAATGAATCCTGACTCAGAAATTTTTCTTCGGCTATGGTCCCACAACCTTAGGTCAGATGCGATGAAGCTTATTTCAACATAGACAAACGAGCAAAACGCACCTTATGCATGAACACTAGAGCTCGTTCGTAAACGTTGTTTAGACGCTGATATGCTGCATCGGTGGGACATTTGTCAGCAACCTGCTTCCGTCTGAACCGTAGGTAATTATACCTACAAAGAATATTTGCTTTAGTAGTCTCTATAAAAAGCTCTCACGCTGTGAGTGCATAGTTGGCTATTAGCAGATAACCAACTTCACCTGTTGGGGCTAAAATATTTGAGCATTTTGGCTCCAAAGTAACCTGAGAGCAGGTTCTGAATACCCCAAAAGTATCTGGATATAGTTATCTAGTAATTCGGAATTTCCTAGTTTCTTTACTAGTCAAAACCAATTACAAACTTTGTGCGCCAAGACCTCCCAAACAACTTTGAAAAACAATAAGCATCTGGCATTGCATTAAATAAATGCATTAAAAGGCGGCCTTGGTGGGGAACTTCGATCTGATGTTACTAGAAGGATAGATAGCTTCCGCTGTCCTCAAACTCGAAGTTCCCGAGCTCATGCGATAAGTTTAACCTTGAACCTCTACGAGCTCATTGAGCATACCCTTCACCTAAAAAGCCTCTGAGCTCTAAAGATTTTTTCTACTCGACAGTCTTACTGAAAATCACAACCGGAAAACAGTGCCATATAGTGATAATAAGAAGTGTCTTTCTCGATTTTCATTACCAAAGGACTTTTCCTTCGTACAAGGGAACTCGACTGCCCTTTCCGGGTCAGAACTCTGCTGTTCCCTCTACGTCAGATTCTACTTACAGTTAAAGCAAAAAAATCTCAACGATTTCTTGTTGTTCCCTACTGATCATTGTTAATTACTAAATAGAATTTCAGATTCATCAACTCGTCAAAACCTAAAAATAACATACTCCTTAAACGAATTTTTTCAAAAGGAACAATTAAACCTTCTATGTGGTATGGGTAATAATAAAAAGAACATAAACAGAGATTCTCCGAGGGATGGGGAGGGGGAAGAGAGAATCGGATGTGGATCGTACCCTCTTCCACCTCCATCGTACCCTCTTGTTCCCAAATAAGTTAAATGAACGGTGATTACTACCACTAAAAAAAGTATCACAAAGCAAACTGGAAACATAAAGTTCATTTACCAAAGTTTATAACTTCCAGGAAGTTCTTTGAGTGCTCTCTCATATACCATGTTGATTTGCTTCAATGGTGCTTTGCATTTCTTTTTATGCTCGATATAGCGCAACCAGCATCGCAAAGAGAATGGGTTTCGCAGGATGTTCTCTTCAAAGCCCACATCCTCATCCTCCTATAAGAAACTTTTCAGACGCTTCAGCAATCCAAGACCAACTCAAACAATCATATTGGAAGTATATCAATAGGTAACTTCGATCAAAGAGATTCTCCGAAGGATGGGGAGGGGGAAGAGAGGATCGGAGGTGGATCGTGTCCTCTTCCACCTCCATCACGTTTTTTTCTTTTCCATGCATATAAATGATTAGTAATTCGTTACGAGACAAAATATTTATACTGACATAGAACCGACTTTTCCGGATCACAATATCCCCAAATTTAGATACTGCCTCTTTATAGTCGAAAGTTTCATCTGTTTCTCAGCAAAATTCACTTTGAACTGTTAAATCCTTCACTTACAGGCACATCTAACTTAGTACTGAAGTCCATTCTACATTAAAACCGTGGTTACCGGACAATACTAAATAATAAATAACAAAGTAAAGGCGTAATAATAAATGAATAAAGAAACAATAAACAAGATAAAGACAAAAGATACAGTTGGATAAAAGATATAACAAGATAATAAGTAATAAAGGAATAAAGGTATAAAAATTAAAAATTCCACTAGAAATAGATCAATTCGTATCAGTCAACGCAGAAAATGAGCTAAATTTTTGCGGTTCAATGACAAATGGGCTTCGAGTAGTGAAAAAAAAAATAGAAATTTCCTCTAAAAAAAAACTCAGTCCCATCACATCATAATCACAACCGCATTTGCAGCATTGATATTTTACAAGGCAATAGCATTCGTCCTTTTCGAGTTTCACGATCTCGTTCTCTCCTCTCCAGCGCTCAATTGCACCAAGAAATTTGGGAAAATAAATACCACCTTTCGCAATTCTAAAAAGATGACAGCCAACTTTATTTTCCCTCTTCTCGGATAAATCCCACCTTTATACTACTAAAAAAACTTTAAAAAACAATAGTAAAACGCAACTTACAAGTACAACAGTAGTAGGTTTAGGAGTTGCCATACCCATCGAATCTCCTTCTTTGGACGAAGATTCCCGCTCAGTGGTGGCTTCAGCACTCTCTCCAATCTCATCCAGTATTGGCATTTCACCTTGAGAATTCACTTTATAATTACAGAATAAATAATTATGCAAACGACCGCATCCATCCACATCCAACGATATCAACTAGAGGCCTATATTGCTCTAGGGAGTTCCGATCACACACCACATCCGCCCACATAAGACCTGGAAGGTCGACGGACGAGAGGTTAGGGGGGGTGGGGAGGTGGAGGAGGACTAAAAAAGGGCATTTGGTCGAAATATATCGTCAACAAAAAGAGAAACGTTCACAGTTGTTCTAGGTGTTGTGAATTTTCAAAGCTTTGAATGCTCATTTTACTTGAAAAATGCACATAGCTCTACGCCTAAAACTATTGAATTTTCATGACATAGGCATCGCGAGCTTTTAGACCTCGTTTGCGGAGTAAGAGGGTATAAAGATATGAAAATCATTTATTTCAGAAGTTAATATGAATAAGGGAAAGGAATTTTGAAAAGAAAAGTATAACGATAACGAAAGAAAACAACAAACATATCGGGGAAAAAAATTTTTTTTGTCTTAAAATTTTGCAATTTCATTGTTGCCGTCTTTCTTTTTAAATTATTTGCTTTCTAAGGTTTTTTTTTTCATCAAAATATCGAAAATTTTATGGATTCGAAACAAATTTTCTATGAGAAGATAAGAAATTATGGAAGTGGACGTCATTGTCCCATGAAAATTTGATGGATAAGAGGTATTTCTATCTCATTCCAGTTATAATCATTAGCATTTCATTGAAGAAAAGAACTCTTTTCCCTGAATAAGAGTGTTATTGAAAATCGAGACAAGGTCGAAATGATTTATGCAACTAGAGGATGCCAAAAAAAAACTAGACGCTGGGATGATATCAACAGGAAGTTTATTCTATATTTTGACGAACTGAGGAATGTGGAATTATAAATGGAATATAAGACTGAGAACTGTGGAAACAATTGACAGCTATGAGCGCGTGATAAATTACATCGAACAAAATAAGAGAGCATTAAACATTAAATTACAAAATAAGAGAATATTTGAAATAAAAGAGGACTAATAAATATTAAACGTTGGCAATTTTTAAACGCAATACGATAATCAACTCAAAGCAATGATAATTAAGCGTTTTTCGACCGGAAATGAGCAAACCGGAACCGGAAAATTTTCGAAAAGATATTCTCATGAAACAAGGCGATTTTGAATTTCGAGTATTTTTTAATGCTTACTGAATTACATTTTAGTAAAGTTTTACTATTGATTACGACAAACCGCGAAAGATGAAAATATCTAATTACAAAAAGTGGACATTCACTTGGAACTCAAAAATTCATAAAGGATGATTTCCACTGTTTTAGATGCAGATATAACTATGAAAGAATTAATAAATCATCACTTAAAATCGGAATCGAAATCGAAATCGAAACAACACCTCAGAGGGGCGGTCGCAAAAACTTTGGCTACGTTTGAGTGCATAGCTTTTAAACGAAGGTACCCTATTTGCGAACCGCGAACGGACCTCAACTCGCGTACACAGTGCGTACGCGTCGCTACCGTGCTCTGCACTGCTTGTCTCAATAATAACGCCTATTACAGCATAATATTGAGATCAAAATGCTTTATGTGGTACTGATGCAATACTCGAATTCTTCAGGTTCGAGTATGGGAGGAAATAGTTGGGTGACCTGTTTAATATTCAGGATGTGAGTGGTACCCGATATGTTCACAGTTTGATTCGACTGAGGGTCACCATTCAATCGAGTTCAGTTGAATCTTTTTTTTTATTCTCGAGAACGGAAGTACACTTTATCATATCACGACACCAACATAAATTGATAAGAACAAGCGCATTTATTTATAATTTAATCATATTCAAATAAAGGCAGTCAGAAAAAAAGGATAGTAAGTCACAGAAAATAAATATATAAGATTCAATGATATAAAAAAGAAACGTATATGAGGTATAGAACATGATGGAGTCTAACGGTTAACTGAGAAGGGTCAGGGAAACATTAGAAAGCGCCACATATATGGAGTACTCTTGAACGCTTTCAAAAATCTTTGCCGAAGAAACACAACGAGGTGACCACACCTGAGACACGTTCGAAGCAACTTCACAACATTTTAATTTCCGTTGTATAATTAGGAACGATTTCCACACCAAACCGTCATTGATCTCGTCATTGGCAAATAATAAAACAAGTCATCCACTCTAAGAAATCATTCTTCAGAAATTGTTATAAAATATATTGCAATTTTAATAAGACATTGAACTAAGTTTGGCGATTTCGCAGAATTTTTCAACGTAATTGTGCTACGAGTCCTTCGCGACAACGGAACGGCTATTTCAACACCATTGCCATACGCATAACGTTTAGTATATTGTGAGAAGCTTAACATACGGCTGTCAAATTTGCAAGTTGAACGTGTTTTACAGATGAATATCGATTGGAACGAACATCGCTCTCATCTTCGGAGGTGTTTTTTCGGTGCGGAACGATGGAAATTAGCCGATCGAGGTTCAGAGCTCGAGCGAAGGTTTTTCGTCTTTTTGGTTAAGCTTCAGGAGCAGCTTCGAAGGTAAGTAATATCAGCTTCTGTTGATTTGCTGGGGCAACTTATAACATAATTTTCTCTAACAAGTAGAACGTGCACAGGATAACCGTGCTGATTGCTTTTCAACACGTGGGACACTGGGTGTATTCACTGTTCACCTATGTTCACCTATTCAGTTTAAGTGCTTAAGTCATTAAATATAGTAAAACTGTTGAGCGAAGGGTTAGTTGGAGACAATTGAGGCAAACTTTGATTATGTTCCGGTAAGCAAGCCGCGGAGTTGAACAATATTAGTATATGGCCCGCAATATGTCATAAATCAGCAATATATATGATGTGGTTTAAAAAAACAACCACTCCTGCCGAAGATGGTGCATTTTTTCCGGGACATCCTTCGTAAATTCAACATGATTGTGGCTATAGAAAAATGCACATATTCTCTTCCTCCTTCCTTTGGTCTTTTCCACGCTATTTTTTTCGGGCAACTGCCACGTTTCCTTGAAATCCGATTGTTTTGTCCCCATCATTTAGCGGGTGATGAACAAGGAGCGGATAGGCTTAGGCTAAGCCATATATTATGCAGGTACAGAGTGTAATGCATTTTTCAATTATAAATTTATATGGAAATCTCGGACGCTTTGAAAGTAAATTTTGATGGTTTTTAAAGTTTTTTTTTGTCCAAAACAGATGTTTTCTTGCCGTATTAGCGAATCGATGGCGATGGGAAATTTTCGATTTTCAAAAGCATAAAAATGAATTTCCCATTAATTTTTGATGAATATCACTATAATATTTATCTTATTCATGAATTAGAATGCTTTTTCTTAGTTCGGATAGTTGGCAATTGAATGAATCGTTTCATTGAGTGGCAAGCCGTCAACGATATGGTCGTCTATTCCTTATAGGAGAAAGCGAGACATATGCAAGGAACCACCGAGCAAACCGTCTTTCAATCATCTCGGTGTTCCCGTCGGTCCTTTCCAGAGGTATCACACCTCTCGAGTTGCTGTCGATGTCTCGCATAAAGCCGACGTTGATTTGCGTAACGTTCGTTTAGTTATTTATCGTTCGACGTTATTTTTCATAGGGTTGAGGTAAGAGGTAATAACTTGGTCCTTCGGTAAGAGAGCTGGGAGGTAAACGCGAATCGGCTTTCCACTTGCAATAGGTATCTGAAAATAACAGAAAATGCGAGTCTAAAGAACTGGCACAGTATGCACGTTTGCATTTTCCTCGTTTGACCGGCCAGTTGCTTAAGTTTTCAAAAATTAGTGCGGTATGCGAGGTAATACTTCTGTATTTTGGCTGAACCAACCGCTCATACAAATGTTTCACATGGGCACTTTTTTATGATTTGATCGCAGTAAAATGGAGATCTGATCAGTGTTGATTGATTGATCATAGTGAAAGGTTGTAAAAGATGGTCTTATAGTGCAACCTTTACTCATCTATGGTACATCCATCTTCCATATTTGGAGCTTGGGTGGCTTTCAAACTGAACATTCCGACCAGGTAGACGCTCATATACACATGTGCAGGGACAAAATTGAGGTAATGCATTTTTCGAAAGTTCCACCTGCTCTATGTGCTTACCAATATTCAGAGATTGTATTTCCTCTCATGTTGCTGATTTCATGCTGAAGATTTATAATTTAAGTGAATAGTTGGCACGTTTAATTCAGGAATACTATAAAACCTTGCCTGTACTACTTCGAACTTGGCCATTTATTTATGAATAATTTCCATTCAGCATATTCGGTCGTCATTGCTAGCTTAATTGACCGAACCTATCAATTTGCTTGCATTTTGGTGCGGACCAAGCAACGTTCAATATCCCTACGGTTGCGAAACATGCCTCTACACTCTCTTGGGGGCATGAATAAACCGCACATGTTCTATTAGCCATCAGCTTATGAAGGTGGTTAGATAGGTGTGGTAATGGAATGGCAAAAGCACATGTAGTGCTACCTCGCTTCGGATACTTCCGGACTTGTTATATTCATAAAGGTATTGGGCCGTTTGTAGTTTGCCTCTTACTTAACATCTTTATGTTGCGCAGATGCAGGTGCTATATATCCTGTGTATGTGAACGAACGAAGAGTGTGCGTGATTCCTTGGAACGTATCATTCTGTGATCATTTGGAGTACACAAAAGATGTTGTTTTAGGTTTTGATTGCAGTTTTCTATGTGGGAATGGCGTTTGACCGTTCTTTTTTAGGCATGGAGGGCTTATGATCGCTATTTTTGCATAGAGGATTATTTTGTCTATTTCTTTTTGAATAATGTAGGCTTCTTTTTGTTGAGGTGGTCAGTTCCTTACTTAATTGAAGTGGTCATTCCAATGTCCATTTATTTTTAAAAGTTATTATCGAAAAATCTGATGTTTTCCTTTTGGAGAAATTCTTGTGGATTAAACAAAAGTTCTTTTCCCACCATTTATTATTACGATTTGCAATTCTGTTTTCTTAGGGCAGCTAACGTCTCCCTTTTGAAATTGGATTGCGTTTTGCAGGTTTTGTTGGTTGGCAAGAAAAGAGTGGGTGGTATTTGCATATGCCACAGATAGGGTTTTCTCTTTTCTCATGCTTTTTTATTAATTGGATTGCATATTTTCGTTTTATTTCTACCATATTGGTGGTCCGTAAACCTGTTTTTCGTTTTTCCCTTGCTGGTATCGTTTTACCTATCGGCTGAAATTGAATAGCGGTACTCGTTCTGTAAGGTCAAAATTTGAGGTTTAGTCGAAAGTCTTCTATAGTGGAAGGTTTGTAAAGAGAGGGATGTTTTCAGCTAGAGGATTATGTGATGCGTGAATTGATTTATGCGTTGGCGTGCTTCATCGCTTACGAGAACAAGAAGAAACTGAATCAACTGAAGCAGCTTCGCACTTCGCAGAATAATTTGCCGATCGCAGCTCATCGTGAGCACATTATCGATGTGATCTCAAAGGTTTTCTTGATTTTATTGTAGAGTTTGGGAAAATTTTACTTTTAGGCGTATGGACGCACCGAATTCTAACGTCAATACGCCAGGTCTAATTGTCGTCTGTTGATGAATTGTTCTGGTATGGGACTAAATTTTGTTTTTGTTATGGTATCTGTCAAGCAGTAGCCTATTCGTCGGCCGCTGTTTTTTTATACAGTTAGGTGGTCCATTGATGTGAATGCGATTGTCTTTTGCCTTTAGCCATACATTGCAGCCGATAAATTGTGCAAGAAAGTGATTTATGGGGTGGTATCACTTCTGCGGATCATTGGCTATCATACAGGTCTGTTCTGATTGGCAGAAACCATAATCTGGGACACTTTTATATGGCGATATGGATGATCGTTGGAATGTGCAAATAATGCAAAGAATTCACTGATAGAATCCGTTGGATAAAACGACGAAGAGCCAACCAAGATATATCTGCTTGTGATCCAACACTGCAATGGTCACATTTACTTCGATTCCTTTTTATTGTTCTTCATATGATATCATTCTTCGAGTTAAATGCTCTTGTGCCGCTACAGGCGATACTTGGGGCTTATTTAAGTGAGCTTACAGCAACTGTCAATTCTCTTCAAGGAAATCGGCCTAGAAATGAGTCTCTCCAAGACAAGATGAATGAGAAACAGCTCTTGCACGGAAGGCATAATCGAAAGGATGAGGCCGAAGTAGAGGAAATGAGGGATTAAATTTACCTCGGATGCCAACCAGATCTGAATAATATCCTGAGCAGTGAGTTCATAAGAAGATGAAGAACGGGTTGGATCGCTTTCAACAACAATCGCATTGTGCAGTGGGTCAGGGTCCATCGCTGGATGTCACGGCTAACATCTTCAGCACGAGTATGCATCCAACAGTGTTGTATGCCTGCGAAACATCGTCCACAATAAGCGTGATGAAGAGAAATTCGTAGTGGCAGAAAGAGCAATGGAAAGAAGGGTATGTGGCATTACCAGGACAGGTCGGCTAGACGCTATTTTAGCGACTCGTTTATTATGAATTGTTCTCACTCGTGCGTCACTTAACTCTCCTCTGAATTATGCAGTCTGTTTTTTTGTCTTTAATGAAGATATAGAATGCGATATTTTGCAGTGTGCATTTAAATCCGTTTTCTTCCAGAACCAGGTTCTTATAATCGCTGGTGATACTGGATGTGGCAAGAGCACTCAGGTTTGTCCCTCATTATGTATGAATTTTAAAGTTCAAGTCCATGCTAAAGAAAGAGGTTCGAGAACCAGTTTTGTATATTCGATCATCACCATCACGTGAATTGAAGTTGAGCACGAAATAGGTTTAGTCTTCGATTTTAGTTAGCGTTTTATAATCGAAAGTTTGATGAGCAAATGGTGCCGTCTATATGAATGAATTTTACGTATAGTTTTCAGTCTTTATTCAATGGATTTTCTTTATTTGGCTGATCACTGGACATCTCCGGCTTTTTTGTGACCATCTGCAGCCGTTAAGAGGCCTTTATCGTATCGTAGAATGTCTCAAAAACTGACCTATGATTTAAAACTTGCAAACTTCAAATCCAACATTTTGCACCTTTTTTACATTTGATAAGGTGGGAAAACGTTAAATATTCATATTTCCGGCCAGAACTTTATGCGTATAAATTTGGGATCCAAGTACTGACGATGACTGCACATATCGCAAAATTTTTCGAAGTCCATTTCTTCCTCTCTACGTCGCAACTATGTCCTCCTTGCACCGCTAATCACATACGTGAACAGGATTATCTTCCAGATATGTGCTGGTCCTCAACTTGTCATTGCTTTCTACGCCCTTGTCCTCCTTTGCTGATTTAATAGTTGGACTAGCAAATGCGCTTCAGGAAACAGAGATAAGAATTATGCAGGGGTTCCTGTTTCTTTTATGGCTTGTGATGATGTTTTTCAAGCAAAAACCCATCCTTAAGGTGCTCTAGTTGGCCGCAGAATTCACTGGTATAAAGTTTTAAAGCAGACGTTTGAATTATATAAGCTTTTAGCTCTCCAAATGCAGAAATATTGGAATGGGATATTGAGTGCAGTATATCGTGAGATCGGTTTTGTTTCTGTTAAAACTTGAAGTGGTTGTGTTTACTTCAAATGCTCGCTGAAGTGGTTCTTTTTGATAGCGTTGTTGAGCTGTTTGAGGGTGTTGAGCTGTCTGAGCTAGTGCTGATGGCAGTGAACATAACCTTACCAGTGATGCATCGTAGAATTTTAAGTTCTTCTGCGAGGATTGAATGTATTCTGAACCAGGTACCACAATATCTGCTGGAAGCGAATTTCGATCGAATAGCATGCACACAACCACGACGTATCGCCGCAACAGCGTTAGCACGTCGTGTTGCATTCGAAACACTCGATGAATATGGAAGTAGCATTGCATATCAAATTCGTTTCGAGAGAACACGAACGCTACGAACACGGCTTCTCTTTCTCACTGAAGGATTACTTCTGAGGCAGATGCAGATCGATGCAGATTTATTACAACATAATGTGAGCATTTTTCGATAATTGATTAACTCTACCGTATGGAAATTGTATGGTCGCATACAAATTCGGTATTTTCTTTGTGAACAGTTTTGCATATCGGGCGCCTTTGTAATATAATTATTGCAATATCAATAATTTTAAACATATAATGCAACAATTGTAACGTTTAGTTTGTAACTACTTTTAAATGTGGCAATCCTTATGATATGGTACGATGGTGATATTGATATCAAAGCTCACAGAGACCTGGGGGGTGATAGTTGGGCATAGGAAGGCATAACTAGGAAGTTTAACTCAGCGATAGAGTGCTCACTTTGCATCTAAGAAGTAAAGGGTTCGGACTCCACAACTTGGGAAAGTTAGGTTGAGAGCGCTATGAGGCTGCAGAGATCTGTTCTGTGACGGAGGATAAAGCATGCGTATGATTCGTCACCTATCACAGTTGTCGTCGTTGCCCTAATCCAAATGAACGAGCTCTTGTCGAGTCATTTTTATTTTTGAAGAGTCATGCAACATTGAGGTCTAAAGGTCAGAAATTTTCTTTAAACTATAGAGTTATCTGATATGTCAGTTTGTTTTACTTATCACTACTTTTTGAAAGGTATGTTGGCGCATCTTCAGAAAAATCATCTACCTGTTCAGGAGCGCTCTTTGAAAATTTTTCTTCACGTATGGCATTCCAGCAGCATTCCATGCTTTGTGATTTTGCTTATGAAGAAAGTATAGGATGAAAATTCCATAAGTCCCTCTTTCTGCATACCTCCATTCTGGAGGTCCACTTTGAAAGGTTTCCTCGGAGCCTACCCGGTCACCTACCCGTACCTTTTGCGTCCAGCTGCGAAAGTTCATGTTCGATTTTCGACGGGGTGAAATTTTCCCACAAAAAGATCGTTGTGAAGTTCACCTTGACGATTCGTTAGCTGAATAAGTGGGGTGAGATGGCTTTTGTTATTTTATGGGAGTTTTTTAAGCCCGCCATTAGCCCATTCTGAGAGATGCTTGTGCTGCCAACATTTTCCATAAGTGTGAATCTACGAGTAACCAGTGTTGTGCTTTTTGAAACTCTGCCATAGAGGATTAGGCTAACCGAGTCGGGAGGGAGGCCAAAAAGTGCTGACATCATCACCATCTTTGCACCTCAGAGTTTTCGACATTGGGATGCGGAGGGTCGGCCTGGAAAATTAATTCGTGGAATAGGGGGAGGGACTTCATCCTCGTTGCATGGCCAATCTCAAAAAAGCTTAAACATCATCAAATTTTGCAGTGAAGTTTTTGAAGGGTAGGCAGGTGAAAATCATGCTCGGGAATGAAACCATGAGGTCGTGGAGGTTTTTAATCTCGTTGGCACCTTCGAGGCTGCAAGCGAAAGGTGTTTCTTGAAGGATACCACAAATTTTATCCACATGGCAGTGTCCGATACTTGTTCTCAGAGAAAGTCTCGGAGTAATTCCTATGTACAGTGATATATCCTGCAAAAATTCCTGCTGTTTAGGGCGCATCATAACTTTCTCTTTTATTTTCTCTTATATTTAGAAAACGAGGGGGAGGGAGATGACAGCGATGCGGTTTGTGATGTACGGTAATGCTTTAATTTCGAAGAGGATTTAGAGGATGAGATTTCAATGTATGACTTTCATGAATATGTATATTACAACTCCTTATGTTCATCCTTCTCGAACCTGATATCGAGGGGTTATTAGCACCTTTGACTTTCCTAGTGCACGGCAAAGTTGCAGGTGATAATTCTTGATGAAATACATGAGAGGAATCTGTCGGGTGATTTCTTGATGGGTTTACTTCGCGAACTCATTCGACGACGCGCTGACTTGAAGCTCATCCTCATGAGTGCAACTATCAATCTCGAACTTTTCACCTCATACTTTGCCGGAGCTCCGGTGATCGAGGTTCGTTTCTAAAACATCAACTTAGTTTTTGCATTACTCTCTCCTGCGTCTAGGTTAGCATTAAAGTAAAAAGTTATACTAATATATAGTGAATGGGGTTCAGCTCATATCAGCTCGCCGGTACCACATTCTTATCACCAGTCTATTCAGCATTCAGCCGGTGTTCGGAAGGTCCCTGAGGCTGTAATGTTAACGCTGATAATGAAAAGCAGCATGATAAGAGGGTTAATGTTTATGCTTATAGCATTGTTTAGTCGAAGCAGTGAGTTGCTTTTAAAGGTTTATTAGTAGTGGTGGAGTGATAGAACTGCTTTGCATTACCAGCGTCAACCTTACAGCCTCAGAGCCTTCCGGATCCCGGCTGAATGCCGAATAGATTCGTGATATGAACGTGGTACCAGCGAGCTGGCACCAGCGGGTTGATGCGCTATTTCTTGTAAAATGACTGAATCAGAGGAAGCTTTGAGAGCTATGATTCTCGAACAGGGCTTGATTATTTCATCTTTCTAGGCGATGTTAACTAACGCAGTTGTAATTAGGTGAATATTAGTTAACGCAGGTGAGTTAGGTGAAGTGTTATTCGCTCATGATTTCATTCACTATGTAACGGGCCCCACCACACCTTCGGGCCACCCGGTTTCTTGTGAGCAGCCGGTTAGCATTACAACTTTTATTAAATCAGCAACCACCAACGCCGAACGAAACACGACGGCGCTCACCAGCCGCCCACCGCACAGTCACACACAACAACCACCACTGGGCCTGGCAGCCCTCATATCGCCTCCTCACAGTATCACAGTGACTCACACATGAGCGTTTCACAACAATGGCCCTTGTCCTATAAGTACACTCGGCTGCTGCGTGGGTACAATCGAGCAGCTTACACACACAATCGTTACAACTAAACATTTTGTAGCTTGGACAGGTGTTACGATCGTTGCGAACAGGTTAGGTTCAGGTAAAACTTTTCATCCTCTTAGGACAGATGTTATGATCGTTGTTCAGGTGATATTCAACAGATGTGACAATTATTGCACGAGGATGGCTTTTGTTAGAGCGTCCTTATATAGCAGCCTTATTTTGGTGCATTCCTTAAATATTATGGTTTAGGCATCTCTGCTCGGTGTAGTGACTTTGATCTTCTCATAAAGCAACAGAGGTTTTTAAATTAATATCTGCCTAGGAAATAGTTATACGATTTGTTTCCCTTAACGAAGTCCTTTTGGGTGAGCATCTTTATGTACAAGCACGCACATACGTCCATAGTTTTTATGGGTCGCCATACATAGATTTTCAAATTTCTGTCGTGGTGACTTGTAACTGCGACTGTACTGGAATGTTTGCAGAACTCGGAAGTACAGTTAAAGAAAAGCAGTATTTTGGGGCTAGAATTGGAACTGCTGCGTTGTCCTTGTACGCGCACATGAATACACAGACTCTTGCATGCACAGGCACGCAGACATATGGAGGGAACAGAGGGAACGCACAAGAAATGAAGGTTTCCTGAAGCCGTTGAAATTTCGGGAAGCGGAACGGGGATTACAGTGCAGCCCTGTTTGCAACATGCCGTATGTGAAGGGAACTAGGTGTCGAAGAAGTTGAAAACATAAAGTGCACGATGAGGGCTTAATACAGGAAATACGTCTGCAAGCATGACAGAACATTATTTCTTAAGCACTTCATTAGTGTGCCGGAATTTTCTTACGCCCCACATATTGAGGCATTGAGCATGTTTCGATGTAAGAAGGTGAAAAGTTGAAGTTGGATTTGGTCTCAGAAGAAGGTAGTGGTTCGCCAGAGGATGCTAAGACTTTGTTGTACTAGTAGACCAGTATGTATGGGTGAGGTAATAATTGCTATCAAGTTGGAATAAACTTAGGTTGCTTGCGATGGAAGTGATAGGGTTTATAAGAGGCTATTTTGCGAATCGCAATCAGTCTTAAGGCGATTAAAAAGGCACTTTATTGATGATAATATGTGGACCTGACAGGTAAAGTATCATGTTGAGATAAGTTTATCGCAGTTCACTATGCACATTATTTATTATGACGTATGTATTGGTATTGTTAGTTAGTTGTATCGAATAAATACTACTCATTAGAAACGTTGTGTTTCGTTGTTGTAGCTGAAGTAGTTTACATTGTGTCAGGTTGCTGGTCGCCTTTTCCCGGTTGACGTTCAATACCTGCCCATAAATGAATCGGCCAGTTATGAGCATACGAAACGGACACCTAAAATCGATCCGTTGCCTTACTTGCACGTATGTTTTCCACTCATTTTTAACTGCATCACCTCTTTTTTATGTTTATTAGCTAAATCGAATTTCATATAGAATGGGAACATCGATTTGAGGATTTGTACATGCCATGTACCTTCTTTTTTACCAGTTCATAGGAGTGGTTTATTCGTGAAGCGCATCGGTATGTGCTGAATGAAAGCGGATATTATTGAGGGATTGTTTTAGAAGAGTACGGAGATTAAGAAGCAGCTTCTAGGCGCAAAACGAGTTTCTGCCGGATGAACGCTTAGAGAAGTTGTTGGGTTGATATCGTTTTTATTGAAGTATATTGATTAAGGTTTTGGAATTGATAGATGCGAAGGTAGATCGAATAGAGAGAGGCGACGCACTCATTTTTCTCAACGGAATCTCGGAAATCACGACGGTTGCTGAAGCACTAAAAGTCTACGCCGAGCGTACAAAGCGCTGGATCATTCTAATGCTGCATAGGTTTGTTATTTGTGGTCAGTCGGAAAAGGCTGGATGAACACTGCTTTATTAGATTTGCATCGATAGCAGAATCGATCTATTTTGAAGGGAAACAGACCATTGGCTACTTTGTTGCACGCTGGAGTCGCGTAGCAAGTTAACTCTTCAATGTGCACTGTTTTACTTCTTTATTTAAATAAAATTGATAATTTTTGATGTTCGGTGATTTGACGACTGCGCCTCATCGAGTTTTGTTTAGTACGCTTTCAAACGAGGAACAAGAGAAGGTATTCGATATGGCACCTCCGGGAGTGCGGAAGTGTGTGTTGAGTACGAACATCGCCGAGACGTCGGTTACTATCGATGGGGTATGCTTTAGGGAGTGAATGCTCCACCTCACCAATGTGTCGTTGTGTCTCGCTTCAGTGTGAAGTATCTCTGGGGGAGTCGTTTCAGTGCGCATCTTAGTGGCGTCCCCAGATATGCATCTTATTTCGGGTAGTGCGTGCTGCTAGTACCATATTTTTATCTGCAGCGAAACACTGGGTGGCTGGGTGGCCTTCACGCTTTTCTGCTTCTTGAAGCGCAATATCTTGACGGAAATGTGACCGGTAGGATGTTTAACCTTCTTGTAAATGGCTTGTCTTGAGGAATATATGTAAGCTTAACCCTTAGATACGCTGTGGAATGCTAGCTAAGAAGACAGGGAATACGTCAGGGTAGAGCTTGTACCAGAAATACTTGTTAGAATTACAAGAAATAACCTTTATATAGTATGCCCTTGATGAATGGAGTCTGTCAAGGGCAGCATACTATTTGGAGCGTATTCGTTCAGTGTCTCTTGAAACGCATGAAGTTTGCACAATTAAAGATGATCTTGATTCGAAAATTTATTTTATTTCAAGTAGTGAGGTGGCCTAGACTTTTCTCCTTCGATCATAGCAAACACAGTCGGCGTATAAATTATACGGAACAAGATATGGATGCGATTCTCAAAACTCGATTAACATAAAAGCTTATTAATCACTGGAATTCCCCCCGTCAGTGGTGGGCAAACGCATATTGCATTCCCGTATTCAGTGGGCATTTAGAGCGCTTAATCTATTTCATCGTTAAATATTTGCTTTACTCTTAGTTTTCTGATTCTCCAAATGTGCTTTTTGCAGATCCGTTTTGTAATCGACTCCGGGAAAGTGAATCTTGTGAAGTATGATTCAAAGACACGAATGCATTCTCTTCGGCAATATTGGACTTCACAAGCGTCTGCTGATCAGAGAAAAGGTTTTTTTTTTCTGTTTTTATGCTTTTTGTCAATAACAGCTGTAATTTCTGCAGATATTTTAGGAGCGACGTTTTCTGCAGATGTGAGTTCCCGTTAACGGTTTTCTGCATCTTACGGTCTGACCTGAGGGAAAAGAAAAAGGGACTTGCCTCACCGGGATCCGCAGTTAGACACTGGAATATCGCTTGAAAATTTTTTGAAGTTTTTCAAGAACGATCACTGGTCATATATGACGCCGCTTCAGGATGTTTTTGCTATGAATTTTTTATCCCATTAAATTGAATGAACCAAACATTAAGGGAAATTAAAAAGTGAAAGAAACAGGGACATGAGAAAATTTAAACAGAGCTGCATTACTTTTTAATGTTTATTAAATGCATTGATGATAGCTTTTAACCGAACGTGTGTTAATATAGGTATTCCCAGTTACCTAGGTGGAGGGGTTGCACCTTGTCTTTTCTACAGGTCGAGCCGGTCGGACAGGTCCAGGAGTATGCTATCGTCTCTATTCGCGCGAGCAGTTCTCCAAGATGGATGCATTCACAGTGAGCGAAATTAATCGGGTCTCCCTCGAATCGCTTGCCATGCATATTGTTAACATGAACGTCACATGTAAGCCTTCATCGTTGTGCCATTCGTGCATCTCAGAAAGTTTTCGACAGCCGCAACAATTTTATGCCGATTAAAGAAATGAGTAATGCTTTAAAGCTTTTAACTTTGCAAAGAAAAAAAACAGTTGCTTGTAGCAGCCAAAACGGAACGCTGAGTATCTGACGGAGTTCTTTTCGTGACTATATTTCATCATAGATTCGAGGTTACGATAGCATATCGGTTAAAGTTTTTGGCAATTCTTCAGCAATAAAAGTTAGCTGGATGGAATAGGGATGGGGCTTGGGAGGGAGGTTGAGGTGAAGTTGCTTGCATACTCGCAAAGTGAAACAGATGTTTCGTTTTCCGGAATGCGCATCAGTTAGAGGAGTTTTCTTTTACAGTTTCTCCACTAGACTTCCCGTTCATCGAGAAACCGGATATGGCCGCGTTGGAAGAAGCAATGGCCGGTCTTTGGAGGCAAGGAATACTTGAACCTGATAGCGCTACAACTCTTACTCCTCTCGGAAAAGTCATCGCTACCCTTCCGGTCGAGATACCGATTGCGAAGGTAGGCTGTTTCTTGACACAACGGTGAGGAAATGTGTAGTCACTGAATTTGTTATCCTGTTTTGTTTCTCGAGGTATTGTGGTAAAAATTTGTATGATTGAGAAGAGTATAATGAATTGCTTGCATATATTTATGTGAATTTGTCTGAAACCACAAAAGATTGTAGAATTGCCTGGCTGACAAAGTGTTGAATAGTGTCATCATTACACGTTGAAGAAGGATGGATGCCTCAGTCTTATAGTTTTGGAATAAGCCGTTGCATGGGCAACTCTCATTTCAATGTTTGCGTTGATCTTTTCGGGATGAGAAAACGATGTCTGTAAACATCTCAAGTGGGCTTGTGGAAATGGAATAGTGTTGCGGAATTTGGCAGTCTGATTTTCGCTGATTGCAGGCTGGCTAAGGTTTTATGCTTTGTGGCGAAAAGCCAAATAATCTCTTCTTGGTTTACTTTTGATCCGTTATCACAGTTCAATGTACTTTCATAATGATACGAAGTCGACGGCCTATACTTCAATTATAGGTACTCGTATCAGATTCTTTATGGCCGAAGAACTGAATATTTTCGGAAGGATGTTTGCTTTTGCTGAAGGTGGGAAGTTTAACTGATGTTGAGATTCGGCGTGACGGGAATAGGGTTTTTGATGCATCGACGGAACAGAGTTGAATCGAGATGAATAAGGAAGACTGGAGTCTGATTTTTTTGCTCTTGGATAGATGGGTTGCATGAGTGGGAGGTATAGAGATGGCATGTTTTATGCATATGAAATAATCTTCAAGCCGACAGCACTTCAGTGACCGTTTTTCTGTTTTGCCTGCGGAACATCGTAAAAGAAGTTTATATTGAGGTGTTTATACTGCTTCAGCGACTAGTTACTGGCATCAACACTTAAATTGCCCGAGGATCATCCTTAGAATTGACCCGTAATCCTGGATAAACGTCACAGTTGTGGGGCTTGTTGGAAAAGTGTGGAGGTCCAGAGAAAAAAGGGGATCCGAGAGTGAAAAATGAAAGAATAAGGGATGCGCAAGTGCTTTATTAATGCAGTAGATGGTCATCTTTTGAGGTTTTGGTTTATGGATGTGTATTCGATCAAGTAGAGGCGTCGTTGACGATTGCAGCGAGCCTTTCGGTGAGCTCACCGTTCACAAATCGTTCGTTTCGCGAGCCGGACCAGATGGATCGGCGCAGCAACATAATGTCGGAACATGGCGATCCATTCGCTCTCTTGAACACCTTTAGGTTTATGCTTTATTTCTTTCCTTCTATGACGGGCGCATGTCCCAGGATGCGCTGAAGAGGTCCAGTTCATGAGGAAGGTCGCATCCTTCGTTTCGAATACTAAAACTTTACCCGCTTTGTGTGGCTCTATTTTGCCTTAATTAGGTTTGCTTTTTCTGAAGTTTGTTGTAAAATATTTTTGCTAATGAAGGAAGGAGTCTTGCATTAGGCAGCGTCCACCGATTCAGCGATCAGATATTGATGTTAACAAACAGTTATGCATGATTTGCGTTCAGCAATGAATTGCATATAACGGATACTATAGCTACCTGTCTATCCACGTACTTTCGACCAAATCCACTGCTCAGAACCTAATAGAAGTATTAGGGTAAGCTTTTTCGGTTCGTTATAGGACCAATGCATTTGGGCCCAACTTGTCCGATCCACTAGACCTTCGGGTCCAAATTTCCCCGTCCACTAGAGCTCCAAGCTTGTCATGAAATTTTCTCTTTTTTTGCAAAGTATGTTTGCTGCAGCAAGTTAGCAGATTTGTAGGATGGAAACTTGCACCCTCTTGCTGGTCTCGCCCCTCTTTTCACCGTCAATTCATGACCTCAGTTGTATTGACGCGGTGCTTGTGAATACTGTTCTTGGAAGGTAGGATAAGTAGTGCATTTCGTTCAAGTATTCAGGGAACACCTGTCCCTTTGAAGTCTCGCCTGTGTGATGGTTTCGAACGTCGTCTTATGTACGTGTCGGCTACTTTGCTAAAAAACGCACTGTTATGCCGTTCAAGGCATTTTCTCATTTATTTCAAACAGGCTGCAGCTGTAAGGAAGGATGATTCTACATTTGAACTTGCATTATGTTATTCATCTGGTTATTCAGCCATATGATGAACTGTGATGTGGTAGAAGTGCCGTTATGCTTGTTCGTTTTAGGTGAATGCTGTCGCTCTTCCAATATTTTGGTCCATATGTGTAATGATGATGCTTAAGGGACGAACTGTGCTTCGGGAAGGGAACCTCGGCGAGGGTTATTTGGGAGGGCTAATTTCCTTGTACAGCTCTCGAAAGCGTAGAAGAAATTTGTGAATCGTAATGCGTAGGTTGCTTAGTCACTGGGTCATTAAATTTTCGCGCGAGTCTTAACAGAAGGACCTTGTATTTCTGGAAGTCTTCTGTTTCTTTGGATGTTAAGTAAGTTTTGGGTTGAAGCAGATGTTGTTTTTTTGGAATTTCTAGGCGACTCTATGGAGCTATTTGTGATCGCTGGTTGCGTGCGTGGAAGAATAGTATGTGGCCTTCCATGCGTACTTTGAGTTGTTAAGAAAATACCATTGTGTCAAGTTAGATAAGTTTGATGCTTGATGTTAATAATGTCGGTTGAAACATCCAAACCTAATTCATTTAAAAAAATTTTTCGATAAGGGTGCCTTGTTTCCCAGGAATGCGCTGAAAGTGTCCCTTATTTAGAGTATGTAGGTATCGTTGGATCTTCAGCTTTCCTCTCGAGTCCTGACGAAAGGATTTTGTCCTTTTGGAAGTCCTCTGTTATTCCAGATCTTAAATAAAGTTTACAGGGAGTTCGTGGAAGTGCAGAGCACTCGAGATGATCTGCGTAAATGGGGGCGAGAACGTGGAATCGACATTCAGCGTGTCTATGAAATAAGGTGATTTAATTTTTATTTCTTGTGCATCCCGTCGTCGTTTAAATTTGAGTCTTTATATGGTTACGGTGATATGATGCTAGTATTCAAGATATAATGCGGAATCTTTGAAATAAATTCCCTTCCAAGTTGTCATGGTGACCGAGCGGCTGTAAGGACAGTTACCACACTGAGGGGGTTATATGCAGTGTTGCTGGGAGGTCTCAATATCGTAGAGTGCTAGAGGCAGTGCAACATGAGTTTCATGCTTATCGATGGCTGATTAGAAAGGAATTTTGGCAGCGATTCGTTCAGGACAAGTATTGTTTGACAGTGATTAGCTGCTTACGATAACTGTTGAATGACGTTTCTTCGGGGTGTTTTCATTCTTATTCCTTGTTCAAGTCAACTGCGACAACAATTCAAAGAGCTGCTCGAAGATGGCGGTGTCATCGAGAAGAACACGGGCGAAAGCACTCGTGAACGACGCATTCGTGCTGGTGAGAGGAAGAGGCTCACTGAAATGAAAAATGATGCCAGGTAATTTTTTCCTTAGCTAAAATCCTGAATTTTAGAACTTTTTGAGGCCCTAGAGTACTTTCCAATTCGGCTGCTTCCTGTTGAGAAGTTGCTGGGACGGAGGGGAAGGGATGACCGGTTTTCGAAAGAAGGATGCATTTCTCAGTTTTGAAAGAAGGAAAGAAAAGACGGGGAAATGGATAAGTCAAATGAGAGTAAGGGATGGACCTTCTTATGCAAAAAATGGTGCTGTAGGCATATTCGACGAACTATGTCATCGGACAGTTGGAATGCGCTGTTATATGTGCGTATATGCTTCGCTGTATATCAAGGCTTTAAAGGTGCCTAGCCCACTCGCAGCAATTCATTAAGGCCTACCAGGATGATTAAGCCTGTCTTACTGTCAGAAATTTCTGCTCGTTTCACTCACTTGTCTCTTAACAAGTTTTTAGCTACTTGAAACTTGGCTGCATACGACAAGCTCATGTTGAAGAGATTTGTAGCCTTTTTGCTTATTTATTTATTCAGAAGTCGGGAAACCTCTAGGCGGATTAGAATGTTGGAAAAAATCTTTTTATGTTCCTTGCGATGAAAGCTTTTAGCAGCAATGGTTCAAGCTAAAAAATATTTGCCTTGGCATTTTTTTTTTGCGTAAAAGAAAAGAAGTTTCCTTCAAGAAAAAGACGAGGAGGGATTCTTGGATATTTCAGAGGTTGTGAACAAAGACTTTCCGGATGTTATTTCCGTTTTCAAAAACGCACTGAGTGCACCCTGTACTAGAAAGTTAAGATTTCCTTCTTCTTCTTGCTATGCATATTACTTTTAACCGGATCCTCGAGAGCTGTAAAGTTTTCAAAGCTAAGACAAAATTAACTCTGCAAAATTTGGCAGAGATCTAGGGGTGTTGAACGGCAGACATCGCATTTTCTGTTATTTGTAGCAGGGGTCAGTATTTACAAGAATTCATCAAAAACCCGCGCCCATGAAAATTGGCCTGCTTTCGAAGGTTCTTACCTTCTAGTAGCTTTCCACGTACTTGCATGCTTACCGAAACCGCTATTCCTTTAGGGTTAGAAGATATCGACAATTGACAGAATAAAAATACCTGGCCAGGAGTTGTTTGACGCTCTGAAGTTCGGGGGTGAAAGTGCTTGAAGGTGTAGAATTATATTTTTTGAAGCGATTTATGCGCTGTACGCATCTTTATATCCCTTACTCATGAAGCAGTTGTTCTCTTACGTAAAGATTTATGTGGATATGTGTTGCTAGTGTTGATTTATCCGTTGTACGTGGATATTCACAAATATTTAAACATGGGCGTGCAATACTAGTGACAGTTGTAGTGCATTGAATTTTTTGGGATTCTCATACTTCGTTTTTGATGGCGATTCGCTTTCGATTGTATTCGCTGTGGTTGTAGCTGGTCACGAAAGTTCGAAGGACGGATTTTTTCATTTCACTATTTCGAATAAAACTTGAAGGTGGTGAGGATTGATGAAATATAAATTATTGCAGCAGAAGTCCGAATTGCTTTGGGCTGATTGGTAGGAATATTGCTAATGGAATTCTGCTTTTTTTTGTGAATATTCAACGCGTGTTTTGAAGATTTCAGGTGAAGCGGAGGAAAGTTCTGAAGAAAGAGACACATTTCGATAGTATTATGGATGCTGAACAAAGTAAGTTGAATGCTGCTTCGTGACGTACTAGCAAACGCCAAGCTTTAGCTATAAGGAATTTCACTATTAATTGATTTATGGGTGATTAAGTGGGCTTTACCTGTTCATCTTCATGAAATGTAAATAATTATGCAAGTGTCAGTATGGGCTGTTGTGCTTTAATTGAAAAAAGCAATCATTTTTAAGGCTTCATCGATGGAGGACATAAAGAAGGGCTGAGCTAATGTTTTTGCATTAACGAGAGAAATAGAATACGCTGGCAGCCCTCTAAACATGGAAATAATGACCGAACGGGTCGTGAAAGTTGTTTGACTTCAAGCCTGTTAGGTGCTTATCAAATCAGGTATTTGGGGCAATATGGCTAATTGTGAAAAATTAAAATTATAACTTTCTAGATCAGTAGTTTGTATGATAACATGGTTGAAAGAAGTATATAGGACCTTACCTTCACCATTGGCGGGCTTGTTTTGCTCATCGTAATAATAGCAGGTTTGAGGGAGAGCGAAGACTTCCTTCAATACCTCATGATTTCCCATCCTCTCAGGAAATCTTAATAACTGCTATTTTTTACGGGCGAACGATCCTTTATGGACGATGTACAAGCGATGGAATTCTATCTAAAGAACAAGGAGGTGGGTATGAAGGATGTTCTCCAATCACATCGCCTCAACGATGCCTCTTCGCTAATTATAAAGATGGTCGTCACTGCGGCCGTCTACCCACATTATGCGATACTCGACCAGTACAACTCTTATAAGGTATCATTTCCTTATCACCTATTGTTTCCCATATCAGAGATGGAAATTTCCTTTTCTAAGCTCTAAGCGAAAATTGCGCAATCCTTGATGCCCGTAATTTTTATGTGATCTTTATTTTTTAATGCATCGATTGATTTAAAAGGCGGAAGGATTCAGCAGAGAGACTCTTAAACCGAATGTCGCAAGGGAAAATGAAGTTTTTTAAAAACTATTTCAGGGAGCCGTATGTGACGAGAAAAGGGGAAGTTTCGAAACGAATTCATGACTTTAATAAATCTGCAGTATGCAAATGCACAGCGAGTATTGTATGGTATAGTCCAAAAGAAGAAACCATGAAAGAACATTGAAAAATAATGCAGTTGTTTGCAATTAGCCTACTTAGCGATCAGAGAGTGGAAGCACTATAGTTTCCGACTTTCATTTCTGGTAGTAGTTGGTATGGGTAGTGAAATCCACTGATAAGATGGAGCCTGCATTTTAAAACTTTTGATTTAAAAAGGAAAGTATTGAGGTGAAGTTATTTATCATGCTGAAATTTTAGAGCATAACGTATTCGGAGTTGAAATTTGGGAAATTTATCGGCTAATAGGTTTTACTTCGATCATTCAAGTTTATCTGGTTGTCGTGTTGACAGTAAACTCCGCTTATTTCTTTCATTTCTCCTTCTATCCTTCTAGGTCCGTGTGGTTCATCTGTCGTCTCGTGCTTGCCTTATGTGCGCTTGTTGTCATCTGATATTGCCTTGCGATGCTTTAGTTAATTGTATAATACAACAAATGAATATGCACACTGCATTGTCCACTTATGCGCTTACATAGACCCTTATATATTTGAAAAATGTGATACTATGATACGATGATATATTGTTTTGCATGAACGGACATATAACGAGGGGCAGTTTATAGTGTGCAGTTTTCCTGGACACATGCATTCGAGGAAGCACTCTTTGAATGAATAGAGGCTTGTAAGTATATTGATAGGTGTTATTTTTTAACAGAGAACATTAAATTAATTTCAAATATGAAGGGATCTTATGATTAACGCTTTGATACGATCTTTGTATTTATTTGCTTCTTCTTTTGCCACAGAAATACCTTCATTTATTATCTGTGTGCAAAAAAAAAATGGAAGTGACCGTTTTTGATTCTATAAAGCATCACATTCTATAAGGTCGGAGATTTGATAGTTGATTTTCAGTAGCGATATTTCCATTTTTAGGTGGGGAATGAGTTGTTCGCACATACACGCAATAAACCGTTCGCGGTTCTTCATCCGAATGGCTGTTTAGCTCTCATGCCTGAGGCACTCGACTACGACCGCAGTGACCAGGTAGCACTTTTTTGGCTGTATTGTTCAACAGGTCTTCAGCTTTGTTTTTCTTTTACGGTGAACAAGAATTGAATAAATGTTGTGAGGTCAAAATGTTTTCCAGCTTCCTTCAAAAACTTTAAAAAAAATTTTCTGCTTTCTATCGTTTCTATTGTTTGCCAGATCTTACGAAAACGATGTTTATGAGTGGTTCCTTTGAAAGTCTAGTCGAATATCTGCCGGATCTAGAGCAATCCTTCTGGCATGTTCGTCTGTAGCAAAGAAGAATCAGCTTTTTATATATTATCGGTGGAAATTTCTGCGCAGATCTTCCGTGACCGAGAGAGTGAAGAGATCTTTTCAAGCATCACCAAATTTGTAGTTGGAGAATGCGGCATGTTTTATTGTTTGTTGTTTAAATAATAATTACCGAGTTATAAATCCCGTTGTTCTTAATTTCTATTGCGCTCTTATTGTTGAAACAAAATATAGCTATACCTTTTGCACGCTGATTCCATTGGACACTTTAGAGGGTGCTTTATATCGTCCTGTTCGTGCGTCACGATGTTCATAAAATACCCCCAGGTCTTGCGGTAATAACTCTCTTGGGTCGTTTACAGTGCGACGAAAGTCTACTCCTGATTTCGGATCACTAAGATAAGTGCTATACTGTTGAGCGGAGAAGCGATTTTTGAAAATTTCCGCACAATGTTGTTGGTCGTTTTTACATTATTTAGGGCCTGCGATCATCCCATTGGAGTCGTTATGTATAAATTCTTTGTAGCTCAGTTTTCATTGAAAGCAACGCGCAAATCAGCGAATTTTCCACTTTTTTAAATTTCAAGTGAACCTTATCTTGAGCACTGTTTTCTGGTGTGGTTCTCTTACTGAGCACTGAAAAGTTAGGACCTGATTAGTTTCGATTCCATAGCATTTTACTGTGCATCGATCTGCATGATCCATTTCTTCAGTATATCTGATGCCGCACTGAATTCATTTCTTTTGATTAGCATCAGACTCTCATCATTTTCTCTTTTCAAAAAGAGGGGCGGATTCCTTTTCGAGCGCACTGCTACTAAATAATAGGAGTGATACGCTTATCGTCTTTTATTATTATCGTTTGATATAAAATGATATGGGTGTTTTTTCCAAAATAGCTTAACTAACCATTCAACTAGGCATCCTCTGCATCCCGATTTAGATATTATGAGAATAAAATGTTATTTTAGAATCAATCACGGTAGCCGTCATTGATGAATGCAATATAATTTCAGGGTCTTTCACGATATCATCAATTGGTTGCATTCGCCACCTTTATGGAAACTACGAAACCGTTCATGTGCAGTAGTATTCGCATTCCTGCACTCATGTTACTACTTGTGGCTAAGTCGGTATGTATGCTGCTTTTATTTGATATTGTTGTGAAGGAGGTCTTCACCTCATTAACAGAAGTCATTGCTTCAGGTATACTCCTTCAAATATTATATTGTGGGAAGGTAATCACGTTGCTATTCGTTAAAGTGGGGTAATTAAATGAATTCTTGAAGAAGTAAATTTCAGGTGCAGTGTTCAGAGGAGCGACATCGCATTTTATGCGACGATTTTGTGGAGTTCGGATTTGTGCACGCCATTGATTTTTTCATGGTGGCACAGACGGCTGCATCGATTCGTCGACGGCTGGCTGTTTCATTAGCGCGAAGGGTTCAAGGGGACACGCTTGTTGATCGCACACTGACCACCACTCTTGTCTCGTTTTTGCGTTCCGATGTTGAGTTCATGTATGCCCTTTTTTGCTCTTTTTGTTGTACTTCCCTTTTAAAGTTGATGCGATCAGGTAAACTGATTATTGCAGAGGTATTTATTACAACTTACGTGATTGCGCTTATAAATAGCTGAGGGTAATTGTGGTCATGAATCTGATCATAATACCGTTCAGTTATGAACACACAGTAATGAGTAAGACTAAGCCAACTTTTCTACTTTTTTCATTCGACACTGTTCTTTATGCATTCGAACGAGATTCTCTTCTTTCTGAGTTTGCTGATTGCATATGAAGTAGTCCCTTCCAATGAGTGGTTCTGATATGGGTTTTCAAATTCTATAAAAAATGAAACGCTTTCACGCAAATAACTTAAAAATTTTCATTCATTCAGTGAAATGTTTTCAAGCGTAAATACGAGCAGCACATGTTGCTTTGTGCTCTCCAGCAGAGCTTATTACAGGAGTTTGAGGAATGCGGTCTTAATGAAGAACGCTTGATGTCTGTGTTTATGAGATTGCAAAAAGCAAAATTGTTTGCAGAATGTCACGACGCGCCTGTCCTGATCCTAATGTTGCAATTGGTTTCGTCTTGCCGTCAGGAGAGTTGCTTGAGGAGGAGATACCCGATGGCTCGGAATCGGTCTCATCACTCGAGTTTTTCGCTCAGTCCGACAAAAATGCCAAGGTAGTGGGCCTTATTCTGCTACAGTTGTCGAGAAAATACTTCTGCAGTTATTATATAGCATCAGATCTGTGAAACTTCCGAGGAGCGGAAAGAGACAGGAGCTGGTCAAAGGACGTGTGGGTCGTATAAGTTGGTACAGAAGAATTGATTTAGGTCAGCGGAACGGGAATTTTCGGAGGTGGCGGATGTGCCAAAAAGAGAGGGCTGAGGTCGGTAAGAACGTGCCACGAAAGTGCGTAAGGAAGGATCGAGGAGGCGCTTCATTTTTCCGTTCATAGTCCTAAAACATGACCAATAGCGACATTTATCCACCAATCGTGTTCCGGACAATTCAGTTTTATATTCATGTAACGTAATCAAAGCCATTGATACGATGTGGAAACGTTCGCAGTATATGAATGAGGGGTGTTTTGGGTGAAATGATTACGTAAGATAGACGTAGATGGCGTGATAGGTGTTCACCTGCTCATCGTGAAAGCGAAATATACATGTCCTCAGGCTACATCATTGGTCCATTTCTTTCTTTCAGTTGGAGCAGGATGTTTCGTCGAACAAGACGCAAAATACGAAGAAGGCATTTGAGTATTTTTGTGACAACTGCAAAAGGAAGTTATCCTTCGATTCAGCGGTTGATGTCCTTCGGCATAAACGTTCTCATTTATGACTATACGTTCGTCGAATTTTTAATTTGCACGTCCATCCTGTTAGACCACTCATAAGTAGTGTTCACCTTCCACTTGTTCTATGCGCAATGGGAGTAACCTTATGCTTCCAAGGTTTTTGTTGGTGGAGTGTTGCTTCTCTTTTTCTTTCTGACAATGGTTTTTTTTTCAGAGAGCATATGTCCTCTCCTTATGTTTTTACGGCCATTCGATTGCAGTTTGAGGAGTAGACTTATGTGTGAGATGAAGGTATTAAAGATAATGCAGTTATGAGGATGTGTTGGTAGGTTTTTCATGGGGAATGTTGTATTTAATGATAACGCTGGTAATATTTATCATATCCGTTTCAGTTGCAATGTTTGCTGGTTCTTTTTCCCAGCGATGCTTGTTTATTTCAGTTAAGCTGGAAGAAGAAATCATTGTATAAGTCTTCGGCTTAGTCCATGCATTTGATCTCATCGAATGAGTAAAAATTTTCAGCTGCTAAAAATGTGATTTTGGTGTCTGATAGCACTTTTAAAGTAAAATACCAGATTTACCAAATTTTAGGTTTTTTTACTGCGACTTCCGGATTTTCCATGGGTTGTGACTTGTGACGTCTTGAATTTTCAGCAATTGAAGCTGAAGGTCCGAGAAAATGGCTAATGGGGTAAAAGCTGCTTGCGCATATCTTAGCTTTCTGTTCATTCCTCTTCCTTACAGGTGATGTACTTGCATATTTGGTTTGGATGCCAGACCGACGTGTAATAGTATCCGTGAGGCTTGTTCTTGAATAGAATCAAGTTGTTCGGCTCTTTTCGGACTTTGGAGTTGCAGCACGCTGCAGGCTTCTTGTGGCCCTGCAGCGTTTTCTGCATGTTTCATACGCTTATATTAAATTACAGTATGAGCATGGGTCTGCGGTACGTCCAGTCACAGGTACATGCTTTATCACTACATCACAACTAAAAAGTTATTCGTAGTGCAAGTTTGAACGTGGAACATATGCAATAATGGTAGCGGCCACTTTGACACCGGTTTTGCATCGCCGTTGATTTTTCTGTGTTCCAGATCGCTTCAGGATACTTGCCTTCGAAATACCGTAAGAGATGTCCTTCCCCATGTAACATTAAGGTCACCATTCCTCGACGATTAATAGGTAAGAAGAATATTCAAGAAGTCTTATCTTTTAGAGAAGTCTGGAAAGTTCCTGTCAAGCCAAACAACCTTCATAAGTAAACACTTTTTGTTCCACTTGTATGGATGGGCAAACGAGGTTATCATCCACATCAAATAGAGTTATAATAAATACGAACCGCAAAAAAGGCACTATAAGTGATTGTTTTCAAAATCTACTGATAACACAACTGCTTTCGACAACACATTTTATACCTTTCTCTAGTACATATATCGCACTTGAAGCAGCATGCTATCACACAACACCTTAAGCAGCGCACAACACTGGGCCACTTGAGAATGCTTATTATATGTTGCTATCATCACTTCCATAAATAAAACTCTGTCATCCACGAGGCCTACTATCAAAAACATAGACCGCACGTCGTTTAAATCCACTTCTAAAACGCGTCCATATATGTGCAATGAATGGGCACATATGCCCTAATGCACATATGCACCTAACCGTTTTAATCTCTCCTAACAAGTCATCAAAGCATTAATAAACTGATGAAATAACCCATTACATCCTGAAAACATTCGCAAGCAGTTGTAAATGAAAAAAGTGCAATTTAAAAGCGAATAAAATAGCACCGAAAGCCGCTAACTGTCGCAAAAAAAAAGTCCGACGCACTAAACGCCATCCTTGTGCCTTCAAAAATGCAATGAGGGAACACAGGTGTGAAGTGAAAGCGCATCGCAAGTCATTTACAGTAGGCTATATCAAACTGCTACACTCTATCACACACAAATTCACCAATCACGGAATATCTCTTAATGCCCAGAAAACCGATAAACTTGAGGAGCAATGAGTTAATGAAGCACAGTCATTTTATTACTACGTAGCGTTTGCCGTAGTATGCTCGCAAGTAATTTGCTATTGCGCGAAGACGCCCTATGAAAGCGACGTTTTCCTTTAACCAACATCACTGTGCATCATTTTCATTAGCGGATATAACCGACGCAATTATCTGCACACCTGCAAATGGCAGAAATTTACCGACTTCGAAGACAGCATTACCATCGTCTAAGTCGATAATGCTGCCGATTCTGATAAGTCTTTCTATTGCTCCTGCTTGTAATCGGCGACTCCACGGTCACCAACTCCCATGGGCGATTCCAATGCCGCCGCTCGCAACTTAGCTTTCTAGGCCCACCTGTATTACATATTGTCGATTCACCTGCTCTCTGTTAATGGTGCGCAGGTCAGGTATATATATGCCGATTATGTGAAAGCATAGCGTCACTAATCTCCGAATTTAATGATGGCACTTCTCTACATAAGGCGATTAAATTACCTTCGCTCTTATTGCAATACTCTTCTATACGGCCGCTCTCTAACTGAATATTTTGTTTTCTTTTTTTTCCGTCCCCTTTCATTACATTAACACTAATCGAGCGTACTCCCAAAGAACTCCGAGGTGTTTTGAATTCAGCGGTCGCATACGCAACAGCGAACCTAGTTCTACAAAATGCAAAATCACACTCAGTCTATAATCGTCGGCACCTGAATTCCACTCCCTCCTTAAGTGATACTTTCAGCTTCTCCATATTCTAAATGGCTTCGTGACCTTCTTACATCAGACAGCTTACTATCTTTGACGGGTTTTTAATACTCTTGCTGTTAAATGTCGCGCTTCGTTGCGACCGCTTCCCCTCGATGCTTTCATCCACTCCACTTCGCTTGCATCGTTTACATTTATTCGTTTCATAATTTTATTATGCACTTGTAATTTAAAGATTCGTTTAGCAAAAAAGGCGTGCCGTAACGTCGCAAGGGGATGATCATTCAACGCCCCTAAGGCTCGAGCTCACGCTGCGTAAGCATTCCATGGAAAATGAAAAGACAACATATGTGCAGTGCTTGCTAGAGAAGGTCATTAATCAGTTCATTTAAATGCACACTCAATTAATATGTGTTCATCGACTACATCGGCATTCAAATGACCGATCGCGTGCGATCAATCCTCCTATCCCCCTATGAAAATATAACGGCATGCTATACATATTTGGCAATATCACAAATCACCTGCATAGAAAAACTACATAAATAGAAGTATTTGGTAGCGAAAAGGCATATTCGAAGGGCGATATGGATTTACTCACAGGTAACCGCTACTCCAACGAAGCAAATTGCTGCGCTTTATGCGGTTCAACTTCTTCGCTGATGGAGCCACCGATGTTATACCGGAGCGCCCATCCGCCTCCGAACGTCGTCGTAACACGAAGCTGAGCATCGGTGAGCTAGGATCGGGAGCTACTGCGTAATATGGGTTGCACTTATCGGGCAATCGAAACTCGCCTGCAATAATCCTGGATTCATCCCATTTCATATATATATATATATATATATATATATATACATATATATATATATATATATATACACGTAAAGGACATTGCTATGGAATAAAATAGTACGAGTTGCTGATAAAGTGTGCAAAGAAAGATGTCGATGGTTAAAACCAGCGGCGATGTACTCCAGCAGTTTCAGTATAAAAGCGCTTGAGTTCCAGGACCTCAGCCCAGCTGACCTTAAACTAATCTCCAGAGTCATCCGGTAAAATATACATCTATCCTTGGCCTGAAGTCGCGCATCAGAAAAACAAAAGGCGATGAAAAAATTAAAGAAAAAAAAGCCTAAACTACAATGTCGTCTCACACAACTAATTCCACCCTAAGTGGTTCTTCAAAAATCAATCGAAGTGATGAATGTTAGCGCTAGCTCGAGTTGAGCGTTTGATTTCATTGTTTAAAGGCATTTCATGCGCTTATTTCCATATGTCGCCAGGGAATGCAGTCAAAAGTTGGCATCCATCATGTCCGCTCTAAGTTCTAAACTACTGACACTACAATCGAAAAACTAGGTCAAGTCCCTGAGACTGGTTGTTCTCTAAAAATACCAGACTATTGATATTATCGGTTTCTCTTTGGCTTCCTGGACGTACTTTTCACACCGCAACATTACCACAAAATAAACAACAAATCAAAAGCTAAGCGATTAGAAGGAACTGATATAGAATGCCCCTTATGGATTTTTACTGTCATTGACGAATGAATTTAGTTAATCAACCTACCTGTTCATACACAATATCAAAGCAAGTAAATTTATGTGTGAAAAAAATAGGCAGTACAAAATTCAAAGATGATCGGAAGCCAAACTTACATCCATCGGGGAGAAGCTGCACGAGGCAGTAGTCAGAGTGGTCACCATTTATGAGATGTTTCTCGAGCACTCTGTCGATGAGTCTGCTCATGCGATCTCCGTTCTCCACCTTAAACAATTCGCTCACTAGCCACGGTTTATCAAAACCATCTCGTCGCTAACAAATCGACTAGTGATAACGTTTATCAGAATTCTATGGGGCTTATCAGAACTCTGAGGAACAGACGGGAAGCTGCTTATGTGAGCAAGGCAAGACCTGGTGATTCTGCACTTCTCTTCCTCCCCTCTTCTTCTGGTGGTAACCTCCGTTGGTCGGAAGCCTCACCGACAACTGGTATACTCGATTACCAGAATTTCTGTACGTTTCATGTTACAGATAAATTAGGCTACCTAAGAATATCTTCAAGAAAGTTATAACGAAGAGAGGATGCATTACTTAATGTTCATGGGGTATTACAGATAAACATGACGGAAAATACGCGTTGATCGCATTAGACCACTTTTCACCACAACAAACAATTTACTGGAAAGACGGTCGGAGTTATGCGGTGTTTTGAATGAGCATTCGAAACCCTTTAGCTCATCCTGAAGAATTTGCTAAGGACCCTTTTCTTGAAAAACATCAAAACATATCCACCTGCTCGCAATAAAAAAATAAAAAAGACCTGACCTTAATGCACTTATAGTTTGTTGCGGCAGTCTCCGGCTGTAAGGTGTCATCGAGTGCGACGCGCGCTAGATAGAAGGGTGGAGGCTGCTGCCCCGGTGATGAATGCGTCCCTGGCGAACTATTTGAAGTCTGCAACCATAAAATCATAAACGTGCTTAGGCCGAATAGGGTCGACACGCTCAGGATCGCCGCGTCAACAATCGATCAAATCCAAATGCTTAATATACTGATCGAAAAATTAAACAGCGTAGCTTGGCTCTTTATTTCCTTTTCTAGACTAAAAAAAGCCTTCGATCCCATCGAAAAGATCCTCTTATAGAGATATATGAACTGCGCCACAGCATATCCTTCAATACTCCCCATCCTTCCAGAAATCTAACACAAATCGGCGTCTGATTTTCATACGCGAAAGGCAAATACCAGTAGAGATCAAGGCAAAACTAAGAATGAGATTGCATTTCCCCACTGATGTTCAACGCAAGATCGCAACTTGCGTCCGAGAGCTAGACTGGCATAACAGGGGAGTGATCGTCGACGGAAAAAGACAATCGCATTCAAAGTTCGCATATAACATAGTCCTCATATCTCACAGCTTCAACCAAATGAAAATATATGGCAGAAAATGTGGCCGAAAGATTACGAATAAGCACCTCTAAAACGAAACTGATGAGCAACCGAGCTGAAGTCTGTGATAATTGTAAGATGTGGAAAGACTGATAGCGGAAACGAATTTGCCTACTGGGCAGATATGCAGAAATGCACGAACAACGGACAGAAGTGATGACAATGACCCAAAATCAAAGAAGGCTGGAAAACGTTTTTCAAGGATATCGACAGATCTCAGACTGCGTCTCTTCGATAAAAGCGAACACCAACAGTTCTTTTACGACTCAGAGACGTAGACAACTACCAAGAAAGTGCGCATGCTGCTGGTAGTAGCATACAGGAGAATGGTATGAACCAAATTGATCGAAAGAAAGCCGACGAATGACTCCGAGGGGTAATAACAAAAGTTAGGAATGGTAAACCGCAAGAGCAGCGAGGAAATTTACATCTAGGGCACAAACATTCACAACGAAAAATGATGAATGGGTGAAAAGAATTACAGAATGAACGCCATGAACTGGTAAAAGGAGTACAGGTCACCTTGCAATGAGATGAAATGACCCTCTAGGAAAAACCTCAGGAAACAACCGGGTCAGAGAAGCACTGAATCGAGACCACTGGAAGCGATATGAGCAGACATCTATTCGCAATGAGTGCTCTGTTGACTAACGTAAAGCGGAATTGATAGTTTTTAAGTTCTAAGAAACCCCACGAACTGGAGGTAAATTACATTACCGGATGAAATAAACGTGCTTCTGAAAAAAAAATTATTCAGAAAATACCACCGACCTAGTGGACTGTACCTACGGTCATCTGCAGTCGAATTCAACTGGCACGGAGACCTCAAAATAATCTAGGAACAACATCACGCTGGATCAATGAAATGCTGCTATATTTCAAGGCAATTAAAAAAAAAAGAAAGACAGCTGCATCCTCTCTCAATTTTCGAATGAAACTACGCCGTCTGATTGGCATGACAGTTCACACATCGCAAGTTCAGCCGAGAGACACGCAGATCAAAAACAACTGGGAGAGAATTTTCGATCAAATGTAAAACAAATTTTAACCGGTAAATTTTATAGAAGAAAACACCTCAAACAGATAACGGCCAACGGAACGGATCCAATGATGCATGTTAGAGCATCAATTTTCATAATTAACGCTTATATGGTTCGCAAATTTAAGTTACAAAACGGTCAGACATACACAGAAAAATGCATCGAACGGACAGATAGACGCATAGATATATGTAACGACTGAAGTCACCATTACGTGCATTCTAATATAAAAAGACAGCAAACAAACCTCAGGTACAAACAAAACTCAACATCTAAACCACTGCCGGCATGAGCACATAGTACGCTATCATGCTCCAACTCACCAGGCTACCCAAACCACTATCATTACTGATTGAGAAACACTGCCTTATCACACGCTGAACTGTTCGTCATTTTAAACTCCATACACTTTAGCTTCAACGAGCAAATAAATTCTTTCCGTAAATATCTATCAAAAAATAAAAAAATAAAATATCACCAACATGGCCATTAGTGAGACCGCGTCGTTTACTGCTATCGACATGATCTGCTTCTGAAGACATCGCATCTGATGCACTTGCGACACGACGTGAAAATGAGCCGTTCTAAAAAATAATCATTGTACATCAGATGTATTTTCTACGTTTACAAAAAAAAAAAAATCATCGATTTCCTGTCGGTATTTCTGTTTATTAAAAAATCAAACATTTGGCATCTCCATAAATTTGAGAAGAGATCAAATATAACATAAAAACAGCCACAGTTCACCTCATATATATGCCAGCTTTACAAAGAAATACATATGTCATATTTACCTGAAGCACTCATTTTCAATAAACCAATAGAATATTACATAGAAAAGAAAACTCATTATAACCCCATAGGTGCATATATCAAAAACCCTACCATCATATTACCAACATTTCATTCGCCTTAATCACGTAAGACAGAAAATGAAATTACAAGGAAAAAAAACTACACACTGAATAATTTTCTAGAGAACGTTGATGAGAGCCATTAAAGATAAGTCTGCGAGAAAGATGCTTATTTTCTATCAATTTTTGCACATTCGTTGTGTGGCGCAAAATAAGTTGATTAGATAATTGTCGAAAAATGAGCAGGAAACGTTTTTTTTTTAAATCTTTGAGATGATCAAGGAAATTCTATAATTATAGGTACGCCCATAAAAATATGTGATACGCCCATATCCGCTCACCGTCGATCACTCACTACCAAGAATCGAAGAACGAATATGAATACGAGCTTCTATTTTTAGGGAGGCAAACAATGCTAGGCAGCTGAGCTCACAATTACTTCAAAAGGTCCCTCAAATGCGGCACAAACAAATACAATCGAGCAAAATAACAATGCCTGAACCCCATATCCATGTGATAAGCAAACGATTTTCATTTTTCAGTGCTCACCGTAACTGAATTAATGAATTAATGAAATCTCATCCAGAATCGTCCTGTATTTTGCGCTAAAGTTTCATAGCATATGTCAAGAAATGTCACATCGACAAACAAACCTTGACGCTTCGGGAAAAGAACTTTTTACCCCCTCTTCCAACCATACTAACTCACTTTCCATGACCATGAATGTATACTAGACAGCGCACACTACATAAATACTCTTCACTCAAAACGCTACATCAATGCAGCTTTTGAGAGAAAATTTATTAAATAAATCAAAGTCTTGGAACTTCCAACCCCCATATATCTGATCAATTGCTAGCCTTCTACCTAGTTTAAAGAGATAGACGAGTTTATTTGATTTGTAGGAAATTCTCGTTATTTCAAGAGTCGTCAAATCCGAAGAAAAAATCTGGCCGAATTCGTTCACATATGGCTGGCTATATCAAGTTTAAAAACACATTGATTCAATAATAAACATAAAATAAGTGACAACATACGTTTGATAGATTTACAGCAATCAAATATTATAGCAATGGATGAAAATTGAATCCAATATACCAGCTAGGCTCAAAAGAACTGATATGAATTTATCCACTGCTTCAAATTTATCATTAAAAAAACTACTCTTTGTGTATATGACGAATGTCTAATGCCCAGTCCCTAATTTTCTAAAAAAACAAATCAAGTTATGAGTATTCATCCATTCATTTAGTTTGTTCAATTTTCTGCCTTTATGCAAATATGTGAAAACTGCAAGCAGATCTTTGAGAGGCAATGGAAGAAAGAAAAAAGAAAAAATAGATGCACGCCCAATGGCACCGTTTAATATGTACAAAGAAATTCAAAAAAAAAAAGGAAAGGAGGGATCAAGAAGAAAGGATAAAATAGTCATTATAAGCATGCAATCAATGGAGGCGCTTACAATATGAAGAGTTGTATTAAGACGGTGATCAGAACAATTTCACGTGATTCTATAATATTTTCATAGAGAACGTACCATATATAAGGACGAAAAAAATATACACAGCTAATAAAAGTTATTCAAAACATTGCCTCTGGCACATGTTTTCCTAGTTAGCTGAAACTTATCTCTAGGACCCTCACATTTTGGATTCTCTAAAACGGTGCAGGCAGCCGGATGTGAGGAAAACCACGCATTATCCTCGAGATACAGGATCAAGTCCGACTTCAACATAGCATATTTCAGTGAATCTATGTCATAGATTTTCGCCTTAATAATATAATCATATCGCAAGATAGGCCTTATAAAACGCGATTTAAATAAAACATTTGAGCATCACAATATCTGAAATAAGATAAGGAAACGATATATGAGTGCAGAATGCCAAAATAGCCGATAGTACGCAACGCAAACGTTAGTATAATGTTGCGAATAAATGCTAGATGCAGTTTGTGATTTTCGATGATTCGTTCTATTAACACGGCAACACAGCAATGTCCAATAAAGATCACAATCAATTGCAAGACCAAAATCACATATATAATGATCAGTAAAGATAACATTATTACCGCCAATACTGAGCAAGCATTTATGTCCTCAGCTAATGTGCACAACGCGACATTTATCATAGGAAACTTTGAAATGCATAAATTTAATCAGTTTCCAAAACGAAGAAAATGTCTGAGTCACAGGCAAGATGTCTGAGTCACAGGCAAGATCCTTTAGTGACTAATAAATTTTAACGCCATTAGCCAGTAGCCTAGTACTACCTTTTTATGTTACTTCACAAACATTCTACAGTGATATCCTGCAATTCCAGCAATATCTACCCATAAGAGCTGTACAATCAGTTCTTTCACAGCTACCACGCGATCGCAATGGAATAGTCGGTGATTTAGACTACGAACGAGAACTGTTTTCAGGACGCAAAATAGGTTTCTGCAATGATCACAGTCCTCAGAATTCATGTCCATCGCTATGCTTGATCAGTAGGCTTATTTACAACATCCATCCCAAGCGTCAAGTCAAACATAACCTGGAGTTTGAATAGCCTTTCAGATGGCCTCTGAAATCGTTCAGCGAAATTTGCTTCCATATGAAAGCGACGTTTAGAGATAAGAGGTGATGGCTAGCCTCTTCCTTTCAGATCCCTGACTTCGTTCCATTAGTATGCTATTTATGACTATCACGCTTACAATTACATCGTCAACAATAATGTGGCTATCAGAGGGGTTTGCCCTTCTCTTTTCATACAGTTGACATAACATATTCTTACGGATATGAAGCACGCACATGTATGCTAACGAGTTTAGCAGAATTCATCAATAATTAACAGCGACGCAAAACTTGTGAATTGCCGATCGAACATAACTCTGAGTTCTAAAGATTCGTCTCTAGGCATGTCGCTGATCTCGATTTCACTGAGAATTCCCTTCGTCGTCACTGTATCGGCCGCGCTGTGCTCCGCGGCTGGTGAGGGTGGGCACTATTGTTGATGATGGTCAGTTCATTGGTGCTGCGACCCAATCGGTTACCACATTCCCGAATTTTGGGACCAATATGATATTCACCACATGTAATCGTTTTCCGAATCCTTTGTGCCACCGCTTTGCGTATTTCGTCAATCTTGGCTGTGACCAGCTCCTCAAGCGCTGCCTTCGTCTTCGCGCTGGTCTTCGAACCCACCGCTGCGGAAGAATAAATGCACTTTTAAGCAGCTTGCGCGCAAATTTAATCTGATTTATCCATCAGTACATGCAAATATTTCAATATGCGTAGAGAGGGAACTTTCTAGGAATAAAAACTAAATAACGACAAGGAGAATAAGAGAGTGAAATAAAACATTTACAACTATAATTTAAAAATTAATTCAAAAGACAGCAACGAAACATATACATTAGTTTCTCAATGGTGTCAAATAAATCGAAGAAAGTTGATAGAGAAAGCGAAAACCCGTTATTCGACGACTCCAATCAAAATAAAACAGTGAAGAAATATACGTGACTAAGAAATGGGTCAGATGGAATTATCGAGTCGATTCATCTGCCACTAATCAATCGATACGTTTTATCAACGATCGATCAAATTTTGACGAGGGAATGTGAAAGCACTAGAGAAAACACGGATTTTTCGACAGCAAATTATGATGAATGTTGCGACGAATACTCTACGGAGGTGAAATTGCAATGAATTCGTTCAAATTGTCAACGTGGATAACAACAGAATTTAATCGATAAAGTGCATTACGAATAACAAAAACTTGAAAGTATGGTTCACACAAACTACAGGTAAATATATACCTGGTTGAAATTAGAGATGAGCAAGTGCACGTGCAAAGTTAATACTACCTGTGCTTTTCGTAGGCTTATGGAAAAGTCGAGTCATGCCTGCTCGGATGTTCCTGCATAATCTGTATGCGCATCAGGAGATTTCAACTCAAGGAGTCATTGGACCCCGAAATATGGTGGAGACAGTTTGAACTTCAGGTCATGCCGCGAAATTCATCGGTTATATTCACCTTGTTCTATAACAAATACCGTCGTTTGAATAACCGTGTTATCACAGAGAGGGTCAGCCGCATAAAAAACTAAAGATAAATGATGACAGAACCACGAACATTTGAGATGAAAATGACGATAAAAAGTAAGGAAAATAATATACATATGAGAAAAGTGATTAAAGAAAGACAAGAAAAAAAGAACAAAAATATGTGAAAAGAGAGAACAGCTGTGAAAAAATATGGCATTATAAGAATACGTGAGATTAATAGGGTAGCACAGTGGAACAGCAAAACATTAAATACGACATTCAGGCTTTTTAATCGCATGGTTGCGAGGATAGCGCATTGTGAGTCCCACCCTTTCCCCTGCCCCTCCCCCCTCCTTTTCCCCGGTCCAACGTTTTTTTGTAAAAGTGGCACTAAGCCTTGTTAAAACGCAAATTACTCCTTGCTATAATCCTTGCCGATCCATAATGTGGTTAGGCGACGAGTGCGCCCGCTGAAACACGGGATACATGAAAGCTCACGAATCCACATTGAAAGTCATTCATCAACCACTGCGAAAGTGTTTATAAACATATCTCAGGTTTCAGCAACTCTTATTTGGCCTTAAAAATGTGGAAGACCTCTAATAAAGAAGGATGGGGAGCGATAATCTCGCCACGGAAAGATCTTAAGCCCCCCTACCTTAAGCTCGGTTTGTGTCTGTCATGAGCCCAATGTTACCTGCCATATATCAATAAATGAAATGTCAAGATTTAATGGGAAAAACTCCGATGAAGAAACTCCCAAAGGACCGGATACAGGGCGACGGGAATGTGCTATATTCTTTCCACAAGTTGAAATAAAAAGTTATAAACCGACTGTTCGTAAAATTCACTTAAATAGTTTGGTTTGAACGAGCTAAATAATCCAAAGAACACAACGAGAATAATCAATGAACTTACGGTGCAATCGTTAGTGGTGACTGAGCTATGCGAAAGTGATTCGCTTGGATGTTTACTCGATGATCCACTCGGCGTACGCTGATGTGAGAACACTGCACCCGGATTGAATTCACTCCCTAAATATTCACTTCAACATTTTTTCAGCAACCTTTTATGCGAATCTTTTTTCAAACATATCCGGCCGCCGAAAAACAACTTTTCAAATTGCAACGCAAAACAACGCCACCGCACTTTATGGACGAAATCAACATTGTATATTTCTGACTTAAACGAAAAATTGACATACTTAAATGAAAAATCAACACTCTATACTGTATACGCCAATTCTTTTTGCTCACACTAGTGAACAAACGAGCGTTCGTTCGAGCCGAGTATAATGCAAAGCTGATCACTATCGGCGATTAGATATCAAGATCACGAGAGGTGAAATGGACATTCCATTCCCACTCGTCATTTGGAAAGGACAAAATTAGGAAACGTTGGAATTCACTAAATCCCACGTGACTTCACTGAACGCAAAAAGATCAGAATTATAAATGACAACATACAAGGATGTGGACAGTTATACTTAACAGACCTCCTTTCCATGAAACAGTACTCGCTGGAGTTGATGGAGCGGTGAACGAACGAGAGCAATGCATCCCAAATGGGTGAATAGACGCTGTGGTACACTTTTCCGCTGACGGTCTGCCACCGTCACAGGTCCAAGAATCCTCCGTAGCGATACCCGAATCGTTGGACAGTTGGCCACCAATCGAACTCTCATTATTACTTTCATCCGCATTCATCGATGCAAAAATGCGCGACAATGTATTGCTGGAAAATTGCTTTGGCTTAGAGAAAGAACAGGAAATAGAACGTTTCCGAGATGCTAGGAAATTAATGGCTTTCTCGAGTATCAATTTCAGAAATTGATACAGAAATGATAAAAATGAGATCAGTTCAGTTGTAGGCCATGCAAGAGGAAATTCTAAAGATCACTCTCTAAGAAACTTTAGATTCTATCACTTCTCAGTTTTATCACCGCTAAAATCACAGTTTTATCAACAAAATTGCGATTCTCAACAGTACAATAATTACGACTGTTATAAAACAAGGCTATTGAAAGATTTAAAAAGCCAGACCAATGAATTCCATGTGGTCTATTGGGCTGATATTCATTTAAAACGGAGAGTCTTTTATTTGTACAAATCACAGCAATGTAAGCTCCCTCTAACTACTCAGCTTTCTAGAATAGCCATCAATATGTGCTCAGTCCACTATATTTGACTAAAATTAGTTAGGCATTAACGGCAGAAAAACAGCTGAGAAAAGCAACACAAACATTTTTGTGGCTGGATTCAGTAGCAATTTTGACTTCGGCTCCGATGATGCAGCCAGTGGTCGTTCCACTTCCAATGATCTCGCAAAGCTGCAAAAAATGCATTCAACACTCCACCCAACCTAACGTCCATTTACTCCTTCTGCTAATTTAAGGTGAAACTGAACCCACGTTGACTCAGTGATGCTAGCAACTGATTCAATCAATCCCAAACACTGATATTACAAGCAAATGATTCCGAGCACTGGGAGTTCTTCAATGGGGAAACCCTCAAAACGTCAATGAAATTCAATCCCAGAAGTGTAAAACACAGCCTACCAATGGTTTTCGTCAAGAGCTGGCAAAAAGTAGAACCACGAGCAGAAGGCTGGATCCATGGGAATACTATAAGCACGCGACGCGGATTGAAATAATCTGATTTTGGCGATCACCTCAAACTCTTTGCGCCTCTTCTCGAAATTGATCAGCCCATCTGAAATCACCAAAGCAACAATGCACTTACGATGCAGTTAATAACCTCTCCTTCCGCCTCATTCTCTAAGCCCTGTGTACCCTTTCGAAGACAAAAACAGCTGAACCATCAAATGACCATAAATCTCGATTAAAGTAAGAGACACTGATCATAAGGAAATCCAAAGCAAAACAATTTAACTAGTCGGTAGCAGCCAAGTGCTCTCTCTACAAGCAGTATTCAATATCTTTTATCGACCCCGGAACAATAAAGCGACGTAATTTCGAAAACTACATTCCTCAGTCCAACGACAGATAAAATACCCATATAGGTGAAAGCTAACCGAGACACACAGTGGCGCAAAAGCGGCATAAAATCAAACTACCAGCCTATCATTGGCCGCCGCCGCCCAAAAGTTTTGAACGGGATTTAGAAATACAACGCGATATAATATACCGTGCTATATTTCTATAGCACGGTCACATCAATATGTTCAGAAAGAAAATCAGTCCATAAACTCCGCACTTACTAAGCTTTGCTGCAATATCCTGCTGAACATAAGCTGTGATTGGCACAAAAATGGAAATCTCTCGACTTTCTCCCTTCACCTCAGCGAAAATCCTGCGCACGAGTCTGCCTGCCACCGATCGAGCTATCAGTCGCTAGCCGGAATCCCCACATTTAAATTTTTGCACTTAACGAGGATCAATCCTCATCAAATACGTCGCCAATTATACTTCCTCCATATGTAGTACAACTACGTTTATAAGATGCAGAAGCGCAAAAACACTGGCAGACGACAGTTCTTCGAAACTCACACCAGTACGTTCAGTACAGGACATATTAGACCACAGGTGATAAATGAGCAGAGGCCTACGAGTGAGCTGAACACCGAACATAACAAACCTTCAGTAAAATCTTGATGGGCTTGGTCGATCATCGCGAGGTCAGTCAAGAAACTGCCTAGGTACGGAACGGTACCTTGCGACTCAGCCAAATTCACATCACTCTTCGTTCGCCGGCAATTCTGGATTAACTGAGGTCGTCTGAGGGGCGAGCTTTTCGCAGTCCCTTCCTGAATTTAATTACGACGTGAAGGGATCGCGAGCACTTTCAAGCAAAAGATTTCGAACTACTTGTCTACGAATTAGATCACTTCGAAGTCAGAGGAAATTTCATATCTTAAGCAAATTAGTTTCCTAACTCAGCCAAGATCGATGATTATCACTGAAAACGCTTTCATTCATTCAACAGCACAATCAAACCCAAATGAGCACTAATCAAAACAATATGGAAGGATGATAAATAAAAGTTGCACGATCACAACACCATTCTAAGGAACACCATCACTTGCGCTTCAAAGGATGCAGCAAATTTCTACACAGCTTGTTTCCATGTGCAAAAATTCATGGAACAGCACTAAGCAATAATCCAACTACTTCGTAGATCCGTCCTTCTATTTAAGGACACAATCTGTACTGAGGCTTTTCTAAAATTACGCAAAAGTAATCTACGAAGGACGTCAGACATACCTCATCGAGGATTCGACGCGCACGATGCTCTTCACCGTCATCATCGATCTCGAAAATAGACGCCAACTCATGAAACTGTGCCATCGAACCACTGAATGCAAACAACTACTGAATGAACTCATAATGTGACTAGAACGTGGAATAATACATAACGGAAAATCACTTCGCCTTAAGCAAGCAGTCTTGTTATCTCGTTGCCACAATACTACGTCATAATATCCTTCACATTCACGCATCGGTCATATTGCTAGCTATAGCAACAGTTACCTTTCTTCCGCTCAGTTGCCTTAGGTAACACCTTTGAAGTTAGCACAGATAACGCTTAAATGCTACGCTATCTCGCGTATAACCAGTTGCACAACATCTCAACGTTAAAAACGAAACACATTGATAAAAACGTCTTATCAAACTTTTTCTCGCTGGGTCGACTTTTTGGCACTTGAACTGGGTAAACAAGTAAACAATTAAATGAACAGGAACATACTAAGGGATTTCTCCTTTCCCTACTACGCCGCACTCCATTGGAATTCACGTCCTTGCATGCTGCAAGCTCTCGCTTTCAAGTGGCACAACCTTGCCCACTACCTCACTTATTGGCATAGGTAGTTTGCAAAAATGTTAGTAAATTTGAAAGGTATGAGCATTCCAACAGAGAAATCCTTCTCAATTCTCTTTCGATGATAAGTCCATCCTGAAATTTGTGAAGAGAACATGTAATTGTTTTGCATTTTATGCGACTTGAAAATATAAGTGGTTTTAAATTCGCACAGAGTCGACAGCAAAAGCATTTAACGAGTTCTTTCAAGACTAGCTTTTCAACGCTGCAACATTATAAGCCCTTGGCTAATAAAAGGAGTAGGATAAATGGGTAAATATAACAGAAGAATTACTCTATGACATAGATCGCAAACTCTTGGGTACAGTATCTCGTAGGTTGCAAACTCTTGAATACAACAACCTCCTACTCTCTGCAGACACGGGTTTGCACAATCCTCCCCAAAGCATAAACCAAGCAATCCAGACAAATCCTCAGATGCATTTCTGAGGTGATTCTCCCCAAGTTCAATTCTAGAATTCAGCCTTCTTATTCCGCATGTTCCCTTTCTCCTTTCATGAGCTATAATGCCACATTAGTTGAGGACACTGCGATATATAAATATACCCTCAACGATGCTTACATGAATTCAGCTGCTTCCCGTCGAGGCTCTCAAAAAAAGAGGCTCCACATTTTCTCTTCCAGCAAACATGCTGATTACTGCAATGAGCACTCAAAGCATCCTAGAAGCTACGATCAAAGGCTGAAAGACAAAAACTAAGTCTTCTATCAAGATTCAATCGTTTAAAATAATCGTACGCTCTTTTCTAGGTCATTTCCGGCATCGTAATCCGTTTTCCTGACAACCAAAGGAGGCCCAGTTTTTAAAAACATAAAAGTATGTTAATCTCGACCATGAAATCAGCGCAATAATTCATCCCAAATCAGCCATTCACACTACTGCGTCTCACGAACTTCCATTTCACTGATTAATTCCTTAGAGGACATCTCAATCAACGACAGTGAATTAATGTTTATTTTCCTGCATAGGAAAATTTGCTGACATAGGAAATTTGCTTACTTCCTATGTCAAGCGCATTTTAAAAAAAATGTGAATATTTAAAAGAGAAGCTAACTTTGGAACAAGTGCCCAAGCAGACTTTAGCCTATAGACCGGTTCCGATTGAAGGGCTGATAGGACTGCTTTCAGCGACGAGAAATTCTTCAAAGCTCTCAACTCCTGCAACGTGTCATCATAAAATTAGAAAGAACTCAAAAGTGTCCTATCAGGTTAATAAAATGTTTGTAAACTACGCAACGACAAATATACACGGCTCATGAGAAGGAATGATTTATGCAAACGCAGTTAAAGTCATTTGCATAGGATGCTTTTTTTCCCGGTCGATACCATTACCGATGGAGTAAGCCAAAAGGGCCACTATCGTGAGGACGCGAAAATTAGAATTAAACGGAAAGAAAAGCGTTGACGGTACACATGACACATCCAAGAGAGAGCGATTAATATCCATCCATGAGTAGCGCATCACCTCACCACTTCAGAAATCAAAACTTCGAAGAATGAAGCAACTTTTAGGAAACAACAGGAAGCGCTACCAACAGCGACAGTTTTACTAAATAAATCGAGCATGAGCGCCTACAATATCGGCTGGTTTCAAAAACCTCTTTTCAGCTCGCATCCGGCCACGGTATACAACAAATCTGCATGATGACGATAACTCATAAGAAATATCCTATGATGCAGATCAGACCAATAAAACTTCACCAACATGGCTCTTGGGTAATAAACTGAAGTCATATGCCGAAAAGACAAAAATCAGAAAAACCTACGCACAGACACGACGTCGTCATAACATGACTTCCACTAAAAATTGCAAAAAGCGTCTTAAAATTATGAACCTTGACTGAAATTAAATCACATATGATGGCAAACATTTCCTCTCCCCCCCCCCCCCCCCCCCCGTTCCTCCTCACATTCCTTCGATCAGAGGAACAGGGGACAGATTTAAGCAGAGCTTCGAATGGTCGTAAAAATTGAGATAAAGAAATTCAAAGGAAAGAACAAGAAAAAGATAGCGCAAAGCTGAATAAGCTCGCAAGTTGCAAAAAATTAAAAATCAGCGGATTAATAAAACGTTACACACTTTTGCGAAATCACGAAAGTGACGATGGATTTCCTTGATGCAGTTCCTGCTGCATGATAGCTGCTTAACGCAACATCTTTCCGACGGATCTCATTTCGTTTAATATCACTAAAGCCTTATCGAATCAATTTCGTTCAATAAGTGGTCACGCAGCGCTTAAGACGAATTTCCACTCCAAAATCAGTCAATCAATGAAAGAAAACGCATCGCACTGTTTTGCTGTTAGGTGATTCAACGGGTAGCGAAAAAGGCGCATATCGCTTCAACTTCCTTTGCTGACATCTCTATCCCGATATTTCAATAGTGAAATAGAGGAAGAACGACGCTTCGAAAATTAAAAATTCCAACCCTTGCAATATCGATCCATTTTGAGATAATTTTGGCGCGGAACTCAGCTCGACATTCTGGTAGAACGATACTCGTCATAACCCTTTGTGAGACGGCGTTGAACTGAAAATTTATTCGGAATTCTAGTCCAAAATCGATTGTCTATTAACAACCAGGCGTCAGGTTTCAAACCTTCAGAGATTTTCAAAAGCTTGGCTGTACACTAATTACCTACTATAACAGAAATAACATGACACATCTTAAGCTGTACAAAAAACCGTTGAACCTGACTGTACCCAGCTTTAAACACTATGGCTATTGGATTTGCCTGCTCATAAACAAGCCTGGTTCACTCTCGACTCATTTCTTTCTTTTTTTTTTCGTTTTCCACTCCCTTCAAAACTTCCTCAACCTCTGGTGAATGCTACTGCCGTTTACCTTAAACTGCTTTGTTGCAAAGCAAACTTGAGAGTAAAATGCGTTCCAACATTTAACAGTTGTGCACCAACATTTACTGGGACAATGCACTTAGGACACAAAATCAAATACCTGGTCGATGGTCGCACGAACACTATAAACTGCTTCAGGCCCCTTCTTCCGTCTCCTTGTCCAGACACATCCTTGACACTGCTGTGGCAATAATTCTTTGAAAAGTTCCTGCAAGGCACTGACAATAAACCTTGTACCTGAGGCCCAATTGAAAGATGGCATTAAACAACACCACATAAGCCCGCTTCATTTCCGAACGAACAATGCAAAACCAACGACTGTGTGAAATATAACGATCACCAAGGTCCAAAACTTGCGGAAATCAGCAGCCAGTTTTTTTTTTTTGCAGCACCACATATGGGTACCTGCCACTTCCTTCTCTATCCACCTCAGTGGACCTCTCATTGCAGCAGATCTCACGAGAAGAAATATAACAACCAACAAAAAAAAATCAACAACCACAATTTCCTTGAAGTCAAAGGATAGAAAAATTGTGTGATCATATAAAATTAAAAAAATGCAAAGCGCGAACTTAAAAACAATTCCTCAAAAAAATAAACCTTTCGCTTTTTAAAGTGAGAATAATAACTTTATACTGAAATTGATAAGAGGAAATATCGCAAAAAGGCTATAAGGTATTCCTATCAGCGATGGATTATAATCAGTATATTCTATCACTGGACTTTCCCGTCTAGCGAATCACCACTTAACAAAGGCATGCCTTTTCGGATTTCCGGAAACGCCTATTGCACTTCCGGAAAATCACAGTTAACGGATATAGAACTTGCAAAATATGTAAATAATTATTAAAAATAAAATTTCGTAAATCTTACAGCATCCCAAAATGTGAGTTGCTCGGCGATTTGAACGCAATTCTCTTTACCAACGTCAAACATCTTAGCTCGCTCACAGCAATTAATATAATCATTCGGATCATATCCATTGTTGAAAACATACTGGTCCATCGATGGAATTTGAGCTAAAATATTCTCCTTTTTTGTAAAATACTCTGTTAAACGAATAAGGCAATATCATCACAGTTCATGGCCATTAAGCCGCAAGCAGCTCCGATAAAATTGTACACTCCACTAAATGGATCAAAATTACACCAATAGATCAATTTAAATTTGGTTATAATCAACTGTGCCTGCCATACTCGATACTCTTAAGTGTGACAAATAACAGTAAACCTCCTGCACTTCGAAAATTTCAATTACTATCAAGTTTATTTACTTCGTTATTTATTTATTCATTCAAGAAACAATTCTAAAAAATTTCTTTCAATACTTACTCATATGAAGGCGCGCTTACTCACTGCATAGCTAACGTTAACCACTCTGCTTAATAAACTGTTGCTCTAGGGAGCAGCAGCTACTTCTCTAGTTGCACTGAGTTTCAGCTCAAACTCAACTCTTACCTGAATATTCTCTACATATAGATTCAACTCTAAAAAATTTATATCGAAACATACGACAAAATAGCAAATAAGTATAAGGCCCGAACTTCTTAAACTTTGCTCTGATCCCTATCTTCTAGTTTCTAAATATTCCGTGCGACTTCAAATTCAAATTTCATAGGTTCACAATAAATCCTAATGGCTCAATAGAATTCAACAAAACAGGCAATCTCTACTTCTAACTAATTATTGAAATTAGTACATTTAATGCATACTGCGACATTACCCTTCAAGTATACATAAACCCTTGCGACGAAAGGAAAGCGGCAGATCACGCGGATGAAAGAAGACATTCGGGACAAAAAGAAAAAATAAAATCGAATGAATCGGCAGGGTGAACATTTGTTTTCAATATATATTACAAACTTTCGTGTTACGCTGCTCCCTCATTCTTTTAGCATCTTGCTTCCCTTCCCCTTAATTGAATGTCCTTCCTCTTTTACTCCTATATCCTTTAAAGCATTGTAAATGCAAAGCGTGTGGAAAATTCAAAAGAAGCCTTAATGTTTTGGCCATCACTCTATTGCAACTCTCATATTTCAAACTTCCCATTACTTACAGTCTTAAGACAATCATTTCAAGCTTTACTTACATACTTTTCGGCCTAAGTTCCATTGTGCAACCTCGCTCAGCGACATATATATATATATATATATATATATATATATATATATATATATATATATATATATATATATATATATATATATATATATATATATATATGAATGAAATGAAGAAATGAAACAAAGTTCATTCTCCTTGATTTCGATCAATTTCTATACTAACAGGATTTTGCGTTTCGTTTTGAAGACGGCCGGTGTTCACACCAACGGATAAGGATCGAAGCTTAACCACTTCTTATGGCTCACTGATGGATTCTTTCAGCTATCCTCCCATGCCTCTTAATAAATCTTCTTCAATGTGTACTTCTCAGGTTTAATTTCATTCTAAGTCTTTTAATCATCGATCTCCCATAAATTTTCCATTTTCCTCTGTTTACCGGCATCTCTCCAAATCTTTCATTCGTTCGCCTGCTGATATCCACCTTCATTTTCCCTTCTGATAACTATTAAATACCGCGATGGAATTCCCAATGCATTTTAAACAACTTGCAAAAAACAGCCGATGAGAATGCGCGTACATATGCACATGCTTATCCCAATACAGTACCTACCGAAGAAGAGGGAGTCAGATTATCAGCCTTCCCTCCTCTCCCCTTCCCTTCCTTCTCCAGCTCTTTAGACCCGGCACAGGAAGAAAGCTTCGAATTCAACGGGAATTAAAGAAAGAAAGTGGTCGTAAGATATAAAATATTTAGTGGCAATACGCTCTCTAACTAGTCTTTCTAGAACGATCCTCTGAATAGATGGCAGATCCGTAGTGAAAATGAAAACAACACTAACCAATAAGTCCTCCTTCGGCGGCGATCCTTTTATACGTTTCCCTCAGCCGTCGTGCCTTTGAGCGAATATCGGCAATTTTGTGCACACGCGCGAATTCACTTAGTCGTACAAGGGAAACAAAATCGGTGTTTGCTTCATAAAAATCTTCGGGATACATATCCATCCAACACAGTATCACCGAGCGGATCGAACTGAAATGTGAGAAATTCTTTCGTTCAAAGGAAAGTAAATCTAAAGTACTCTTTCAAGTTTAAAGCTTACTTGATGACGCTGAACGCGACTCCTGCAAAGTGCTCACTTAGCTATATAGATGACGCCTGAATTAGGATTGTGGAGATGGGGGCACCATTCTTGACGGAATAAGGAAGTATGAACGACAAAATATTGAAAAAAAGTAGAGGGAAGGGGGGCGGGCAGGGCGTCATGGTGACGTCATCGGTTTCACAGACTTGTAGATCCTCACTGCCTGACTTCCCCGGCAGAGACCCGCAAGCTGGATATGAGCCAGACAACAGCAGGACGTTTTATAAGAGGAAATGATTCTATTTGGTGTCCCGTGGAAGAGGAAACAATAGAATGGTAATTATCCTGATCACATTCAAACTCCCCACCTCTCATTGCGACATACAAAACCACCCAACATTACCGTCCGTCCCCATCATAGAAACGTTCGCATTTCCTCCCTCCACTCAAAAGACCACGATTCGCCTCTATCAGGAGACGGTGGTAAAAAAATCTTCGTCGCCGGAAGGGCGAACTACAACCAAACTCCCTGGGGAGATCCCTCTAAGGACATATTCCATATAATCACTGCCTTTTGGCACTGGATTGCATTTGACCAATAAAGTTAGTCTGGTTAAGCTTTTCGAAGATTTCAGCAAATAAAGCAAGCTTTGAATGTCTTGAAATGAAAGTGGCTGAAAAGTAGCGAAAGGTGGGATGGGAAGTCAATCTATGACACCGATCACGTCGAAACAATTTCGTTGTTGAATCTTATATGATTCGCATTTGAAGATATCGAACAGAAAACAGATCGATCAGCGCGCCCAAATAGACAGACCGGTCGGTACACCCAGGCTGAGGGACCGGTCGGCGCCCCCAAATAGACAGATCGATTGGTGCGCACGAATGTAAGCATAGGTAAGCATTCGCTCATATAAAAAGAATTGTAAAAGCGAGCAAGAATAATGGAATAAGAAATACTTTTGTCCGGCAATACCCTCGGCGCTTCCAGACGCTGACGATTCATTATCGAATGCCTCAAAACGATTCAAGAGAAGATCGAGCACCATTGGACAATTCGAGAATGCCCGATAGGTGGCAAAGAAGACGTTGAAGTGACGAGAATCCATAACGCCATCGCTGCCAATTAAACACTCCTGAAAGAATATTTCATGAAAGCAAAGCATTCAACTCAGTAATGAAGCTATAGCAAAAATCCACCCGCAACAGCAAAAACCCAAAATTTTGACACAACTGGTAGTTCATTTACTCCGGTATCGTCGCACTCTTTAAACCGTAACACTCATACCATAACGCTTTAACGTTGATGTCTAGCACTAAACTCTCCACGCATTCATCCACTGGATTTCTATAAGAATGCTTGAGTTTTATTGATCTGCAGCATATCTCTCTCTCCAGCCGCGTCATACGGATTAAGTAGATTAGACCTCAAAGTACCACGCCGTCCTTCTGCACCTCCTAAGCGCGCCTGCATTTGTAAAAAAACAACACTAAAATATTTCCACGAATTTTCGGTGAAATGGGTCCAGCGAAATGACCCTGAGATCCTATCACAAACCTTATGTTGCCACCTGCTGAATGCCTAGTCGAGAGAAGATCAGATGATAACTCAATGAACAAGCGTAGACGAACGACGAAGAACTGGCAAGACGGTTTCTATAGCGATATGATAAATCACCACCATTTCGAACACCTGGAGGACAGGACTTCTTGCAAGAACAACATTAATCGCCTCAAAAGTTAACCGAAAGACCGCTGCTCAATATTTAAAATAACTGCAGGCCTATTCCATTTTGATAGAACACCTATTCCAATAATACATCCCTTTCCTCACTTCACCTTTAGTTCATTCACGCCCTGCAAACGTGTGCGCACACAGACACGCAGAAAACATGCGGACATACGCATGCAGAACAGTTCTATTTGGATATATAGGTGACCGTCCATATTTAAGTGCAGAAAAGAAAAAATTTCGACCTTATTAATGACAGCTGCTCGGCCGAATAGTGCGGCGAAACCAGGAATGGGGAAATATGAGGGGGAAGCCTGTACTTGTTTGCTTTTCCATTCCTTCTCTTCCCCCTTACTTTCACGTGCAAATAAACTTCCTGTTTATTTTATTCAACTTTTGTCCGCGCAGACAACCGCTCAGCAGCTCTGTTCAACTAAGACTGTTCAGTCAATGGTATGAAATAGGTCCGTGATGTTACGGTGCTTCCCACACGCGACATAATTCGACTCACTCTTCCCAAAGATTACAGAAACAATCCTCTCTCATCCTCATAAACTGATATATGACAAGAGCATGCTGGGACTGGTCCTGTATCTCTTTAAGACTTTAAATATCTGCCAGGCTCATTCTATTATATTTATTATGCAAACACTACTAGGCCAAAAAATCCACTCAATGGCTCTTCACCTATATATATATATATATATATATATATATATATATATATATATATATATATATATATATATATATATATATATATATATATATATATACTCATTTGAAGCAAAATGGGACATAGGAAAGCAGTTATACTCCGCCCACTTAACTATTATTAAAAAGCACAGAATTAGTGAACTTTTAGCTGAGGACGCTGAAGACTTCGCAAACGAAAAATATTGCTTCATTCAAAAGCAACAGCGTGTTCTAAAATTAATTACCTTCGCTGCAAACAGAATCTACCCAAAAACTGTTTGTAGCAATGGGAAACTTTGGCTTCCTCTGAAGAAAGGAATAGTTTTCTTCTTCTGAGAGCCCTATGCGCCGATGCCAATGTGCTCTACGACCAAAACTAACCATAAAAAGCAAACCTCTGGTCCCTTTCCTTACAGCACCCACACGCCATATACCTCAACCTAAGGTCAGCAGCAAACGAAAAACGTACTCTTTGCCACTGTTCTCAACTGAGTGGAACGTCTTGAGTTATGAAGCTTCAAAGCAGAAAACAACACCTCCCCTCCCCTCCCCATCCCACTGTCAATAAACGACCATCTCCCAAGGAAGGCATTGATAAAACTGCCCATGCGCATAGTGGGATCGGAAGCCAGTGGCTACACTTATTGCTGGAGGTGATGTCATGCAGCTTTCCACTACACAGGGCACGCACATCTCACTGAAAGAAAATATCCTCACCACAAGCTTTTCGATGCTGCCGGCACGTATAACTCGCTCTCGAATAGTTTCCCATTGAAGATGATCTTCGGTTGATTCCGATGTGTCCAGCAACTGGTTGTCTCGATCAATCGACCTATAGCGCTGCAAAGATCTTAATTAAATATTTGCCTGAAAACAAAGCTACTCCCCTTACACATCACCTGAGCCGTTTTATACAGCGAGTTCCCGCGAACGTTATAAAAAATTTATTTTTCATCTACATTCATTATTCGTCCTCGGGCAGCTCCGCAGTTTCAGTGATGTTCACCACATGTAATAGGATCAACCTAAGATCTATAATCCTTCCTATCACCCCAGCAATTGATATATCAACCAAGATAGAAAGACCGCTAGAGTAACTTATAACTTTTAACTCACTGCTGCCACCTTCGTAGTTTGTCCTGCTTTTTATCCATGACTAGATCAAAACAAAATGGTCTTAGCGTCAAAAAGCCTCTGAAAAGAATGCAGATCACACCTACCGATGCCACCAGACGCATACATTGGCCAACTTCGGCTGCCGTGATGAAGTGAAATTATAAGAACGATCATGCAATTCTTCTAAGCCTTCAGATCACTTGCTAAATAAGGGCTTCGAATCAACGGTTCCAGTCATATCACTTTGCACCTACGCACAAAGTGAAATATGAATATACCTCGGTAATATACCCCCATCCAAAAACCCAATTCGATGGGACGTTGGGGCTGATCCACCAGTGGAACCCATTCATCTGGACAGCATACCTTTCACTTTGAAACCTAAATTCGAGAGGACGCGGGTGGATATGCCAATGGAAGTCTATCACATAAGGAGCACATCTCCCCTCTGAAAGCTAAATTAAGAATGTAGAAATTGATCACCCACCAGAAATTAATCATATAACCAACCTTCCTTCCTTCTACAAATTGAAGTTAGAGAGAATGCTAGCACGGATTCGTAAATGAAAATCAATGTCCTAGAAAAGTCTCAACATGCGGATAGGAATGGACAATGTTAAAATTTCCATCCAAATAGAAGTTCTACCAAAGCAAATTATAGAATCGGTTATTACTCTAGAAGGATTAAACCATGGATTCTCAAGGAGAGGGTCGATCGCTCGGTACATAAAAAGCTTCTTTGCCCATCTTTGACATCAAACAGGCATTCTCATTCGCTCATCGGCAAAAGTCGGCCCTCGCACACAATCATACGACTGACGATCGGATTGCCAGTGACTGACTACAAATGACAACACATTCGGGACATGTCATGATTTGAATAGTGCTACGCAAAGAAAATCTCATGTTATGTTCTTCAACGACAAGGGAAATTTACGGGATTTGCATAAAGTGCTAATAGATGCGTTCCCTATTCAACGAAAAATGACGAAAGGCAAAACCTATTCCAGGTGCAAATGGATCTATTTAACCTTCGATCCATCAAAGAACCCTCCTAATTTCCTTGTAAATGTTTACCTACTGCATGATGGTTGTTGAACTTATCCAGGTGCGGTAAGTACTTACAGGTACGTTCTCGTATCCAGTAGGTGCCACATAGCGCACCTTGCGCAAATAGACCGCATAGACGGCATCGGGCGTACGCTCCTCGCCAAAGAACTTCGCTACAGCCATTCCCTTGATCTGTGCCGGTAAATACACAGGTGCACCACAATAATCATTAGTAGCATCCGTTCCCTTCCTGATCGGTCAATATCTTCCTGTGGCAATACAGCTTTCGCTTGATCGTATCGGTTCAGGAAGAGGTAAGAAAAGTGGACCCTCAACTATGGTACACAACGACTGGAACAGTGCACAATAAATTACTATGTTTGTACCCGTTTTGGCGAGTGGTATTACTTCAGCAGTTGCTGCATTGCCCAACAAGCCGTGATACCGGTGCCCTCGCTATTACGTCCGCTCTACCAAAGAAAAGTGTGGACCTGCAACAGCAACCATAGAAAGTATAACAGAAGTGCCTGTTGTATTAAAAAAAAACCACGCCGGTCATCGCAAAGAACTATAATTTAAACAGGGAACAGGTATAGAAGAGGAGAAGACATGAAACAAAAGTGACAACAGGATCCACAACGACCTAAACATGGGTAGGTAAAGAAGAGCAGAAGACACAGAACAAAATTGCTAAGAGGATGTACAACGATCGATTTCTGCGTCGAATTTTGGTGCATCGCATTGACTTCATTTTTCTTTGATTATTTAAAAAATGCTCTAATTCTGTGTAAATTCCATTTTTCGAGAGGCTCACTACAAATATTTATTTAAGAATGCTGTGCAAGTAAATTTCAAAACGCTCTTTCTATGACCTGATAAAGAGGTACCTCGGACAGGTGGTCATGTTAAGCGATAGGACATTGCATAGTTGAAACAGATAACTTAAAAAAAAAAAAACTTAACGCCCACGCAATTATCTCAGGAACAGGAAGCAATGTAAGCATAATTTAAAAAGAAAAGAGTGTGACAAAATAATTGTTGCATGAAGCAATGACGGATGCATTATACCATTATGCCAATTATTGTAAGATATGAATTTGGAAGAGGGAATATTTGATATTTTTGACTATAATATTCAAAAAAATTAATGGCATATATGTATTTCATTTAGTTCTCAAAAAATTTCACCATCTTTAAAAATGCTTTCATCAATGTATAAATCCCTCTTTCTAATAATATTCATGCTTTTTGCATTTCTTTCTTATTCTACACCTGTAAAAGTTTTATTATTTCAGGTTATCGCAATAATTACGCACCTTTAATTCAGTCATTAAGCTTGAATATGATAAGAAACAAAATGAGGCTGAAAGCTATCCTATGCAAATATCATATGTACTGATCGGTCTCTAAAAACATTCCATCTCTTTATTTGATCAATCAAAATTTCAGATGATAAGACGATAAAACGACAAAACCAAAATAATAAAAACTTCTAGATCGTTAGGCATATTTCAGAATATTTGAGGCTCATCTCACATATTGATTTTTTTAAGTTATTTCAAGTTTTGAGAGGTCATATAGTTCGCAAGAAGTTAGCAAAAATCAACAATGACCGATCGATGATCAACACCTAGGACTGAATGAATAAGCAAACAGCAAGAATGAGAGGACCGTAGGTGGAAGATAAAATGATGCGGGAATAGATCGAGGAATTTGCGTTAGCAATGAAAAGCCTTTAACGATGACGTGGATATGAACAGATGGTACAGGTGTATATTTCAAAATCAAATAAATAAAACGCCAATTTTATTCGCACACAACAATATACCTCTCATAGAGTTGTGTTTTGCCTCATATCCGGAAAACCTACCAAAAAATTAGAGCATAACAATAAACATATATAACAAAAATACTCAACCTTATTCTAATAACTTGAATTTCTTATTCTAACTCTAAAAACCTATCAACTGATAAGTATTCCCTAACAATATGATTAATCTCGAACAGTATTAGAAAGTAACAATTATAAATGAAGTAAGAGGATGCGACTTAAAAAAGAAATTTATAGCGCATCAAAATTTAAAAAAATAGGCGTAAGAAAAAAATCGTGAAATTATCAAAAAATTATACGAACTAGAAGATAAATAATGAAAAATTATAGACGGAGAATGCACCTTCATTCGTATTACACTGCCATAACACTAACATACTATAAAGAACGACGAAAGATTTAAACAACGCATTGAATCGTTGACATATTTTGTCAACAATAATTTCTTCGCTTTTCTGATTGCAAATTGCAGTCTGGATCGGTCGGTTTACGTTCATAAGACAACACATTCAGCTATATCACCGATGGCCACTATACGCCAGACGGGTGGTTGTAATGCCACATCCACCAAATTTTTTGAGTACTCATATCTACATGAACGATATTTGCGGTCCTCTCATTAGAACCATCGGATTTCGACTACTCAGATTTGTCTGTGCTTAATATGAAGGTGAGCCATACCGGCAGATAGCCGATACGACGATTCGTCACAAACGACACCGTAGTGAGGTTTTCGTTTCGAGGTCTGTCGCCTTCTTTTGCCAATTATTACATGCACCGCCGGAACTACACAATTCTCAAATCTGGTAGAAGGTGGAAATAAACTGAAAACTTCTTGAATTCATTCACGGTATTAGAATAGAGGGATAACGACCCGATCGAATACGCAACATATTCCAAAACCGAAAGACTGCATCCTTGCTTATTTCACATCGAACTTTTTTATAGAAGTGGGTAATGGCTCATGTCCTATGCTTTTTTCCGTTTCAACGAAAGAATAACCTGCGATAGTGTATATTAATCGCCCATCAATAAATAATATGCTGTACTTCGCTTCCCAATAACCTAAACATTATCGCACTCGCATTCAAATGATTGTGGGGGAATCATTTAGCGGAAGGTGATCTTAACGATACCGGACACCGGAAACATAAACCGGAAACAATGTTGAAACGTAGGAAAAAAATTTTCCAGCAAAATTAAACCAACGACTTATTGCTTAAGTGTTTTTTTATTTTTATCATCCAACTAATGATAATAATAACAATCAATAAACGTAAGGTTTATATTTCGTAGTTTGATATGCATCATGTCCTATAGAAGTGAAAACATCAATTATCATCATCCACAAAAGCTTTACGATATCAGGAATGTCTATCGGATTGATTTTCCTGAAACAATTCTTTTCTTAATAATAGTTAGCGATGCCGTCGCAATTAAAAAGGATCCGGAAAAAAATCCAGGAGAACTTCGTTTAAAAAAGGGAACTTCATAATTGTGCCTTCAAAGCTGCTCGATGTGTTTAACTTTTGAATATCTCCACCACAAATAATTTGCCCCTCCCCCCATTTCCTCTTCCCCATTGCCCCCCTCCCATGTCATCATATTCGTTTAATTTGCTACCCCATTGCCCCCTCCCCCCTCCCTCCCATTCCTTTAATCCATGACGTTTAATTGACTAAATTAGTAGGTAATTGACTAGTTCAAACAATGCAATTTTAGAATTGTACCCCATAGTTATGAATGAGATTGCATAGCTATAAAAAGTTTTTTTTTTTCAAATTAGAACTTTGCAACTTATTGTAATTTGCATCAACGATGTTCGACGACTTATATTCCCGTTTCGTGAAATTTCTTTACTTGAATAAAATTATAATTTTTTATTCAAAGTTAACATTAATTATGTCCCAAATCTTACCGATCGGTATCACTCAATGACTTCAAAACATCGCAAGACGTCTAGTTCAATAATTTTCGAAACATAATAAAGCAAATTTTTTTCACCTATTTCCCGTCGGTTTATTTATGCGCTTTGTGGTGGTCTTTGTTGGAGCACATGTACAATCATGCCTATGTATGTGCATGACTATTGCTCATCTATAAGTAAGTAAATGATATGATGATAACGACGTTGTGCTCACATCTTTCAAAATCGAAACAAGTGTGACGTGAAGGGATGTGGGTACATCCAGGTGACCTGAAGAGGGTAAAGGAAAGGATATATTATATTACATTTTTGTGCAAAATTTTGATAGGTTTCGATAGAAAATATTGGAAATATTCTCGCAGATACCCAAAAATTTTGCCACGGAATTATACGATATTGTTAAGACAAGTTGGGACTCATATCAAAAAAATAAATGCGATATATGATTTTTACGATTTCACCTGTTAATCAGCGTGAAAAACGTTTAAAAATATGCCATTCGTTCTTTTTCTCTCTCTAATCGGCCTGGATAGTTACGGACGAGACTCGTTCCCGATGGGAATCCTCAAAAGTGAAATCGAGCGGGAAGAAATATGCGAGGAATTGACGAATAAGAAAAGAAAATAGAGATATGTGACAGACCGTTTTTTGACATCCGCTGACAATACTGGCTCGATCCAGCTGTATCATCTTAATGACATAAGGTACTCCGCTTTACTATCTGTACAGCATACGTACTTGACCTCTACAGACCAATGCTTCCGAAGAGGACTTGACCTATATGGAACGCAAAAAGAAAGGAGAACAGCCAGAAATCATTCATTTTCTTTCATAGTAAAAATTATTACTCATATGATTCAAAACATTTCACGTAGATTAAAGAAAGCCTCATCTAATCGATTTGCATCTATCGGAACATATTCTTGTTCTCCTTAAAATTTTCATCCCCATATAGGTGGAAAGGACAAAGCGCATACTGGTTAAAACTATAACAAATAAGCGTTTATAGCAAGGTAGAAAATATGCGAGAAATTCGACGTTCAACTGTGCATGCTTGAAGCAATGCAAATTGAGGTTTAAATAAACCTAGACCAAGACAATACCACAGATGTGAACCGTGGCAGAAAATTCAGGTGATAATGAATGAAAAGGCGGTCATTATAACGATAATAAACGCAACAAAATCTTCCTTCAAAACGTATGAAAAGAGACACTCCTAACCCCTCCTTCTCCCCGTCTAAGGTCGCTTCGAAAGGTGCGTCTCTGAATAAACCTCCGAGTATGAATAATCACAGTTGTTGAATATTACAATAATTGTTGAACATATTTTTAGAGAATAAAACCAACGAGAAAAATTTGCAAGCAGCTGGCACTTGTTTGACAATCGCTGCATTTTTCACAACGTTCACCAAGCAATACCAAAGAAATTTCGACTGCACGATTTTGATCATCTAATTGCCAGCCGGAGAACGACTTCAACGACCGGAAGTAGTCTCAGGATTTTTATTCAACTTACCTCCAATTAACCTCACCTATATTTTCATAATTTTCGAGAAATAAACAGTATAGTATGTTGAAGATCACCGCAACTAGCGACTGAAGAGAGTGTGTGCGATAGACGAACGAAACGTCGAATCACAGCAATGGCACAACAAAATCGAACACGCGTCGTATTGATCGATCGCATCGTTATAGTGGATCGTTCGCAGAGCACAATTGTTGGGGCACACAATAATCTTTGATGCGTACAATATGAAAGGATTAACGAATGCTCGAACAATTGCGGATTTTATATAAAGCATTTCTATCAACCTAAGTTGTGAATGTTTGCAACTTATTCAGCATACTTTACAACTTACTCTGATTCATATATTTGAAGTAATCGATGTAATTGTCGTCTTTGATCAACTAAATTTCAGAAAAATTGTCGCACAACCACATGTCAACCATTTCAGCTATTCGAACTAATAAAGAAAATTTATTTATCGGAGGAGGCCTATCGCACCGACCAGAAATATCTGAGAAGAGGTGGAGGTGAACGGAGGGGGTGGGGATTAATTTAATGACCATATTTTGATGATATAAACTCTCCAAATTTTGAGCAAAGTAAATCAAAGAAAACAAAACGTTTAATTGTATCAGTTAAATTGTCATATTTTATACGAGCGATCATTCTGCACTGTTTGCTTTACGCATAAAAGCAAAGAAAGATTCACTAAATGCAATACAACATAGTTGCCCACTATGTTATTTTTTTGGAAGCAAAAGCAAGGGTTTAAAGGAGGCGGAGAATAGATGGAGCAAAAAAGAGGGGATGCGCGTCACTTACAACCGAAAAATCGTACCCATTCTGTAAGCAGAAAAGATCTATGGTGGAAAAATCCTGCGTGTAGTTTTAAAAAAAAGACTGCTCTCAACTGCATTGTTGCAGTGCTCTAAATGAGAAACGAAGCAAGCAAATGTCTAACAGAATGTATGACAATAGAAAATTGAAAAATTATTGACTTATTGCTAATATTTTCCTTTAAATCAATTCCAACTTAATAATCAACCTTAATTACATCGAATAGGTTCTATTCCCAGAATTAAAAAGGTTTCATGCAGCGTTTCTTATCGATGATCGAGAAGATAGCATGATTATATCGATACTTCATATTGTCTTCTATTTGCTTCCAATAAAACTTAATCTTTAATTAATTTAAACGAAGTAAATTTTACCCAATAGGAGAAGAGAAATTTTACCCACGAAGTTTTACCCATTTTTGAAGGAAAAGAGATTATTAAACTGAAATATATTTCAAAATAGACACCGGAAGTCAATGAATGGGAAAGTCAAAAAGCGATAGGCAAATAAATCAATCACAAACAAACGATTATTCATATCTAAGTTGATGATGTTAAGACGAAAATATTGTACAACACAAATGATACGTGAAAAATTCACAAATAGATCTCCTTTCATTTCGAATTCAAAGTAAACAACTAAGATCTATTACTCGACCCCCTCTCGCCTTCCTCTTTAGCCCAAAAATCCATAGCCACTATAAGTGCTAAAATCTCCTCAATACGTTAAAATCCTAAGCGGAAATATTGCGCTCTTCAAACTTTACTATGGAACTCACGCGGTGCTGCAAGTCTTTCATCCTCATAATCGATTGTGTCAACTATAATGAAAAATCTCTTCTTCAACCACTGCTAAATAACGAGAAAAACCATGATGAACCATTGCATAATTATATCAAAATTTTGCTTATATAAGAAATTATTTAGCGTCACTATTGGAACTTATTGAAGAGATTACATTTAGTGGGAAAGCGCATTAGGATATGCGTTTTTTTTGCATTATTACAATCTAGATGCTCGGAAAAATCAACGATCGCGATCGCTCTTTAAGATCAGTTGCCATACACATTTTTTTCGACCAACGGAAGTTTCGAACAAAAGAAGAGATCAATTACTTTTTAATATGTTTGATAAACGATTGTAGCATGCTATAAGCATATTTCTGATTACGATCAATGGCAATCAATAATATGCAATTTTCCATGTTTTTTTTTCAGAGCTTGACCTACATTGTGTTATAACCTTAAGTCTGTGCCTCAACTCTACATCTCACCAGTCAACGAAATTCCTATAAACAACTGTTCGACAATACTACAGGTAATTACCGCTTTCGTTGGCAAAAATGTCCTCAGTCTTCAAAGTACTACAAGTCCTCGTAGACTCCTTTCTTAAACTCCCTTCTTGAATCCCTTCTTGAAACCTGCTTGCTTGACGCTTAGCCAATTTCGCCTCCATTGGATTTTTACTTCTGCGATCTATGGTGTCTCGCTGAGTTCATCCTTGGAAGGTCGAACTGCCGATAAAATTCTAAAGTGGTTCCTATCCATTATACAAATGCATTTGATGTCATCTGCTATAAAACTTGCCCCACAAACTAAAAGCATAAAATGTAATTGTGTCCGTACTGAAGTGAGTTGAAAGATTTCCTAATGCGTTGAGATTTTGAATATAACTCGAAGAGTTGCTATCAAAGTCTTATACTATAATCAGCGGCATGCCTTAGGGGAGTGTTTTAGTGTCTCTTTTATTTGCAATATATATATCAACAATATCGCTGATTCGTCAATTAGTACTTACATTTGTAAACTTGCTCGTAAATTTTTTGACTGTAAACTCGTATAGTTGTAATTTAGTACAAGGATACTTGTAAACTATTCATTAATAATTCGAAAAACTATAGATCACTTGCAGATTTATAATTCACTTAAACATATTAAACAAAGAGGTCGATAAATTGAGAGCTTGAAGGAAAAGCTTACAATTAGATGTTTCGTTTGATGCATACTGCTTTTTTTCATTATGAGTGCTTTTTACGTTTAAACCAGCAATTTTTGTTATCTATGATCCTAGAGCGGAGATTTGATTCGATCTTCATTGTATAAATGCCGCATAAAATTATCGAAATATTTCACTCGGATTTGCTCAACGCATTTCTTAGTGAATGTTGCTTAATTGACCTTATCACTCAGGTTGTTACACTAGGTATAGCTAGCAGCTCTATATCTTCCTAGCCAATGACGTCATTTTACTTGTAAATTACTTTAAAATTCACTATCTCTTATGCGACTTCACTATCTACTTTTTCACGTCGTCAAAAGATTGCTTGGATTTTCATTGAATCGTAGAAAAATTGACAGTTAGACAGCTTGCGAACTAAACGCTATATAACGCATGTATCCATTTCCGCGTTTAATGCTCCTTCCGATCAGAAGGGATATTTTCACAAACTTCTGATGATGGTATTTCACATTTATATTTCCGTTACAAATTTCACACGAAAGTATTGCCCTCAAATTCGGTCGCTGGTATCTTCATCAATAATTTCCGGCTCATTGAAAAAAAAATTTCAAGAATTGTTCATCCGTATCACTTTTTTGCATATATTTTCCAGGATTTACCGCCTAGATTGTTAACACACCTAGTATATTTATTTAATTTATCAGAATATCGTTCTGTTTAATTCGATCTTTCTACTCGTTTCAAGACTAAAATAGCATATGTGTTCTTGGTATTCCTTATGTAAGCAGTGTTCACTATTGTTGCGGCTAAAAGACCGTTCGATAAAAGATTTGTAAGTAATAAATAAAACTTGCAAATTGAACAAAAGAATTCAATAGCTTTCACTTCATTGATATTAGAATTTAAAATCAACTCATCGAAATTGTCGTTAAAGTCGAACAATTTTATGTAAATTTCCTATTATAAAAATAAAATCAACTTGTTTTCAATTTCAATTTATATCAGTGATTATCGGTGCAATAATTTTATACAGAAACAGCTCATCAATAAAGTAAACAAACAAAAAGGTTTCCACGAATAAATTTTTCTCAGCATCTTTCATGCAAAAGAAACGAAAGAAAAAAAAGGCGATAAACAATAGACATCTATAGGAATGTTCAACAAATGCATGCACCTTGATGTAATTCAATGAGAAACACATAACGAGGTGCAATTCATAGAATTGAATAGCACGAAATGCAAATGACAGCAAATCGCCGACACTTTTACCTTTGTTCGAAACACAAATAAAAGGAGTTGCGATAGACGTAGATAGGTTGAAAGAAGATTATACAGAGGACGATGAAAGAGAGAAAAGAAAACAACGAACGCGAATAAGAGACACCTCGCATGTCGTTGATCTACTTTTCTCGAGGACTAACAGTACATCTAGATGGACATTCTTTGAAAGCTCTATTACTATCTGCGAACGTTCCCATACAATGATAAAAAGTAGAGATTATTTAATGCGTAAGCGCGAACCTAAACGCAAGAAATTAATGGAGAAGCATACAAGAGGGGCTGATACGATATGTGCTTTTTGCAGTTACGTTCCGCATGCTCATCATCGACCTCTGGAAAACGCAATACAACCGATTTCCATATTTTCGCAAATATTTTTTATTATTTTAAACGATTAGGAGTTTTTTCCAACCTGATAGGTCAGCTTGAATATAGCGGTGGAATGGTTTATATCATAGCCATCATATTTAATACCTCTAATTTTAGTGCTTCAAAGAAAAAAATTCATAAAAGCAAATATTCACAAGCATAATATGATGAGGAAAATGAGATGCTCTTCAACCTGAGGTCATACTTAAAATGAGATGCTCTTCAACCTGAGGTCATACTTAAGTGTCGAGCCATAAACCGAACAAGTTTCTGCTGAGATCTGTGAAACAACATAAGATTTTTCCTATTTAGCGCAAGAAAAGAATGGTTTATGAAGGTCTGTTTCTTATAGGGAAAATATACTTTTAAAATATGAATACTCGACATTGTACCTGTATTCCTTTTCTACCCCGCCCCCCCCCTCCTCAACCCCTTCCCATTCTCTTTATTTGCATATCGATCAATGGCAAAATTTCGGCGATTTACTCTCATTTGTGTTTCGTACTATTCAGTTCTTTGAAGTGCAGCTCATTATGTGTTTCTCATCGAATCGAATCAAAGTGCATGCACTTGTGAGATATTCTTACAGATTCCTATAATTAATCGTCTTTTTTTTTCTTTGGAGACTTTTATATGAGAGATACTGAGAAAAATTCAACCATACAGGGCATTTCCTTTTTTTTCCCATATTGATGAGATGTTTCTGTATGAAGTTATCCTTGTAGTATATCAAAAATGAATGCAAATTGATTCTACACGGTAATGGGAAATTCATGCCAACAGAATGCTGCTATAGAGGTGCATAGATGCGATCTGATGACCTTACTTCGTATCAATGAATCTCTTTTGCAATGAAACGTTCGCCTATCGATTGATCGGTTGTTCAATGTTGTTATTCAATGAAGAAATATATAGCGTTGTTTATTGAATAGTGTTTGGCGTATTGTGCATAATTGATTAGCGCTTATTAGAAAGAAGATTGCTTTCATTTGAAATTATAATGCTGAAGCGTCGATCGCCCTCAGGCTACAAAAGCATATCGAGTGAAGAGCGCATCGTGAAACCTGATCAGTGCTAACTTCGAGTTGGAATTCTCTCTCATTTGTTTCCTAGTTTTCCCCCTTTTTTTTAAAAAAAGTTTTGTTTCATTGTGTGAAAAGATCGAATCGTTTTTCGCTCATTCTTTCTTCATTGTGTTATATTATTTATATTTTATCGGCTCTCTGATGTTAATTACTGATTAATTAGTTAAAGTAACCTCGTTAATTCAAAGTAATCGTTTGCAACGTGTAATTTTTCGTACATAAAAGTTTATTGCTTCAAATCATATAATACATATGCAATTACTCTATAAATTATTTCCTAGAATATGTGAAGCATACGATTTCCTCCGACGAGAGGAACTTTCTCGGCGATATCGTTTAGGATCAGTCGTCGATATTCAACGAGACACGAGATATCCGGCTTACTTTTTAAGCTTAGATAGGCCGGAAGCACTAGTTACCTTTAGGAACATACTTATACTGACGGTATCATAACTAAAACTTTTAATTCAATTGTCTATCTGCAGCAATTCATGAAATATGACGATTAATTTTTGTTTTGCGGCAACGCTTCTAAACTATTAAACCATTTCAACAGTACCAGCCTACTCTTAGAGGTATTTGACATCTCAGCGCGATATATCAATTTAATGCGGCGAAAAACAAAGTTAGAACAGACCTCATGTGTTCAAAGTTGAGAACTTGCAAAGCCGAGACGCCTCCCTCCACTCCCTTCCCCTCCTCCCCCCCCCCCCCCCCCGACATGTAACCTTTTCTTCCCTCTCCCATCTCATAGTAATTGCACAGACCTGACTCATTTCGTTTTGTTGAGATGGACGATGTAGAGAGCAATAAAACATCAAAGAGATGACCTATAAGTCAAATTTGTTAACTTCTGTTGGAACGCACAACTCTTCCACCTCTATGCCACAAAAACAGCCTTGCACAGGTGTAAGAAACTTGACCTGATATTCTTGGCTCACCGTTAATTAGTGCCCATAGTTAAAAGCAGTGCCAACATAGAACAGAGTATGAAACATTGCCGGAAAAGGAAAGAGCACAAAAGCGTTTTCTCGACGAGAATATTCGGCGGGCAAGACACATCACCATATATTTCCGTATTATTCTCCGAAACGTTCAAGAAAACTCATTACACAACAATCATCTCATGAGGTTATATGCGTCAATGCACTTCAACCTTCTGCGAATACCTTTAGAAATGAAGCAGGTGAATTAATTAACGTATAACTATGCGATTATTAGTTGCTTACTATCCAAAAAGAACTACTTCTTGCTTCTTGAGGAGTGTTTTAGCTGCAAACATCATTCTCTTTAAATTTATCTATGTGGTTATTTTGTCTTTCTTTTCTTAACATCGAGTTGTGTAAATAGTACACCTTGACAGGTACATTGCAACCACTCTCTACAAACACCGAAATCATTTTTATCTTCGTTGCCTTTCTGCCAACACAAGTAGCACAAACAAATGCTTTTGCATTTATCATACCATTACTCGGATTCACCAGTCTGCTAAGGTGGAATCTGTTATGATAGTTGACACGCATAAGTTAAATCAATGAATCGATTCAAAGTTATCAATATGCAGCTTACTGATCTCATTACCTTCACTGAGTAAATTACTCTCTTGCCAGATTAGCTGCATGCTTCAGCCTTCATCAATTCGACTACGACGATCCGTATTTTCACATCTGTTTCTCTCGTAAGATGAAATGCAACCAACTAGAACGTTTAAATGAAATCTTACCTTCATCTAAGCGAAGCATATTAATATAAACTAGGAGTTTAATGTGATGAAGAGTCCTTGAAATTTAAGTGCTGAAAAATTGCTGCTCCCATACAACTAGGAAAAAGCGCTTCAAAATATACTGGATAAGTTTAGTATGCTATTAATTGAGCGTCCTTACATATTAGTTTATAAAGTCACGAAACTGCAGGTATCTGTAAGTGCAAAAAATCAATGCAAAAACACTTTAATGAGCGAAGAAATTTGCGAAAGTATGTGTAATTAGACAAGATATGCAAGGAAAAAACGATCATTAGAAACATCTCACCATAGTTTTTGAAAGGCTTTATGATTGTAGATTTACGACATAGCTAGCTCTCGCTCACTTTCCACGCTCACATACAAATCAACAGAATAATTTTTCTGTGTTGTAGGAAATGATCCTTGAGTAACGGAGCTTCAGGAGGTTATTATTAGCATTCTATCATAGTTTTTTGAAAGGTCTTTGCGTCTTTTGAGGTTACTACATAAAATTCTCTAGCTGGCTGCTGGCTTGTTCCTTGGGTAATAGTAGTAATAGTATTGCATTATTTGAATGATGGAACTTATCGCTGAAGGTAAAAATCACTAAAAAGAAGACAAAATTGGACACGATATGTGATCGTCGAAGTGCTCTGCATGCGTAATTACAAGAAACTGAGTGGGAGAGAAATTTGTGTACTTTCAATTAAATCGGAAATCCAATGATTATGGGGTAACACCTATGCCAGTGTATATGCTCCATATGCATGGACTGCTTGTCTACAGTGTTGATGTGATCAAAACGTGGCTGTATTGAAAGTGATGCCTTCCAAATACGATAGAGGTGAATTTATGCTTACTTTATTTGTTTAATCTCTTGATTTAATTGAAGCGTAACGCATTGTGATGTGTTGCGGATCCATATCGAAGAGGACGTATTATTCATACGTCCCACTTGTGTTTTTTGTTTTAAAAATAGAGCATGAATTTGAGCTGAGATAATGGTACCTAGAATAAAGTTTCATAAACTGTGCTTTGTGCCTGCATCGGACAACTTCTTAGTCAATAGAACTCAACGATTACACCTCCAATTGACTGCACTTATCTTCCTAACTTGAATGTTGAGTGAAATATATGTCATATCCACTGTGTCATATCCACATATTCTACTTCTTGCAATGTCAAGACGTGCCTTTCTTCACTTCCTTCAAGCATACCGGCGAACATATGTGATCAAACGCATATATATATATATATATATATATATATATATATATATATATATATATATATATATATATATATATATATATATATATATATATATATATATATATATATATATATATATATATATATATGATTGAGTGATTGATTGATTGACTGATGCTGATCGTTGCATTCGTATACAACTTAAAAGTATTTAGAAGAAGCTGTGTCCCACCAAAACCACCACAATTTTACGGATGGCTTAAATGTGTGAAAATTTGCTTGAAAAAGCAGCATAAATCAAAGGAAGCAAACTGCAAATGTTCTAGTGACAACAGTGATCTCGCAATGGTATGCGTCAATTTTTGAAGCAATCACAGATGCATGTTTCAAAAAAACTGTCAAAGGAAATTTCCATGTATTTGATGAAATCCTCGTTTTTTTTGTTTCCACAGGAATTTTGGAATATTCTAAATCTTCTGGAATTTCATGACGAATCCACATCCTGGGATTTTTCAAGCAAAGATCCATTTTAAATACCGATTGCATTGTCCGTTAATTTGCGCTGACCGACCAGTTATGCTGAACGACTTGATTCGTCACGATGAAGTAAACCCTCCATTCCTTCCGCACTTTCCAGCCGACAAATGCCTACTGCTTGTATAATCTGATATCTGATATTCAATTTATTATGAAAAAGGATGCAATAAAAAAGATTTAATCGGAAATAATCGAGATAACAAAATCATATCTTATGCGATAACAACAGTAGTGTACCATAGGTACCATAGGTGTGCTCCTCTTTCAAAATCCACAAACTTGTTGCCAAAGTTTCTTCTTATGGAGCATCTGCATAATTTGTGCAAAATTCTATCGATCTTATCATCACACCTATAAAATTAACAATTTTACAGCAAAAAAAAAAAAACTTATGCTTGTTTTATAGTAAATTCCGGAGTCAGAAAGTCATTGTATGTATGGCTTAGATTTGAATATTAATTTGATTAGCGTTACATTTAGTAAAAAATAAAAGAATCTCATCGTGATTGCATTATAATCAAATAAAATAGATCACACTCTTAAATCATTGTTACGCTTCAAGTTGATTCAAGATAAATCACCTTTCATGTTGTAAGTATCCAAACGCAAAAGCATTCCTTAGAGACACGTATATCGAATTGTAGAAGGGGACTTTGCTAGCATCTTTGCTTCTATTGGCATCATGTTTCAAAAATTGCCTCGAACGAATATGTGTCGCTCAGGCCAATAGAGTAGTGCGATGCGATCAAATTGCTACTTATGCATAGGAGAGGATGCAATAGCATCGAGTAAAAACACACATCTCTAAAAATAAGGAAACGCAATGCCGATTCGATTCAAAATCAATCCGATGCTATCGTGTCATTAAAGCGAAACGTCTCCCTCCCTTCCCCCCTCCAATCGTGTTGTCACTAAAGTTTCCGCTTGCCATTTGCGACGACTTACTTCATCTTGAAAATCCCATCTTGAAATGTACTAATAACACCTCTAAGTTTGAAACACCTTAAATTATTATGCAAATTTAATGCACATTTGCATATATCAAGATTGCAGCCATCAATCGCTTTCTGCTTCCTATGCTAGCTGAGCAATAATTTATGTTTTTATTCCTTCATCGCTGATCTCCAGTGATGGTCGTTGATATGTATCGTTAGGTCGAACGTATTCTGCAAGAAGCTAATTCGAGTAGTGTCCAAGACTACATGATCGAGAAAATTATTCAGCCGATTGAATGCTCTCAGAGTGAAGCTATTCCTCCAATAAAGCTGTTGCTTGTTGTTTATCATTCCTGAACATAAATTCTAAGCGACATATTATTGAATCCACGATGAAAAGCATCTACTTTTAACGACACATTAACTAATGCGATACAATCAATTCACTTCCACACTTTCATATCTAGTCGATTTTCATAGTACATTATTTGTTGTCCCAATAAAGCTTCTCATTCATAATCAATCAAATAAAACTGCTTAACTTTATGATCAATATGAGATAGTCAATATGTTTATTTCGCATGCATACTGTAGCAATCATCATAATCTCAATTTGTACACTCATTGAATTATTTGAACCTCTATAATGTTGCATTAAAAACATAAAAGAAGATTATTTCTATATAATAAGAAAATCCGCTTAAGACCTCATAATTGCTCACTAACCTCTTTTATTAATGTTCGTTATTGCTGTAGAGAATTAGGACGGAATTTACCTTGCTTCAATTATTTCAAAGTTCTGCATCACAATTCGAAGAGAGTGCATTGATGTATTTACGCCCATATAGAGCAATACAACGATATATGTCACTTCAATGCACACAAGGCAACCAACTCATTGTGCTACCCATTCGATTTTCCGACCGCATAGATGAAGAAAGCAAAAAAAAGAACAAAAAACTAAGACAAGTGGTAGTGGTCTTTATTAGTTGGAGGAGGGGGGGTGTGGCCTTATTGGCACATACGAACAGAGTATTCCATAGATTCATGCGGCTGCCTTCACCCTACGCATTTCACCACGCGAACTAGATATATGCCCTTAGAGAGCTGTATTTAGCGTGGACAACGTGTACACATCACCGAGGAATCCAGCTGCTTGTGCATAAATAATTCAATAAAGCGTCTTTCTCTGGCAGAAAGTGCCGATAATCTGTTTAATAGGCATGCGATTTCGGATGGAGATAAGCTGAAATGCGATAAGTGCCTCGCTGAGCGGTTTGTGCGTCGAGTACGGTGCCAATCCGCCACAAGGTAGGTCGCCTATTGAACGATAATCCAAGCTACTTTGTATGCTGAGCATTGCGCTCTATTATAAAAGCACATATTCTGTAAGTGGAAGTAAATCGAGGACAGTAATCTCGATCAAACTACTTTTGTAACTTCACGCGCCGAAAGCGCTCGCCTTCAGCGCAATATGGGCTCAACGGCTGCTGGCGCCACCTATCATGCATACAACCAACTTATTCGTACGCCATCACTTCATCCGAATTCTGTGCGCCAGAAATCTCTGCCAGCTGAGCCCGATCTTGGCAAGTTCCCTTACCCTATATTTTGCTTATTTTTCTTGAAGCTATTCTTGACGAATGCTTAACGTACTGAATGACTGTGCGCATTCACGAACATAATTCCTCAATTTCGCGCCCTTTACCTAGATATGATTTGAAGTCGTTCTTGAAGTTAAGGTTTGTTGGAGTTGCTTATAATTGGCAACGTTGAGTTTGAAGTTACTGCTCACAATGTGGATGAATCGAACGTTTGCGTCGATTGTAGCATAGTAATCAATCGCTGATTTCTCTAAGCATTGTTTTATACATTAAAGTGAAAGAAATATTGCCCTTGATTGAATCAGATTGCAAAATCTCTCTCCAAGTAATGCAGGGTTTCCGTTTTAGTGATGCCCACATTTCCGTTTCATCGAATTACTCCTCGCTTCCTTTTACAGGAGATGCGATATTTGTCACTAAGCTCGCTAAGGAAATTGATGAAAATATTGCAAATATATTTTACTTCATTCATTGCAACATCACAATAACCTAAAGAAATCTCCTTCAATTCTATAGGACTCTAAAACGTCATCGTCATCGTTATAATTGTCTTGTGGCCATCAATTAATGCTCTAAGCTTTACATTCGTTTTGGAGATTACATCTTATCTGATATCAACATATTGCTGACTGCTTATGAATCTTACATTTCAATCTGCAAAATATACCATATCTGAATTTTTACCATTGGTTGAAATTTCACATTCGAATAGACTACATTATGCAGTTATGTACTCATAAAGCACTTCTTGAGCATGCCATTTGCGCCTTACTACTACGTTGTATTGCGAGTTTAAATCTATTACGTGACAATAAACTACTTGAATATTGAAATAGCATAAATGAGTGCATAATTTTTTTTTTTGCATATCTCTAAGAAAGCAATTTATACTATGAACTACGATGATATAATATGTACCTATGAGTATAGATTATGGCGTGATACTGCTGCATTTTTCTCATCCTTTCTAGACAAGATTAATACGGCACAAGTTGTACGTCAAGTTTTCAAGCTGCACTTTAAGAAGGGCAAAAATATTAGCTTTAGCTTACTATCTTTCGCTTCGTTTATATTGCGATGAAACACCTTCGCCCCCCCCCCCCCCCCAAAAAAAAACATGGCTCCGGAACGTGCCTCAGTGTGACGCCAGCTTTAATCAAACGCGTCATATGTTTCCAAAGTCTATAAAATTTGAGAGCATGTAAGCTTCACCTTTTAATCCACTATCTCCCACTTCACTTACAAGCCAAAGGGGGGTTGGCATAACGCCAAAACCACCATCTGCTCGACTGGTACAAACTTTAGCCATGCACGTGATTCTGAACATATTCAGCCTAAGGTCCGAATTCGAGCTCTTTCAGGTGCTATGGATAAGTCTCAAAAGAATCCAATTTCTCTTGCTATAACACTGAGTTGCATACTTTTTAGGTCAACTTGCCCGGCCCAGTATGCAGCTCAGGTTAATTGCTCACCATAAATTTCTTCCGTTGCATTATATTTATCATTTTATTGTTCTATCACATCAATGATGAAATTAATAAGTAATGCTTCATTATTTTTTTCTTTATATACAGAAGGGGCATTTATCTATTTATTGGGTGATTTCAGCTGATCATTTATCTATAAAGCGATGAAATTTCGTCTAAAATTTCAAATATAATTCCATGATGTTATGAATAAATATGATCGTTCGAAGAAAACATGATAACTGCAAGTCAAAATTTGCTGTCTACTATTGGTCTTGAGCCGAACAGCAACGAATTCTTCTTTTTTTGATTTTTTGTTAGATGATTTGTAGATTAAATCGATTAATGAATCAGGAAAACATATCATCAAGCAACATTTCAATGTTTTTTAAATACTGATGGGGTTGGTTCGAACTATGGACTGCAAAAACATATATCACATTCGAATTCTTGGTGCCTTTCCTCATTTCTTCTTCCCTGATCAGTCAGTACCAGATATTGATGCTAATAAGCCTGTGAATGCGCTGTATTTTTCGAATATTTTTCAAACATTAACTTTCTACGAATATTACAAGAGTATGTAATGCCTGCCACTAGAAAAAAAAGCTACTTCTGCAGAATGATTAGACTTTTTTCGAAGTCGACGATCGGCGATTCCGTTCGATCAAGGTAATATATGAGATCAATGAGTTTAGCACCTTATTTATGATGAACTATAAGATTAGACCAATCCTCAAATACGTCTATTGCCATATAGGCTATACTGTTTCGTTATTACATATTTCACTCCTTTCTTTTTCTGTTATTACTTTGAATGCATATATCAGACCATTCTTTCAATATAATTTTTTATCATTTCCGCAGGTCTGATCCTTGCAATATGTAAATCAGCTTTCGCAGTTCACATACAAACAACGTGAAACTCATTAGGAACGCTGAAGATGGAGTATGCAAAATTAGTTCGATGGCAATTAACAATAGTAGCGATTTGATAATCGACTATATCAAACATCAATTGTTTCAACATTCACAAGATATGTGCTCGTTAGCACTTCTTGCTCGGATCACTTTAGCAGAAAATCGATCAACAGCAATTCCCCGGATACGGGTACCACATTTTGAGCAAAATAACGCTGAAATGATATGCTCGATTTAGCATTAATATAGTTGAGTGGATTTTCGTTAGCGTGAACATCGAATATTAAGCAGTGAATGTTGAAGAGTTGCAATTCAATTTCGCACTGAGGTATATCGCATTTCCGCAATGCCACTTTCAATTGCCCAAAATGCTTCTCATGATTCACATCATTAATTAGAGGTGCGATGAAATAGCCAGAAGCGATTTGTTGTCAATTTGTTCTCAAGCGATTCAATCACCGTCCACTCCAATAATTGCGATCGCCATAATTTTCAGTCCAGTTTATAATATACCTTAAATAACATTCCTTTATTACTCCTTTATTATATCGGGTGTCCCTATGGCACTTGCTTCACTCGATTACATTGACGATTTCGTATATATTACCATCAGCTGTCAATTGTTTGGAAATCAAATGATAAAATAAGAGGTAATGTTGTGAGGAACGCTAAAATATTACTAGGTCAAGTTTTGCAGCTCGGTCACGTTTGCAGGATGCTTCAATTCTTTTCGCACCTCACATATTCAAATGCCGACTTTCAAAAGAATTGCAGCTGAATTGGAGCATCATATGAGCTTCAACAAACGAACCCTTGGAGCTACTGTGATCTAAGTCGGTGCCCATCATAAAAACCATACAGCGACCTCAAGCACATGAACATTTGAATATATCATCTAAAACTTCTTTTGTAACCGGTCGAATAAGGGTTAACTAATGTTTGGAAGGGGGCCCCTCGCTTTATGAAATGATGAAACATGCCTTCGCGGAGGCGGCGGAGCTTATTGCCCCAGCGAGGGTCTCGCAGGAGGCTTGAGCTCCCAGAATCTTTCGAGGGGGTGGGGAGTCCCAGAGAGCGGGTACCCCGTCTCGGAATTGGCATGAGTTGCATATCTGACTAGTTCTCCGACAAACGAGATTTTCTCGTCACCATGAGCGCGGCAGGTATGAGCGGAAGGGAGGGGACATCAAACTTTCAACACCGGCAGCAATGGGTTTTTCTTTGAGTACCGTGTGGCTTACACAGGGTCTGCATTAATGCTATATTGCAGAGTTTCTTGAAACGTTACGAGAGCTTTCGTCCATTCGAGACATGCTTCCATTTCAGATTAGGAGTTTCCGTTATGCTTTTTGACTCTTGTAGATCACCCCACGTTCCCTTAGATTTCCACCATATTAGGAAGAGTTGCAGCCTTATCTTCTAAAATTAAAGTGAAATCATTTCCGAAGATATTTTCGACATATATCTCCTCAGGTCTTTTATACTCTAATAACCTTTTAATTGTCTCATAATTGCGCTCCTTCATTTATTAGATGAAGGCTGACCTTCATTTTCTTCGAATCAAAAAGTCTAGGCACTCAAAAAAAAAATTTCCCAAATATCTCCACCTATTAAAAAAATTAACATGTCAACGCAGTTTTTATCAATGATGAACTTATCAGCTGATCAATCATCTAATCATTTGCTCACTCTTTGCTGATGCAATTTTTCTTCCTCGTTGTCTATTGTGTATACCATCGATGAACAGCTGCAACATTAAATCGCTATGCAAATTTCACTGCATATAGATTTCTCTTTGTGTTTAAATGGCATGAGAAACAAATTGAATTAGGGCCAATCGCAGCCTCCTTTATATTGTCGAATTGCAAGCTCTCAAAGACTGCCGTTTTTCCTTCAAAGAAACCTCCTCATTTCTCGATAAAATCTTTTAGAGCTTTTACATATGTTCATATCCATTGTTCATCCTCTGCCTGAACAACTTTAGTGAGAACTCTTCAACATAGGAGATCCTCATGAATGTTGTGTTGCATTTTAAGGAAATTTACCTGTATTCCTCCTTCTTTCTCCTGTAATCGTACTTCTGCAGCAATTTTATGGAACCTCATTACAGGTATTAGGTGAACTCATCTTTTGGGTCATTAAAACATGAAGTAGGTGAAATAATTACTTAGAAAAAAAAACTGATTTTTGGACAATATTAGTATGTGTGCGATTTTAAAGGTGCTTCAAAGTTTACTTTTTTTTTACAATCTAATCTGATTTTATTTCACGCCGAATTCTCAGTTCAGTAGAAAATGACAATTATACCTTACAACCCAACCGGAAGTTAAGAAAGCTTAAACATATATGCTATACTTCAACAATGTTTGTGTGCATCGTGTCAATCGTAGCAAGCAGCAGTCGACAGCTTGCTTCTTTGTAAACCCCAACTTGATTCGTTCTACCTGTGTTCTACCTGGGTTCTTTGATCCTTTTGACTCTGCGCTCCACCTATGCCCAAAAAATTCTGAAAGTGTTTCATTCTTCGATCCTTATGATTTCCTGCGCTTAGCATGTGTGTAAAGAAAGTGTTTCGCTTATTGAAAGTGTTTTTGTTTCGTATATGGCAACAGCAACGATACTTCATATCGCGTCTCTGCGGGTCGTCTAGTTTGCTGCAAGTTTGCACTTCCCATTTGGGCAGATAGCGTTGCCGCTGGGTAAATGGCGCTACCATTGATCGGATGTTGCATATCGTAAGAATAAAGTTAACACTAAGTTAACTGTATAATGGCTTAAATCACAATACTCAAAAGATGCTGAGCAGTTATCCTTGTCAAGAATGCCCTTCGAGCGGAGTTAAGACCTGGTTGGCTTGCACGACAAAATGTCCATAACAATAACCCGAGCATTTTGCTTCATATCATATAAATGCGCCACAAAAAAACACAGCTATACAAAATTATAGCAGAAAATATGACGTCCTTAATTAGGCTACCTAAAAACAATTATTAAACTTAGCTCCGATATAGATAGTTTTAAAATTGATATAATGAAATCGATTCTTCATAAAATTTAAAATCGTCGACTTGAAACACAATTAAAACTAGGGTCCGAGGAATTGAAATTTCCATCGAACTTGCCGAAAACTGAAGATGAAGAAGGTTTCCATGCTATCTCTCAGAAATGAATGGAATATGTGGTAAAAAAAGAAGGTGACGCGGATCTATTTATTAATGAATTGAAGTCCGGTTTTGACTGGAAATCAAAAAAAGGAATTGACTGGAGATGGCAAACAAATGCAAATGTCGCGAAAAAAGAAAGCTAAATTAGCATCACGGAACTCTCTCGGATGATCGGTTCAAATCACTCTCCAAACCATACTGCTTAATCGATAAAGTTCGCGGGTGTCGGCAATTGTTCGATGGTAAAATTACCGCCGAAACTGGCATTAAAATAGTCTTTAATCATAGCTACCCTTTTTTCTTTTTGTTGCGACCTTTTTTTAGCCAATGCATAATTTGACAAGCGGAGGTAGCGCATTTTTGCACCTCATCATATGCTCCATTTTGCACGTACTATTTGTCTCATTTATTTTCAATCGATATTCTTCTATCATAGACCGTTGTTAAGAACTTTGCTCGATGTGGTTTTTGCAGAAATTTCGTTCAGTAGATTTTATATCCTCATATATATATATATATATATATATATATATATATATATATATATATATATATATATATATATATATATATATATATATATATATATATATATATATATATATATATATATATATATATATATATATATACCTGCCGGTAGATATTTATTTACCCGTCAGCTTGAATGAACTTCGCAGAATGATTTTGACTTGTGAATTAATGTGCATTGACCTTAATATAGGAATGATGATAAGTGAACGACGTTTTGTAATATTTGATTAGCTAAAGATGTTGAGCGCTTGACATTTCTTGCGTCCATATTAGGTGGAAAAGCTTTTCGAAGTTGATGAGCCTCATTTTGCTAAAACTTCGTCAAACACCTGGCAATACCTGATATCGTGCCATATTCTCATTTTCATACCTTTTATTTGTTGTTCGTTTACTGCCGTATTTATTTCTTTGCGATGAGCACTCATCGTTCTCATTTTCTTTTCATTTTCTATTATCGGCACGTAATTGATGAGATATGATTTACAGGACACCTTAAATGGGTCTTTACATTTCTCCGAGTGGGCATCTTCCTTAATCTCCTACCTACTGAAGGTATGGGATGGTATTCCTGGAATTTTCCATTTCTCAGGGGAATTTTTACGCAGTTTTCAGTCTTTAGGTGGCACGATGTTGTTCCCCACCTTTAAATACGAACTGAATTCAAAGCTAATAAACACCATTCTCTTTTAGGACAACGGGATTTCGGAAATTCCCGACTAGAGAATCATCCCCCTCCTCCATTTCGTATTTTCTGAAAGCACATCATGGAAGTACCATGCCTCTACATATGTGCAAATGAGTGCATAATCTGTACGTTTGCATATTTGTGCAATAATTTCGAATTAAATATGAAAATGAGACGTGCTGTAACATACAAATTTTAGACGTTGTTGTTGGAAGACAACGATGATAAGAGACGATAGAAGCTGTAAGAATTGCACCTGTCAAGTTTATTAAACGTGTTTCCTAATTTTGGGCGAATTTCTCGAACGTTCATTCTCATGCAATTATTGAAATTAATTAGGAAAACATCGCAATATTTTCTATAAGTATTATTCTATCGAGTGCTAAAATATCTGCAAAAATGCAAATCATTTGCTCGCTTTTTTATTTGCTTCTAAATCCATCCAAAAAAGAAACGCTAGTCCACTAGTAAAACGCCTTCTTGCCACTAGTAAAACGCTTGTCGTTTTGAAAAACTCTTAAACAATTCCACAATTTTGTTTTTGGAATTTTACTATCTCAAAGAGTACTCGTAAAAAGAATGAACAATCAAATGATACATCAATCGGAATCTTGCCGTCTAAAATGAAAAATCGTTGAGCGATAAAAGTGCTGCGAAATGTCGCCGAATATCTCGACGCTTTTTCCCAATGGTATTGCATAATATGCAAAAAATTGGCAAACGCAAATGCAGCGTGATACTCTTAGTTTCGATGCTTGATCGATCACTGCAGTTGTTTCCTACAAATAAGAATACGACGATGAATTGGTTTACATTTCTAGTAGGAATATTTATGGCCATTACCCCCAAATGCAATAGCTTGGTACACACTCATTAGCAAATTTATTCAATACCAATTCTCAGATAACTTTAAGGACACAATTGAAAGCAATTCCTGCATTTGCCCGACAGGTGGTTCCGGCAGATTATCAAGTCAAAAAATGGAACTTCTTCCCAATGGGACAGGAACCTGAAATCTTTTCGTTTATAAGCTCCTTCTTTGCAAATTCAAATTCTTTGCGATATTGTAACCACAAAGTCCTGCTGCGGTGTTATATCCACATTGAACAGGCAATCGATGAATTCATCAAAATGTGTTACTAAGTTGATCATCGACGGGAAGGGTTTGAATAGGGCTTGCTGTATGCATTTCTCAACTTCACAATAAAACCTCCGCATAAAATTTGACTGTTCAAGTTTTGCAGCAAGTAAAATTTATCGTTCTTTTCTATTCCATAAAGCGTGAAGTTTGGAAATTTAAATCTTTGACAATTGCTTGGTCCTGCTAGACTAGGCTAGGCCTTGCTGCTTGGCCTAGCTCAAACAAATTTATTCGCTCCATTCGTTTGTTCAAACTTGTTAATTAATGCAATGCATTTAGCCAAACGTTTAGTTCACTAGGTTTAAAGTCGTTGACGAATTTCATTCTTCTGCACAATTTCCTCATCAAATACTTCTACCTTTAAAGTGGAAAATCTAATTTAGTAACAATGAAGCAAACCATATTGATAAAAAGAGAAAAAAAACGAACTTTCTTTATTATTGCAAATACTAATAAAAATTGCCGAGGTGAATTAACAAAACGAATTCATCGGAGGTTTTCTTGACTATCATTGCTTTTGATGTAATTCCACCACGAACTGATCTAATGATCGCAGTGCTCCTCCCTATCACATGACTTTGTGAGCCTGTCTCTATTAATATCAATATAGTATTCGCAGTCTTACGAACTCCTTGTGTTGCAACAGACATTGCAAAAAAAAATGTGTTGCAAAAAAAAAAATACAAACATTGCAACACAGCCAAATAAGTGTCCTTCCAGTTTCATGTTCATTTTCAGGAATGTGAAAGGTCATAGATGAGAACGAAAAGAATAGCAGGCCTAACCAAGCAAAAACCCCTCTAAAATGAGCATTTTGTCGACAAATGGAGAATTTGAGTTCAAAATGCAAAGAGGATGGCAAAACGTATCTTTAGAGTGTTGGAAAAAAAAAGCTTAACAGTTATTATTTAATTTTTTTCCATTTTTTATATTCATTTTTTTTAAAATCTTCATTTTATTTTTTATTTTCATCAGCGCAGTTATCCATTTTCCGTTTTATTTCAATTATTCTCTAATAATTCCAAACGAAAGATATAATTTTATCGATACTGAACAAATAAACAGCGATAAAAGAAAGATATCAGAGAAGTATAATAAAGTAATAAATGCTCTAAAATAAGTGAAATAAGAGCGAAATTATCTTCGAGTAAATATTAATTGAAATACATTTTGAGACATTGAATTCTTCATTTATTTTTAGTGTCAAAAGAATCTTGTGAAGCAATTTGAGAAAAAAAAAATCGCATCACTAGCACATTTCCATTTGCCAATATTGACTTTTAAGGCTGTCTGTTAATGTCATCTATGCAATACGTCCAACATCCCCGCAGTGCTGCTCGTTTCTCAGATTTTTCAACGGTCCTTCCTATTCCATCCCATCATGAAAATATCAGCATTAAAGTGGCTAAAAATAAAATCAGATGTTTTTCTCTATATCCTTATAACGAAATGAATAAATATGCAAATTTTCATTAATATGTAAATCAAATTAAGTGGACAAATCAAGAACAATCAGGTGAAAAAAAAAACAAAGGTAATATTGATCACAATATCACAAACAATAAGGAGAATATTTTAAATCTGCTAATAGCAATATCTCTCGTGATTCAATGCTTGTGGATTTTAACTTTCATTGTAATCGCCTGACGAATAACGCCGATATAACGATGAGAACTGATTGGAGAATATTGAAACGGACATTTTAGAGGAAAATTGGGCAATCAAAGTGAAGTGGAATCAAAAATTTATCCTACTTCAGGATAACGATCAAGAAACGCTGAATAACCAAGGTGACGCTCTCTTTTAAAAAATTTGAAGCGATCGCCTGAAAGCAGACTGAAAGCGTGATACCACTTCATTTCTGTGGGAACAAATGCCCCAATTTATGCATATGAATGATGAATTTAGTGCAGTAAAAAGACCGTTTCAGTTGAAAATGCAAAGAAGGTAGAAAGCTGGAAAAAATAGGCGTGATATTTTTTTTTAAAGATACGACCTCGATTAGTTTAAACAAGAATAGGGGAGGGGGAAGGAGGAAGAAAGGCCATGTGGGCACAATCAAGCACTAACGTTTTAAAATGTTCTTAAATCAAATTTTCAGGAAAGATATTTTCCGCTCTCTTAATAACCTGGCAATACAAGGATCCATCCTGAGGATGAATAGAGCCTGAATTTATCCTTCCGTTGCGCGCATTGAACGGAGCCTCTGCAACAAGGCTGAATCAGTTGTTTACCATTCTAGACCTATAATAGTTTGACCTTAAACAATGCAGAGGAGATCACATGGGCAGACCGCATGACATAGTTGAAAATCTGCTGATATATCTAAATTTCCTGCAAATCTTACCACTAACAACCAGGTTCTTTACGGCATTATAAACATTTGATCAAGACATATCTTTTATGATCCATCCTTATAATGAAGTAAGTTAGAGAAAAAAAGCGTTGATGAGGAAATCATAGCCAAGACAAAATATGTTAACAGCGCAGTCTATACCTATCGATAACGTAAGCTTGTATCATCTGAATTGCAATACCGTATCGATGAAGCACTACATCCTTACACTTGTTTACCTTGTCAGGATCGCGGATTTACAGCGACAAAAACCAAAGAAACAGGAAGTTTAACTAGCAGGTAAGCAAAAAGCGAGTTACGATTTCAACAAAATGTATCTATGCAGTAGAAGAATGTACTTGTAAGGTATGCTCGTCAGATTTCCGGAAATTCTTTGTATTCAGCAAGGATTTACTGGAGGTTTCGACTACGCAGTCTATTTGATTTATGCTTGATTCTGCTGACTACTGATGCAACCTTAAACTGTAAGCACAGAGGATGTGAAAAATCCACCTATTCAAGTTTCAATTTCAGTAAAATTATACGGCGAAAAAATAATACCTATGCAGGTATACTTGGAGGAAAGCAGTGATTGTACAATTCGAGAATAAATTTTCAATTCATAAGTTCAGATGATAAATGAAATTTGCTGCAGCTACGCTCGCAAACGAAGGAAATAAGTTTTTTTTTTGGCAAAACTATGGCACAACTTCTATTCCCAAAAAAGAGGATTGAAAGTGAACACAGTTTTATTTGATCACTTTTATGCTGATTCAGTGATTCAGTGATATACGCTATATAAGATACTGTGCGAGGTGACCTGCATTGTATCAGTAAAAATCAGTATGGGTGTATGCATAAAGGGAATATTAAAGCAAGCAGTCGTCTGCAAGATTGGCTGCAAAAAAGGAGCTGTCTACAAGAGTAAGTTATCGTTTTAGTTGCCTGAAAGGTAGCTACGTTTATTTTGCAAATAATAGCTCAGATGCATAAAACCTCACTTAAAAACGCGCTGAGTGAAATATGCATCAAATGCATTTGTGCACAATCCTGCATAAGTTGGTATTAGGTGGGCGTCGAGGAAAACAAGATCACCATTCTACCATGTCAGTGCACTGTGTAAATGACAAACTTAATGTCACCCCCCCCCCCCCCCATCCCCACCCCTCCAATTCTCTAAGAATTTGATGTTATCGCAGCCTTCCTCTATATTCTGCTTTCCTTTATTTCAACTTTTCCAACCTATGTATTATCTCGCATGCAGCGCTAATTTTAATTGCTTTCTAGCAAATATGCTGTTGCGATGTTTACACAATGAGGCATAGGTTTGTAACGCCATGCGAAACACTCGCGTTAACAATGGTCTCGAGGGAAAATTAATTCTTATCGGTACCACAGCGCCTATTTATTTCGTTGCTTAAGTTACACCCACTATCACACATTTTCATCAAAATTCAATATGTATATAAATCACCCACAGTATAGGAGGCCATTCAAGATTCCCTATCAAATAAAGAAGAAATAAACACACTTTTTATTTGCATAAGTAATTTCTATGAGTAGTATAGGAACGAATTTAGTGACGGGAGTTACTAATATATGTAAATTCATTTGCACAGGTGATTTGAGTTCATCCTGATCACTAAATATTCGTCAGTGTTTTGTAAATAGTGGCTAACGATCCCTTAAATCCGAACTGTCTGTGAAAGAATTTCTAGAGTAGTCCACATCCGGAATCGCTTATAATTGGCAGATTTGAGGGTCTCATATTTATTTCCAAGTTAATAGACTGTGCGACTAAATCTCGTTGAACTTGATTTGCTCATGTATTTTTTTTTTCGAATCGCATAGTGGATCGCATGATGAAATAATTTACATTTTGCATAAAATGTTTACAAATTAGGTGTGTGTTGATTTATATATGCAAATATTGTTGACCAAAACATGTTTATCTTAATTGAGAAACTGTTGAAAAAAGAGTGTTCTATTTTAATGTGGTATGGTGTTTCATGATGGTCTCAAATGACCATGTTCGAGACTACTTCTGATATAAAACAAGCATCCAGCAACGTCATTAAACGATCATTCAGTGATACATTTTATCGTCTTCTTCAAAACAACTGAAATCATTCGAGATCTTATATTACAGCGATCATTGCAGCACTCTAACCCATCATCTATAATTTCTCTTATTGTTCTACGTCACGTCATTGTTAGCTCAGAACTCATAATCCATTTTACCTGTTACAGTTAAGGACTACCTCAAAACGTTTCAAGAATTTCGCTCGATTTTTTCCTCCTTGCTGGCAACTTTTACGCCGAATGATTACAAATAAAACATTCTGGTGCTCCGAGCTTGATTCTAATATTATAATAGTTTTTGCTTCATCGACATTTGCGCAATCGACAATTTTAGCATTATGCCGGCCATAAACAACACAGATATTTCATATTTTCATTAGACTTTATCCTAGTCATCGCGATGAAACTCATTTGGAATTCGAACGTCACCTTTTAAATAAATACCAATCATTGCAGACCACTTGCTACTACATGTCTTTCCACTACTCTATGTGACTCTCAATTTATTCACCTGTTGCAGCATTCTTGTCGTTTGTGTGCCATAAAGTTCCACATAATGCAGAGTATCGAAGTCTGCCACACTCCGAGATATCTTGGATGTATCATGCACATTCATGATGTCACAGATCAATTGCGTCTCTATAGTCAGTGATCTTTTCTCAGCGAGCGAATGGTTCTGTCCTTTGAACGCTTGGGGGCGCACATCGAATAGCGAGGACATCTTATCACAGCATTCATTTGTTCCACTTACCATTGAGAGTTGTTTCTTCTTTTCACGTATGACAAACATCGGAGGTTCGTCGCTATTTCGGATGAGTGCACATTGTCTTTTTTTTTCTGGAATACTTGGTCGACGCAATCCCACGCCCGTCAAGTATTCTCAATGAAGCAATTCTCTTTGATTTCGACTAACTCTTTGGGAATCATGCAATCTGTGTGGAATAATAGATTATCCGCATAACATGGAATGTAATAGATTATCCATAAATTTCTTCGTTTCTATACCTGTGACTACAAAGTTACAAAAGTTCAAAGTTAGCTAATTTTCGCCACCAAAAAAATAGATTAATTAATTAATTAGATAAAATTAAGGTTTTGGCCCGTTTTTCTCAGTTTTACTACTTTTGACTAGAATATTTGAGTGCTATAAATATGCATGTCGTCAACTAATTTTATGGTTTACATATGCGGTGTTGGTTCCCTTCCACTAGAGTTTCTAATATTCTCATAACGTAGCACATCTCATATGAATTACTAAAGAAAAATGACTTGTTATTATTGCATTATGTGAGGTGAGATAATCCATCAAAAGCTTATCTTTACGTATAGCGTTCTCATTGAGTAATTTCCAGCCTTAAAATATAATATTGGAGAAGCTCACTGCAGCATTATGCAAATATGCGAAATGAAAGTCGATCTTATTGCTTCGTTGAGCAATTAGAGTTGGGGCAACGTTGACACAGGAAGTTTGCATACGATGGGCAGTATATGCAATTCGGCATTTGATTGCTGTACTTATGATATAAGATATTTGATTCACATCGGTGATTATTTGCTCGATAAATGACTCTTCGAGAAGAAGACAATCGCCAAGTAGATGAGGGTACTATAGCTCATTCTTATTCATGAGGAGGAAATAATTCCATTCAACGGACTCATGTTTACTAATCAATGCCATTTTTTTTCCAACATCGTTTATTATCGTTTCGCTTTGTTGTCAAATCGCATTGAAGCATTCTTATCAGCCATTGATAAATTTTTTTTTTGTTATCAACTCCTTATCAATTAATAACCGTTGGAGCATCAATCATTGATAATATCCAACTTACCACTTTGTGAGGCTCAATAATTTGGGCTAAAATTTGCGCTGCGCTAAATTTCATCGCAAATTTATTAATCTATAACAATCTGCCAAAAAAATGCGATACGGATTTAAAACCCAAATTCGGCCAAACATTCAAATTTTTGATGCGCAAAGCCGAAATTTGAGCGGCAATTTAACTAGAAATGATATAATTGTATTGACAAGTAAAGAACAAAATCTTAAATTCTTTATTATTGCATTTGTAATGAAATATTCACTTTTTTTCAAAGTCATTTTTCATCGCCTCATTGTGGGTCACTTCTTAAAAAGAGCCAAAATTTTCCATTTCCATTTCTTTCTATTTTTCATTTCTCTTTCCAATTTTTTCATTTCTTTTCACATGAAATTTCCGCTTGGAAAATTTAATTCCATTTGAAAGTTAGATGTGGATCTGCCTTTGCTCTACTAAGCAAGTTAGCCACAAGTTTCAACGGTTTTATTACTGAATGCAATTAACCGTATATCAGAAATATTGTGCAGAAGTAATGAAAATGAACCGAATATCTTGATAATTGTTGAAAATTGGACGATATAAAAAAAGCAGCTGCAAAAAAAATGTCCAAAAATGAAGCCTCAAGTGCCTCTTCGTTGCAAAAGCTCATTTGTGTTAGAACTTCACAAATATTGAATTTCTATTTTGAAGCGAGATCTCTTGTAATACATTCATTCGGAATCTTTGAATTGCACAACTTCCGGTTGAAATTTTTTTTTTCATTAATTGCAAAGAAAATATCCATATGTGATCCACTATAGCGTGCAGTTATGGTACGAAATATCTCGGTAATATTATAGTCTGAAATTTTACAAAATACCTCATCAGGATTACCCGACGAAATGTTTTGTGAACATCATGAAACTACGCTTATTGGTGATCGTTTGATAGCCATTCTTTTAAAAGCTTGCTATACTCTCCAAGTACTATCGTATATGAAGAATTCAAAGAAAAAAATAGATCACAATTTGATATAGCATCAACAAGCAATAGTTGATCACCCAAGAGCAAAAAATATGGCGCAAAATTAGAAGGGAAAAAAATATTAAGTAAATATAAGCATAGAATGCACAAAAAAAGGTCTCGGCTTTGAAAATTGACGTTTCCCATGCAAAGCATGGATATACCTTGCTTGAATTGCCTTACGACCGTTCATGAAACGTATGAGACAATGACAGTGGAGAATGTAGAATGAAGTGTAGATGATGGAAGTCAAAGACCGAGGCTCTCTACCCATGATAGATATGAGGAGCAAAATGGAAAAAATAAGAAAAAGGACGAGGGGGGAGGAGGAGTTTCTTGAAATGAAAAATTCCAACACTTAGAAAACGAAAACATTTAACTATTATTCATTAATTTAACGTCTATTAGCGCGTACTAATGGATTAAAGAATTAAAAAAATTTTTTTTTGTAGGATAAAATTGATAAGAGGGAATAATTTCACTGTCGCTAACGACCTATTCATAGAGAATTTTCGCCCAAAAGATAACCCTCTTAAATGAGGCATTCAATTGTTATTTGCATTTAATATAATTATGGCTATCGATTGTAAAACCCTTGAGATGCACTTAAAACATCCCAAATATGCGCTATTAAGCTTTAAAAGATTATTGAAAATTGAGATGAGATGATCGAATAAGGCGTAATGATTGATGACTTTTCAAGGATTGCAAAATACTAGAAAATATTTTAGTAAATGGTATGACAACTAAATGATGCCATAATATTGCTTAAAAACTAAAAATTCCTATCGATATATTCCATGACTTTGAAATACTCCATTATTTTATATTATCTTGTGATGTTCAAGTATTATGCTGATTTTATTGTCTGCGAATTATGGCATACCTATTGCACGTATTGTTTTAAAATTCAGAATTTACTTCCGCATGAGCACACCTGTACACGTTTCCTCTCTCTATGTGCGCCATCCAAATTCTATATTTTCCGCTTTTATTCACTAGATAGATGCAAAACTTTTCACTGCAATCGAATTATGCTGTAGATTGATAGAGATGCAACGTGTGATGTTGCCGTGAATGAAGGGGCTGGCTTATTGAACTCCTTTTCAAGTACCAGGTAAATATGTCACATATGCCTTCCTATAGGAAATAATTTTTTTTTAATGAGAAGTGATTGTTTGTTTCGCAATATTCGTTTAGAGAGAGAAAACCGTTTAAGGTCATGCTGGTGCTGTTTTACTGACCGAATTTTGGGCAGTTTTCCACACCTACTCGATTCACTTTTTTCAAAGCTCACCATTTAAATTTGCATATCAAATGCAATACAGTGAGCTATGAATATTGTAAGTAAGAAGATTAAAATCTAAAAAGGCATAAACCAACATTTGACGAATCATAGAATATATCGGTATAAAAAACACAGATTATCGGATGGAAGATTCTAATAAATAATAGAGCATATTAAGCTATGATTGATATTTGAGAAATAGAATAGAATACAACACTTTAAGCGACGATATTTTGCAAATGAAATACTACATAATAGTTTGAGGTATATTGCGAGTAATGTAAAAAAATCCATAATGGAAGGGACACTGAGCTCTTTCTTTTTTTTCTTCAAAATTCTAGAGTCTCCAAATTCTTGCCTCACTCTTTGGTGGCTATCGTGCACAATAACTGACATTGACAGTATTTATTGTTATTGCTAAGCTACGATATAAATTTGCATAATATCTCGTCATACCGTTTCAAACTGTATCATTTGTTTTTTAAGCAATAGAGAAGAACCTCCTCTATCACCAACGATGAATAAACCCCCCCCCCCCAAAAAAAACACATAAACATATAGAAATATATGAAGAAGTAATTTTTGATCAAGTAGGTCTATTGCATTCGCTATGAAATCATTCACTGTAAGTTTGACTATAATCTCGTTAGGATTGATTCCAGTTGTCTTGGAAAACTGCTTTCATATTGTTTACCATTCTATTAGGTAGGAATATTTATCTGTTTCGCATCTAAAATTTTTCACTGGAATTTTCGAATTTTTTTTCCGCCGCGTCGTTTTTAGAAACGAACTCAAATACTACTTTACAATCTATACCAATTGACCATTTATTATTTTGCAAGACTTAACCATATCAGTTCAGCCTATTGTCATATGTTAACGATAATCAAAGAAGTTCAGAGAGTTTTTTATTGAATCGTTTCCTAATCAATAACCTTCCCACTAAACTCCATACCTAATAACACTTTGAAGACTATCTGAACAGTTTCGACAGACAAGTCTTCTCTGCCAGATAACCCTCAGTCTTTTTTGATTTTTGAAGCAATAGATGATATCCCATACATATACTAGGACAAAGATAGGACGAAACTTTTATAAATGTGCACTAAAAAGTCGGTGTTTAAGGCTTTAAAAGCATGAAATATAAGATAAATTGCATAAGTTGCTTTCATCTTTTCGATACAGTGGAACCTTGGTAAAACCTTGGTAAAACCTTAACCTTGGTAAAAACACAATAACCTCATTCCGCATTCCTATCCGCTTTTACATTGCTAGGATAAACCCATACACATTATTACAATGAAGTGCTCTTAGGCGTAGTCTCAGGAAAGCTCCGGGAAAGCTGATTCCTGAGAGAGTAAGTGCTTCACGTCAACATGTACCGAATGTGTCGATGTCGTTGAAGCACTGTGTTGAGCTAAGAAAGCAAATATGGTAATTTGTTTGCGTTCCAAGACGGTTCCACTCGTCATTACTATTAAGCGCTTCGGAAATGCCCCTGACTCCAGTTGAAGCGTTCATTCGACGCCTCTATTGGTGCAATTTCACTTTACAATCAAATAGCCACATAGCTTCGGTGCACTTAAATTGCCAAGAGTGTGCGCGCAAACGGTGTGGCCGAATGTGTATCCGATTTTGAATAGCGTCACCACGAGCTACTGCCCAATTCGATGGGAACGACGAATGCTGCGCTCTCCCTTCGTCGTTTCACGCAATCGTCCCTCTCGTTTAGACTATCTGCGCTTCTTCCACCTACGCCTATTCCATCACCCCCGCCGTTGACGCCTTCCGATTCCAGAAAGCATAGCTTCGTCTCAGGTTTGCTCATAGCGTGTTGAAATAACAGCTGAGGTGATTCGCTATAGAGCCTTCACAGCACTTTACAACGGTGAATACATGCTCTTTAGAGCTAATGGATCTTTGGCAAACTTCACACATTTATTTATCCGAGGCGGGGATGAAAAGTCACCATCGAATGACCTCTTTCAAAAATTATTTGAAAGCACATGTTCCGATTATTTGAAAGCGCTCTTCTCGAGTACTTAAGTACTCAAGTACTCGAGTACTTGAAAGCATTCAAGTTTCAAGCTTGCACAGCTTTGGACGGCTTTGAGGCTTGTGAAAATTGTACATACATAAGGATTGTGCCAGAATTACAGTGCTCCAACAAACTTCTTATTCCTGTATTTTTGACTATGAACTGAAGTGAAAATCTAAGATAGAAGTCGTGCTATAACGAACTGTCGTGCACGTTCGCGAAGTTGTTTTATTTTTCAATATTGATGATTTCCGTTTGCCTAATATTGTCCGGATTTTTAGCTATAGAAAACTAAAATATTTCTCCTTTTTAGCCGGGAAATATTTCAAATATGAGCGACGCTTGGTTAGAGATATATTATTGCCTTATCGTCTCCAATGTGGTTATAAACTCTCATTTTAAAAATCGTCATTTCCAATCGCAAACAAATATAAATATTTGATAGACAATACGTTGATAAAATGTTATTATCTGTGGATAAGCTTTCGTGATTGATTGCAGAAACACTTTTTTTACCGTCTTATTTCCTTGTAATTATTATTAGTGACGTGTAGGCGGGTGCATTTTCTCGCAACAGCAATAATTGAAAAATTAGTTTGCACTTACAAATATTAGAATTTCCGCTCAGGTCAAGTTTTAAACTAGTTTACAGGTTGAATTAATTCGAGGTGTTTTCTATGTCATCTTCCATTTTTCATGCAAATAAGACAACGCTAACTGCCTTCTAGGAAAATGTGTTATGTGCCCTATGAATATAGCTTAATAATAACCTTTTTGCAAATGGTCTTTGCCATTATCAATTTTCATGATGACATAACCATCCTAATAATAGAAAGTACCACTAAAAATGTAACGTAAAGGAATGAAAATAGTATTATCTTCTTTTTTGGAAGGGAATATACAAGAATAAATACAATCATAAGAAGTAGAGTAAATGAAATGTTGATGAGGCTAAAATAGGCTTATTGCGATAACGATTATATTATTCCTTATTTATCATACTTTATACTGTTTTCTAATATCTATTGCATTTTTATTAGTTAGATATGCGTTCATTGCAACCTATCAGATCTATCAAGTTATGCGTGAAGTGCGCTATATAGATGATTTTTTAATTGTGGTTATCACACCTTATGCTATATATTGCAGACTTTATCATTTCATTGTTAAATGCATTTTTCAATATATAAATAAATATTGATTTAATTTCTTTTAGCACATTAAATGTATTCGGCTTAAATACTTACTTTCACATCATTGAAATTCTCTAACCATGATAACCTCAATGCCGCCTTTTGTCCAGCTTGGAGCATTATCATATTCGGTGGTATTTCTGTTCACTTGCATTCGGTCCGCTTGCACCTCAATTCACTTTTATTTGTCTCGTTGGTAATATCTATACTTCACCACCTCATTAACATATGAATCCTATACTTTATGGTTTCTTTAATTTCCCTACTGCATACTACACTTTGCTCTCTTTTTGCTTATTTTTCTGGTACTATAATATCTCCTAATATTGGTAGAGCGTAGCATAGTTTAGTTCCCGAAAAGTTTAAGTAAGTACCTGGCAATAGTAGTAATTTGTAAACGAGATATACTCAAGAAAGTGAAATGGTTTCGTAAATGGGTTTCCTATCTCAAATGCGAATAACTAAAGCATTGAATTGCATGATGTGCTCCGCCCAGAGAAGCGTGTCTAAGCAAACAAACTTCTAGGCTAGTGCTTTTTGATATCCTCTTTAACCAATCTTTCACTCTTGCCCGTTCACTCAGCAACTGCTCTAGCTAGCCGCAATGATTGCGTTAAAATGATCCTCTGCTCAGCGATCTCTTTTTTGTGAGTAGGTCGATTTCGAGAGGCCTACAAGAGATTCGAATGTGCCGTGCAGTTATTAGAAGATGTGGATAACGATGCAACGTCCTATTTACAACTCCTTCAATCCTCCACAACGAGTGATGATCACCAACTAAGCTATCGTTCAATTGCCCCCTCCCCCTTCCCTCTTCAAATTTTTATCCACTCAACCGACGCTTACTTTCGATGGCACGAGGCAAGCGCTTCATTCGAACACATTCGCCACTCATCTTGATCACTACTTGTGAGCCATTTCTACTGGTTGCTTAACGAGGTGCATTTATAGAATTATTTCTTTGTAAGGGGCGATTTATTTAATTGGAAGTGTACAATTGACAACGAAGAGTGAAATTAACTTTTTGTAGGTGTGCGTGTGTATTTCAGAAATCAACATACTGATATAATGATCGATCGAAAATTGCACGACGAAAGTTGTTTAAATCTTTGAGAGGAAAATTTTTCCTCGCCGGAAAGGAGGAGAGGTGGAAAGAGACCTTCAAAAAACTTGCCATTCAATTAATTCCGATTCAGACTGGAATTTCTATACATTCCTCAATTTCGGTCGACACTTTTCAAAAAGCAAGCAAAATCGATCACTACTCTTGCTTTTGATGGATGTGGGATATGAAGTTGCATTGGCGAGTTCATCAGGAAATTAGTTGTACCGTTGTACAAGAAACATGATAGCATTGTATTAGGGGCAACCTGTTGCGCAAAAAGTTTTTTCAATGATATGCAAAACTAATTACGGTTGTAATAGTAAATTCGCGATAATATAATGAATATTGTGCACTTATAATATGTTATAGATAGAGAATCTTTTCCTATAATTTTGCAACGGAATGTCTTATTTCGTTTTTTTTTTTTTTTTTTTGCAACGGAATCTCTTATCTTAAGTGAAAATCTAAGGTTTACAGGTAAGCTTTATAATTCGGCAATTTTTGTGCCTAGACGATCGCTTCATATGCGCTTTTTTTTCTAAGTTTTCTATGCTATTCTAGGATTGGAGTAGTAATATAACAGCATTACGCCTCTGTTATTAATTACTGCTTAGGATTAAAAAGTAAACATCGATCTCTGGTAGTATCGTATAGATGTAAAGTTGGCTTCTCACTGCCTATTCAGATACTTGTAATTGGCCGCACTCTTTATTCGTCCTTCATATGTAGACTTCTATACGCCGGTAGCTGATGTCTATAAACGATAACATAATGGTAAATTTTATTGCGTATTCTATACTACTTGTATTCAAGATATAAACATATTTACTTCTGCAAAAATTTAGAGAGGAGAATATACAGACTATCGCTTCTACTTTCGATGTCTTTTCAAATACTCTTAAATGCGCTTAGGAGGTAACAACAATTCCTGTTCGACACACGTTTGACTCGTCCATATATTAATTCGACAATCATTTGCCTAGATCTAACAATGTGCTCACTCCAAGATTACAGTGATTTCATGCATTATTTTATTATTAGCGATTGCCATCATTTCAGCCATGCAAAGATCAAGGATGTAAATGGAGAGGGATTCCACCTCTTTTTGTTAATGGACTTGCAATCGCATACATAGGTTGCAGATGGCCATAGTTCCTTAATCGTGTTACTCGCAAAAAAGCAAATGGGGATTCCCTCACACACTTCTCACGGCAAATGGAGAGAGGGAAGGAGTTTTTCTCCACCTCCTCGCTTCATCATCCTCTCCATTTCAACCATACTTTCTTATTCTTTCTCGGTGAAAATCGTCTGATGCGTTCCTTGCGTAGACCGTCTTACCTTAAAAACTTCACGATAAGCTGAATAATCCAGTCTGATTCGAACTTCTTATGCTACCGAAATATTTGCAGGGTGAAATTTTGAGGGAATGCGGCTATGTCACCTATATTACCTCGAAAGATTTCATTCTTTTTCACAACCTTCACCAGAACAGCTCTAGCATGTCGATGCAAATGTATGCCACACGGTAATGATGGGAGGTTACTATGAACACTGTTGTACGATTTGTGATTATTCACCAAGGATAGCAAGCGTTCATATAATGAGTTTCGCCAGTATTCACTTAACCGCAATAATTATTTACTGGAAATGCAATGATTCCCCATGGGAATACCATTTACCCAAAAAGTTACTCATTGTGTTTCGCCATTCATTTGTTGTGTTAATATTGCTTTGCAATATATTTTTTTGTTGATGTGCTTACCTTACTTTTCACCTGATGTCACCTTTGGGTTGATATTCAAACGTGTTTACGTGCTTGTTAGCTCTTTTTCGAGCCATCAAAAAACAAGTAATCGTAATGAGGAATTACAACAGACGTTTTTTTTAACGGATTTCAAATGAAACCGATTCTTTTATTTCCGAACGATCAACACAGATCGTTTCATCACAATACGATGAAAAATTCAACGAAGTTTCAAAAATATTCAGAAAATTCAAAAAATTCAAAAATTCAAGCGCAAATATTTCTTATTGCAAATGCCGCATTAAATCAAATCATTTCCCTTCAAAAATTGTTAGCAACGATTAGAACTATCTCGTTGATTATTTGCATTTTATTCAGTGGTCTCAACTAGTTGAATAACATACCGACGATGGCATGCTCTGACTTTCAGTCACTCAAGTGTGATTAAATAAAGGGTTGTTTTTGAGTAAGCCATTGTCTAGGTGGTGAGAGATATGATCTAAGGTGGGGCGTCAGCTACTTATAGTCGACTCACCGGAGATGTAATTTAGCGATGCGTAGGGTGTAACGCTGCGGCATGAAGGTGAGAGTGAGGTTAGCAACTGAACCAGCTGGGTGGTGCTCGCTTCAATGGGAACAACCAATGCGGCGCTATCTTATCGCCGTTTCACGCAAGCTTCACTTCCATTTAAGATCGCGGTCATTCAACCACCAGTACCCGTTCCTTCACCACCGCCACTGACACCACCTGCAATCGACTCTCCTAGACCTAGTCTCATTTCAGGTCAGCCCTTCTCTTGCTCTGCTCACTATGACGTGCAGGGATGATCCAACAAAAGCTTTATTTTAAAGCAAGTTCCTTTAAAATATATCTGCCAAAAATAGCCTCAAAGTTTCCTGATGTATCAGCAACAGATAAGTCTATTTCTTTCTTACTCGGTGGCTTCCCATGTCCTGTTACAATGTTTTGAAGGTGTATAGCAAGCATTTGTTCGCTAAATTATTTGCATATCTAAAGAGGAAGGCGCAAAATATTTGTTGTCACATATTGCCTATTCGAGGAAAATATATAACAACTCGAAGTTTTCTTTCTTTCCTACCTATCTGGGCAAATATCTAGCAATTCGATGATGTCTTACTTTCCCTTCTTTAGTCAGAAAGCAGTTCCATCTTATTCTATCGGCTCGTCTCACCTAGCAGATTATTTTTCTTTTTTTGTCGAATATTTGACATGTGTCCATCGTTTGAGCATTTCAAGCACTTGTCAGCTGTTCGTTAAAGCTACTCGCTTTGAACAGGTGCTTTTTGACGTTGAATTTTTATTTCATCGTTTCACATAGAATTACTCTATCATTTGCTTATTTAAGCATCATCTCTACTGATTCGAATATATATATCTCGTACATGTTATGTGTTTCAACGCTCAATATACTTATAAGAAATAATGCAAAAATACCTTATCGATACAAAAATTTGCTCACTTTTTTTTTTCTTATTCGATATGTTTTTGAAAAACTCATGAAAAAATAAATAAATAAAAATTTTAATGGAATTATATTTATGCAATTATGCATTTTATTCGCAAATTAGTCCGCTAATAATCTATAATGATGAAATTTAGTGCTGCTGATCTTCTTATTTTTTCTTCCTTCCGGCGATTGCATAACTTCTCTACATTTTCTTTGCAGACGGATATGGAATGCTATCAAACAACAGCGCAATGATCTAAATTCATTAGTGCATGTGGCTAATATCTTGGAATATTTTAGTGCTGCTGATCTTATTTTTTTTTTAAATTCGCTTTAAATAAGATCCTCGATCCATCGTTTCTACCTATCCGTACAACCAAACGCCTTACAACTTCCTTAGGTTACCATTGGCAGTTGATTGCGTCATAAAATTCCACAGATTAATTTTATTCCACAATGGATCAAATATGATTCAAAAATAAATTTTAATAATGTTTCGCACAAACGATCGTTTTAATGGGAAAGAACACTGCTGAACGTTTAATTATTGGTTTTAGATAAATTGATAATTGGCTGATAAAACTAATTAAAACAATCTTTCAAAAAAATGCCTTATCTCGGTTTTGCATTGCCTAGGTACCAGATTATAGGTTATTTTGCCTGGTTAGTTTAGTTACAAAAAAGCGCACATCAAATGCATAGCTCAAATTTCAACTCTCCACCAATCAGATCATAACATTGCAGCATAAAAAGCGAAAACCTATCATCAATTTTGTGGGCAAAACGCTTCAGCCAAAGAATATTTTGTTCCGCAAGTTGCGATAATGTCTGATCTAACTTAGCGCCATCCACAAATCTATAATTCGAGCTGAAATTTGCTTTGGAGATCTAATTTGCACTCAACATTCTATATTTTAATTTCTATCATTAGTAATTTTTTTCTATGCGATGAGTTGAAACCATATAAGAGCGATCGAAAGCATTTGTCGTCTTTTCGAGAGCAAACAATAATAAATGAAAAGCATGTTTCATATAGGCTAGCGTGATATGCGTTTTTACGTCGATGTTCATTTTCCTTTGTCACTTTCATAAAGCAACAACTAATTTTAAAAGAAGAGCATCGGTAACACTCTTAATTATTTGATGCTTCGAACATATTTCATGCTTGAATTTGGCGAAAAAAAACCAACTTAAGTTTATTAATTTCTTTTTTTTTGAGCGCGCCAAGTTCAAATCGAGATATCAAACAGTATCCATTGATCGAACAATTAAGATTGTGGTGAACGATGGCATCGGTTTTTTTTTTTTTTTGCAAAATCAATTGCGCATTCATTGCAAAGAAAAAACGATCCGACCACTTTAATGGTACGATCATTGATTTAAACCTTTAGATACCTTTCAGTATAAGTAGATTCCGTAAGCTGATAAGTTGAGTTAAAGATTTGATAGAGTGCAGATGGCAAACCCCTCAATTTTGTCGACTTTATTGATTTCCAACCTGGAATTATCAGGTAGACAGGTAGACTTGTGCATGTAGATTTATCCATACAGACCTCATCGCTATGGTGATCTTTGCAGATGCCAGTTTGCATAAACAAATGAATCGATACATAGTTGTGAAGGAAGAGCAATATTCTTCGGCCTCACAATGAAATAATTACAATGACGTGCATCATTGGTCAATCAGCTGGCGTATACACCATGAAAGATTCGCTTCAAATACTTAGAAAATACTCTTTTTTAAACCTGTAACCACCTAATTATCTTCCAAAACTTCGAAGAGGACGTCAGCTGATCGTCCTCATTTACCTATCAGTCGACTGACTGTCTTTGATAAATTTTATGAGGTGATTTTGACAAGTCCAAGAAAACATTCCAAAATTTTGGCAAATCCAAAAATCCAAGAAAAAAGTTTCTAATTTCGCCAAAAGCATTAATGCTTTCAACGTTAGCAATTTACACAACGTTCATTTTGAGAATCATTAATAAAGCATGCAAATTTATGAGTGCACCACATTGATAAATTTTCACTGATAAAGTCACGTTCACAAACTGCACAGCGATTAGCACTTTTTGAGATATGGTGAATAGCATTTCATCATTTCAGCTCATCGTGACTCTATTTTAATTCACTTAATATCGTCAATAATTTCATTTCTTGACTTATTGCCGTTTTATTGCATTGCGATCAACTTCACCATTTAAGGTCGATTAGATGTCATTAGACATTCCTCTAGCAATCTTATCACGTTTAATTCATCGGAAGTTCCACTTAGCAATAATATAATATTTCAGGCATAACAGTAATAAACAGTTATTATCATTGTTTGCATCCAACGAATTTCTTCGTAGACAGTCTGTCTGAGATATCTGTGATTGTTGTTCATGTTGTCGTATAAGAAGACCGTCTCAACATATTTTTTTGTAACTTTCTAGCGTTCCCTTGAACGGATATTAAGAAACTGATGCACAAGCCATGCGAGATTAAAATCCATTACCTTATAGCGAAAGATTGCTCGGTGTTAGTATAATCGGACGGTTTTCACTTGATCGTTCAAAGTCCATAAATGCATGTTTGCGAAATCCTCTTCGAAACGGTAAAAAAAATACCGTTAATAGTAATGTGCTGCGGCGAGGCGTTTTTTTTACCGCTTAGGGTAGAAGTGTGAGACAACTTCGATTAGCGCTATTAATTTTGATGGTGGAGGGGGAGAGAAATACTAGAAGGAAAAGATAGGCGTAGAAAAGTAAGTTGAAAGATGTTATTGGAAGGAAGAGATCTCTCCAGGAAAATATGCAGACAGTATTTGGCGATTTGCTCCCCAATGCACAACGAAACCTGCTTAAGCACACTAATCACTAGGGAAGCGTATCAAGCAAGTCATTGCATCCACCACACTTTTGCGAGCAAACGTTTTCATCTGCCTCATAGTTTTCCAGCTTTTCCTGCGCTCACTTGTAAGTTGCGCTTAGTTATTTAGTAATAGAGTTTTTAATGCGTTAATCGATTTCTAATTGAAAAGAGTAATCGCTTAGTTTAAATTATGAATATGCACTATCGATAGTATATTATCATTTATTACCTTTTTATAAAAGTTGATAGTAATAGCGCATGTTGCATCGCATTATGCACTTTTCATAGTCATCTTTGCAAAATTTTATGCAAATTTTTATTTAAATATTTGATATTCTTAGGTATTTTCATATTATTTAATATATCTATAAAGTTTATAAGTATTTTCATTCATAATTGCCCCTCATCACGTAGATTATGCAATAATTTATGCAAGAATATCGGGATTTAATGCAAAATTATTTCACACTATAATTTGATAATGTCAGTTTTCCAAAATTTCCAAGAAGTGCTAAGAATCCATGGGATTCGAAGGAGGTTTTTGATTAGTCACCGATCGCAGATTCAGACCTGCAAAATCACTTCTGTGAAGGTGACTGCCTGCACCGGAACTAACATAATAGAATCGGAAATAACGTGGTCGATGCATGCATACCTAACTAGTAGATACATCAGCACTACGATAACGAATATTCGAAGAATTCAAAAAAAAAAATCGCGTTCAATGCAATATTTTTCTGTTGACTTTTTGACCGTTTAGATGAGCGAATCGCTCGAAATGAATTTCGTTGAGGAAAAATGATGAATGAAGAAGCATAAAAATTGCCTCAAAAATGAGTGACACTTTAGCGTTGATTTTAAAGAGAGATTTGTTTCTCGTTGTCGATTTATTTCGGCGCTCTATATTTTAACAGCTTACCGAGTAATGAGTAGATTTCGATGCAAAACGAATGCACTCTTCTATTTAGAACAATAAATAAAATAGAATAGAACGATTTCTAAAAAATGTTCCTAGCATCATAATTCCTTTTTTTACAGAAAAGTCCGGAATGATAGCGTTAGGGAAGCTGTAAAGCCAACATCTCTGTATGGGGCAAGAGTCGGCCCAAGGCCCTCATATATAAATATATATGATTTTATCTGTTGAAAAGATTCCTTTCCTATGAGACGCGTGGTGCGGCGCCCCTTGTCTCCGTTGACCGAACACCCGATAGCCCATCAATATCTGCCTGTGCTTAGTTATCTGCACAAATTCAAACTTTAAAGCGTCCTCATGACCACTAATGCATACTTGATTGGCAAAACGCACGTTTATTTCATATTGCATTGCACCTCATAATCGCTGATCATGTGCGGTAAAACACTCGATTAGGAAAACAACGAAAGGTGAAGGAACTAATTATGGATGTCATTCACGCCATCTACATCTTCGATCGACAATCCTTTTAGCGCTTATCTTGTCACAACATTCCGATCAAGCGTTCCGTCTAATTTCCGATCAGCTAAATGCCCAAAACTGTTGCAATGATTCTTAGACGCCTTGTGCTGCGTCAGTTTCCTCTGCTGAATATTGAGCATATCAGGTCATTTGGGGAATTAATCCCCCTCCCCCTCCCTCCCAAAAAAATTTTTATTGTCCTTTTATCTTGTCGATCTGTTCGAGTAGAAATATGCGATTGTTTGATGAAGCACAACACACGTCGTTGAAGTCGATCATTCAATACCTGTAGTTGTTCATAAATTCTTCATATCATTATACACATTTTCAACGTGTTGGAGTAGTTCTCGTTTTGTCGCGTTATGATTCACATCAGCCTAATCAATTTTGACAGGTCAAGCTTCAATAATTTCCTTATTGAAGTTACAACAAACACCGACAGATAGAGACACGGACATTCTTTGTAAAACTGTTTTGAATAGGCGACATAAAACAAGACCATATTGGATGTGATTGGCAATTACCACTAGATTAAGAGATCCTGTACGTCTAATCAAAGGACCGACATCCAATGATCGGTGAATTCAATGATTATCATCATGTAATAAATTTTTATATCATTTAAAATTCATTTTGTTTTTTTTTTTTCACTAGCGTTTTAATTATTTATTATCTCATCTCGCTAATTGCTATATGTTTATTCAATTTTCAATAATATAACGCGGTAGTTTCAAACTTTTTTCTCCTATATAATGTGGCAAGTTCAAATTTATGCGGCACTTTCAAAGTTTTTTTTTTTCGTCTATACATCTGTATGGTAAAATGCTAGACGACTAGAATCAAAGCAAAACGAGACGAGGCAATACCAATTGAATGTGGCGTTTCTTTGGCTGAAATTTGCCTTGAGAAATGCATTGTGGTCACGATTGGCGGATGTCGACTACTAGAAAGCGTGAAAGCGTCCGCCAATAAAATATTTTTGTTGCGATTTGCACTTTAAGCGCCTTAAGGAAGCGCTCATTGTGTATGTCCTCTCTCTATGGGAAGCACAGGCATTGGACGAACTTTCCAACTCGTTCAACAGGACGCCTTCCTCGCATTTACCCACTGGGCAACATTCACTCAATTTGGTTAATTTCTCTTTTTTTTTCTTTTCTTTTTTTTTTTTTTTTTTAAATTATTCACTATCTTTTAAATAGAGCGCATATAAAACAATTATTGCTACCTTCAAGGATATATGGCCTTAGAACAAGATAGACGCCTTCAAAGAAGACGAACTACAAGCTATATCGAGAAGAATTTGTGAATATGATATATGCAATTGAATTTATAGATTTAAATTGAGTTTGAACGAGATCATATGCCTAATTGTACGCTGCTATATGATTCAACTAAAGGAATGCAACAGCAATGGTAAATAAATTATCAATTTTATTCTTATCTATGCTTTACCGTTGAATTTTTCCTTATTCACTTTACATTAAACAAATTCACTGAATAAAAAAAAAAAAAATGAAAAGCACGCCAGCATGTGCTTTTTGGATATTTGCCCAATAAATAATAATCTTTATTTGATACTCATAATAGAGGTTCTAAGAAAGTGAAAAAAAAAAGGACGTTTGCATTTATATTGCAGCGGCATAACAAGTATATTTCATATATGTATTTCTGCATTTGATTCCCATATATGCGTTTTTTCGTTTTCTTATTTTTCTTTCTTCTCGTTTCACTCTCTCTTTCTTTTTGTTATTCTTTTTCTCTTTATTTTCCTCTCTCTATGAGTCGACCTGCCAACTATCAAAAATGTTACTCTAAAGGAAATTTGCATAACATAATGAGATTCATGCAAATTCATCATATCAAAGTGTTCATATATTAATCTCAGTCCTTTTATATATCTATGTGTATTTTTCTTTGGGTAAATTCGATTGCTCTCTCTCAAAAAAAAAACAAACAATTTAATGTCTTTAAATTTGTTATTGAAATCGGAAAATATCCATGCTATGTTGTGAAATCAAATTTCAATTTCGCCAATCGATTTTTGCGAACGAATTTATTTGTGGTAGATAATCTCTATATCTATTCCTCTCTTATAGAGTGGCTTTTAGAATCTCGATAGTTCTAAGGAAATATTGAATTAATATATTATATTTTTAGGCGCAGCACGTATGGAGTTCTTGGGTCAACACTAAAAAAATAGTAAGGTGAGAGGAAGGTGAGAAAATAAGTCTAGATTTTAGAAGGCAGTTTAAAAAAAAACATGATATAATTAAAAAAGAAAAGAACGACTCCATTTTACTAAATCCTATAAAATATTTTTTCATTATTGCTCTAGAAGCATAGAAGGGAAATAAAAATCCATGAATCTCTCTTTTTTTTCTTCCGATGCATCAATGTTGGAAGATTAGTGTATATCCATAATTAATTAAGTAGTACGTTAAGGACGACAATATAAAAGAGGAGAGAAAACTTCTAATTACGCAAAATAATGCCTTCATAATTCAGCCGACCTAACTGCGAGTATAAATCTCTCGCAAGAGATGGATCCGTCTAAAGCACAAGCAAATCTGCTGATGTTTGTGAATGTTTCGTTGCGCTAGCTTGTGTGATTGCGGAGGTGAAACTATCCGACAGATATAAGTTCAGACACAGACATATGCACAGACACAACTTTGTTGTAATATGCTTAGGCAATACAAATTAGCAAAAGTGCGCAAAAACGTTTTAGAAAATAGGAATGATGCATCCTGTCGGGAAAAATGTCGGAAAAAAGCTAGCTTTTTTTAAAACCTCGAGCTCTCGAAAGTTGAGAAAATAGCCTTAATGAAGTTGGTGAACGAATGAACATATAGCATGCCCGACTGCCCCTTCCGGTTTTCGACTCCAACTTTCAAAGAGTTAAAAGTTTTTCAAGTCAGGAAATACTTTTTCCGCTTTCCTGGTGGGAGAATGAAGAGGTGCAGCTGAATGCGACTGAGGCTGAGAACTAATGATGCTACTCAACAGTTCAGGTGAACATCTCGTGGTGCTTATGGCATCAATAAACAAGGCTATTTCTCTTCGTAATCTTCCATCTTCACTACAAATTTGGTTCCTCGATTAAGGGTTGTACCCGATTGCAGATGGTAGACGCCTTCTTATTTGTGTAGAGTGGGAAGCGGAGTCAGGTTTTAATTGTGGCAATATCCTATATGACTCCATATGCACTAAAGAATATCCAACAATCTCTTTTTAGCTTCATTATTTCATCTACACACATATGGAAGCAAAGAAATTCGCCTAACGCGTAGCTGTTGTGATAAGAGTGTGAAATGATTTGAGATGCTACTTGTAATGTCAACCATATGATATGAGTGTCTTTTACGAAACGAAAGTTATATGAGCAGATGGTCTTCGAATTTCTGTTTTCTTTCTTCCACTAAATTACATGATTCAAAATCTCGTTTGTTTTCTTCCTTCAGGTAATCTCCTTCCACCTTCATTATCTATTCATCGACTACAATGATAGACGCATTTTCAAAATGAACTGATTTGCCGAATTCAGTGAATTTAAATAATTCTTTGCAAATATACTCTTTATTATTTTACTCTATATATCAAATCATAAATGGAGTTAATGAACTTCATTTGCACTGTTGAAGTACTTCTATTGGGAAGAAATTTGGGTATATTTGTTGTATGGTATTTCCTCTAAAAATTGTTTAAGCTTAAATCACTCAATCGAACGATATGATTGCTGTAGTAAAGAGGTATGCGTGAAGACAAATCGATTTATTACCTCAACGTAAGCATTTCCTCAATATTAAGAAATTGGGTTTTTTTTTTCCTCGCAAAAATATTCCTCTGAATTTTGAGTTGATGACCTGTAGGATACTGGAATATGTTTCGATTCTAAAAATATTTAGTCTAAATCGGTGCATTATTGTTCTATATTGTATGAATACGATAAGAAGAGCTATCGATTGCTTCAAATATGCTATATTTTAATTGGCGTTATCAATAGAGGTGCAGTTCAATTTTAACTGTCACTAAGTTTGGATGAAATTCCGAAAAAGAAAAAACAAAAATCCATAGAGATTAATTGTCGAGGATATAATTAGGTTTGTCTGGATGTTGAAGAAAACGAAGTGAAGTTGGATTTTAACAAGAAGGGGAAATAGATATAATATATTTTAAAGTAATGATATTAAGAGGTGGCTAAACGGCGAGGATCGATGCTATGTTTTCGAGAATAAACCTGAAAGGATTATTTTAGCGGTCAAATGACATTCCAAAATAAATGGTATTCCATTTTGATGATATATCGATACTACTGTGTATCGCCGATATGCATAAATAATTCTTCGTAGCAAGTTTGGCGATCGGAGATTGAATGCGAGTGTCAACAAAAAGAATGCCTTGTGGTTTATTTGATGTGATGACAAAGAAGAGGCATGTGAATGTGGTGCAAGTCGGTAGACGAATGGCGTCAAATTAGTGTTTTGTGTGTTCGTTGACGAGTGAACAAGCTGAATTGTTTGGGCCAAGAAGATAAGGCGGACATCGTATGTGGCCGCTTTGTGTCCTTGTGTACGCAACAAGCCTGCTCTAATTAATTTTTTTTGGCTATTCGCTTGGCTTGTGATAGGAAAGAAACCAACAGCGACATGGCCATTGGATCCACCATCGAAAGCCAGCCAACCAATCAGCTGGCCATAATTCATGTAGTTAGTTGGCATGCGTAAACCGATCACATCTCGATATCTTCAGTGGTGTACTCGCTAACTCAAGCATCCCTCTCGGATTATTGCCTCGTTTACATGAATACGATACTATGATAGGATGCGAAGGACGTTAAAGATATCCTTGGAGATCCGAACCCCGTCGAAGTGTGTTGCTACTGCAACGATCCCATCCTATTAAGGAATCAATTTTAATTGTGGAGCAGATCTATCATCATTGTTCAGTAATAAAATGAACGTCGCTATGCTAATTCGGTTTGTTCTTTATGGAAAGATACAGCTCAAATATAGCGCATCGAGCAGTATAGAAGGCTTAGGTCGATCTGATCAAGAGCTTCATCAACACTTATTCACCGCCAACGAAACAGACGCACAACGATCTCCTACTCGCTGCTTCTGGAAACCGGTCACGATACTACCCTCTACTTCCGGTTCTTATAATTGATTGTTCTTCTTCGTCGAAGAAGTTTGCCCAAACACTTCCGATTGTATAATAGTGGCGTTGTTGACGTTGTGAAGTAATTACCGGCGATGGAATTGCTACCACAAGAATGCGCACATCGTTTCTCAAGAATGTCGTTGCGTCTTTCTGCTTCTATTACTATGTAAATTTAAAAGAAGAATTGAATTCTGAAAAGATTACTTATATACGAAATCGATAAAATGCTATCAAGACTTGGTCTTAATTGTTGGCATTGGAGTATCTCGAATGACAACGTTACTAATATGCCTGTGCTATATACAGAACGCAACTTACGATGTGATGCGCTATTCGAGAACCATTATAATGATATGAAACAACCACGTTTACCTACTACGATCAATATAGATGACGAGAGAAGTGAGTCAGCTGTGATGTCATATCGTGATAATGCTTTGCTTCCAGCCGTTAACTGCCCAATAAGCATCCGAATGGTGCCTTCCAGCATCGATTCCAAGCCTTTACAACCCACATTACAAAGAGCTTTTTCGCTCGACGTTTCAACCTATCGTAGTGCATAATATGTAAGCTCTTCCTGCGTGTTCCAACCAACTTAGACGTCCTGGACGTATTTCAACCTAAACCAACATAAAGTCGAAAATTTTGTTACAGAAATTATAGCTCTGAGATAATTCCACGTTGCAGCCGTCTGTTGCAAATTAACTATCGACAATAATTGTAATATCTTCCGAGGGCATCATGTATTCCACCTTAATGCTTTTCAGTACTTAGAGGACATTTAGTGCAAGGCATGAAGGAACGGCCCTCTTAATGAATTAGTATTGAATTTAATTATGCTCGGGTATAAGGGGTTAGTATGATCTCCATAGATTATGCATAAGTGCCACTTATTTTTAGTGAAGTTGAAAGATTAGAAAGCGTAAAAATAAATACCACCCAAACTAAACAAACACCTCAATTCTGCCATCGCGATCGATAAAAATGAGGCATGATAGTCGAACTCAATAGATACGGACGAAAAATACATGATTTCAACTAGATGCATTCATTATCGCTTTAAATCTAACTCTATATGTCTGATGATCAGAAAATACAATTTTTTGTAGTACCATCATAAACACGTCAATACTCGAAAACTTTTGACCTTATTGCAGTATGGAGGATTATTGAAATCAAATAGTGCATGCTACTAAGAAAATTGATTGTAAAGCAGTTAATTTTCTTTGCACACGCATCTGACTGCTTTAGAATATATTTTTTGCGCTATTTAACGCGCCGCGTTAAAAATTCATTCGCGATATATTCTGATTGAAATGAATTAAAATCATTAACTATTGAGATTTTTGAGACATCATTTCATTAGTCTCAATAGGACATTCGTTGTGCAATAGGAATTTCATCGATAAAAGTTGCTCTACGATGTGAACTCCTTCAGTGCTTCTATTGCTACTCTTCACCTATAATATCTCTTTCAGATATATCATACCCGAAGTATTGAAGAAGAATTTGGTCTTCATTATTTGAGGATTTTTCTTTGAAACTTCAAACATTTTCAGCTGGTTATATTTCGTTGTCGAATTGCGTGAAAGCGAATGTCTTTTTCGTATGCAGCTGCAAACATAGTCGACATCTTTCATCGACTCGTCGCTGAAACAAAATTTTTTCTGTAGTAGCAGCTCTTCTATCTGCTGAAAATGTTTCCATGAAACTACATATATATATATATATATATATATATATATATATATATATATATATATATATATATATATATATATATATATATATATATATATATATATATATATATATATATATATATATATATATCCTAGGTACGGTCGATAGGGAAGTGCCGAAGTTCATCCCATCCCGAAATAATAATAATAACAATAGCATTCGTGATGAATTTAAAATTTCATGCTATGGAGAGGTTATTATTTTGCTTTTCCGCGCATAAATTGTTGAAAATATATTTTTTAATGTTGGAAATTTTCTATCGTTTTGATGAAATTGGTAGAGATAAGCGGTAAGATTACTGCCAAAGTATGGGATCTCCAGTTCATAGGGGCAGACTTGACTCCATGTTCCTAATAAATCGAGCATTTCAATCTCAGAGATTCATCCCGTCGAGTGGTGAAGGGATCAGGATTTATTCAGTTCTGCGAAGCATGGTCAATCAAAGCGAATTTGGACCGGTTTAGCTAGCTCCAAGAACTTTGAAATTCATCTGGAGACACTCTTTTATTTATTCTCATAATTGCATAGGATCATATGTTCCTCTGATTTAACACATTTTTGAAACAGTAGATAGGAACTGAAATGATACCTACTTTTTGATAATCAATGAATACGTTACCGAAGGAGTGGTACCAATCTGTGTTCTTCCCGGATTATTATACTGAATTATCTCTGTCTTATTACGATCCCATCAAAATTATCGACTTGATAGGATTGTGCTTTGAGGCTTATTCACCTCAAAAATCCATTTTCTAAATATTGAAACTTCAACATTGAGTAGCTCTCATTCAGGTACAGTGAACGTTTGAGGGGATTGAAGAATAAGCAAGTTTTTAAAATGAAGTGGGGTTTTCTTGCTATTTCCAGGGTCGAAATTCTTGACTTTCAAATGTGAAATTTTTTGAAGTCCACTAACCTCAGGTAACATTTTTTGTTGAACTAAATAATCGATCGTTGACCTTTAGCGGTCGAGCATGACGAGCCAACCTGTTGAATGTTTTAAACTTTAAAGCCTTAATCAAGAGATGTGAATTGATTCGACCTCTTATCAGTAAAGCATGAGAGCTATGCGATATTCATAGCGAAGTATTGCACAAAAGTATAAAACTCTCAAAAGCGCAAGTCAAATGCTATGCATTTCACAGCTTTGATCAAGGTTGGAATGAAATGCTTAACTTCCTTTATTACATCAAGGTGAAAGAATTTGAAATATTCGAGCTTTTCATAATAATCCTCGATCATCAGCAAATCAGCGCTTACTAGGTCGATGAATGAAGATTGGTTCACTCAACGAATAATCGTTGACTAAATTTTTTGGCGGCGTTGTTATATTATAAGATTGATTATTAGCTGATACAATAATAACCGTTACAATATCTTTCTTTACTCTCTCAAATTCTATATCATCTCATTCGTAGTTTATTGGCAATAAATATCACATAAAAAGTCCGTTGCTTGCATCCTTCTCTCGTAAACCGTTCCTTCAGCTGGCCAATTTTATAGGTTATTAACAAATAACAGCCCCGCCGATAGTGCCCTCATGTCTGAAATAATTCGGTTGCACGCAAATATCTGAGAAAGGAATAGTTTTTTTTTTTTTTTTTTTTGCAGTTCAGCCGATGGAAAACATATACAAACTTTTTCTCCGCTTTTACTTGTCTGAAACTTCTTTCGAAATTGATAGATCGATGTGGCATATGTCAATCTATGGTGATGCTTATTATGTTTACTGAAATTATCGAGTGGACTTGCAACAGACAGACAGACAGACAAATGTGTGTACGCAAATACGACGTCGACATAGTGCACTTTTTCGTAGCAAATTGTCAAAATAATATACAAATAGAATTTATAGTAGATCTGTGCTGGCGATCAGACTATTTATAATCTGAGGATGTTGTTGCTTATGTTTGGTTATTTGCTGATGATTTACGCAATCAATCGGTCAATTAAACGTAGTAGAAAAACGCATATCCTCTGGCGCGCTTTTATATTTCCTTCAGTTATTCCAAATATGTTCATGAGACTTGCTTTGCAGACACCTTCAAAGATGCAAACCATTGGCAGCAAAAAATTTGCCCCAGGAGATATCCGAAAGAGATCCCTTTAGCAACAGATGTCTTGCGGGGAAAGGGAGGGTGGAGGGGAAGGAGAAGGAGCGTTCTTCCAGTTGTACAAATTTGAGATCAAATGCGAAGGTTGAGTATTTGGCCAGAAACCTTTCATATGATGAGGGTATTTGAGACAACGTTATGGGCGACGTATGTCAGTCGACAGTTGTCGTATGGGATCGACAGCTTTCACCATCTGCACCAGGTGTACTTCACAAGCCTATTGAACCGCAAAGCGATGAGTGTGTGTGTTTGTTCCTGGATCATCTTTGATGAGAGTGAGAAATCGCCTCACGGCTATCTCCCCATCGATCATCTAGATACGCATGACTCATTCCAAGCACGCTACTATTTGTATCAATGTGAAATAAATTTTTTCGTTGCTTCAACCCATATGTTAGCGGAGTTGAAATCGATATTCTCGGAACAAACCTCTAATGACCTCAGGTCGAGATCGTTTTTCCTCCTCACCAGTAGTGCAGTCGGATACGCGCCCCATGTTTCATACTGGGAACTATTTCAGTTCCTCTCCAATGAAAGCTCGCTTCTATAGCCTAATATTTAAAATGGCTGGCGTCAGCATACTTGAAAGAAACTGGAGTCATTGCATTTGGAAGAACCCCTTTCTTTCATTGTTATTGAAACTTGAGTAAGTAAAATGAGATATTAAATAAACCTCAATGCCTTCCCCCTTTATCGTTGCAATGTTTGTTTTGGGCGGAGGATATGATAATGCTCGGACTTCTATTCGGGGTTTTACGGTATCATAGTCGCATTCCGAGGATGTTCTTCGCTTCGTTTAAAAATAGACGTTGTAAATAGGCGCTGCAACAAGGTGTATCTAAGCGTGACTTATGTTTTATTATTGAGCTATATGCTCGAAACATAGCATATTATAGGTTTGAGTCCTCGCTTGAAACTAAGTTGGCAGTAAATAATTATAATGCAAAAAGCGGTGGGGAAAAATTATTGAAGGTATAGAATGCGAACAAAAGACAACCACACAAACCTAGAAATACGAGAGTTATCATTTCGAATTTGGGTGTTGAAATCTTTTCGTCTTAGTGGACAACAACGATTAAGCTCCGAAATAGTTTCTTTTTCTTCGACAAAGAAATATTGTAATTAACGATGTTATTATTGGCAAGCATTTGCGTATGCAATATTTTTTGTCCACTTATTTCACGTATCTTGTTGACAGTCGGCTGGAAGAACAATATAATCCGTGCATATTTAACGAATAATGTGCAAAAAATTGTGTGGTACATTTTTAAAAGCTCTCAAAGAGTTTAATATTTCATCTGTTATTTATTTAAGAACACAATATGTCAGAACGAAAACCCAGTGGAATTTTTTTTTTTTTTTGTTGAAACATTTGTCATTTCATTTGCATCTTCCTATTTTAAAACATAATAGAGGATAAATGGAAACTATTTGAAATATTTGAAGAGTACCACTGAAGAACAATTCAGACGACGTCTCAAGCCGTTGCCGCTGTCATCATTGATTATTGTAATTTGACTATCTGACGTATATTTACGCATATGTGAATAGGCACATTTAATAGTTTTTCAGTATATTTCCGTCAATTTTTATTTCCTGCAAGTACAAAGATACGTGAAAGTCAACGTTCAATGTACATATAGCCTAAAATTAAAGACAATTTGCCAAGTGGCTTTGGAATGTGCTGCCTACTCCAACTGTCGAAATTGCCGAGCGCAAACAATTCTATCACACTCTATCATTATCCGTATCATTTATCTGTACGTTGATCCTATTCCCGACAGATTTTGCTTCGTTTGCTATTTATTACTCGCTGTAGAAGTTGCCATTTGCACGACTTACTAAGCAGCAATTTACTTCCGCTTTAAATCAACCCTTTGGGAGGAATTCTGTAATTTTATAGTTTATTATGCCAGAAAGGGGACTGCTGATCGCATAATACAACGTACTGTTTAACGCGATCAATACTTTAAACTGAAACTTGCAAGACAGTTATGCATCCTGTTAAATTGTCATTAACGTTGGGCACACCTCTTAAATATACCTCAGAGGCAAAAAAGTTGAAATAAACTTGAAAGGTGACAGAGAGCACGAAGGATAGCATGCGTTAGTGTTCAGTGGTGTCCCGTTGATTTATTTTATTACTTGAAACGTATTCTGATGTATGAACTCCTGTTTCAGATTCATTTCGATTCCCATCACGTTTTCCTGCAAAACTGTAGTTTTCGCCTAGTTTTTTTGCCTTTCTTCACATCTTCGAATTTCTGTGCTTCCGGCGTAGTATTTGGTCTTTGACGATTTTCCTGCGTTATCCTGAGGAAGATTATGCATTCCTGCATTCTTCTTGAGAAAACGTCGTAGTGACGCGTGTCGTGTCGTTCGAAATAGAATCACCAACGCGCATTTGAAAGAAGTGATTCGTTTTTCTTGCATGCATGCGTTGTGGAACTTTAGAAGCATCGAAGAGAGAACGTTTCCATCAACCAGCACACAAAATTGGCCACATTTACTAGCTGCCTCAGAGCCAACTTGAGCTCGGAGTTTGCCGAATCAGGCTGAGCATCGCTTCACCACCACCGACTTTCCAAACCCCTCTTCATTCCTCCCTCCTATGCCTCGTTCATACTCACGGAGCCCACCACAACGCGATTCTAGAGGACGTCACGCGTGAATGTGTACTGCCGCGTATATCCTTCTTCGTGCTTATGGATGAGAGAGTTCTTATGGGTGTAATACAAACGCCTGAAAGTTGAGAAAATATATGACCGTTGCAAATGAACAGACAAGCAGATGTTCAGTAGAGTTGAGAAGACTACAAAAAATGACTGCTCACATATTACTACGTTCAATTACACAGGAGCCATTTAGTTGTGATTAAACCCGGTCCAGACCGGCACCTGATTTGGGTAGAATTTAGCCATTCAGCGGGGACTAGCAACCCCTATCCATACGATCATCGGTTAAGCTCTTCTGATCCGATCGTGAAAGGGACCGGATTTAGCTCATATCCTTCCAGGCATGCATACTCACCTTCACGAAAGCATGCTAAAACCTTAGCAAATGTTTTCATGAGTGTCTCTACGAAGTTTGTGGTCTTACAGTCGCTGTTAAACCATAACTTTCTTGTTTTTTTTACTCGCATGTGCGTGCTACCCTTCGCAGTAGCTACTACCCATCACAATATAAAACGTCCATTGGCGTCTCCAAATCTCCATCGCCAAATAGACATTGCAACGTCACTTATGCATCATAAAATCTAGCACGACGACTGTTCCACACAACCTTCTATGGTTAGTATGCAGATTTACCGACAAATCATGATATCGTTGTTGTGTGTAAAATTCGAATCTACGTTATCGGGTCTGAAATCAGGTTTGCTGGCTACGACCAATATTGAATTCGGGTCTTATCCATATTCTTTCGCTCATACTGTTACGAGTGCTGTTGTTGCAAAGCTATTCGATGAGATGAATTTAAAGCTGTTGCTGAAAAAAAAAACTGAACTTTAAAAAAAAATCTGACGTTGCTGAAATGAGCAGTGACGTTGAAATGAACGGGGAAATGCACTTCGAGGGCCCCAAATCATAACTGACATTGATTAATCGTTTTCAGAGACAGTTGGAAAGGTAAAATGGGACGAATATCCTTTGAAGAAAGGAGAAAGTTTGTCGGAAAGCGTCGAAGTGAAGCCGCCACCCGACCCTTTGTGGAAAAGGACGGTCAAGGTTTGAATACTTCCTTCTTATTTTTGTGTGCAATTGCTTATTCCTATAAGGGACACTACCATGCATATTTGTGAGCATCCTTTAACCGCTCATCTCAACACATCAACCATTATTTATCAGATATGATTAATTAATGATAACGTTGAAATATTCCTGAAGGTATTGCTGTCATGTATTTTGGCGATTTCTTTTTATTTCGGTGACTCGATTCGACTATCACATTCATGTTTATGTTTCTAAATGCTGAAAGTTATAGGCTTTTCTTCGCTGACCCACAAGTAAACTTTTTCTAAAGGGTTTTGCGGAATAATAGTAGCCAACAAGATTACCTCTATAAATTCTGTTCACCTAACGATGATGATGCATCGTTCATAAGAAGAATAATCAGCTGAAACAACAATTTACGCCTATACCTTGTGGTTTCTCAACAAACGACTCTCTTTGATTTGAAAATTATATGTCGAAATCGGGAGGAACGTATCAGACTTTAATGAAATGTTCAAAGTGCATTCTGGTTATTTTGAATCGGAATGCGCTATGGAAAACGGTGATCCGATCTTCTAGTCTCCAGCAAAACCGGCAGAATTAGATTATCAGAATCTCCCTGGCATTGTCCCACGTGAAACCGTGGAGATCCCTCTGCTTATTTTAGTTTCCGGAAAATTTCTGTCAGTAATCATTTCTAACTATCGACATCGTTTATTTCTATGTTACAGCGTGTTTTACTATAATTGCTATAGTGTGGGAAAGACATCTCTTGCCAGCCGTCTCACATCATGAAATGTTTCGTTGATTTTTTTTTTTTTTTTGCCGACTAATCGAAGAACGCTGTCGCCAAACATACCCATCCTCCCCCCTCTCCCTCCCCCTCCTCCCTCGAAAAAAATCCATGCTGGATGAAATCTTTTGAGTTTCTTCTTCTTCAAGATCACTTTTCGACGTCATTTTATCCCACCCCAACTGCGCATTAGAAGTTCTCTTTTTGTCTCATTTCGTTACACATTGTTTCCCTTTTTACAGTTTGCCTAGATAGTTTCATGTGGCTGTCCTGCCTAAGTTTCAATAATTCAGATATACGGGAATGTCTTTTATTAGCGCAATAAGGAGGGGAGGGGGAGGGGACGAGGGAGAAGTTTGGAAATGTTCCAAGTTCGAATTCCCTCCCCCCCCCTCCCCCACGTTATTTAGTATTTCTTCTCTTTAAGACTTCTATTTAAAAAGTTTCAAATATACTCTCCTCAATTATTCGGACTTTTATAATTTTTTCGGGTATTTTAAATTCGTAATAAAATGTCTATTTATTTCCTTAGCATTCTTTTATAATTGCTCTAAAATAAATTATTTTATACACCTTCTTCATATTTATTCATTGATCTTAATTTGCGAGGCGGAAAGCTATTTGATTACGCCCGCTGTACGATATATTGCTATAGAATTATAATACTCTTCTATGTATCGCTTATTTCGTATATTCTTATGGGTGCTGTCCAAATTCTCTATGTCGTTCACACGATTTTCCAGGCCTACCTTTCCAGGCCTACCCTACCTTTGCTCCAGTCTTCCAGGCCTACCTTTGCTCCAGTCTTCCAGGCCTAACTTTGCTTCAATCGATCTTTTAATTCATAGATCACAGATTACTTAAACGTACCATGGAAAAGGCCATAATCCATCCTGCAATCACAGAACGGCAGTTTTCCTTCATAGAGGAATTGCACTGTCGGTTGATTACGTAATTGGCAGAGCTCTGCGTTGCTTATATTTTCTTGAAAATGCATTCATAAAATCGGATGGTCTTATGATTGGATTTTCATTTTCCATGCATCTCTTGAGTCTCTCATTAAATAGTGAAATTTTTTGTAATAGCGAGAGATTTGCAACTTCTTTCAAGAGAATATTTTCACGCATTTGAGGTTGCTTTTCAGTATTTCCTACGGCTCGCTTTAAAGATCACCTAAGGCCAATCTCTTATATAAAGCTTTGATGAATATCATTCCATCGAGTCATTTTCAATGAAAATATGAGGGAAAAAAACCCGGTATGAAAGAAAACTAAACAGTATAATTGCTGGATTTAAGAGGTAATACTGTCAAGAATGTCGGGTGAGAAACACTCTCATTTCCTTCACCATTTTCTCCTTACTAACTGTATCAATCGCTTTGCGTAAAAATTCATTAATGCCTCTTGTATCACGCGGAATTTTTATTAAATAACTGCAGCCCCTTCTTATCATATGAGCGGAAACATATGCGGCTACCTGTTCTGTCAAGTCGGTTTGCTCGAGAAGCTAGCGTCACCTCTAGTTGAAGCATTGCCTAGGCTAAGGTATCGAGGAAATGAAGAATAGAAACAAAGCGGAAATGAGTCAGATGTACATTATATCGATAGCTGTTCAACAATTGTATCGGCTGGTATAATCGTATTTGGGAGAGGTGTATTGATATGATCATAAAGTGTTGCAAGTATATTTATAGCTGAAGTTGGATATTACAGTTGCTGAAGATCCTTCTACCGCACGTGGGCCTCAATTTATTACTGCTGACTTATATCGCCATGGGAGCACTCGTCTTCATCTGGCTGGAAGCTGATAACGAATTACAGGTCAGTATCGGATATGTCTGCAAATTTATTGTAATGCGCACTGAGCATAAGATGTTGCAGATAGAATATCAAATGTCAGCAGTTAATTGAAATATGATGATTCGAATTGAGGTAGTCTTTCTGAAATGAGAAATTAATTTCAGGTCGCACTTGGTTGTCCCGTTCGAGAACTACGTCGTGACCTTTAAATCTTATTGTTATTAAGTACTGACTGTATTTAAAGTATTTTGTGACTCTTTCGGCAGATAGATGTCGTAATACCCGCAATGGCTTATATAGCACATAATTCGATTGTTTCCGCATTGCCATCCGGCCATGCCAATCGCTTTTCGTTCGTATGATAAGCAAATGTGGGACAAGGGAATAAGTGGCAATTTGAATGATCCTGATACTTCTATGGTACTTGATTAGAATTTATTTGAATCATATTTGGGCAATATTTTTCTCTTTCATTTTCACTAAATTGAGAATGAGTCAGTCGTAATTCTAAAGTTTTTCGGTCGATAAGTTCGAATAAGAAGGGAGTGAATTTTTTATGAATTAAAAAAAAAGCTCACTTAAATTTGTCTAATCTCTTCGATATCCTTTGAATTCAAAGTCAATAACTTACAAGTTTTGTCAGTCAAATTCAATGAATCGAATATGCATCCAAGAAAATGTTTAGTTAAATTTAAAGAATTCAAATATATGGGAACGAAAGGGCGGTATGTCCATATTTGGTTTTAGTGATTAATGGCGAATTTACTAGTAACATTGTTAAGCAGTATAGGCGATAACTATGTACCGGAAAAGAACGGATACTCTTGTTGCGTTATCAGCTTATCATCATCGGTAAATCGGGCGTACATCTAGACCTTCTTATCTATCAATCCAAAGTCAATCGAAATCAAATAGGTCAAAGGATTTATTAGTGTTCAGGTGTAAGTTCAAAAGCAATCACTGGCTGCAATTTAAATTTATTCAACGATTTATTCCTCAATGAACTTCGCAACTTTATAGGGATTTGACTACGTAAGAAACTCGAGCGATACGTATTTACTCTGAGTTGGCACGAGGGGAACGAGATTTAGCAAGTGAAAATTCGATTTGCTTTAGTTTGATAGTAGTGGAAGGAAGAGGAAGATTGAAATGATTTGTGACAAGCTTACAAATGGGAACACATCTCAAGAGTTATTTCTAGTACATGTGGACGAATTTCGACAATTTATGTGCAATTTTATTCCCTTGAGTATGAGCAGGTCGTGCGATATTGCAGCAAAGCATAGCCGATCGTCGCACAGATCGCATCAGAATGGATAAAGTTTGGAGGGATGAGGCGATTTTAACTTCAATGGGAATTCGAATTAGTTGACGTTATTTGGGTCTAATGTTGATTTTATTCCAGTGAAACTCGCATCAGTGATATGTGAGAATTTTTTGTTTTGAGCTTTAAAGGATTATTCAACGAGCCTTATAGGTGCTAATTTCATGCTTAGAATTAAGCAATGAATACTGAAAACATCATCGTCGAAGGGAATCTTTATGGCTCTCTTTTATTTAACTGATATTTGAATATAGTTTAAACGGTTTAACGCATTTATTAATAATTTTTAATAACACTTCCTTGTTTTAAGTGGTTCCTGTCGTCCTGTAATGGCCAATGTTGCCAGCCTGATCACAACTTCATCGAAGCGATACTTCTGCAAAACCAAACTTTTGATTTCAAAAAATGCCTCAACGCACTTATAAAGTATAACAGATTTGAACAGTCATATTTCAAAAAAAATGATTTTTTTTTTCACAGAATGCTTCGGTAAATTATATATGCATGGATGCATATCATTAGGCCTTCCTAACATATTATAAGGCTGACTACTTTTATTGGACGGTATTATGGCAGCAATAAACTGCGCCCTACTTCTCAGCTCGTAGTGTTGTTGTTTCGCTTTTGGATTCTGGTCAAAAGTATTCCGAACTGAAACATTACTGCTTAACTGCATGATTTTATTATATACGGATTTACTATTGAAATCTCAGTGTGGTCTTGCGTTAACATAATGTTTACTTCAAATTCCACCAGTAAAATAGTATTTAAAATGGCAGTAGGATTGCCAAAATTGCCTTATATTTATGCAAATGAGTTACCAAAATTTGAGTTTTATTTGTTTGTGATTTTGAAGGAGCAATAAAAGAAAAATAAATGAGGAATTCGTTTTACGAAATAAAAAAGAAACAATTGAAAAGATCGGTATTATTTGGTAATCATTCGAAAAACTTTTCTTGATAGGATCGAAGATTTACGTATGCTTTATCGTTGTTCTTTTGAAGGAAGTAATTTGATGGTACTCCTTTATTTTGAAGTGATGTACTAATTCCCCGTCAAGGTTCAAAAGTGTCATTTTTGAAAATCAACAAGGAGTAGGAGGGAGAAGGGAGGAGGACGCCAGTGAACGGGGTCGAAATTTGCCGAAGTTCAGAGTTGGCAACATGCAGTCTTAAGGCTTGACGATGATATGTCAACTTGAGGAATGCGCATCATTTCCTTCTAAGTCCATGTGTAACGAGCTGTTTTTATTAGTCAGAAATGTTGGTACTGCCAGAAAGAAAATATTTTGGGAGTTGAAAAACTGATAGGAAAGTGATCGACGAAGTGCCACTGCAAAGGGATCATTGTCCTACTAATAAAATGAACAGTACCTTATTTCTATCAGTGTTTTTGCTTTGTAAATGTCGTTAGCCAACCGTTCATCGCTAAACGATTTTATTGATATTTCAGAATAGAAGAGCAAAACTACAGAATATATTGAAGATGTATAGTATGATTATGAACGAGACTTATAGTATTTGCGCACATGAATTCAATGTGAGCAGCTCACAAACTATGGTAAGTGGAATGCTTTATTTAGTGCATTTTTTTGTTGAATCGAAGGTGTATGTTAAAGGTCACTAATAAATGAGGCTAATTTCTAATTTTGCAGTCTTTCCGACCTTAAATGCAGTTTTTGCAGTTTTCCTAGCCGTAAATGCAGTTTTTGCAGTTGAAATATTTGTGACTCTTTGCAGTTATCGTTGCTCTTAGTGCTGTTACTCCTATTATTAACATTAGGGCTAAACTTCTTGGAATGCAAAGCGTGTGAACTTAAAAGCTTATCAGTACTATTTGCTTAAGTCGACTGAAATTAGCCAATATAGACGTGTATCATGTGCGTGTCGTTTTTTATGTGTAAGGGCGCTTTTCTAGTCATTTATTACGCCTCAAATTGCCGATCACCACAGTTTAGTCGTTAAATTCCTGAGCTATTATGTGGCCTAAAAATATGTTCCATTCCATCCATCGACTTCGTACATCTGTATCTTTTTAATATTTGAATGAGGTTTTCTTTACTAGAAACGAATGACCAATGAGTCTTAGGTGGTAGAATTCGTGCGACCAGCAGTGTATCCACAGTAACAACCATTTGATCAAAATTAATGGTTAATACTGTGGACACGCTACTGGTCGCACGAATTCTACCACCTAAGGCTCACTGTTCATTCGTTACTGCCTTCGTGAATTTGCGCGATGATTTAGTGTTGTCCGTATTGGTCCATGAGCGTGATAATAATCAACAAAGGTAACTGTAAATAAATTCGGCTGCAAAAAATAGCCGATATTATCTTTCAGGTGATCTCTCTACCTTCATGACAGGTAGTTAGAAGAGAGATTGACCTTATTCGTTGTAACGATGGCATCCGTATGAAAATGTTGAATGCGTTTAAATTTTGAAACAAAAGAATAAAATTACGAGGGAAAACTGTTAAGTGTGCAATGGTGATTTTGTTTCATAGTGCACAATTCTGTTGCTAATCAAGAAACACCTCTCTATCATTTGAAGTGACGATCGGCAAAAAGAAAACTAGAATCTTACCTTAATAACCGCAATTCGCATGATTTGAAATATAACTACCAGCTGTCACTTCAACCAATCAGCGGGAAAATGCGCCAAGCAAGCGACAGCTATGTGCGCTTTATGAGGGTTTCCACTGTTGTCCACATTGCTGTCGGAAATTGGATTTTCTCCTCAGTTTTTGCGCTGCGTCATCATTGCATTATTTAAGCGTGATTGTTTGATTCGATGAATATGAAAGTATACCAAAATTAATGATTTGCTGATTAGTTATTATTCGTTATCATATCAGATCCAAATATCAAAAAACCTGTGACCGCATCGAAAAAAATGACGTCGATCAACTTGTATACCTTATACTTATATGTGACTGTACTTGAATTAACTGATACATCTCTTATACTTAAATATAACTGTATTCAACTGTACTTTTATATATCTTGTACTTTAGAATTTCAATAACTATAACTATTGTTGACGGTAATTTGATAAACAGTGCACACAAATGTAGTAAAGCAATTTTGAAAACCTAAATTTGTGTTAAAATTAGCTATGGAAAGAAATTGGTACACTTGGGTGCAAAAAATGGGTATGGGAAGGAAACTATTATGAATTAGATGTTCGATTCGTAGGGATTTTAATATCTACGTGATATTTAGATCGAACGGCGCATGCGACCATTGTTGTCGTTGTTGTCACGAGCGCACGAGTATGACGATAGGTTCACGTTAACTGGTCAGTTGTGGACCGATTCCGAGGAGCATATGGTCACTCGATGGTCATTTGCTGCCGCTGTTCTTTATGCCCTCACCGTGATCACCTCTACAGGTATATGATTGTCTTTTATCAAGCGTTTATTACAGCATGATCGCCGTAGTAGTTAGCATGCAAGCTTGTTAAATCTGAAAGTGTGGTTTGTACAAGTCTATTTCAGTGGAATGATTCTGATGCGTTGGCGGTGTTAATGATTCTGATGCCTCAAGCTTGCATCCCACAATCACTTAGAAGGTCGTGACAACTCACAATGCTTGTGATATGGGTGTGCTGTTTTGCAAGCAAAATGCGAATAAGGTTATTGTGCGGATAGCTAATTGATGATTGATTGCTTAGCTATGCATCGATGTGCATGTGAATGCATGCTTCGTCATAAACGATTGCTCGTTGGCGTTCATTGAATGGTGCTGGAATTTAAGGATTATCGGATTTTAAACAGGGTGGAAAAGAGAGGGATTAACTTCACTTCACTCTTTCTCCCTTCAAGTACTGAAAAAAGTCTTTCAACCATTCCGCTCCCCTCTATTTTTATTTTTCGGGGATAATCCTTGCGCTTCACAATTCCAGAAAAAAGAACTCCCATATTTTTGTTCTGCTAAACTACTAAGTGGTTATAGGAAGGATCGACGAGGTTGATTTTAGGTTATGACCACGTCACGCCTAGCACCGATCCTGGTCGCATATTCACGGTGTTCTTTGGACTTGTTGGTATTCCACTAATGTTCATAACGGCCGCAGATATCGGCAAGTTTCTATCAGAAGTTGTAATTCGCTCTTATGGTAAGCTTCTCGAGCTGTTCACATGGATTGGCTCGGTGATCGACGCCATCAGGGATTATGTGAACGATGAAAATGACTCTATAGACTCGAGGTGAGTCGAAACACGATCCTTGTCGCATTCTGCTATAAAACCGTATGCTTGTGAAACAGTGACTGATAATCAAAACGGAAGAGTCAACTAAGAGATTCTGTTTATATAGCTTAGTTTTGAGGATCTCTGACCAGCGAAGCGTTAGATATAACACCTGTACTGCGTTATGCGACATACGACAGTTCGATAGTGAGAAGTGTTTCAGGCTTATTGACATATTAGGCATCTCTCCATGCCTCTTCCTTATGATACCGTAGTCCCTCCAGATATTGATGTGGTATTCGTTTAGGCAAAATGCCTCGTTATTTAGCCGGTTCGCATCGTTCCGGTTGGCTAGCATGATATGAACGGATTGAAGCATCGCCTTCAATCCTTTCCCGCGGTGCTCGCCGAAACCCTTAGAAGGGTGGATGACTCTAAACTATTGAACAAGTAAATAAAAGAGTATATTCAACCCCTTACACTATGCGTGAGTAGTCAACAAATTTGCGGTGTTTTCATCAATTAGGACGGAAGAATGACCTGCTGGCCAGGTAACACGCATGGCGTAAGGCGGTCATCATAGCAATATGAAGGTGCGAAACATAAGTTTGTGAAAAGTTGGAGGTGAATGTTCTCGATATGTTTTGCAAAAGTTTAGGAAAAGGCGAGGCTCTCGACGCGTTAGTATTCTTGATGAAGAAGATGATGATGAAGACCGCCTGCAGCTTCCAATTGCCTCTTATTTTGCGTTGATCATCGGTTACTGTGCTATCGGTAGCCTCCTTTTCAATGCCTTTGAAAAGGGTCCTATATGGTGAGTTCATTGTCATATAATTGACTATTAATGCAAGGTTTGAGATAAACCGTGCGGTGGTGAGGGAACGCTTGTGGTTGTATGTTCAAAAATCAAGAGGAGAGAGTATTCATGGAGGATAATGATTCTTTCTATCGCCAAAGTTATGGCCAATTAAAACAACCGTATATATAGCCGTACCCTCCATGTGTTCAAAACAGATCGCCTTTGAATTCCTCTGAGAAGAAGGCTTCTCGAAGAGGATGTTTTATTAAGACGAAATTATGTCTTACGTGAAAAGTTTAAAAATGCGAATGCACAGGTATTGGTGAGTTTTTGGTATTTGAAAGCAAAGTATAGTGCGGTGAGGACAGTGGTCACTAAGGAATTGTTCCTAAAGCAAGAGAGGACTCTCCTAGATGCAGTCAGAAGCAGATTCTAGCGGCAAATTCCCACACAGAATTCGTGGTTTAATAGGTCTTCTCGGTTTCCATTATGTAAAGGACTTCTTATTCTGAAGGACTGTTGAGACTATCGTTGAAAATGCCTCTCAGGAAATCAATGAATAGTATCTTCAGTCTTCACCAGCACCCTCAGGAAATTGAAAAGTGAGCAGAAATTTGTTTTTTAACCCCGTGCAGTGACAGTCACATACGTGATAGTGTAGCTGTGGATCTATGAGCGAGGAAAATTTTTAAGTAATACACCTGTTGAGGTAGATGAAGAAGATGTTGAAGTGATAATACAGTGACATCTATCCGTTGCACGTTGACTTTTGAGAAAGTGGACTTTTTCCACGAGCTTACGCATTTTTTGCGATCCCCCCCCCCCCCCCCAAAAAAAAAAATAAAGATTTGCCGACGAGATTATAGAATTGTTAGTAAAGACTTAGTAGTAAGCATGCTATATAACAGTTTGCAGCTATGAACCTTTCTGAGTATTTAAATTTAAAACGTGTTGATATATGGTTGGTCAGTCTCTATGAGAATTGAATGTCGTTGAAGGTCTTTTATGCATGGTCTCTTCTTCTCATTCAATACGATTACGACAATTGGGCTCGGCAACATTTACGTCAGGGATCAGTTTTACCTTGCGGTAGGTTTTATTCATGATCTTTATGGTATTCTTAACACTTCAGTGGATCACTCGTTAGCTGAAAGGAAGATATATATATATATATATATATATATATATATATATATATATATATATATATATATATATATATATTTATATATTTATTTATTTATTTATATTTATTTATATTTATATTTATATTTATATTTATACAGATAAGCCGTCAATATACGTCAGCTATGTAACTCTTCGAATAATTTTTCGTAGAGAACTGTGGATGCATGAAACTCTTTACTGCGACCCTCTCTGACTGTATTGGGAACGAGACCTACGCCTCCATTCCATTAAACAAAGTTCCGTTCAAAGATAAGTGGTCAAATCTAAATCACTTATATATATTTATATTTATATCCCAATATGGAATATTTCGAAAAATAAATATAATGACCATATATTTTATCCACTTATCTTTGAACGGAACTTTGTTTAATGGAATGGAGGCGTAGGTCTCGTTCCCAATACAGTCAGAGAGGGTCGCAGTAAAGAGTTTCATATTTGTGGGTCAAGCGATTCCACTCCACTCCCCCCCCCCCCCCTCCTCTCTCCTTGCCACAGTAGAATGTTTAAAATTTCCTCAAGCTGAAGATCAAATATATTATGAAGAATATTATAGACGTTTTAAAGGTTAAATTAGGAACGATGTTCAGTGGTTTGTGGGGGGTAAGTTTTTGTAGTTCCTATATGAGAAGACATTTCTTTATATAATTGCGAGAGGAATGCGCTATTGGATTCTTCCGAGCGAGTTTCTCTCGAGAATATTGTAGTTTCGATGTGAATATAAACGCACATTCCAAAACTCGATCTACGTGAACAGGTTCAGCGGAGGGGAGTAATCTCGCGTAGGGTTCTTAAGGGATAGAAATATTTTCGTGAGGACAATCTCGGCGATTACCATCCAACATATTCAGTGGGTTTTTTACAAGGAGAGTTGTTGGCACTGTAGATGCAAAAGTGCACTCACATCTATGTTGTACATCGCAACTTGCAAATTTCAGTAAATCTACCACACTTTACCATATGCTTTAAATAAATCTAAGGCGAATATGAGGAGATTTGAACTAATACATTGGTATATTGTTTAGTTTGCATTTCCTTTAATATCTGGCATTAGTTTCTTTATCAGATGATTTGTTTCATGTTTGAAATCTAATAAAATTTCAAAAAAAAGTGTTGCTTCAAAGAAAAGATAAATATTCGTGATAATTATCCAGAAAGGACTCGAATTTAGGTAATCCTTCAAGAAGTCATAAATGCACTGAGGAAGGGAGAGGATAGATTGGTGATATTATTGATGACTGTCTTGTATGAGTCAACTCAACTTAATTTCACTTATGTCAGTATAAATGAATCAATACAAACGGCTGCACTTGAAATTTGCATACAACAACAAAAAGGAACTGATGTATTTCATTGTTGAGCATAAAGGTATTGCATTGATAAAGGGCCCATCCGTTTTCAAAACAATGCATTTTGAAGACATCCTTCGATAGGAATATTAATCAGCAAATGGAGTAATTGCTTTCACTTATTATTTATTTCATTTTGTTCAATTATGGGCATTATGACCTCACCGGAAATGTGTGATGGATGAAGTTCACTCATCAGGCGATTGTTTCCGTCATTCTGCTATATTATTGTTCCGTTTATCAAAGATGCGTTAAACCTTTGCCGTTTCAACAGTTCCGCCTATGCCTAGTCTCTAGGCTCCTACGGAATGTTCCAGCGAGATACCGCCCTTATTATTGGCTCTACTACTTATACTAGCTTTCGGTACTACCTGTATCTAATTTCATCGAATAAAGGTCGATTCATTGCAAGTATAAGTAACACTGTTTGCAGTTGATTGTTGCATACGTAATAATTGGCTTGGCAGTGATCACAGCATCGTTGGATCTATGCAGTTCAACGCTGAAAAGAACATTCACTAAACTGCACTATTTCGGTAGGAAGATTCGTGGAGCTCGTAGAGGATTCGCCAATATGAGTGACGATATTCGTGAAGCAATGCGTATTATCGCTGCTCTTAAGAAAACAAGGTTTTTCTTTTTCTATCATTATTTTCCTTTTTTTTTTTGGAATTTAATCCTCATTTCAGTTAAAATTATTCACTCTCTTTAAAATGTCAGTAGAATACAGTATTGAAACTCCTCAAACAAATGCTCCGGTAAAGAGAATCATTTATATTGGAAGAAGATGTTTCTTAATTGAATCCAACTTTTTTATGTTGTTGGACATAATTACATCTATTAAACTTATTAAACAGCCCTTCTAAATAATCCTTTGGGAAGTCACTGTTGAAGTATAGCGGGGTCTTGGAACCTCTCTAGCTAACGGAACGATTTAGTTCTTTAGCAAGGAGTTCCGTCGATTTATTCCATTAGCAGGGAGTTCCGTTTGATGGTTAATAGGTGAATAGAAAAAATAATTTACTGCTTGTCGCTTCCGCTGTCATTTTAGTTTTCCTTATTTTCTGTGCTCTGTTGTGCGGCGAGTTTCCTTAGACACTGTAAATTGAAGAAGGAGATAGATGGCGATGCAAACGCAGGAATTAGAAGTGAAATGAGAGAATTGTACGCCACTCAGTTAAGCACATTTGTTGCACCGTAAAGCTATGTCCTACTTAGTATAAGTTTCAAATATTTGCATCCAGACATATTTTGTGGAATTTCTCCAAAATATATTCCTTTCTTTTCTTCAATCATTCTCTTTTTCCGCATTTATTTGGCTCTTAGGGAGACTTAAAAACGAAATGCAGATATAGACGTTATTTTGGCTAGGAGATAGTCATACGAATTTCGACCTCTAATTCAACTATTCTTAGAGGGGCAATAGTGGAGTCATTCCACTAAGGGTATGTTTTACGAATGTTGCTTTTAGACCGAGCAAAGAACGGATCACACTCGAGGATCTGAAACGGTTTCTTGAGGTGCAGGAACACCTCATTCGTCAACCATACGTACCCTATAATGTGCATATTTTCCGATGGATTGAAGATGCGGTAAGCTATTTTCTAATTCTTTCTAAAAAGTTCACTATGGAACGATACGTTAAAGAGGAATACGCATTTATTTCAGTGTTTCGTTATGAGTTTAATTGAATGTTCTTTTGAGCAGTTTTGAAAAATGCGGAAAAAATAACTTAGCGTATTGCACACAATGTAACTGAGGTATAGAGATGTTAATAAATTTCCAAAAAATTGCTGCTATCTCTTTAAATTATAAAATAGGAGCGGGGATGGAATGGCTGGGATTGTTTCGTCGTCTGAAAGGCAAGAAAGGATGTGAGATGATCCTCTGATTCAGTTGGTAAGGGGAGAAAAACGGGGAAGGATAGAAGAATGAGGTTGCGCTCGTGAAGTGATCGCAATATGTTTCAGTATGCACAATATTTCGATGAGACGGGCACGATTGGTGAAAAGGACAAAATGCGTAGTAAGGAGCCGATTCTCTTCTTCTGACCAAATGCTCAACGCTGTCATCGAGCGCTGCTTGTCTTTCTCCTGTATACGACACGAATGTGCACCGCAAACGCCTCACAATATGCTCTGAAAGCCCTATTATAGGTCCTTTCTAGTCCTGTCAATTATTTAAGTGCTACCAACGAATGCATTTAGTTCTTTAAATCCACCTACTTCCTGAAACATCATGGATGTCGGAAGATAACTTGCATCAACCACTGCTAGCCATTTGTTGCTTGCAGAGTCTTTTTAAGTAAAACTTGCCAAGATCATGGACTTATAATAGGGTTGTGCTGCAGTTTTGTGCTTGGTGCAGTCAGCCTTTGGTTCGCCTTCACTTCACTCCTCCCCTCGATATGGTCAGTGCCAAGTGACCCGATATGAATCCTGTAAGTCGTTTTTGCTTCGGTTATTGTGAATACCTCGTTCGCATCTCCGATGAGTCGATATCACTCGTTGCTCGGTCGAAGCAGTGAAGTATCCACTGGGAAGCTTCAATGAGTTTTTGGCACTTACCTTCGACGAGGCTACTTCCGCCCCTTCTGAAAGCAAACTCGACACGCTTAATCGGAAACGTCACGTTTGCCTCGAATTTTTTCTAAGACCTCTTTGTATCGCTTCGATAAAAGTTTCCAATCGTATTCAGCTCAAAGTCTTTTGACACCAATTCCCCCCCCCCCCCCCCCCCCAAAGGTTCATCCCCAATGATGCGCGTAATGAAGGCGCTGTAAAGCGCATGTAAACCTCGCACTTGTCATTAAAATTATGATTATTATTACTGTATTACATTATGAATATTATCAATAATAATATTATTATTTGAGTCTATTGTTTCCTCATCGTTGCGATCGATAAAATATTGCGTGAATATATCGTTCACATAGAAAAATAATGAGTTATTGCTACATTCATTGCTGATGATGAATCGTTATTTTTTCTGAAGTTATTTCGAATATGAAGGTCAAGTTGAGAAACGTTTCATGAATGTGCTCATATCGACCGGCAAAATATTTCAACGATTTTATATATGATCGAAATAGCGATAAGTTTCGTTCATTAATAAGCGTTCTAACAAGATGTTTAAATAGGTTTAATTATATCCAACTTGTCGGTAGTAAATTTATTAGTATATCAGCCGTAGACAAGATTCCCGAACAATGAGTGGCATTAATCTTGATGCTGTAAGAGGAAAGAGACTGTGATGGAAAAAAAGTTGAACTATTGAACAAAAATAGAGAAAATTTTACTGATAAGTTTGAACTTAAGCTAATTTATGGGTTTCTTTTCATTGGAAAGAAAATAAAGCTTTGAAAAGCTCATTAGAGTTCGAAGAATTTTCGTATCGCTTGGATCTGAGAGGGGGGATCGACGGTTTCGCTTTTTGCTTCCCTAATCGTTCGCTCCACGGAACTCTTCTGCAAGCATACAACGATCGAGTTGTACGAACGTTCAAATGTTGCAGATATTTTGGAGAAAAAAAAAACATGTTTATTGAGTAACTCAAATTGGAATCGCTTTATATATGTGTTATTTTATGATCGCTTTATGATTCAACATATTTGTATCGCTCGAATCTAATCGTAACGATAAGTTTCTCGCGTTTGCATGTTCATCTCTATCAAAAAAGTAAGCAATAGCCATGATGAAAAACGATGAAAAAAATTTATTAATTTCAATATCTCGAAGTGGAAAAAACGTATAAAAAGATATTCGAAAATAAACAACTTAGAAAATGAAAATTCCCAAAGTGAAAAAAAAAAAAACAACGAGCGAATAGTTAAGTCAATAGTTAAGAATAGGCATTAGATTATGGATTGAAATCACTCTACGAAAGCTTAAAAGCTGAAGGGATCGATGCGTTAACGATAGTCGCATGAAGCACATTCCAAATCTAAATGAGGAAACATCGGTGGATATCGCTTATACTACAACATGCGATTGGCAAGTTGAAGTTGATGCCTATGGCGACTCTGAGGAGGGACATGCTGAAGTATTTCTAACAATGGAATTTTAAGGAAGTCGCATACGGTTTTCTGACAAAGAAACAAGTCGAACTTGAAGATTGTTATATTCAAATGATTCCAGGTCAAATATTTTTTTTTTCACCTGAGCATGTAAATTATGAAAGGGAATAAATAAATATAAATTTAAAGCAAATAATGAAATAAGTTCGCAGAAATGAAACCCGATATGAAGGCAGATTTATTCGTAATGAATGTTTTCTTGAACTTAAGTAAATAAGTAAGTAAGTATGATTTAGCTGATGTGAGCGAGAGTAGGATGTGCAAAAAGCAACACCGATGAAGCATTTCTGAACATTGCCTAATCTGACATCAAAATCTAAGTGGGGGACCATATAAGAGGTACACTACTTCAAAATTGGCTAGCAGTATGTGACGAGGACATTCCCATACATCTGTGCAACAAAGCTTCTTTGGCCGTCTTCCCATTTTTGAAATTTGTCCTGTTAAGCATAATCACTTATGAACCCCCCGCTAAAGTTGGGCTAAGTTCAACCTGGTTGTGGGCGTTATTGGTGATGCGTTGGCAAAGTTGAAGCATTCAGCTATAACTGTGTCGACAGAGGCCATCTTAGCTCAAAAGTTTACCCTCAGGGAGAAAACCACCCACTTAATGAGGAACTTCCGATTGGCTAGAGTGCGTCATTCTTCATTTCATCCTCTGACACCGTCACCACATATCAAACGCCACACAGCTAGTGCTATACATGCTCCGTCGGTTCCAGTCGCCAGCCGAGGTACGATAGCACTCACCGAGATGTCTGTGAATGGAGAGTCACTCGCCAAACCAGTAATCCCTCGTCGACCCTGAAGTAGCCCGCGAGAAGATTCGAACCGTCGCATCGGCAATGCAGCTTCAGATTAGTGCTTTGGCGTCGACGATGAACTTGGTAAGGACATATTTCATATACTTGACGAGGGCGCAAGAGTATTAGGAGAGCGGTGGACGAAGAGGAAGAACACTGCAGCATGGCATTTCGAGATAAAAAAATGATACAAACACTGGTATTTCATTGCAGTGATAATTTCCCAGCTCTTTGGCATAAATATGAAGCTGTTATTTGTGCAACGTCACGCAAACTATGCAGCACAAAAGTGCCAGTACGCTAATGCCTAGCTATTAAAATTTCCCACGTCATTAATGCGTCGTAGCAGTGTTTTTAGTTTCATTTGTTTTGAAGCACAGTTTCGTTCACAGTGATACCCATTTTAATTCCGATGGGATTTTTCAATTTTTTCCGCGATCAATGTGAGGAGTTCTGCCTCTAATCTCAAGCTAGTAACTAGCAGACGTTGTTTGAATTTCTATGAATACTTTATATTTTTTCCACATAAATACATTTTTTTATATTTTCCCCACAAATATAAACATAAATTTCCATGTAAATATTTTCCTGAGCTCATAAATATAAATAAAAATCAGAGTTATACATACATAAGATTTATTCTTAAAGGCATTAGCTCTGTTCCCTCGTAAAAGAACATTAAAGAAAGGATGAATCCGATTTCATCCGAGTTCTTTGATTTCAATTATTGAATTAAAGTTATCTCTGCCACCTGTTTGAACCATTTTTGCTTTTAGTGTTCCTCCTTCTTCCTTTCAGAAACGAAAAGGTTTACCTGTCCTGTTTACCCAGCTATGCTTCGTTTCAGTTTTTTTTTTTTTACACGCACCGGTGATTTCACTGCTTTTTTTGCATCTCGGTCAAAAATAATCATCGTTGGGACAAATGACTGGCATTTTTTTTGGTTCATTTTCGAGCATTTTCTAGCAAGCTTACTGACATTTTAAACCAAAAAATTATTTTTGTTTATTGCGTTTATATAATTGACACAGCGAAATGCACAACAAATTTAATAACTTTATTATGCGATAAGGTTGCAAATTACAGATGATGCTTTCGGCTGGTATTAGTGCCACTTTACGATCCACTCGACGATTACATCGAATGTTGATCCGAGGTGCAGCATCCTCATCTGAGAGTAGCACCACTCAGTCGCCGAACAATATTGCTGAAGCAAACTCGGGCCTTGATCATATAGTTGAAAGTGTTGGCACGACGAGCTCCGATCCATCCACTCAACAGGTGTGAAAAATTTTGTTTTTTTTTTTTTAAATTAAACTTGGAAACTTAAGAGAATATTCAGGAATTTGATGGAAATCATCTTTTGATTATAGCTGTAGATCTGAACTAATTGTTCTAAACAAATCATACCTGAATGGTACCTTTTCAAGTTCTTAAGGATCTGTTTTCTATTCTACTCGTACGAGCGGCTAGATGCAATGAGCAAGTCAACAACTGATACGTACGGTTATTTGGCGTAGTTGAAAGTTGGTCTATGTACCTTAATCTACCTGGTATTATAGGAGGTAGTTTTTCCGAGCATTCCAAATGTTAGAATCTTCAGAGCAATCGGCGACAGAAAGTATGAGAAAACTAAACAAAGGTGCAGTATGGGCAAATATTCAACGCTTTTTCTGAAGTAAATACTTGAGTTACCCAACAAAGTAATAATTAGTTAACAAGGATGGGCATAATTCGTACCCGGCCGCAGATCTAGTGTACTCTTTTTATTGTCCTACCGGCCTAGACCGCGCTGTATTATACGCATCTATCGCCGTACTGGCTATGACCGCCTCATGCTGTAAATATCTAACATGGCAGATGTCAGGTGGGTAACAGAATTTAGTTTAAATGAGTTTTAGAGGAGAAATTTGTGGAGTTTACCTTGATATCTTCTGGAGAAGTATGTGGTCCCGTCCTACATTGATTGAGGAGATTGTACGACCTCCCTGGTGAATCCTGAAAAGGATTATGCAGATCTATCCTGCGCATCTTCCTCACAGGCTTTCGCGGGCGCCTCTTGGTAAAGATAGACAACATTTATGCAATGGATGCCACTGTGCATGCGTAAGCAATATAATTGTTTACAGTCGAATTAAGGTAAGCGAAGGTGTTGTACCGGACAGGAGGAGTGAACGGAAATTAAGGTAAAAGAGGTGAAAAGCACTTGAAAATGTTGAGGTCCTAGGTTTATTTGCAGTGAAATGTGGTGAAACTATCGAAAATCGTTTTTAGCGAGAGACTTCGTTCGCACATTTGCTACGTCATTCAAAGTTCATGCAGTTGGGAGACTTCGACGGACGAATCGTGAGCGGTAAAATAGTGCATCGGGTTTGCGATGATCTCTATATCGATATCGGACTTAAATTCAACGCTGTATGTAAGGCGCCATCCGTTAATTCTGAGTAAGTTATTGTTTACGAAATTTGCAAACTAATGGAATCGTATGGAAGGAGGGGGGGGATATTGTTTACAGAAGTTTTGATTCATTGATACATATTTCATTTCATGGATATGAAACTTTACAAGTACTAGTTACCTCAAATTCGTTTAACATTTCCCTCATAATCCCAAGTTTTTGATATTCCTCAGCGATATGAGAAGGCCTCCCTCGCAGTGGACTCTCATATTCAGATTTTGCGCATCTGCAAAATTCATGCGCTATCGTTAGATAAACTAGAGGGGGTGGGAAGTGATCCAATTCGAAACGTACGTTATGTTATTTGAGTTATTGATTGGCCATTAATATGAGAGAGGACGATGTTTCGTTATTAGAAGATACACAGTAAATGAAGTAAACTAACAGCGTCTTGTTGAAGGCTGAGAGAAGGAAATCGGTGAACATGAAAGGTGAAGAATGACTCAACTTATAGGAAATATGTGATTGGCGCAAATGTCCTTGTGAGGTTGCATGATCCTGAACTATCGGAACGCTTTCTCGGCGCGCGAAGAGATCTGACTTTATTAGAGGCAGATGCAACACTAATTCGCCTCTATGGAGCGGGATCATCGTCAAGGAAGGCTGCTCGCAAAGGTACAGACTTTTTTTCGCTTTTATGGCATCTATTATTTAACTTTCCCAGGTACAAGTACCCTCTATAGGAACATTTTTTTCCTTGAAAAGAAGCAGCTGCCATTTGTGCTGTGCTTTGAAGCAGTTAAAATCATACATTCCTGAGAAGTTTATACTCATGGACTACAAAGTCTGTGTCAATGAAGTTTATAGAGAGTGAGGTTTACGTCAAAGATGACTTTCAAAAACCAGTCTCATTCCGATTAATTCAGAGTCTTCTACTTGAACTGGAGGTGTAAGTATTGCAAATCAAGTTTCGTTCCGAGGATTTGATTGCAGGCGAGAGGTTGGAACATCGGCATGAAGAACGTAGTACAAGCGACGGTCTGGGTGAAGGACATGAGCCTGCTTCGTTGTAGATTTTTTTGTCGTTAATTTGATGCTTCAAGGCTACTTCTGGTGCCTATCGAGTCACGGGTGGCCTGTTTGGAGACCGGTGTCCTGTGAGTCGTGTTGTCTGCATTCATTTGGTCGATCTAGACCTGCACTAGTATATCCGTGTTGGATCATTATGAATGCCTTAGCTCACCCATCTATTTTCATGTTTGCCTTGGTTGGTAGCTGTGATTCTTGATATAGCCGCCGACCTGACTGACGTAATAGACGGTGATAAGAATCTCAATGAACATTTTGTCAATCTCGCGAATGAATTATTTATTTGCTTATAATTTTTAAACATTTGTTTGATGCTCATATATAGGAGCTAGATGCAGACCATGTTTATGGCGCTTGTAATAGGTACCACTTCAAATAGTTTGCTATTAGAATGGAACCGTCGGCGATGAAGTAAATCAATAAACGATTGGTCGAGGATCCTATGACAGTCAGATTATAAATAGGTGGGATGTGGGAAATTAAAAAGGAGATGGGCTGCGTGATAACAAGAGGATATGGTATGCTGCCATGAATGCATTATAATTCCAGCCTTCCTGCAAGGTGCGCATATCATGAATAGAGACGATGGGTTAGCCGCAGCCTGCAATTAGACTTGTCCTTCAGAAGCATCGGAACAAAATATAAATCGTTAGATGCATGGCGACTTGTGTTTCGGGCCACTTCCTGTGTCGATTAGGAATGGACTATGAAGAGAACAAACCTCTTAATACGAATCTAGTGTTTCCTTTCACTTACCGGTTGGGGTTAGGATAGAAGGAAGCGTGGATTTTCTTTCATCGACATGTCGGAGGTTGTGCTGCTTCTTATTGCGAATCAGGTCAAGGGAAGAGGACAAGTGTTTAAAAAAGAGTAATTTATTTCCACTTCAACAGTATCGTCATCTATCATTAAGTCTTAACCGGATTAAGTAGAAGAAAACCAGTACAATTCAGGGGGATCTCCTTATTTAGTAATCTGTAAGGATTAATCTTTAAAAAATTGGAAGGTAGTGGCGGAACTCATTGCAATGCAGCGACAAAAGATTTTTCTGAATCCAAAATATTTGGCTGCGGTTCAATATCAATTCTAACGGGGGTTGTTTAGTTGAAAAACTGTAGATGATGAGCCGCTTTCTATTCGGTAGACTGATGACCTTGTTGGTGGTATAAGGTTCAAGTTTTCATGGTTGTTGTTTAAATTTAACTGTTGTAAAAAGCAAGCCTAGGTAATTAAAGGTGTTAAAGGTATGCTTATTGTGGGAATTATTGCTGTAGTAAGGAGATAAAACATTTTGATGTTATCTGCTAAGAGTGACACATCGATCACTACAGCTGACGTGTAACCCTGAAGCATCTGTCATTTGTGCTTCCAGAAACCTGCCCATTTGCAATCTCTACGAGAGGTACACGTTTATTATGTTCAACTGTTTGCTTGCATTATCACTGAAGGTGTGTGCAGCAACACCAGCTCACAGAGTAATTATGAGGAAGTTACCTCAGGTCAGCACAAAACATCATTAAGCGATATGGCTTTGCAAGGTTTCGGCGTCTTTTAGATTTTGTTCGCATTAGAAAGCATCGGTACGCTTGAGCAAGTTTGGATTTGGCCGAATTTTTCTATGGATTTAAATATTTGATTCTTATTATTATTAAGAACTTAGGTTTTTTCCAAAAGCATTTAATGAAAGCGCCTTAAATTGGATTTTCTTATTTGAGAGTCAGCCATTTTTATTTCTTTAACAGAGCAAGCAGTGTTAATATCACTACTATATCACATCCTGAAAGTGTGATGGTAGAGGTTTCGAACGTCCGAATCACTGGAGGTTACATATTTTACTCCGATGTACAAGTGATATCCGTTGTAAATTGGCTGATGGCTGCCTTTTATTTAGCGTCGAATTTCCACAAACCAGCGGCTGTCAGTTAACAGAGATCGGGATTGGCAAACCTCTAGAGACAACTGCATGAGTTTTTCGTGGCCAAGGAAGCCATTAGCATCAAGAATCACAGTTATCCTTTTATCTTGCCATTGACATATAGATAAATGACTTTATTTACAGTGTGAATCGAAGTGTTGAAATAACAGTATGCAATAATTGCATGAGCGATCAAAATTCATGAAATATAACAGCGAATATATAAAAAGGAGGGGTAAAAATTGAAAAAAGGAAAGGTAAGAGTATAGGTGAGACATGGAGGTGGTCGAATATAGTGTTTGTGAATTTATTGGAATTGATATGATCGTGATGACTGGCGAAAACAGAAACGTTCAGTGTTTCTATAACCGCAAGAGATAGTCTATTGTGAAAGGTGTATACATTCATCCATAAATATTACCGGTGGTTAGGTCACTGTCGAGTTGGGTCGAATGAAATTAAGCAGTCAAAATGGATAGACGTTGGACAGCTTTAAAGCGGAATTGTAAAACGGAATGTGGGCAAACTTTGTCACACCTACAGACCCAGGAGGGAGATAGGTAGATTATGAGCGTTCTTTCGACGATGATGAGATTTTAATTATTCAGTGGTATGGAACGTCATAACAAAACAAGGTACATTCTAGGCATCATTGAAAGCTCTACCAGAATCACTCATGACCTAAGGTAGAAAGAGAAAGTCTTCCATAGGATGAAGTTCTCATATGACGTGCAACCGGAAGGAATTGGAGTTTTGCCGATATATCTCGAGCTAGAAGTCCATGATAGAACAAGACTTGAGAAACAGGCCTGAACGTATTTTAAAGAGCATTGAAAGCTCTATTAGAATTAAACGACCTGAGAGAGAGAAAAAAGCAACTTCTGATTATACCAACTCATGTTCATTCCACATCGATAAAAAGCCATCTTATCAAATAGAGGTGAGGCATCTCTCGTTTCTCGCACATTAAGCTCTCCACAAAACATTATCCTCTTCAATACTTACAAAGATTGAAAACAACGGAGTATTACTTCTTTATTCTTAATCCAAATAACACAAATCTTTATATCTTTTTGCTATTGTCACCATTATACATGGATTTCAGACACTTGCTTCACCTCACCGACGTAGACCGACAATATAGCTGCGAAACGACATCAGTTGCCACTTTGAGCTAGAGTACTCGGTTTCGACAATTCAATCAACCACTTACTCCTATATCACCCACATATGTCAGCGGTTAATTTAATGTGTTGCCAGTGCATCATGTTTCTCTGATGTGTTAAAACCATCCCTGTGTACTGCGTGTTCCACACGGTGGTTTAGTTGTGAAGGTATATAGTTTACCTGCTTTTCAGATTATGACCCACACCATGTGATGTCTCGTCGAGGTTATTGCTCCATTCTAAAGTTATCTTTTGATGTGCTTTCATAAAATCTCAAAAACGCTCTACTATGTCTTACATCTGTACTTTTCATTTGTTATGTCTTGAAAAGAGTATCGGTCACATATCGAGAAACCCTAAAGGAATGTAGCCATGATTTTTTACCTTCGCATTACAGCTATATGAAGAACGGATAATACAAGGGTTGTTATAAAGCTCATATAATTGTATAAAGGATGATTGTTGTATAGGTTTTATTTATGGTACTACAAAGGTGATTATGTCACATCGAAAGTATTGTCATAATTTGTTGTGGTTGTACTGTGATCAGCGTGCCTTCTTTCCATCGGTTTCCACCGTTATTGTTATTTCTCATGGAAGCACATCCTGTTCATCAAGATGTTTGTTACCTCATGATTTCGTGGAATCCCTTCCATTTCCTACCACTAAATCTTCATTGTATTCGCTTATCTTATGTGGTTTCTATCTCAACTACAACCTACGTCGACGATTTTCAAATTCATGCTTCCCTCTCTTTGACCCCCTGTCTCTCTCTCTCTCTCCCTTCCTTCTGCACATGTGGTCAAGTCTACCTGCAGCGTCTGTATAGCGCATGCGCTAGACCATGGCTTTAATTACGTGAATAGTGCTAAACTTGTTACACTTCTGTACCATCGTGGTTTACTGTTGCAGTTTTTTAAATGCACGATTGTGTTTTATTTACTGGAAAATAAAGTTATGTTACTTCGAAAAGTTCGCAACGGTTATGATGAAACGAGGAGCGGTAGAATTGGAATCTTCATGCCATACCATGAAGATTCCAGGTGAAACCAAACGGAAAGTTTTATGTAATATTATCTATATTGCAATAATAATTTTTGTTGAGATGAAACTGATATCGTTATAAACTACGCGGAACAGCGAACTTAACATTTATCAGAGCATATCAGTGTCCGATATCAACATCAATGTTGGAAAAGCGGAACAAAACTTTATCACAAACGATCCAAATCAATCTAGGCCTATGATAAGCTTAGTAATTCCAGGTTAAAATTTTTTAATTTGGTGCGTTTGTTGGCTTTACATGCTTCAAGGTGCTTCAAGGTGGTAAAAGATTTGGGGTGCATTGATATGAGTTGAGAGGGGCTTTATGAAAAGCAATTCAAATGGAGCGTTTTTATATGCTCTAATAATTTACTAGTAGAAATCGAATAAGGAGATCATGCAAGAGTACAGTATCGCAAAATGGGGAACATATCTGATATTGGAAATTGCCTTAGCCAAGACGCTTTTTCTTTCTTTCTGAATTTTTGTCAATATGACCTATTAAAAAAAAATCAAAGAAGTAGTTTAATTGTTATTATTGTTGAAAAAAAAAATCTTTATTTCGCTAATCAAAATGAACGATACTCGGAGTATAAAATAAATCAAATAATAATAAACCATACGATCATAAAGATCAAAAGCAGTTATTAATTGAGCAAAATGCTCAAATTTTTTCAAGTTCGAAATGCTTATTTAGGTGAGATTAGTGAAGTTGAAAACAACTAATAAGTTGAAACTATCTCAATAGGAAATTTATTTCATCCTTTGATGACCTGAAAATGAGCCAAATTATAAACTGAATTCAGGAATGAGATTCGAGGAAACGATTAGAATATCACATCAAATACAATATCGTTGATACTCTTAAAATATAATGTATGATCAAACTCAAGCCGATGATAGTCAAATATTTTTTGATCGAAAATGCACAAAGAAACTTTCATATTTTCCACTGTATAGATGTGTAAAAACTTTTTATAATCTATTCTCGTGGAATGTATTTGCACTTTTTTTTTTCCAAAATATTTCCATATTTTCATATTCATATATTATAAGACTTTATTAGAGCTGATGATATATGAACCTATTACTTTCTGTTGCAAACAGTTGAAAAATTGTCGTTGTTTTCGTTGAGCAATAACAACGAGGTCAAATAGCGCTACGAGTGACCTCCCTCCCACAATTCATTGGGGTGAACGTATATAAGTGTTCGCCAATACCACTTGACATTCATTTTTTTTTCTATACGCCATTCGCATCGTTCTGCAATTGGTTCTTGTTTCTTCGTATTGCCGTGATTGTTATTTATGTCATCGCTTATTCTATGACTAGAGGTTTTCGCAGGTCGAATAAATCCTCCATATTCATTCGTTCTTAGTTGTATTTACGCTCTTAGGCAGGAGCAGCATTATGATCGGGTAATAAAGAAAAGGATAAAACCTCAAAATAAATCATTATTATTCAAAGAAGATAGATCGCAAAAGTTGGAATTTTTAAGGAAAAACAACGAAATTAACATTGATAAATTTGAAAAAAAAATTTTTTTCTTTTTTTTTGAAAATAAGATGAAAATTTTTATTATTATTGGAGATAAATTTTTTTAATAATCGAAATGATGTGATAAATTTTCGACTTAAGAAAAATAGATATGCATTTCACATCAGTCGGCGTAATACACGCTTCATCATTTCGTTCGTTTGACTCTCCATTTCTATATGTTTAAAAAAAAGAAACATATAACATAGCGAATATTTTCATTTAATTAATTTGTGTGCGCAAAAAAAAAAATCTCCAATAAGAGACTCATTTTTCTCTAAATTAGTTCGTTATGAAATATGAATACAATCGACATTAAATGAATGCAATTTTTTCAACGATTAAAATGCTTTGAAATTCTTTTCAAAATTATTCGCTAAAGTTTTTTATTCGAGAATATTTTATCCATCGGATTTTCATGGTTCTACCTTCTATATTTTTTAAATTGACCTACACATATGAATTTGATATCGTCATGATTCACTTCAGTGAAGCCGATTTGGAAAATAGCATAAAAGAGCAAGAGCGACGGAAACATTACGATGAAACGTGACGTGGCTTCAGAATCTTATACTGATTTCTAAATCCCTATTGGCTTCAGAAAATAGTGGAATTCTGAAGCTGCGATCATCGTTGCACTCAGTTTCACAACTTACTAACGAATCATAATTGCAATCTCATCTATGTTCATCAGATGCTAACAACTATTCGTCGGTTTTTTTTTCCAAATATCGTCTCAGATATTAGTTTCATTAAGACATACATCATGCAAATAATAAGCAATCATTTCTTCGTCGTGCCATCTTTTAGTTTTTTTTTTTTTTGGTGGATGAGGGATTGGGGGAAGGTGAAAAGATGTGATACCTTTGAAGCAAGAGATGGAGGGACCAGACGTCTTCGTTCTGTTCTTGCAATTCGCCTTAAAGTATTTCATGACTTGACAGTATCAATTGTAACAGAATGTGGATATCTCATCTATAAGAGACATTAGTGAGAGTTTTAAAAGTAAACTACATCGTTATTGACTTAAAATCAAAACTCATTCATTTCTCATTCGTAAATTTCCATAATATTTCCCAATTTTTGAATATTTATTATGCACAAAACAACTATCTCTTGATATACTTTGTTATCACTTTCATAAATAAATCGAACATTAACGATTCGTTATCAATCCAAAAGCAATATTTCAGAGACGGCGATCTTCTTGTGAAACTTTGAGTTAGGCACACAAACAAGATTTCATTCTAAGAAATTAAATTCTATTTCACGATAAAATTCAGCAATGTTTTCCGACCTATTTTACGTTCGAATTTCTCGCAAAATATTCTTTTCTATTATTTTTTTTCATAGAGTGGTCACTTCGCTCTAATAAAACAGCGAAGTGACCACTTTTGATGTCTTAGAATCACCAAAGTGGGGCCGTATATTTGCCACGCATGAACCAACCGCCATATAATGACCGCCTTATTTCAACTCGTCGAAATATTTTTTGAATGAACAGATAATCACAACCAACGTCTATGGAAGATTCGTTCTAAAGCTTCTTTGGTTTTACCTCCTCTACAGCCCTCCCTTCTTTATGCAAATCTTATGAGTCTTTTATTTGTCTATAAGTCCTTCCAGTTTTGGTACATGAACGAGGGATCGATCAAATTTATGTAATGTGAAGCAAACTTTCATTTGAGACAGCTCGAAAGGAGCTTATAGCGATGAAATTCGCAAACGTGATTTAAAGTTTTTGTTGGGAAGTGGGTGGTGTCATAAATTTACAAGTTAGAAGCCCATTTCTCACTGAAGACAGACGGCTGTCTCGTACCTGTTTTGCTCATATTTGTATGAGAGGATTGTATTTTTTGTTTACTGTTACCTTTGAAGTTTACTTTTGAATTTTTTTTTCATGAGTTGACGTTTATGAGGTAGAAATCGGCTTCTAATAACCTCATGAATTTTCAGATCACAGAACGATGCATTAAATTATTTCCACCTTAAATAAGAAATATTCCAGTTTTCGCAATATAACGTATGAGTATTGCAGCGTCAATTTCCTTGTTTCGGACTTTGCCCATGATTTGGGCTAAATTTCTTGTACCCAAAACTTGGAAAAAAGACGAGGATTCCGAAATTCCGGAATTGCAGTTTCGGTACAACCTTGACACCTATACACGAATTACCTTGACCATGAAGCGTCCTGTGTAACGAAGGCCACAGACCTAATCCTAATTCCAGTTTGGTTACTTATGAGAGTGTGATCAAACCAATCTGGAGAGAATCAAATGATCGAAGAGCCTATCAACCGTAGGCCAATGCTACGTATATAGCCTATGTTAGCGCTTAGCATTCTTTTGCTTCGTGCCAAAAACAACTCGTTGTTACAAGGATATCACTTGCTATACTGTACACTGATACACAACTTCGATTCAGGACGATGAGGAGAACTTTCAAGCATCGTTTCAAGCTCTTAGAATGTGTTACAGTGTGTTACCTATAGGAAAACTTCTGAAGGTATGATTTGCTGAGGTAGGTTTAGAGCGACTCACGTTTGTCCCGAAGAACATTTGCAAAATAAGATCAACTATCAGCTTGCATACACCAATTTGATCTAGATAAACCAACCTGCTTAGCAGTTGTTTTGGGAAAGAAAGTATTATTTATGACCATTGCTCAGTGTTGGATGAAGGCCAGCATCCCCTGCTTTCCCTCTACCTTAATAGGAAACGCGAAGGTTAGTGTTTCTCATCTCCTACCTTAATAGGAAACGAGAAAGTTAGTGTTTCTCGCATCAGATTAGTGCTCCTCTTTATTATTAAAATATCACATACACTTCCTCTAGCTTACTCCATCAATTCCTGTTCTTTTTAGGCTTAACGAGCGACTGAAAACGTCGGCAAATGACAAAGAGAGTTGTTAGGAAGAAAAATTTTACCAGGTGAAATTCTGACAGTTTCACAGCTTGAAATATTTCCATAGAGTTCACTTCCTAGAGCAATAATGCAAGTAAAGCTTAGCGATTTGCCGTGCAAAATCAAAACTCTTACTGTTCATTCCGGAGAAGGATGAAGGTGGAGAGAAACGTCCAGGAAATGTAACCAAAATCTATTGTTTTCATTATCGATAAAGCGCACTAAAGAATAGGACGCTAGGATAGTTCTTCCTTCTTTACTCACCGTTCCTCTCTATCGCTCCCCCTCGCCGTACTATGGCAGCTGTATTCAAAAGGCATTGGTGGTCCATAATGATTAGGCTGGGAAGTTTTGAATTTTTAATGATAGAAAGAAAAAAATTTTTGGCTGGTGAAGGATTGAATGGAATAATAAACCTATAATTCCAGCACTCATAAAAGGTAGTTTTAATTTCAAAAGCGAAATTTCAACGATGGAAACTAGCTTTAGTCGGAAACCCGAATTAGATAGTCGGATTATTCCTATATTCGGATGTATGAGGAGTATAGCCATATATGCAAGCATTGGTTGTTATAGCGAACGTTTCATCTAAGTGCGTAACATTTTTGATTTTCTGATATTGGTTTACTCTTCTATGCTTAGCCCCTCAAAAATTGTACGTCATTGATCAGCAGTTTGTTGTCATCATATCATATCAAAGAGAATGAACAAAATATGTGGATTTCTAGTTTATCTCCAAAAGTCATCAAGTTTTTTTTGCGATCGGATCAAGGTAATGGGGGGGGGGAGGGGGGGGGGGAGGTGGTGGTGGAAGAAGATTGATGAAAATTATCTGATCTCAGATGGGGCCACTAGCGATCGTGAAAGGTCATTTCGTTTCAAACGACACAACCGATCAAGCATAGCAGAATCGATAAAGCGCAGACTGAAAGGAAGACAATTTTCTGATACTGGAAAGTTTCTTTAGCATAACCATAAGGTAATAAGGGAAAGTGCTCATACCCTTGAACCTGATTAGGAGGAGGGAGGAGGAGAGGAGAGGGAGGGAACCCTGACTCCTAGGCGCAAGAGGCACTCAACCCCGTCAAATGACACGGGAATTGGGTGAGCCTACAAGTAAATGACCTAAGTTGATGAGTTGGTGCGCGGATGTGTGATCGTCATGAATGAGTACGACGATAGGAAACTGCACTGAGCATTCGTACAGATAGTGAAGGACGTTGTCGATGCGAGCGTTGCGATTGTCGTTTGTGGCACTCTCATTACTCGCAGGATGTTATTGGTTAATCTCCTACGAGCGTCCTGTATTTTCGTGTGGCGACAACGTTGAATTCGACGAGCGTTATCCAGTAAGTGAACGTCGTTTGTTTAACGTTCTCTTATTCAACATAATGATCTACGAATTATGGTTGTGTGATTCGATTATTGATTGCGTAGATAACGATCTATTTGTCTTTGAATCAAATCAATGGAATTACTGTCTGTTCACCATTTTCGACCTCATAAAAAACGTATGTCATGTTTACCTGATGCACTTATACGCTACTAACATATAAATTAGCTATGGTAAGAGCAGTGCTCCTGTTCTGTTCTCCTATACCTAAGAAGATATCGTGACAAAATTTTGGTCATCATCAGGTGGATCTATGCGCTTTTTTTCTAATAATCTCTTTCTAGTTATATTTTATTATCATTTTGATCTCAATATCTCAAAATATAGAAAATAATCCCTTCGGTTGCCGTTGTGTTGGAAAATCTCAAATGAGACAACATCGTCGAAATGTGGTGATTTTTCTCTAGCTATTAGCGGTATGCGAACGTTGCGCTAAACACTTATTAAGTGGTCAGCCGGAAATTGTGGCAATTTTGTCGTTAAAAAAATATTCAAGCGTCATATTTTTTTAAAAAATGATCAAAATTTTCATTTTATCGTTACCATTTTTTAATGACGTAAAAAAAATGTGCAATTTACTTTCTCGTCTTGCTTAGTTTTCCATTGTTGTCCTATTTGAAGTTGAGTGTTATATTTTATTAGTGTTTTGTCACTATCACATAGAGTGCACCTCGACTAATGCCAATTACTGTTTGTCAAAGCAGTAACAAATTCTATATGAACTTAAAAACACGTTAATCTGTTCAACGCCGTAAACGACTTCTGTGATTAGGATTTGATTTGAAGAGGATTTGAAAGTGGATTCTTGCTAGTTTTGGTCATTTTTCGGAAACAAGGTCGCAAGGACTGGAAATATAGATATAACATTATTTATGCAAATCAAACGATTGTAAAATATCAGCATATTAGGAAGTGATACTTATTTTCCTCTCTTAGAAGCAATACGGGTTTTTCTTATCGTCTGCGTCGTCTGCAGATGCTAGAAAATTTCGTCGGATGTAACGCCATAGCACAATGCAACGATATTATTGTGGATGTTTCAATTAAAAATAGAAGTTCAATTAGGCTTCATTTGCGTATGTAAGTATTCGACGTGTCGTACTGATGTTAGTTCTCTATTCAATGAGCTCTTTTTGTGTTCCATATCTTCGAACACTGGAGTTTTTCATCTCAAAATGCTTAGTGGCTATCGGTTAAACACAGTTCCGATAGCGAATGTAACGAAGATTTAAATCGAATCTATGCGCAGTCTTATTTTTGTTTTTGTTTTTTGAACACTCAGATATTTCCGATCATTGCCGGTAGTATCTGGTCGTGTATGCTTGCATGGATCCGCTGATAATTTAAACGGCCTCCACTATAGAAACCTGAATCCTAGGGCTTGTAGTAGAATTCTTCATGTCGTTTGTATATGCAAATATAGGGTTATGTGCTAGTAGATCTGTTTATTCTGTACTTGAAATTTTTTAGTAAGCTCAGATATAATCGTATAAACAAATTCAGTTGTAAGATTAGCGTGCACGCTCACCTATTCAGCTTTTTCTGAGTCTGTCGGAATGTCTGCGGTCGATCTTAAATCACACCAATTTTAGTCTTATGGAACCATTAGTGCTGTTGTAAGACCGCTATAATCTCATTGTGCACATTGTCGATCATGTTGCTGCATTCGCCGAACTATTATATTCGCTTCAGAACTTTATAAAATTGCTTACATCCTTATATTCCGAGGTCTTCAATATTCTCAGAATGGAGAAGTTTCATATATAAACATTTTTTTCCTGTTTTCTTATTATTTTTCTTTCTTATTCTCGAAAGAAATGATAAATTTCATCAAGCTAAGATTTTTTTTTCAAGAAGGCGAATTCATTGGCGATCGATTAGAAGAGATAATTTCAGACGTACTCACTTAATGAGGCAGGTATCGACGTGGCTTCGCAACCGAAGAACTTCATCGAATTGCCGATACTTGCCACTCCTTCAACAATATGCTTGACAAATCGCTCGTTAGATCTACTTTTTGTCGTGCATTCACATGTGGACAATTACGAAAATCGTCGTAGGATGCGTCGAAAGTATTTTGCTTTCGACTATCTCAAAAAGGTAAAAGTCAATTTCGTAATGATTCATCGCCGAAGATATGTGGATTATTGAATGGGTTTCACTTAGTTACGACTCGAGTTTAGTCTTAGTGCTAGCTGAGAATTGATTACGCCCCAAAAATGGTGCAACATAGACATGAGAGGAATTTTAAACTCATCGCTCGGAAGGGATTTCGATTGGTGGGGAAAAGAGAGACGTTTTCATTAAACATTCGTTATGTGGTCATTGCGTAAGCATTGTGCATATAGATTTCTATAAACCATAGTAAGCTGTAAAATAAAAGTGCGCCGAAGTGTGAATGATTGCTCTGTGCCATAGTTAAGTAGCATCTCAAAAATTGTCATGTTATATTTGAATTTCTTGTTATGAGTCTTTGATATTCATCAGGACGTCGTATCGGCTCAATGCAAACGATTCAATTCAGTTATAAGACCAGATATGCATTAGTCATGAATGTCATTGCAAAGAAATTTGGTGTTTTAGCTAAAAACTGTTTCCTAAGGTCAAATAGTCTTGAGGATTAAACTATCTCTTTTTGGCTTCCAGAACTGATCAGTGGATTTCCACAGAGAAAATTTTCTTTCTGACTGATGATATGAAGAAATAGCTTCTGTTGTGTTTCATCACTTGTTCGAAAGCTATCGGAAACCTGGGATGTCAGTTTCCTCATTCTTGGGAACCTCCATCCTACAAACTGTCTTTCGTCATAAACTTTTGGGAGACGAAATACCACATTCCTTTCCTTCCTCAGCATTTTTATCAGAAGCTGGGTTTCCTTAACCATATTCCAGAAATGATTCTAAGCGTCCGATGATTGTAGTCTAAGCAAGTGATCTATCCTCGTTTAATGACCGTATTCTATCATTTTCACACGGAATTGATTTTTTTTTTTGCATATTTCCATTAAGTCATAACCATACTCTTTATAAGTGCTAATCTCCACACTCCTTTGTTTAGCGATCCTAAATACGATCGTTGCCATGCTATCATTTTATTGCGAAAACTACAATAATTTCTTGTAAGAGAAAAACGCAATATGGAAGCTTCATTCATTCGTCTGGAAAAAGTATTACATTTCAGGTATGAGTTGCAATATGTTTACTATCGATACGTCGAAAGTAACTTGTAATTGAAATGTATGTTAAATATTGATTATTCATTGGAATATTTAAATGGATTGCAGCATAACGCAAAAGTACTCTTCGTAGTGGGTGGTAATGAGTCAATTGAATTAAGAAGAGAGGAAGAGCAGTTTGCTGATATTCATCAAGTTCGACTACCCGATACTTATCATTCTATTACGCAAAAGGTAAATTACTCATCTAGTGCATTTGATGAAACTCATTAACGAATATTGTTGCATATTTCACGCATTTGTTCGAATTTTCATTTCTTATCAACTATCATCTCATTTTAATTGCTTAATTAAGACTAATTCATTTATTTATTCGCCTTAAACTATCATCTTTTATGAAACTGTTAAATGATATTGTTTTGTGCTATCATTTAAATTAATACCAAACAATCCTTCATACAATCGATTATATTAATGTACCTTTGGAGTTCATACAATGTTGCGCTGTCAGCGAATTGTTTGGCAGCTGCCAGCTGCTGTTATCATCACACGCTTACTGCATTGTGGAAAATAATTTTTTCTCTGAGATCGTTATCGGTGATGTTTAGAAATTCAATAGATTCAGCATCGAAGAGTTAGTTGTGTTCGAAAAAAAAAATCGAACTTGAACGTGGTGATTTTTGAAATTAGCTAACCATACGGCGTATAATTGTCTTTGTGTGTGATCAATTACAAATGCATACTTAGTAGTTGTCCTGTATGATGCCGATTTTGACAAAACTATTATGAGACTCCCATTTCTTGAATTTTTTGTTATTAGCAAAGAAAATAAAGAAAGAGTTTTTGCATTTTGAAACGTCTGACTAGTCTTAGACATTGTGGTACTCTCACTTGTGCAATCCTTTACTTTTATCGAAGGTGATCTCATATATTCAGTATGTTCTTCTGTAGAATTTTATAAAATTAAATTGCAGTATCGTCATCCATTACGTTCATGTATATCTGTTAGGCCTGAGATAGGAAGAATATAATCAAATGAGCTGATACTGTTTGAGTGGACGGAATTTTCCCAAAGACTTGAAGAACAAGGCGACATGGATAATTAGTCGAGAATACTGAAGTTTAGAACGTAGTTCTTTTCTATGCTTGTTCGATAGCATTAGAAAAGAAGAAATTCTTTCTTAATTGGAATCAGCGTGTTGTCGAATGCGTTATTATCTTTTGTTCAGTGAATTGATTCTCTTAGGTGACCCATCGCAACCATGACGACTCCACCATTCAGGCTTATCTGGTGACTCCATCCAATAAACGAGGGCCTGAGAGGTCACTTCAGAAGAACGTTTTAAGAAGTGATGAAGAGATAAACTCATCTATCATCCTCTTCTCAAATACGCCGAGGACAGAAAAAGTTGACCGCATGAAAGTGGAAATACGGAGACGTAGCCGCATATCAATTAACAATAATGACAAGTGAATGAATCGAAAAGGAAGGGAAGACTGCTCCGGGAAGGAGGGGAGGGAGCCTGAAAATCCTCAAGACTGAGCGGAAAAGACAAAGACACTATTGGGAGAGCCCTTTTCGTCTCGAGACCAATTAAAATATCTATTTACTTATTGTACACGTATCTACCTGTTCGGCGGTCTTAGCTCGCAAACCTGGATGGGTGCGGAGATCCAGCTTAAGGGAGGGGGGTTGGGGTTGGTTGCGAAGACCCAGCTGCTTTCCAGATATTCTACTATTACCTAGAAACGCACCTATGCCTTACATATCGCTTTTGTTAAATTTTTATTCATGTTTATGTTGAAAGTATTCCATAATAACAATGCTGCGTAATTAGGGCTGAATCGAAAAGGTAAGTAAATTGTTGCTATTTATAGGCTTATTGGTATTAGTAGATTTTAGCTAATAATCCACCACTTCCTATAAGTACACCTGTGCCTTATATGTATATATGATTGACAGTGAAGCATAAAAGCAGGTAAATTCTTATTTATTTATTGTAGGCAAGAAGCTGGCTGTCACATGTAAGCGCTGTTTGCGATGATCGCATTCGTTATATCATCAAAATGGACGATGACATTCTAATGGATGCTGATGCGTTGATACGACTCCTCTCCAGATTCGGCACTCGGAAACATTTCGTCGCTTGCCGTACTTTTACGAATGGAGTCGTCGTACGGAATCCGAGCTCAAAATGGTTATTCCTTTCTTTCATAAGTGTGCTGCCACTGATTTTGGTAGTAAAGCGGTGGGTGTTATTTCCTCATTCACTGGAAAAAACATTGAGGGGAGAGGGGAGGGAGAGGGAGCTCGAAACGCATACCCTTTTAAGGTAACAGATCGGCGACTGGGCGATCTGCACGTCTGAACCGCAAAAATGTGAACACGTGAACTCAGAGACCTTCAGTTGCAAGGGAACTTCGGGAAAAAGTTATGAAATAAGGAAGGTGAGATTACGAAGGGAATTTTGGAACCTTGACTCGGAGTGAATATAGATTAGAAGATATATGTTCGCTCTCGGGTTGAACCAAAGAGAGCCGTGCAGAACTTGTGGATATTTGGGATGACATAACAGGGCAAGTCGGTCTGCAAAAGGTTAGTTTCTTGGAGCAGGACTCGCCAGTAAATTCATTGCGGACGATGTCATTTCTATTGTGCAGTGTGCACCAGACTAAACATGTGTAGAAAGGCAGATCAACGAAGCCGATCTGAGTACTTCTAATGTATAAGTGACGCACATAAGTGAATAACCGCTTTGAGTTTTTGAAGTGGAAATCACCTTGACTTATTACACTTTCTGTCGCCAATTAAATGGATCAGTGACGCAAAAGAAATTCGTCGTCGAATATATATATATATATATATATATATATATATATATATATATATATATATATATATATATATATATATATATATATATATATATATATATATATATATATATATATATATATATATATATATATATATATATATATATATATATATATATATATATATAATGTTTCACAGAGTACTCAGAAGGCGCCTTCTTTGGTGAAACCAACAACGTCTACAATGTCTACACCTTCTGTGAGGAAGCATATCACAAAAGTCGTTATTTTATGGTAATCAATGTCAGGTATCTTTCTGCCAAGGAATATTCTTCTGCAAGTCTTGGTCTTTACTGCCAAGGGATGGCATACGTCTTTAGTGGCGATCTTTTACGGCCTATGGTGTCCAATATTGCGAACGTTCAATATCTGTGGGTTAGTTATTCACATTGCGTTTACTGTGATTTTGTGAAATACATACACTTGCGTTTGTCTATAAGTTTGTCTTTAGTTTTTTTTTCAGTTTGCAATCCATAAAGGCCGATTTCGTAGAGTTATAGTTGGCTTGCCTCATATTTGCAATCACGATCGTTGTTCTCATCAAATTCAGCTTTAATCAATGTTTTTTTAAAATTTGCTTTTTAAATTTTATATACTTTCTTGCATTATTATAAACTCTTGCAATTTGTGGCGTCATTTTTGTGTGTGCATATGTCTCGATATGCCCGTCTTTGCAGTGATTACAACTCGCCTAAGGCAATAGCTACAATGTTGAATATCCTTGTCTCAACACATTGATCAATGGAAAACTCTGCTATATTCTGATTGATTTTCAATATTATCACTCGGGTTTGCGCAAAAACTAAATTTATTTTCGGTGATTTAGGATATATTTGATTGCAGAAATCGGGACAGCTGTATGCTGTATGCCATTGTGACGAAAGCGAGTAATCCGTCGTTGACCGTTTCCCTGAGGAGTAGAGAAATGATGCAGTCTCTCTCTCTCCCTCTCTCTCTCTCTCGGACATTATCTGCTATGAATATTATGAAGGTAGTAATCAATGTCATCATGCAGCTGTAGTTTTACTAAAACACGTTTCCAAAACTTAACCAAAAGTAAACTTCACTTTTTCAATAAATTCTCGACTTCTCCTCAGCAAGCCTCGACTGTCAACGATCGTCCTCTTCGCAAAAAAAAAAAAAATTTCCTCTCTCATAGATGGATGACTGGTATGTGACACATGCACTTCTTAATGGCACTTCTGCGTTATTCACCGATATTGGCCGACATTATGTGTCGATTAATTCGCAAACTGAACTCGACGCAATTTATAGACGACAACCGAGACGAACGATTATTTTTGCCCATTTTAGACCACCTGAGAGGTAAGTATCCTCGACTTTGTTTATTAAATATTTTGTCGCTCACAATTATTTGTCTTCAAGTATTGACCATCTAAATGGCCAATTAAGCGCGTAATTATTGTCGACAACGAGTTGTAGATTTAACGAGACGTATCGTGAGCAAATCTGGAATCAACTACGACGAACGAGTTGCATTTGAGCTGGACAGAGAGGAAACACATGTTAACCTATGACGTGTTGTGACGTCAAGCTTATGACGTCAAGTGCCATACATAAAAAGCGTTATGTAAGTTCATTTCCTTCGAATACACATAGTGATGTGTCTCATACGGGGCAGTGTTGGTTTATACTCATACACATATACTATGCAAAAGTTTTTAATTAATAGCGGGTTGGAAAATTGCGCTGTCCACACCTTTACCTGATAGTTTCATTGAATATTAGGAACAAATCCCATCCACATTACAATAAACGGCAAATAAATTAAAAAGTTGCATTCTAAAAATGAAATATGTTGAATTTCTCCGAGATTCACGTAGTCCTCATCTTCAAGAATGCTTTAATTTTCCATCATCCCAATTCCTCGAATTTATCAAATACTTTTTTTAATGGGTGGAAAATTTTTGAGAGGTGGAAAGTAATAGAATGAGCTAATGCCAGAATTTTGTTTTTTTTTTTCTGTCTTCAGGAAAACGGGTAGGAATGAGGATAAGCACGAGGAAAAGCGATGTAATTCACTTATTAGTTTTTCTATTTGTTAGTTATTGAACTGTTTTCTGATAAGTAATAATATGAAAAGATGAATAGGGTTTTATGCATTTCATGAATCCCTCTGAAAAGTGCTTTGTTGACTTTTTTTTTTATTTGAAACATTTAAGTAAGTATAAAGAATAACACTCAAATCAGTAAAAAGTGAAGAGGTTTATTGGTTTGGTGAATGTGGAATAGCTGCCTCACTTTCTGAGATGAATGTAAGAGCATATTAAGCCCTTTGACGCCTCCTCAGTACTGCCTGTGGTTTATCTTGCTGGGTATGTTTTATTCTATCTGCGAACTTTTGACCTCCTTTGAATTACCTTGCAAGGTACCTAATCGATTTTGGTATAAAGCCGACTAGTTTATCTTATGCCTCACTCACCATTCGAGCAAACTGCAGCTCGGCCTCGCATTGATTTCTTCTCTGCTTAACCTTGTTCTTAGTCTCAGAAACTTTCAAGTCAATTCTACTCTTTTAAATTTTCGCTGCACTGCATCGATTAGAACAAAATTTATTTTCAATTTAAGTGCTCACCCTCGATATGGACCATATAGAAATCATTCCTTTACCTTGTGATTTCATGGATCCTGAAAATTTCCCTACTAGAATCGCAGGGTTCCAATTTAGCCAGGGTGAAGGTTTCCTCATAAAGGGAATATAACTGCTCCAACAAATTAAGCGGATCGAGTTCTCATCCATTGAGCCCTAGCTGAAAACTTCCTTAACGGCGCTAGAATAGAACGGGAGCGTCAAACAACACTTTCATTCAAAAAACATCGAAAATGTTAAAACTTCATAACCGTTGTTACGATGCAGCAGTGGTCATGAAAATTGGTTTTTGGATAGGGGGGATCGGATGACACCCCTATTCCTGGAATGTGGCCAAAAATTTCAGAGCCTCATAACTTTTGTTCTGATATGGCAAGTAGCACAAATCTTGATAGATGAATGCGTATTTTTAGCAGTTTTCCTTCATGACATCAACAATGAACTGATTGTTGAAAAAAAAAATAGAAAAAAAAGCGAAACTTTATTGCAAAGTAGCAATCAACATATTAGGAGGAATTTGCCAATATTTCTATCCGTCATTATATGGATGATTTTCTAATTCGTAGCGATCAATTTTCTCAGCGATTGTTTCGTTATTTAGAAAGCATTAAAAATTCTCATAATTTTCGTTGCATTTTTTGAGGGAATTTTGAAGATTTGATGTGATAATCTCAAATTTTTTTTTTTCGAGTTGAATACTTCTATAGTTGAATGAGAATGAGTTCTTACTTCAAAGTGTTGCTAAAAAGACACAATTTTTTTTTGTGTGCAATTTCCCAAAATTTTTCGACTATTTTTTTCGACTAAAATTTTTTTCGACTATATTTTTTTTTCGACTGTGTACAATTTCCAACTATATTTTGAATTTTCCATCATTAAATCAAATTGAAAACATTCAAGAGTATTGTTGCTTTAAGATCATATCGGATTAACGCATTGAAAATAGCTTTCTCTATTGCATTCGTAATCTTTCTTTACTGTATGTTTAATAAATCTATCAGCGTTGTGTTTTTTTTTTTAAATGCATATTGAAAGGCAAAATTTATTCAAATCCCTTGTCAACAATTTCGAGTGCATTGAAAAGAGAAGAAACTTAGCGGATTGTAAAAATGTTTTGCTTCTCTTCAATTCGTAATTTTTGAAACTCTTTTTTTTTTAAACGTATTTACATCATTTCTTGTGAGCCATTTTATTTTCATTTCTATATTGCATAAAAATCTTTCCCTAAAAACGTCCTACGGATTTATTGAAACTGATATCCTTTCAATTATCCTAATAAGTATTTACTTCTTTTAAGTGATGTTTGTTTTCGCAATCAGTTGTTCTCCAATAAAATGCCTATAAGTTAAATAACATTGTTCTTCATTGTTCTCCAGTTGTTTGTCGTCACTGGTTCGAAAATTGTCTAGCTTTGTCTGGTGAAAATATTAGATGATATTGCAAGATTCGTTGGAAGGATTTTCGATATGTGTGGTTGAATTTTTGTCTCTCTCACCATCTCTCTCTTCCCATTTCACATCGCCATTGTGTGTCCAATTGATAGGTTCGTTTGATAATTGATAATAGTAAAAGAGCAAGTTGGAAAGCTGTAAGAATCTATCTTTGTGCCCGTTTAGTGCTCTTGCTTACCTGATCTGTTTATGACCTGGGAGGTTTATGTCTCAGTATTCGAAATAAGATTTACCTGATCCATGTTGCTCCGATTATAGGAGGAAGATGTTGGGTTTTGAATTCGTTGCATGTCTCCAAGCTGGGATGTCTGATGCTAGGCTCATAACCCTTTCTTGAGAAGCTTCGACATTCTATAATTCATTGGCGATATGGAGTATGTTTTCCAAAGCGTTTTCCTTAACGCTCCAATGCTCTTAATACTTTATAACAAAAACCATATTCTTAGCTTATATTCTTTCGAAAGTAAACCTTCGTGTCTGATGACCTTTTGTGGATAGAAAGTAGCTTTCTTGAGGTATTTTCTGACATTCATGACCTCTCTGACCCTTCTGACCTTCTGACATCCTTCATGAAAATGATCGCATCGGGCTTGACATGGTTTGGGCATTTACACTCGACAGATTGGGCAATTCGGTCAATACAGATAGCGACAAATGTGAATGTGTGGAGAAAGCGAATCAGGTGTGTAAGATGTGATTGAAGTTATATATAGAGAGAGTACGTTAATCAAGCCATCTCTAAATAAATTCATGATATTTGGCGTTATTCATCATCACTTAATGGGCTAACAGTGGTTGTTGTGTTACCCTTCCAAAATTGTATAAAAACTTATTTTGCCAACTTGTATGGTGGGACTTCCGGCTTATTTAAATCATGTTGAAAGTAAAGGAAGCTTCACAGATGTGCATATACGAGTGCAACAACTAACGTTTCCTTCTTCTTTTGTCCAAGGGAAGAGTGTCTTGGGTACCCGAGTGCTTCGAATATAAAGGCGTGCGGTATGCACTGTGAGGTGTATGTGTACTTTTCAACCTCTCTGTTGTCACTTGCTGGCATATCAGGTTGAGTGCAGTTGCAAGGGACTTGGACTTGCTGGTAGAAGAAATTACCTTTCTTGAAATCTAACGTTTCGTTGATATTGTGGCCGAAAGGTAAAGCGCAATGTTTTGTCGCGCGTTCATGACAAGGTCTCAGGATGTTTTATTGACTAAACTAGTATTTTCGATCTATTTTCGACCTATATTTCGACCAGTGCAACATTATAAGTAATCTTGGTTTACTTCACACCTAGGAAATCACATGTTCCCGAGAGCATTTTGATCTAGGTGACAAATAAATACAGTCAATACGAGTGACTTTATAGCACTGCTCGTTACTTCTCACTTACTGCCTAAACCCAAAGCGTTATTTATTATCATATAATTTCGTTGGAGATGCCGACTTCCAGTAAACTTTTTGATTGAAAAAAAACGTATGTGCCTTTATACGCCCTGGGAAGGATGAGTCACCGAACTTGAGGATCACTAACAATTTGCGAGTTGATTGCGTTACTCAACCGATCTCTGCAGTCATAGATGGAAATTTTAGTTGCGAGAAACGAAAGTACGCCATCGCACATGTAAAATGCTATGAGGCTTTGTTCCTTTATTTATTTGAATATTGTTTAACCGGCTGGTCCGGTCTATGGAAGCACACAGAGCGCATAGGCTCTCGAATAATAGTACGACTTTCGTTACTGTCCAGCAAATAGGGACACAACTAAAGAAGCTTGTGCAATACTGATTTTTTTGTGGTCAAACTATCAGAGTGATTAACTCCGCGATAATATAAAACAGCTGTTAATAATGCTGCATGCGGACGGATCTGCAAAAATTCTGTCTTATTCTTGCATGGAGTGCTTTCTGAGAAATTTGAATTGTAAGTTTCAGATGCTTTTTATTTCGCAGTTTTTATTTTTTAAGTGAGGTATATATATATATATATATATATATATATATATATATATATATATATATATATATATATATCAAGAGGAATGTTAGTCAAGGACAAGGAGCGCTGAGCAAGTCGTTCTATAATTCGTCGAAGAAAACCACAAGGGAGACAAAGGAGAAGATACTTGTACGGATTCGTTAGTATATAAACAAATCATTATCGTATTTGTATACTGTGCACACTTATACGCTACATAATATGTCAGCTGATTTGTGGAATATGGTAGTAATGCACCGTTGATGCAAAAATTTCGAAGCCGCGGAAGTTTGGTTTTTGCGCTGAACTTCCGATAATTTTTATCCATCCGATGTCGAAATTCGATGTTCGGCAACCTTCGACAATTTTGCGCAATTTCCTTCTCCGAATATTTTAGTGTTCAGTTGACTAGTTCAGTGCCGCTTTCCAGAAGTATTTGTATACGGCTTTTACAATTTTCCTTCTTCTTTTTTTTGCAATAGAAACTGTGGAATTATTATTTCGATATGTCTTCACTTGTGTCCGTCTCGGTGCCAAGTAGTTTCAGCTGACAGTCATAAGAGTTGCCACCATGGAACTTTGTAAAGCTTGTAGACAAAACAAGTCGGCTGTTCAGACCAGGCCCCATAACGATTGATGTTCTTTCGGTAAGTGTTGTGAATAGTAACGCTTACAAATTCACTGACCAGTACGCTGAAAGCGACAATTTCGGTGAGGAAGGGTGTAAATCCCAAGTTGCGAGAATATCGGAGGCGAACAGTTCTCAAAAGGTGTACTAGGTATGGAAGATAAGCATGCCTATTCCCATGCGCATATTTGCGAATAATAGTTTCTATTATGCTCTCTTCCCTCAGCTAGATCTTAAGCAACACCGTCACACCAACTATGATTATGCAGCATGCTTTCACAGAGAGTGGTTAACACACAAGTTTCACATGCAAAGTGCAGATTTCACGTTTGAAACGCATCGATTACTTTATTCATGTAACAAAAGTCCTGCTATATCATGAATGGCATTGGATAGGAGATACGTAACAGACGTCATAACAGAGTTGGTTTTTTGTAAGGGATGGTGTTATATTCGGAATTATTATGCGATCATGGAGGTGGTTCTTGATCAGAAGTTTGTGCAGTGGAAGTGAGGGGACAACGGCAACATCTGGGCAGAGATGGTGTTTATTATCGACTGAAATAAAGTCATAGGTTAATTTGTTGCCAGCAAAGGAATTATGAGACTGGTACAACGAAGACTAGAAGTATTATTATCTAAGCAACTGCGACTACCTGAGATTGCCTTTTCTGTGATCAGCGCCTTTTACCAGCAGAGTCCGTTTTATTTAATCCTGCGAAGCGACTGTTCCGATTCAATGGAGAGTAGGGTTCGCGAGGCGAATCTTTGTGGACATCACCAGAATATCCTTTCTTGACTATTTAGTTTCTTTAACTCGTATTCCTGCCTCAGAGAAGCTTGCTTAATTCACATAATAATACCGCCTCATTCCTTGCAAGATTGTCGGATATGGATGACAATGTGCCGTTCTCAATATGACGTCCTCAATATTGCTAACAAAATTTCGATTTTGCAATCGAACGGTTAGAGGAAATAACATTTACCAGGACATAAGTTGATGAAAGTTATGACCCCAGTGAACTTTCAATTTATCATCGCAAAATGAGTTGAATAAATTGAGGAAAGTTTTATCCACTGCCACCGCGAGTAGTAAGATTTCGCCTGAAGTGCACATTATCTTCGGTTCTTTTTATAGATTTGTAAACGTTCATTTCGTCTTCGAAATTCCTCATCAAAATTTTTCCTCACTATGGCAACACATAATTAGGATAGATTGCATTTTTATCAAATACGGTAATCTCATAGAATTACCAAAACTCAACAACGTTGTCAAAATTTCAGTGCCACATAAATACGAACATCTCCTTATGGCTTCGAAATGCAAGTGATCAGCGGATAAACGAGAATATCATTTGTGATCGATGAAATAGGATGAATAAACCGGAGATGAAGGTTGCAGTTTTATATGTCAGTTGGTGTAGCTTTGTTCTCACAGGCAATGTTGATGCAACTTATACTCTTGTATTTTCCTGTCATAGGCATCAAAAGTCTTGTGACTTTGCTATTACAACACCAATTACAACATGTATAAATATGTATAAAATATTAATAATAGAGTTGGCATTACTAGTAACCGTATCAGAACTGATGTTAGCGAAACTATTTATCAGTGGCACTTCTGTGATAGAAGTAATTATTAAGGGTTGATATCAAGGGACTCTCCAAATCTAATATTCTTCGATGGTTTCACCGTCGGAGATTCCTCCAATTTTTTCTCCTTCTAGCTTTTTCGTCGGGATGTCAGCCCGAACGAAATAGCTCCTTGCAGGAGAATTCTCTGATAGAAATTATTTGTTATCAGTTGCAAAAGTATGCCCAGTTGAGGTCAAATATTTAGCTGTCACGCTATGCCGACTATTGGCGGTCATAAATATGCGCCGATTCTGCTGATTTGATTGACCGAACTCAGCGGAGCTCCTTGTTCCCCCCTCCTCGTGCCTCTTTGGTAACAATTGTCGTTTTCGCAAGGTTTGTTTTCCAGCTGTTGTTCAGTCTTGTTGCATGTGTTCAATGCTGTGAACATTTTAACTCATAGAACTTCTGAAATTGCTCTGTCGAGGCGTCAGCCCCTATAAAATTGGTTCTCATAGGGAAGTTCACCGATATCCTTGCTCCGAATTTCTTCGTTGGGGCCTTCATCCGGAACAATTGCTTCCAAAGTCTGCCGTCCCTCTTTCGGCCGAGAACTTTCTCACTGCACCACATCAGGCAGGATATTCTTCTAAAAGAACCTCCAGCGTTAGGGAAATAGGTGTCGAGATTGCCGTTGCGTTAAAAGATATATTATAAATGTTCGACGGACTCGGCGACAGTGAAGATGTCAGCAAGGAAATGATTACAATAAATGGGGTGTGGATGAAGTTCAGTGTGTTGGAGAAATGGTAGTGAAGTTCAGGAGACGGCATGAAGAATATGGGAACCCACAGAAAATGACTTCTCAGTGGCATGGCAAACAGACTGCAGGAAAATGTGATATACTCACTGCCGTTAATGGTGGATCTGAACGCTTACTTTTGCACAAATGCATCCTCCAGCATGTCTTTAGCATGAAATCTTCGTATGCACTGACGCTAATCAGCCACCATCTTGCAAAGTATTTTGTTCAGTGGGACCCGATTGCTGAGCTGCGCCTAAATGTTCTCGTTAAGATAAAAGGTCGTAGTGAAAATATAGACAGGAATATTTGTTTGACCATGTTTCCACCTCACATTGTCTCTTCATTCGATTTGATTTTCACTGCAGTCATCGTCACTAGATTTTAATTAACATTTTTATTATTATTCACTAATTCTATGCATTGAAGTGTAGCTTAACGCTTTTTCAGACGTCGGTATTGATGTTTGTTCGGTGTTCACTATTCATCGCTCGGTTGTTTGTAAATCCGCTGACGTGTTTAGTCTTGCTGGTTGCTTGATGTTGCTTGCATGGGCCGAAACTTTGCATAAATAAGTTTTCATTGAAGTGCCGATGTGATGGCATCGTCTAACCGCAACCATTGACCATCGCACTTCCCGATTCCTCTCCAAAGCAATGCTGCGACCAAATAAGTTGTACGCGACCAAGTTGTTATCTTTATATATATATATATATATATATATATATATATATATATATATATATATATATATATATATATATATATATATATATATATATATATATATATATATATATATATATATATATATATATATATATATATATATATATATATATATATATATATATATATATATATATATATATATATATATATATATATATATATATATATATATATATATATATATATATATATATATATATATATATATATATATATATATATATATATATATATATATATATATATATATATATATATATATATATATATATATATAGAGCGCGACTGCGAGATGACATATATACAGGGCGAAGTGGATAGACAAGCTACCTGCATAGGTTGCTCTGTAGTTTTGAATTGATGTGGTCGGTCAAACACGTAAAGGTTTAAAAGATCGAGGCATATAAGGCGAAATAAGACATTAGAGAATTATTAAATAGGGTAACAATGGATGATAGGGTGATAAGATGATAAAATAGGGTAGTAAAGCTATGGCAATGTATTCATATAGGATGTTGTGATGACCTAATAGAGGCAATAACAAGTGTGATAGATGCAATCGAAATTTCGAAATAATGAGTTTTAAATAAATGAAAGATTGACGGATGTGATAAGCAACTATAGGTTTAAAAAAATACGAGAGAAGGTAATAAAAGATTAATGAGGGATAGAGGGAGAAAAAAAAATCTACAAAATCCAATATGAATGTGATAATGGAGACTAACAGCAAATAAAATACTTGAAAGAAGCAATACGATCTGATAGAAGAAGAAAAAATAATAAGAAAGAAAAAGCATGATTAGCCAGCCGTATGAAATAATATTAGATAAAAATATCTCTAATAATGTTAACAATAGTATTAAGAATAGCAAATAACAATAGTGGCAATTAATGATAAAATAGTTGAAGCAAGTCGTAAAAGTGAAATGATAGAACTAGAAGTGGAATTAAGTTTTGATAGGACAATAAGAGAGACTATAAACTTCATTCAATATGTTTTTTGTTCAAAGACGATTTCTATGAGTGAATAAATATCACTGAATAAAATAGCGCTTCTAGCATACCTCTCTTTATCATATTATTAGCGCAAGATATGGACACATCCTTGAAGGCAAGAACAGAATTGCAGTATTTTTTTCTTGGGTGATCAGCCAAGGGCAAATTCAATTGCTTCAGGAACCGTCTAGAAATTCAGATCGGGCGGATTTATTGAAAGCCTCCTATGAGCATTCAAACAAACTCGTTGCGATCAGCTGGTTTTTCAATGCAACTTTTATCGCATTCGCGTGTGGTGTTGTACCCGACCATTTTTTCTGTTTCCTTGAAAACGGTTTAAACATTTGTTGTGTAGTGATGGTCATGCAGTCGAAATGAGGTCAGGTTTCTTTTGAGGCTAAGAATTGTAATAGAAACCACAATTATTGATTGATCATCGGCTGTATCTGTTCACAGAAACGCAGCGCGAGCTATATGAGCCGTGATAGACGTTTTCAATTCCGGTAAATTTTGAGAGGTCGGCCTATTCGTTTTGTCAACTTGAAGTATACTACGAAGAACTATCTGAGGTGACTAGTGACTTGTCTGGAAAAAGCTTGAACAGCGCTAGAGTCCAGAGAAGAAGAAAAGGAAGTCTATTCTTTGAGGCTGCCGTATAGCTATGAAGCAATGTTTAGCTGCTGCCTATAAAAAAGAAAAAAAAATCTACTGTTGCATACAGAAAAAAAAAAATTCTAATTTCTTAATTACTCATGTGCTCATTTGATCGGATTTGCATTTTGAGAAGCTCTAAAATGTAATTATATCTGCTTTGTGAGACTGAATCGTATTATCGAAATATTATCGTTATAAATTTTCACCTTGCAATTAAGGCGGAATCCTGATTGCGATAGTGATGATCATTTGATCAATATTCTATAGAGTTAATTACTTATTATTAAATTATTTATTACTTATTACGATAAATTCCCATATTAGTTATTAACTTTAAACGCTTTTTTCCTTTTTCCTATCCTATCGGGTAAAACATCATAGAAATCCTACCTCGATGTAATACGGAATCACTCGAATCCAAACCTAACAATACCTTCATCATACACTTGATAAATCGATATGTTTCCTCTAAAGGTTGTCTGCTTATGAACCCATTCATCCATTTCTAATTACCTCGCAATCATTCAAACATTTTCTGTGTTATTTCCTATAAGTCGATATAATCTGTGCAATATTTTTTTTCTTCATAATTTTTGGAGTCTTTGACAACGACATCTATCGATTTTCACACCTCTGCCGCGTCATTTAGCACGATGGCATTTTACCTCTGAGCTTATCAGGAAGGGTCTATAATGGCGTTAATACTTGTGTTATCTATAAAGTTGCTTTGCTTGATAAATTTGCATGAGTGGCTATGAAATTTCTGCAAAAAAAACCATCAAATTTTAGAGTTCAAATTTACGTTGAACAGAATCGTTTAAATTAAGGAAATAAATTCATATAAAACGTGACATTAAAATTCTCTAATTTTTTAGTCATATTGGCATTGCTTTTTTTTAGTGATTTGAGGGCATTACAAATAAGCAATTGTTTGTGCATAAATTTTATAGATTTTATGAGCCTTGTGAACACAATTTTTTGCATTGCTAACCTCGCTAATACTAATAATTATTTCAGCGTCAACGACACTTCGTCGTATAATTCGATGTTTGTGTTCTTTCCATTTGAAGTTTTATTTATTACTCAATATATGACACACATCATAGGTCTTATTATGAAAGAACAACAACATGATCGTTGTTTTATATGTTGGATTTAGTGTGAGCCGAGATTGTCGACGACTAACGTATGCTAGAATTCGTGAAATATTGCTTGAATGATAGAATCTTATCAGTGATGCGCCTACCTATCAAAATGCTTATCAATATTTGAAAACTTTTTGATGAAATCTAGTAAACTTTGAACACTAAACTGAATTGAATTGAAAAAATTTATTAAGCTTTGTTTCTGCACAAATGTAAATTCGAGTGGGATATCAAATTTCAGCATTAGCACGCCTATGCGTTCTACACCCATTTATGCCCCTCCCTTCATGTCTAAAACGCAGCAGCATCAAATTTAAAACATTTCGTTGTACTCAGTCGACGTTCAACATTACTGCATTATATTAACTGTTTCTTCTTCTAGAATTTAATAAGATCAGCAATTTTCACTCTGCACTGATCATGATTTTTATCGTCGAATTTTTGGAACATTTGAAAAAGTGATTTAAGCTAATTTCCCCCAATAATATTCGTTGCAGATATCAAGTAAAATAGTTATTTCTCTACTATATGTTGCATATAACGTGTAAAAGCTCATCCTACAAGCTTATTACTTCCTTAGCGGCAGGTATCTTCGAATGCTAACTACAAAACTATAATCAACCAAGCGTCTATACGGATTGATTGCCGAAGTGCTAAGATTTACGTTCTATGTTTAATGGATGACTCAGTGGAGTGAGTAATGATCAAGATTTGAAGTAATAAGTAACGTGTAAGAGATATCATAGATAAACTAATATGTTTAAGAGCACTTCGGCCCAAACCGAAAAGTTATGAGAAACCAACTTATAGTATATCGGCAGGTTACAACGAGGATGTAGAATTAAGCGGTAACTACTATGTTTGTCAGTGGCCTAAAATATTATCCAAAAAGTCATACGTAACCAGATGTATATATGCAGCATCTGCTAGGTCATAGAAGCTTATTTTTCAACTAGTAAATCAAGATGCAAGATATGTGTCTATAAAGTTAGTGCTTTTGAGAGTACTTGAATAAGAAGCAAGAAATTACAAGGAAAAATTCTGCTTCTATCTCTGTCATCAACAGTAACTGTATGACTGGAAATAGCAGTAGGAAATAATGGCGAACGTTCATAGCTTCGAATAGTCTAGATTACTGCCAAAAAAAAAATTTCTATTGAGATGTTTTCCATATAGTCGTGCTATGGTCTAAATTGTGTAATGAACTTTATACTGCAGTAACAAATCTAATATTGCATAAAATGACTGATGAGTTTCGCTAGCGGTTTAAATGCCATACAGTCTGCTTTGAATTCTCTGAGTGACTAGGACAATCAGATTCGATTCAAGCCGATCCAATATTTTCTGGACGTCCTTATTCAGTGTTGAATGATACAAACAAACATTTAAGGACATGGCAGATGAATAGACATGAGGTCTGTTTGAATATATTTGCTGAAGAGAACCTTTCGCTTGCACCCTATATCCATAATTCATGGAATTCTCTTTCACATAACACTGATAAATAAATCCTTCTTGCGTTCATTTAGCGAATCAGCTCTACCTTCACAGTAATTCATAGTTTTCCATATTTCCACTTCCATTACTACAATATTGTACTCTTCTATTGGTATTGTTTGTTTTTATTCGTTCATAATTTGCGTTGATAAATTGCAATTATCTGTTCGATGTGCTAAATCAATGAAATTTACAACTTCGATGTGAATCTGCGAACTACACGGCAATTTTTGTTTTGAATGCCTTATGCATCAAGTGTTTTTTGCATCATTTAACACGTTATTATTTTGTGGATAAGTTGTTGGTTGGTGTTTTTTAATAGCAATTTCAATAATATTATTGGTATAAGAGAAATAGCACTAGGCAATAATTGTTGAATTTCTCTTGCTTAGGTATAACTTCTAGGTGGGATATTCGCGTTACGATCATTTCACTTTGTAACACCGGCGCTCACTTCATGATCAGTTCTAGCAATTTTGACGTTTTTTTTTTTCGGAAAATATGCCGTAGCTTAAATTTCACGTGAAAAAGAATAAAAAATGACACGAAAAATCTTTAATCTTTAATCAAAGATGTAATCCATGCGCTTAGCTGTCGCAAAATATCATTCAGTTTTTATGATCGAGGTGTACATGTACCTGTAGTTTCTCGGTATTATGCATGTGCCAAAAAAAGAAGACGAATTTGATTTATTGCACTTGCGAAATTCCACGATTCTATCTTGGGCAAGTGTTGAATAAGGTTACTGCAAGCAGTATGCTGATATACTCTTTTTTTTTCTTGTAGTATTATAAATGAAGTTTATCGAATGCGTTCTATTTTGTGCTTCTTCTAATACTAGGAGTTGTCATTTGAATGTTGGCTCTTTGCGAAAATGGCATCTCATCAATTAATTAGTGTGTTTCATAGTAAGGAATTTATTTTATTTATGTTTTATAGTGGAAAAAATTCTACATACCATTACGCTTGTATAATTGTTAAATGCTTATTTAGTTATTTATTTATTTTTGAAATTACAAATTTGAGCATTGTATCAATTAATTTGCAATTTCTAATCAAATTTATTATTTTTGTATCTATTCTAGGTTTTCTCTACCAGATACGTCCATCAAATCCTGATACTACTTTTAGCATCAAATTTTCTACCATACTAACATAACGAAAGGATATCATTAGAATAAGGCTTTCCTCATCGAGAAGAATTGCAACGGTATCGTTCATCAAAAATTATATCTTTGATTCATTGATGGATCCTTTTTGTTATTTAGCTTAAAACCATTGTTGATAATTCTAATAGACAATAAAGGTCATTAATATTGATATGTTATTTTCGTTGTCCATTCGTATTTCATCGCTTCGAGAAAAGAATTCTCTTACCTCTTTTGATTACTTTCTATTAAGTAGTATCTATAATTTATTTTTCTTTTTCCATTTATTTGATGCTTCATAAATCTAAAAAACGATCATCTCAAAAATTAATAAACTCTCACGAATATTTGAATTCGCAAAAAAAAGTGGTTTTAAAAAATATATATTGCCGACGATTTAATTTAATTTGGAGAAAATTTTATGACGAGTGAATTGCGCATAAAAAAATTCTTATCGTACTTTTTTTTTAAGTCTAGAATTTTCAACGCATAGACTAAAAAGATACAAGCAGTAGATTCTTTGGGCCGTACCGGAATATATCATTCAATACTTTATTTTATTCTATTACATTTATTTTGCTTGAATTACTTTACTTGAATAAATAAATCATCCGTGATGAATAAATACATCTGCATAGCGCTTTCACATCCATTTGTGTGAAGATTATGGCTTGGGGTTGTCGCGTGCCGATCGAATTCCAACGAGTCGATCCACAGTTGTTCCCCTTAGGATGAAAGTGGGGACCTGCACCACCGTCCCTCTTCTCCCATTGAAAATGCTGAACGGAGTGGCTCGTTAGAGCAGAACTTAGAGAGTCTGGTTCGAGCTCACTAACAGATCTCGTAGAGACCACCACCTGCATGCTTCATTGTGTGGAATTTTTCAGATCAGACTCATAGGAACCTACTTTTCAGCTGCAATGAATAATAAAGTATTCAGATTTAATTTCAAACAAATAAATCATCAGCGATTTTTGATTTAGTCAAAAATATATAAGGTTCAGCGTATGTGCTATCCCTAAGAAAGCATGAGATAAGGAAGTTGAGTTTTCGAATTTAAATAGCAACTTAGAAGAGTGACGGGTGTCCCCTCCCTTCCCCTCCCACTTAGCACTCCGACCCCCACCACTTTTGTGCACCGTTCTAAATTGTTCCAAGGAGGAAGCGAATAGTCCTCCATTGTTTTCTTGTTGAAATATCGATATTTTCTTATTTCTTGCTCATCAATATTTAATCGTATTTCTCCCACTTCTCCGTTTTAATTCACTTATTTTCTTATTAAAATTGGCTAGCTTTACTTTTTGTGCTAATTCAGCGTGGTGACATTTTTGCGTATTTCCTCTTTCTGTTCAATTCATTGAAATTTCTAAATGATGATGACTGCAAATACATTGATAAACGAAATTGCTAGCGTATAATGGGATGTTTGCTGGCAGTCTTCAGCGCACAATATCGTTCGATATCATCGCACGTCAGTTGTGATCTATTCGCATTGGATTTTTCAAAAGTTTTGACCTGACTCCGGATATAAGGATTGTCTGCAACCGGAATGAAGTGTCCTTTAAAGCTTTCGGTTAGGTCCAGAAGTAGGGATTGTCTGCAACCGGAAGCAAGTGGATCATTTCGGGACGGTTGAAAGTGATAATATTAATACTTTCATCAGGATAATATTAAATTGTAAGGCAATATAGCAGAAATGTTGCGATCATTAGTTAAAATTTCGTTTTATTTTGTGGATGAAAGGAGGTAAAAGGATAGTTGTGATGGCCGTTATTTGGTTTGTATGTCAATGATTTTCTTAATAACGCATTTTGATTTTCTCGCATCGTGTTGAGTTTCAATTAATTTCTAAAAAATATGGATAATAAGATAATATTTTCTTGTTGCAACAAAGTTGTTACAATGAAACAGTTATGATAAAGGTCTACTTAGGAACAGAAAATAGGAGAGACTGAAAAAAATATATAGAAAGATTTCAAATAAACAAATGAGAATCTGGATACACTCATTTTTCGGCTGTAAACAGATGGAGAGATGAATGATCAAATTATTTGCGTATATTTATATTTATGAGAATGAGGAAACTGAAATGTGGAAATATTGGAATATATGGCAATGATCGTTTAATATCAACTTTTTGCTGGTATTTGATAGAAATCAAATATAGGAACTGATAAGCTTAAATGAAGCATTTTCATCGCAAATCCCTGTTAGAAATTGTAATGCAATAAAATAAGGAGTCTAAGCGGGCGTGCAACTCAACTGAGGTACTGTTTGATTTCCTACAGATATACGGACTTGAGGTTCTCAACGAGGCGCCACTTGTCCATCTGTTTTTATCTGAAGCATACGAGATAAAATTTCTGCAATATTTTTTGCGTGCAAATGACTACTGTGTTAGAGCGAATATACCACTAGTGAAGTCGACAAAAATGTACCTGTCAGGTAGATAATTCTGATACCCTGTGATACATCTTAACATATTAGTCTTCAGTTTGCATTTTTAGCCTATCGCCCAAAAAGTCCTTTTCAACTTGTTCAAATGAGAGCTGACCTACTCATATATCATTTTTATACTGTGTACAACAGCTGGTAAAGTAGGCATGATTAAAAGTCCTTTAATTCATTTTAATGGCAAACCATGTACCATCAACATTTTCTATAAAGTGGTAGGCAGTTCAGAATGTGAATTGAAAGCATATGTTTGATAAGTCACTTGCTGTAGGTAGAGAATGCGGCAAATTTTATAGTAACTTAATATGTGGGATATATTAAATGGAGGTGAATTAAGCATTTATTTGAAATGCATGATATCAAATCCTTTATGAAATGGTATAGATATTTCACGAAATCATCGTGCAACGAATATATGCGGACATAGCGCACTTATTGAATTTCGATGAATACCTGCTATAAAGTTGCAAAATTGCTATCAATGTGTTTAAATCTGTTGATAGCGAAATTGAATTATATTCATTAGTTCTTCAACTTCTTTGTGAGTTTGTTTATTAATTGTAATACTTAAACGGAGGTCTAAGAAGTTTCTTTGCTTTTTTTTGAATTTGAATTTGAATTCATCGCCATAGATTTCCGCAATTTTCTCATTGAACGCAACATTATTGGAAATCGATGTTCCACTAAATTGCCTTCACATTATTAGCACTAGCTTATTAAATATGTTGAAATGTGAATTCCTCAAAAAATAGATTTTACTCTGCACTATGGAGTTGGCATTTGCGTATAATTTCTTATCTGAAAGCTTATTCAACAAAACAAATGCTCACCGTCAGGTTTTTAAGGTAAATGTGTAGAGGTAAATTTTTCTCCTTTCCTCAAAAAGGAATATTGGAAAGGATTTTGTTGAAAATTCTCTTCAGGTGACTTGTATATGCTATGTTTTTTTGTTTCTTATTTTCAGCTTGTTTCAACAACTCGCAAGAAAATAAACTCACTGCAATAAAATTTCTTGTTTAAATTTTACAGTTTTAGAATTATTTTTCGCTTAATTATTTAGTTTTTGTTGGTCTTTTCCATCTCGAAGTTATAATGACTCGAAATGCTTTCGAAATGCGTTTTGCAGATTTCGTTTTTATTTTCTTTGCCTTAAAATCTCAACAAATTTCGTTGATTTTTCTTGACTAAGATGTTGGACACCTCTGATGTCGATAAAATTTCATTTCAAATAAGCGCAACACACTATGAATAGTTGCATCACCATATCGCACAACAAATGTTTTCTTGCTTTTTTTATTCTCCTCAATTATAGTCTTTAAGTGAATTATTATTATTTTTTTAAAGTTAAGCTTAAGTATTTAGAGCGTTAGAGAAAATTGCTATGCTTCATTGTGTGGTTTGTTGACGACCATTATCATCATCAATATCACATCGTTATCTAACCTATTGACCGAATGATTCTTTGATGATTATCCCCCCCCCCCCCCCCCCGGAAAATTGTATAGCTTGTAGAATTGAAAAGCATAAAAATGACCATAAATATTCGCTTTAAAATTTATTTTAATTTTTTTTTTCATGTAATAGGTTTAAATAAATAAATTGTTTTTGGCTAGTAATTTTCTTTTTTTTTTTTTCACCGATATCTCAGATAATCGAATGCAAATATTGCTCTGGTGATAATAATAGTGCAAGAAGTAAAAATGATGTCTTCTGATGGTCTTATTTTCTAAGCGATATCCACATATCGAACATATTGCAACGTTTTACATTTATAGCTGAAATATATCTCTAGCGCTTGAGAATTTTTTATCATCCTCGCACCTCCTACCTGCACATCTATCTTTCCCTCAAACGTCTCTTTCTTTCTTTCTTTTCTTCTTTCTCAACCCTCTCTCTCTCCTTCTCTTTAGCTGTTGGTTTCAGGCTTATATACACCAAAAATAACTATAGAAATCGTTTGCTATCAGTTCGTAGAGATAGCAGTTTAGCATGCATAGAATGGTTACATCGTCGTAGATGACTTGAAATTTTCTATCGGAATGAACTTATAAAAATGAGATCTGATCGCAGAGATGCCAAAAAAAAAAGCTAATGAAATTGAATGAGAGGTCAGCATAACAAAGTAGAACAATGAGAGAAGTTTATTATATTTAAAAGAAATACTTAATGCTTCCTCTATTTACGATAATCGAATATATTCTACCTTATCGTCGATGAAGCCTCTATAGCCGAATAGATTTCTTTTGATGGCATTTTTGAAATAGATTTAATTAGAGCTGAACGATATGTTATTCTAATTCTTCAAGCAAAAAATGTTGTATTGTTTGTTGTGCAAAAAAATTAATTCAACAAAAACAATAAAAATTAGCATAAGAATTTCGCCATATTCATAAGGGAATAAGCGAAATGATAGAATATATTTTCTTCGTAAATGAAATGTGGCTAGCAACACATTAGTGTGATGACTAAATCGTTATCTCAATGTCTAACTTAAGCGCATAAACGATATAGTCTTATTCCAATTTATCTTTTTCATTTTTTCATTTGTTTGAACGATACTTTTGCATATATTTTTTTTTAGCAGAAAATTTATATTTTAGTTAAATGAAATTTGTTTAAACGGTCATTTTCTGAAATGAATTTCCTCTAGAGCGATTCATTTATTATATTTTATTTTCGTTGAAATTTTTGCCTATATACCTAGCTAAATTTTAGCAACACTGCTTGAAAGGACTCATTTTATGGAGGTATGTGATTTGGAAGTATTGCAGCTAAGCACTGGCGTTGCAGGACAATATGAACTGTTATTAGACTAAGAGTTTAGTGAGTTTAAAAATTATCAACAAATTTCAGGTGCGTATATTCCACAAATCTCTTAAATATATTCTGATCACTCAGGGCAGTTTCCCTTATTTAAATACGCCTCCTTTCTTGTGATGACGGGAAATCGCACAGCTTTCCTCTCTCAAATACGGTTCTGCTTTTTGAGGTCCCACCTCGCTCTCCCCTCAAACTCTGCCTCTCCCTCGAACTTAGCTCCCTTCTTCAGCGTGTTAAGTACTGCAACTCGTGAGGTTAGCCTTAAGTTTCACAATATTTGGATATATGTATGTGTGCAACATTTGCATGGATATATCTATTTTTTTCTGCGAAAGGGAGTGTTGTAAGGATGGAAGTCCTCCTTCCGAGACAAGCTTCCTCTCAAATATAGGCTCTTCTTGGGAAGTTTGTAGCAAGTAAGCCTTGCAACTGCTGCTCTTTTGATGGTGTTGAAATGTCAATAGATAATATACGGTATCAGCCCCCTTAATCTAAGTTGCAGATAGGTACCATATAAACAGTTTTTTTTTTCAATTTTAAAAAGCAGTAAAATGAGAAAGGAAGATCCTAAAATCCATAAATCCAAACCTTGAGGACCACAAGAAATCTAATCATTGAAGGTTTTATTATTCATAGTCTTCCAGGTTTTCTTATTTAAGAGGAAGTTGCAATTCAAGAGGATATATGTGTTCTGTAGCTTCGTTTACCTAAGTTCCTGCTTATTTCACATATGTTTAACTAATATTTGTGTGTTAACCAGAATTGTTAACAAACGAATTAGATGCCTTTTATTCATAAGGAAAGGAGTTGGAGCTTTTGTTCGGAAGAGGAATTTGCATTTTGGGGGGGAGTTTAATCTTCAGCTCTGTTAAATCTTATCCCTTCAAATTCGGTACCATATTCAAGCATATAACTTATATATCTATAATCTAATTTGCAGTGAAATTTTTTAAACCGGAATTTTGGTACCATATTCAAGCAAACAGCATATATACCTGATAGTTAGCCTGAAATTAAACTCTTAAAACCAGAATAGTTCCATTGCGTCTGAGGGATTTCATATTGACGAATAATTTTTGTATCTAATAATTGAATGAATTGATGTAAAGTACACAACGATACTGTTCGTTCTCGGCACACTTTTATAATTTTATACCATAGAGTCGCCATTTGTATCGCATTTTGATCATTTCATCATTAATAAATGAATATATGTTTCCAGATGCCATCAACATCGCCTTCAAATTGTACACTGCCAAATGTCGACAAATTTAGTTGGCAAGCTGTTATTTTGGTTAGTTATTGTTGATGGTCGATATTATTTATGTCTTTAGAACCTGTCATAAATTGAATAATTAATGAAATCGTTTCGCGTTTACAAAGGATCTAATAAATTTTTTAAAATAATTTAACTCAGCATAGTGTTAGGACAATTTGCGGAGATCGATTGATTTGAGGCGTTGACCCTTCATTCGTCTTTGATTGCCAGCTTTTGACCAAGTTTCGTTAGATGGTCAGCCTGTCCCCCACTAATTTCATCATCAGCAGCAAATATAATGATATTTCGCTTCACACTCAATTCAACAGGCGATTCTGCAATCAATTCATAGATGATATGAATATAGGAATAATGTGATCACAGATCTCTAACTAAATTTGGTGGAAATAAAAGCGATGCATTGATCAGGGTTTCGATTCGAGAAGAGTGAAGAATTAAGAGAGTGGTAATATTTTTAGAAACGGAGTTGCCAATGAAAAGAGCAAGGAACCCGCTACCCCTTCCCTTCCTCTCCCCCCTCTCTCTTACTAAGCTTCGGTACTAACCCCGTACCACTCGGCGGCGCCGGGGATGCTCTGAACTCCTCGTGGTCCACCCTATGCCTCAAAGTAAGCAAAGTCCTAATAACAGCAAAGAAAAACCACACGAAAGCATTAATATAATATTTTATGGGCAAGGCATTATAATGCTTTATTTTATATGCAGATTAATAGATGATCTTGCATTTAATTCATAAGTAACGAAAACATAAGGAATGATGTGGTTAAATATCTCTAGTAAAACTAGATTCTTATTCGACTCTTATATATCCAGAGTTTTGCATTCTGTGCACCAGCATTTAAAAAAAAACATAGCACAACATAGAATAATTGCTGACACATAATTTTTTATTGCATCTGGCAAGAGTTATCAGAGAACGGCATTCGTATTGAATATTTTTTTGAAATCGATTTTCAAGAATGTATGAACTAGGAGTAAAACAAAAAAAAACACATGAGGAAAAAATCTTTTAATATAAACTATAATAAGAAAATGTAAGATGATTCACATTTCGTGAAATTTGCGCTAAATTTTTTCCAAAAATTAGCGAAACTTTGAGTGAAATTGTTGATTTTTTTATTTCTGATATATATATATATATATATATATATATATATATATATATATATATATATATATATATATATATATATATATATATATATATATACTTTCCAGTCAGTCAATTAAATATGGTGACATCGCTAGAACGTAAGCGCCTTAATATTGCTAACAGTCAAAGAAATTTCGTCAAAAATTCCATTAAAAAAACTGCATAAATGTTCACTTTAATAAAAAATGAAATATGATTTTAATTTTCTAGAAATAAAAAATTTTTTTTTCTGCTCATTTCGAAAAATATACGAACAAGCAAAGTCATACGAATTATTGAACAAATATATTTAAGCGTCAAAATTTGTCGTAATAAGCGCATTTGCGTTAGGATAAATGAAATACCCAAAATCAATGAGAGAATTTTACTCACAATTCCTCAATCTCTAATTCTGAGTGCTCATATTAAAGAAATAAAACTGAATTACATCAATAATTACGAGTAGCTTAGGTTGAGAGTAAATACTGCACTGCTTAAAAAATCTAACAAGGTGGAAAATGATTGAATGGGCTATTAGATGATGAGCTAACACCGAATCACCTTTATTTCTTATACTCTTGCCCGACGTAATTTCATATTCTTTCGGACTTGCATAACGTTTTACGTTTTCGAGAGCCCCGCTTGTCAAACGGTTCAAAGACAAAGGGGGTTAGGAAGGGGAAAAAAGCGTAATGTTTTCTGCAGTTCGCCGCATCCTACATTTTTGCGGAAGTAGGTTCTGTAGTACTCAAGTCTAGCACAACCTCCTTCAACCTAGCAATAACGAATAACGCCAAGGTGGGTAACAAAAGGAAGTCGTGCAGAAGTGCTCGCTGACATGCTTGTATAACAGTTTTTTTCTCCAAATCGTTGAAAATTTGCATATCGCATTTAGTATAACATGCAAAAGAAGCATTTTTTTACAATCTGACAGCTTTATTATGATTTGCATATTGTAATAGTTGCCGCTCCCACTATTAATAGCTCTAAGTTTATCAAAAGCCACCTGTTCTAAATTCATGCTTAATACTTCAGCATTATTGCTTTCAGCCTTCCCTTTGTTACGGCCACTCGTTGCATAAGCCAGAGAAAGCTTCATCTGAATGAAGTATGTAAATGATGGACATAGAAAAAATAAATAAATAAAAAGACTTCTGTTGGCCGCATGCATTCCCATCCTATCATCAACGCACTTATTATTGGATTAAACCTTTGCGGTTAAATTACCTCTATTTATGCAATACTAGTGAAAGTTTTTTCATCGAGCAAGTAACCACCTTAATGAGAGAAATATTTCGTATTCATAAAATTTCACGCCTATGATAGTACACTATTTGTTGGATTTACTAAAATGTTGGGAAGTGAACTTAATTTGCAAATTGCATATCGATAACTGCAAATTGCATTTTAAGAGTTTCTTTTTTCTGCGGCCGTTCTAATATGTGTGTTATTCAGATTGTCTCTCATGTGATACTATTCTGCTTCGCTGCGATTGGGAATATTTTCATGCTTCTCATATTACATCGTAATTTGAGATCGAATAAAGGGAATCGTACATTCCTTCTCCTACTTCATATGAATGTTGCCGATCTTATTGTCACTTTCGAGTATCTTCCAAAACAGGTCATTCATATGTACACCGTTTGGTGGTATGGTGGAGACCTTCTCTGCAAGGTAAGTATCCAACGTTCAATATGTTTTTTTTTTTTTTTTGAGTGATATTTTAATCATGTGCATAGAGTGCAGATCAGCATCGGTTTGTCTATATAATACAGAAGTTTGAGGTCAGACGATTGTACTTTTTGAGTAGTGAAAGGCTTTATAATCGGGAAACTTTTTGGGTAGTGAAAGGTTTCATAAAACGAAATGCATATGCTAACGTCCACTTGGAAGCAGAATGAGGGGTGCTTGCTCCTTCTAACACCTCGAGCTGCGAACTTCTTTGATCCCTAAGTAATAGATGAACCAGGTAGGTCGATTTGCCGCTATCCACCACTCTCTCACCTGTTATAGATGTGAGTTTGGATTTTTTCCTGAAATGCCAATTTTCCATAAATTTACTATCTTCAAGTATGTAATATTTCGCTCTCCGTAAAAAGTTTTATCGGCGTATTATTTTTGCGCTGCGTGTTGAATCGGAATGAAGTTGTGCTGTGATATAGCAAAGCCTTAGCCAACTCGACTGCCAACATACCAGTTTCAGAACGACAGCTCATAGATGTACTTGCTTTACTTTATTTATAGTGGCTAGACGTGTTATTCGAAGTTGTTGAGAGATGTCTATTTAAAAGTGTGTACGCTCGATAGTGGACGAACATAGGAACCGGGATGCAGCGGATGGGGGATTGGCTGATTAAAGAGACCGCATGAACAACGACCGCATGCGAGTAATAAGGCATGTTAAACAGTAACGAATAACAGTAACAATGTTTACAGGGAATATTGCTTTCTAATTAATGAATCTTACACATAGAGATCATTCTCGAGGTCTAGTTTGCGGCATCACTCTTATTAAGGAGAGGTTTTGCCGAGTTTTTGATTTTTTTTACGCATTCTTAATACCTATACTCGTTTTAAAACGAAGATGCGCATGTTATAAGATAATATGATAAACGCTTGGTCACTTACACTATGCGTTTTTTTGATGATCAATGAGTTATATTCTCCGAGAACAATTAGTTAACTTAGTGAGACACTGAATTCGAGCTTTCGTTTGTTGAAACGCCACGGTGAAGTCAAGAGGTACTGAGAGATGGAGGCGTTAGTGTTCTTCCCAGCTAAACATTCTTGTAGTGAAATTATTTTTTGAATCAGGGTTATTTTGAATTATTGTTTATAAAATAATTCGTGGCAAATATTGAATTGTCCATTTGTATGGTTATTGGTCGGCATATAGGTGTGCATTTTTTTAAAAAATGAAAGGAATAAAACCTTCTGCATGAAGGCCTTTATGAGAGACTGATGTGATATCCACATCAGCCTATTGTCTCATTAATCAGCAGCAGCGGAAATGAATATTTGATGGCAATTAGCAAGGTTGTGTTATGTAGGTGTAGTAGAGTATCGCATTATTTCGCATTCTGGCCTAGAAATACCTTATTTCTCACATAATTTGATGAACTTGAAACTTACCTGTCATCATTTGCATTTTACCGCCATCGTTTGCGATTTGTACAATAATTGGGGGCAACTATCTGCCTCATTTGCATTTGCCACAATTTTTTGACTATGCGTTTTTTCATAAAATTTGTTGCGCTTTCCTTATGAGGCGGAAAAACAAATAAAATTGTTTAGATTTTAGGCATAACATGATTTTTTTTTTGAATTTTCGTGGAATATTGCTCTACAAACTAGACAGTCTTGTTTTTCTCGAATCGTAGATGAAAAACTATTGAAATTATAATCTTGTAGTGTTTGAGTGAACAATGACAGTGGAACTGGAGTTTTTTGTTTATTCATCTACCGAGATCCTCGTTTCCTTCACATCAAAGAGTATTGCATCCTGAAGGGATAAGTCAAGTTCGTCTGTACCGTTAAAAATAAGTTGTTAACGCTCCTCGGCTTATTGTATAGAGTATATCTATCTATCGTTTAAAGTTGAATCAACCAGAGTATTCCGACCATGAAATCCCTCGGACCTTTTCAAGTGCAATTTATACCTCCTTGAATATAATTAAAACTCTGCAATAAAAGTATAATTGCTATGACATCAACTGTAAAGTGTATATTCATGCGTTATATGCGGTACGCTTGATTATGGAATGTGCTCATGTTTATATACCGTCTAACCTCAAGCGTTTATGTACCGTGCAAACACAATATCGTGCAATTAATAGCGATCCAGGATTGGTATAGTTTGCTAGTCAACCGAGAATTCATATACTAATAGTCACTTACAAAAATTGCGTTCTGCTTTTTCTTGCAATTTTATGTATTGTTGTGAAGATAACCGATCAAAATTAGAGCATTCGATTCGATAACATTTCAACGCAAAATGAATAAACTATCGAAAATCGAAAAGAAAAAAAAATGTTTTTCTTGGAAAAATTTCACATCATTCATAATTAATAGCGTTCCAACTCTCGTTTTTTTTTTTTTTTTTTTTGAAGAAATTATTGCGACTTCTGAAGAGACTTTAGGATTTGAGGTTTTGTGTTATTATATTGAAGTAAAGATGTATAATCATATTTTTTACTGCTAGATACGTAGCTTACGATTCTCTATTCAGGCCGATAGCTTTTAAACAAATGCAAGGAAAACGATTGAATTTTTTATTTTATTTAATCAACTAATTAATTTTTTTTCTTTTTTGAAGGTAAAGAGGGATTTATCAAAGTCGGCACTGTTTTTGAAGCATTGTAGGTAATGCATTTAAAAAATTTTTTTTGCGTACTAAGGTCGTGAAAAATGTCATCGTAAAGATAAGCGAACGGAATGAGTCGAAAGTTTTTTGAGCCACTCTAGGTGGTTTTTAAAGTTTTGATTGTTGTTGTTGCAAAGCACAACGCTTATTGGATGTAATGAGCGAAGCGAAATAAGGCTCGTTGAAATTCAAAAATATACTTCAAAGGTTTCTAATTGCCAACTAGAAATTTTTAATCACTCGCCTTGTAATATGCGGCGAACGAAAAGAGCCGGAAGTTTCCCCTTAGATTTCAAAAAATCAGTAATTCTCGGAGCTACGAGTTTTAGGTTACTTTATACTCGAACGCTGTTGGTTTGAGCCAAGGTAGTAGGTACTGAACGGATATGGCAGTAGAAAACTTCAAAACAGATGGAGACAACCGCTTTCAGTAGTTAGTCGTTAGATACTAGTGTCATACTCACGTATCTTCAGAGGGTGAGATGTTGCGTACTTTTGCAAGAAAAAAAAAACGGAAAATCGGTCGAAGTGTTATAAAATAAGTTAGCACTTGAACTTCAAGAAGGATCCGAGGAAATTTTCCGCTAAGCTGTTAAAGAAGTTTTACACGTGGTCGATCAGCAAATTTTTTTTATTGTTCACTTTATCTTCTTGGCAGCGATCTACAACGCGAAAAACTGATCGCTTAAAGAATATAGAGCAGTTTGATTCAGATAATCCTGAAATACTTACGTTCTCATCCTTTTTTGAAGTACATTTTTCCAAGGCAGAGTTGTTTCAGGATTAAACAGAAGTCCTGCTTATGGGTCTCGTATCTGCTATAGTCTCTTGTCCGAAGATATCTCTTACACATATTTCAACGATGTTCTGTCTAGACAGTGTATGCTATATTTCAGATGGGTCGTTTCTTCGATATATTCGGTGTATCTCTATCGTCGGCAGTACTCATCTGTATGTGTTTCGATCGGATGCTATCTGTCTCGAGACCGTTCTCGACGTTCTACGGTATTCAACGTAACAAAGTGATGCTTGGTATTGCATGGATCACTGCTTTTGCAATTAGCTTGCCACAGGTATTCATTCGCGGCTTCATAAAGCCTTTCTTTTTCTTCCTACGGCTACATCATTCACAAAATGCAGTTTGCCTTCGAGTTCACATTTGTGAGCAATGCACTTCATTAAATCTTTCGAAGTAGTTTCTTGCAAAAAGAAACTTTATTTGAAGTAAATTTAATTTTGGATTACAATTAATCTTTAATAATTGGACAGCAAAAGCTTGTGAATTCCGGAAGCATATAGTAAGATCAGGAGGGCTTTTTCTGGACTCAACTCAACTTCATAATGAGCTTCAGGCGCTTTTTTTCAGTTGGGCATCTTCTTGACCGCTTCGCATCCATGTGATCGCTCATACGTGCAATGTGTAGCACGCGATTATATTGGCCTTCTGGATACACGTTATGTTTTAGCTTATACCTTTGCGACGGCGATTTATATCTATTTTTTACCACTGGCTGTAATCATAGGCTGCTATACGCTTATCTTCTATCGTCTGAAAATTTCGGTTCGCTCACAAAAAAATGGTAAGTATTTATATGTGTTTTCATTAGTTAAGATAGACATGGACGAATAAGAGGGAAGATGTCAAGAGGAAAGAAAATAAGATATCAGTTCTTGATTAAATTCTAAGAGAATAACGAATCGACCGATATGGAGCATTTATTTTGGCTTAGGAGACATCCACTTGCTGCATTGTTTTGCTTTGCTGATAATCAGTCATTGAATACTTATCGCCATGGGATGTTTCCGCTACAGCCGCGCATTCCACGATGAAGATAGAAGCATTTTTTTTTTGTTTATATACCTCATAATGATTTTTTGCGCAGTTTATTTCAAAAATTTATTTTATAGCGCCAAATTGCCATATTTATGCATAGATTGCGCGTGGTCTTTGAACAGATTAAGTTTGATTAATTTTTGTTTTTTTGAATGCTAAAATTAGTCTTTTTAACCTGTAATTAATTAAACGAATGAATTGAAGAGCTCGGCGAATGAATACCTTTGCGGAATTTTTGAGAGCGTTCATTGTATCTCCTTTATAATCACATAGTACCATCTATCTAGGATTACCTTTACTTTGGGGTTTATCGGATTAACTTTATCAGGTCTATGTTTAACCTATTTAGTTTCTAAATTTATATTCATGTCTTCACTATCGTCACATTCCATAGGTTGATGTCTCTTTGCTATGGCAATCATCTACTTCAAGTTTTTTTTTTTTTTAAATCTTTGTAGCCTTTTTGATATTGATCATTTTATGGCTATTCATGTATGTTCTTTCTTATTGGAATACTCGTGTCGAATAGAAGCAATTTTAGGCATTTTCATAGGTGCTCGTCAGAGAGGAATTCCTGTGATGAAACATATTCCATACAAAGGCGGTAGACTTTACATGACCGCAGGTCCCTAGTGGTAGTGGTTGCATCCTGAGAATCCATATGAGTGAGCGAGCGGATATTCGGGAAAGGAGGGGCTCCGGCGAGGATTTCTGCAAGGATGGATGATTGGAAAACGCTTGTTTTTGTTAGGAGGCGGTCTTTGCTTGTGCATGCTACTGCGTTGTATCGTGTACACATAGAATTGCGGAGGATCATTGCGTTTGAGTGCAGCTCATTTAATGCATTTCCTGCGGCCATAGCCCAAAAGGCATATTTGTGCTGGGCACACAAGTGTGCTTGGCCAGGCGTGTAAGGGAAAGGCCACAAACTTTTTATGCATTTTGCTTTCTGGTTTAAATGAATCTTTTGGAGAAATTTCTAAAAAATGCACTATCTGCTAAGGAAAATTGTATATCTGTGGAGCATTGTCGGGAATGTTGAAGGTTCATCTGTTTCCTGGATTAGTGCAGAGGCCAACAACGTCAATCATCTGGAAACCAGAAATCTGAGCCACCAGATTTTTTGAGCAATTAATCGATATTGGTTGACAAAATTTCTCATATATTTTGCGCATTGCGCAATGCTTGCGTGGCTGCATAGTTCCCGTAGTACACTGAGCAGTGAATTTGATGCAATCAACATAATAAGCCCATCCATTTGGAGCACTTATGAGCCTAACTTCTCAATGAAGGAAGAATTTCCTTCGGCAATTATTTTTAGCCATAGCATGAGATTAATTAACTGGCAAGTTGTCCGAGATCATTCATCTTACTGCAGTTGAAATTTCAGCGACAAATTCACTCAGGACAGTTATGTATCGGTCGGCATTAAGCTGTTCGACTGAATTTTGGCAATATCTTCACAAAATTTTCAAACGTTCCTGAAATTCTTTGTGTTCGGATTGCACTACCTCGAATTCATTGAATTTTTAGTTTTTTTCTAGTAGTAATCATTTCGTGAGCCCTTCAAAGTTTGCAATTAACCATCTTCCGAAACTCGAAGGGAGGGGCATAGGATGGAGTTGTTCATGTGTCACTCGAATAGTAAGAGTACTCATTCACGCAGTTTAGACTATATTTTCGACAATATTATTGCTTTATTTTTTCGCTGTGTTAGTGAATGCTTCGTCTGGAGCGCTGTGCTGCTCACCGATGAATTGTTCTGTATACAGGTGCATAGATTTTTCGTCAAAAATGCTGTCAAGAAAAAGTGTTCTGAAGTTTCAGTTCGACGAAAGATTGCGCCGAGGAAAGGGTATTTGAAAACGCTTAGTTTTAGTAAGGGGCCGTTTTTACATGCTTTGGCTTATCGTTCCTCTGGGACGCCACTGGTTCGATACCCATAGCTGCATCTCAACTCCAAGAGGCATTTGTGCAGCATTGCTCAATGAGGCTGTAACTTGGTCTTTAAAAGCTCTCGTTGCGCGTAAACTGAGTTTGATCTAGGAATATGCGAGAAATGATTATGGTAATGTCATTGCTTTGGAATAATCAAGCTGTAATGATGAGGTACAATGATGTGGAAAGCGCAATATACTCGCAAAGGTCTCTTTAATGCAACGAAAATGATTGAAGGTGAGAACAACAACGAATCTAGAGTGCGGTCGAAACATGGGGCTCTAGAAGGCGACAGCTTGAAATCTTACTTCATAGTACTTCTTTTAAAGAATTGGAATGCAGTATTTCATAGCACCTCGGTACGTGCTAAGTACCGTCATGTTGCGAAGCAATGCAAAACTGCGAAGCTGACTCACGGTTCCGGCGCATCTCTAGCCGAAAGCACCATTCACAAAGCATTCAACAGTTATCATATGTGGCCGGAAATACTGTCATAGCGTTCCTAGTGTCCTCAACGTTTCGCATGACGCTCAGGCTCTCAATTTCACGGTAGACAGTGTCTTTAACGTCGCGGACTCCAGGCACGAGATCCTTCGAGTCTCAAACTGCAATGAGCATAGTGCTTCGGTCGGCATGCTGTCAAAGTGTTATCTCCAAACGTTGAAATGCCAAGGAGGACTGGACAGGTCAACATACGACTTCGCAAGACACAAGATTCAATCAGCGAAAAGGAAGAATAAACCCACGCAGAAGATATGATTTTTTTTCTTTTCGCTAAACGACGACAGTTATGAGAATCCGAATAAAGTGGAGCAGTTCCATTAAGCGACTATTGAACTTCTAAAATGAGAAGAAACCCTTATCATCAGCAATTTCTGAGCCAACGACTGCGGTTTCTTCATCGTTCTTCGAATCCATAGAAATCGAGCGCCTTTTGAATGCATCAACAGCAAAAATGCCTAACGAACATCGGAACTGTCTCTCTGATCAAACTTTCTCTCAGCACTCCTTTTTCGAGCACTTGCGGCAAAAGTTGCCGTCGACGCATATCAGAAGTCATCCTTCTACCCCGACGTCCTTCGGCATCTATGACTGAAATCCTTCGGCGACGTTCGGCATCTATGACCACATGCAATGTTTTTCACAACACTGCTGATAAATTTTATCTTCATAGCGTAGCTTATGAATTTTCTGTGTATAGTGAAATGCAACATAGCACAATTTAAGGAATTTTTCTGACGATAGAGTATAATATAGTGTAACCGATGGGAGGTTTGACTTCTCTATATGTTGTTGCGTAGTTTATGAAATTTTAGTGCCATATATTGTAATATAAAATAGCCTCTAAAAATTTCGATGTGGCAAAATAAATGTGAATTTTGTTCGCAAAATTTCAAGCGAAACAAAGTAGATTATGATAATTTAAAATCATAATGAAATGATATCACTGGTTTGCAAATTATGTACTATTAGTTGTTCGGATAATGATAAAAGGTTTTCCCTTGCTCCTTTTTGTTGCTTTCATCTTTCGGAACTGAAAACAAGTTGCACTTATCTGCATACATGACTACTGCTCTAATAAACCACTTTTGTTCGAGGTCAGAAAGACAGAAAGCTAGCACAGCGAGGGAGGAGGCAGGTGGAGAGGACGACATTTTGTGGCGCTCAAATAGGGATGGCCTTTTCTTGAGGCATTACGTGGCGGTTTATTAAAGGCTGCCACTTTGCGCCTCGCTGGATAACTTCTTCATGAGGTTGGGCGGGGGAGTGGTAGAGGGGAGGTGTTTTTTTTCAATTGAGATATGCGCTCCATTGCCTGAAAAAGTATGCATCGTTAGATAGTGTCGTAAATCTTTCTAATATTATATTGAAGGGCATTTTCACTCTACGAGATTTGTTCTCTCTAAAAAAAGAAAATTTCGAGAGGCGTTATGGAGGGTTTTTGCAAAAAAAAAGCTCGAAGCGCGATATTTTTAGCATTAATATGATATAAATTTGGTCTGCTATTTGGCATATTTTTAGCGTCGCCATTGTTTTCAATACTGATTATTAAATTTACGAACATTAATCATTCTGGATGCGTTCAAGCAATTAAAAAATAAGGACAGTTGTCATATGATACGACTTTCTCAACTTCTGCATTTCATTTTTGATCAAACTTTGATAATTTTTTTTTAACTGCATACGGGCGGAGGGTTTTTTTTTTTTTTTTTGAAAATATCGACGTTAAACTTGTCCTGCTCCAGTTTGTCCTATTTTCCATTGTCCTTTCTGATTATGTACATTGCATACAATCCCGGTATCCTCGTTTATAGTAAATCGTTTCTTTTCTGTGTTAATATCTATGCGTTGCGTTGTCCTTCAGCGTATCTCGTCCGAGCAGGCTGCATCAACGAGTTCCCTCATTTACTTGCAATTCTACAGAGAATTTTTTTCAGCTCGCGAAGACAAAACTAGCCTCCATGACTGAGATAAGGAAACTAATGGGGACATCGCAAGGGGCCTCATGCCCGCACGGGGGCTTAGCTTTAGGAAACCCCGCGAGTGAGTGAGAGATTTCCCGAGGAGGGGGCAGGTCCCGCCATGGAGACTTTGTGGTCTGAAATTTGTGAATTATCCTTATGAGCAATCCCCGTCTCGGCATCCTCTGCGGGAATTCCGGTGGAGAGGGATTGACGGCGGTCTTCGAACACTATTTCAGATACCAGCATTTTCAACGATTACGTGTGTCGTTCGACCTTTAGTTAACAAGCAGTAATTAATCTCGCTATTGAATATTCATTTGTTGCAGTAAAGCCAGCAAGAGCCCCCATTAATTGGTGCTGGTGCAATGCACTAAAGGGTGTGGCATGGTGCAATGTTGCAAGGATGTGGCACTGTGGAAAGCTGCACTGTGATGCAAAGAAATTTGATTTGCCCGCACTCTCGGTGAGATCATATGGCATAGAAGTTGATCAGTGATGAAAAATGACGAGAACAAAATCGCAATTTATCAAAGAATCAACACGCATTGAATCGAAAATTTTGCCTTGTGGAACTGAATCATGGCAGTGGTAAGTCTGCAGCGAGGTCGAATAGCGGATTCGCTCAAAAGCCATTTTCGGTATCCAACATGCTCCTGCCTACAGAAAAGAAGTAATCAACTGGGCGCATTATAAGGAAGGTACACCCACTCCAGTCGGCCTAAGCTCGATGGGAAACCTGTCAGACAAGGATGTCAGGGATGTCAGTGTGTATGGAATTGAACAGAATGGAGTTCTGCCAATCTGCTTGTGGCAGTGAAGCATTGATACATATTGGTGTCAGAATGAAGTCGTTTTTCCTTACTAAATTGAATGAAGAATACCCGCTCAACGGCAAGTCGAATTTTTTTATTTCAACAGCTTATTAACTTATCAGACATGCAGTTGATGCAAATTTTTTGCAGCTGTGGTGACGTCAGAAGGAAACTGCGTTGTGACCACATCCGACAGCTTCCACAAAGGTGCATATGATATTTCTTTTTTAATCAAGGCTTCAATCTTTGAAGCGTCACTATTAGTAACATTTAAGCACCTATGCGCCATTGAAACATTTATTGAAATCGGCTGTGATCGGAATATATATCAGGAGGGACATTTTAATAGATGATCGCACGTATTGTATCCGTAATAGTTTTATTCAAACTATTATGTGTTTGTGCAACGTTTGGGGCATAAAGCAGGAAGTTTGGAATCAGACTGGCACCGTTTCTTTCAGGCAACTTTATTCCTTTCCTAAAAGTACTCATTATCAGCAGTCATTAAGTCCATCTCAACAGTATTCAGCCTAAATTTAACTCAGAAAGATTCGCATTAAATTACGCTCAGTATCTCTTGCAGATATGTTAGCACAGTGAGCGTGAATCTTTCTTTTAAGTGAATTGAAACTTTTATCGTTGTTAAGAAATTATTTTTTTAATGACGAAAATTCTCTCTCTGTCCTGCGTTTAACGTCGACATGTTTCGCTGAGAATGCTGTTTCACCGAAAAAAAAATGAAAGAAGCAGATGTTTTAAAATCTTTGCAACCGCAGGAGATATCAATATCGAGATGGCAGCTTGGAACCCTGGCGTATTTTGGAAGATCCTCTTTCTAGGCGGGGTCTCCTGCCACTGATCTCAGCGAAGACCATTCCTTTCATCTTTTTTTCTCCGAGTTTTTTGTCGGATTGCCGCGCTGCTTGATGAGATGTTCTCTCAGCAAATTCCCGCTTGGCTTTGCCGTTTCTTCGCCTTCCAGTCGTTCGCATCGGTGTCTCCTTCGCCCAGATCACTGCTCGACGTTGGTCCAACCGACATGAAACTGCTTCTTCACTTGAACGTTTGCTTTCGCGTTACAATCCTCTTTTCATCCCCGACGCTTCGGCCAAGCTTCTTCCCGATCAAATCCCAGCTAAGTTTTTTCCATTCGGATCCTTCTGTAAGCAAACGTCGTCCTTTGCGCGCTGCCTTTAATCTGTTTTCTACTTTATCATCTCTCGCTTGCCTATCTTGACTAAGACTTCACATACCGCTTCGTGTTCTGCACACATCGAATTGGCTGAAGCAACAGTACTAACGATGAATCGACGAGCACCCTCACCGTTCTGACACAATTTTTCGTCGCCAATCCTCTCGTCGCTTACATATAATTTTTTTTGAGGTCTTAAGAGAAAAAGCAGCTTCTCTCCCTGCAGCTGACTTCTCCAGTTTTTCAGTAACTCTTTCCTTTCCATCGTAACAACTAAAGAATGACTTCATAAGCACAGAAGTACTCAAATGTTTGGAAATTTCCGCATTAATATTCGCTGTCGTTCCTTTCCAATTAAATCTTTAAATATTTCGAAGAATTTCATGCCCCCAAGGACTTCCATCTAATAGCCGAGTGGATGCGTCGTATGTCAAGATATATGCTGAAAAAGCGTAATCATGTACTGCTGCATAAAGAAAGTGACCGCTTCTGGAAAATCTTAATAATGCATTTTGCTATTCAGCAATAATGTTAATTCAGGGCAAACTTCACTAAAAAATTTCATAGCACGATTAGTTTTCATTGCCTCTTGTAGAAAATGACAAACTGTAATGAATTAGGAGTTAGAAGTTTTTTGTTTTGTATCTCTAAATTCACCGTCGTAGTTTATGTTGTTTATCAGGTGAAAACGTTGAGCAGATGGATAGGCAGACACACAATCGCACAGGTGCAAGTTGTGAATTTCCATATTCATACCACTAGAGCCAGTAATGCATAGTTACTTAGCGATATACAGCTAGTAATGCATAATAGTAGCTAACAGAACCTTAAGCCTATCGCAAGATTGAGCAAGCAACTACTTATAGGCTATGACTGTATAAGCAATCCACAACAATAATTTGTCTTCTCAATTGCACTTTCTCTTGAATTATTAGCTGTTATTCATTTAGGGGATGCCTTTGGCCATTAAGGGATCCAACATACATTATGAGTTGTTTTCATAGAGTGCATTCAGGTTTCGGTTCGATCAAGTCACACTTGGAAAAGACGAAGACACCACGTGCAAGCAGTTCACATTTAATGAATCTGAAACGCGCTAAATCAAAAACACTTCGTATGACGATGAGTATCGTACTATTCTTTTTGGCTTGTTGGACACCTTATTATGCGGCTACAACACTACATTTCATCGATATTGACTATGCGGTATGCAACTTATCCTTCACATTACATCCCGTTCAAATAAAGTTTTAGTAACAGGTAAATTGGGCGCTGACTTTTCCTCAACAAATTGTTGTTCTTTTCATATGAATTCACACTGTTGCATACGTGGTGATGATGCAGCACATTCGGGGTGGTATTGGAAAACGCATGTTCACGTGACGAACATTGCGATACACAATGGCCACGTCGTGACGAGACGCATTGATGTGACGGAGATCACGCGACTGCATAGCAAGGCGATCATATTTCACCACAAATTGTCACGTGATCACGTCTATATAAGCTGTCTTTTTTTCCACTGCGGGTTCTGCTTGGTGTATGTGTATGTTCCGTCACGCTTCTCTACCTTCGTCCTATAAAGCTTCCTCCTCAAGTCGTCCTCATCAACACATCGTCGACTCCATACCTTCGTCAGCACGCCCACGCACAGACACAACAGTGGCGATGATGGAACTCTGCAACGCGGATCAGTGATGGCGACTATCTCAGAAACGCAGTTTCAACAGCTCCTCGCGACATCCACGAACGCTCTTCGTTACGCCACTCAACTTCAACAGTCGCAGTTACTACAGCCGGTCGGCCCAACTTGACAGTTCGACTCGCTCTCCGCACGCCTCGCACAGTTCGTATACAACCCAGAAATGAACCTTACATTCGAAGCATAGTATCGACGGCGCGAGGACGTCTTCGCTGTTGACGGCGCAACGCTCGACGATGTCACTCGCGTTAGCCTACTGCTCCAGAAGCTCGACATTCCCGTGTACTAAAGATATGCCAGTTATATCTTACCGAGAGCTCCTCGCAATGTCAATTTCGCAGACACAGTCACTTTGCTTGCGGACCTCTTTGGACACCAGCAGCCGCTGTGAACGCATGATATGCATGTATGAAGCTCACGAAAGAACCCAGAGAAGATTTCATTACCTACGCCGGAAGGTTAACAGCGAATGCGCCAACTTTCGACTCGGGACGTGCGCAGAGGATCAGTTCAAATGTCTGATATTCATATGTGGTTTATAATCGAGCGACGACGCATTTATTCGACTGAAGCTGCTCGAAAGATCGAGATTGATCCGACCTATACGATCAACACGCTAACAGACGAGTGCAAGCGATAACTCGGCCTCACGCACGACACCCAAATGATCGTGAATGGGTCCTTACTCACGCAAACGGTTCACTCAGTTCAGCAAAACTTCCCTTCTCGACGAAAACCACGGCCAGCAGCTCGACAGAACCGAATACCACAAACTGGCAATAGAATCAACGGCCAAACTCGGCAGTCCTCTGCAACAAGGACACCCCCCAAGTCCGTGCTGGTTTTGCGGCGCGGTTCATTTCAGTCGTGACTGCAACTATCGCCAGCACCGTTGCCCTTTATGTTAAACTACTGGACATAAGGAAGGGTTCTGCAACCCCACCAAACGTTACTCAAGCAGATCGCAATTCAAAACAACGTCCCTTGCCACCACAACAAAGGAGACAAGCACGATCAGATGCAGTTTTCGTCGTCTCAAGGATCGACTGCACCGCATATCGACGCTTCGCTATGGTCACAGTGGACGACCAAGCAATCGGTTTCCAAGTTGATAGCGCATCGGATGTCACGATCATCCGCAAGGCGACTTGGTGCTCATCGGACGTGCAGCTCTCCAGCCTTTATCACTTTCGCTCACAGTGTATCAGGAGGTCAGGTCAACATTCTGGGACAACGAGCGTGTACCTATTGCTTCCAGAACGCTTCGGCGAAAGAACCGTTCTACGTAGCCAACACTCAGTGCAACCTACTTGGAGCCGAATTGATCTCAAAGATGGGGTGTACACAAACATAGGCACCCTCCCAAGGAAGGACTCAGCTGGATCGACAAGAATCCACGCCAGTATCGCTGCACAAGCAATAGCCACATACCCAGTGATCCACAGCGCCGCTATCCGCAGGTGTTCAGTACCCATATAAGATGCTGCAAGCAATCAAGAGTCATCCGCCACCCTCCAGCTCAAGCCAGGCGCCAAATCGATCAGAAGCACGCGAACGTTGCAGCAATTCAAGCGACCAAAATCAGTTGGACGATCTTCGGACGCTCTTCGAAATGTTCGATCTCCAGCAACCGCCGAATCGGGGATAAGCATTGTAGTCGAACCCACTCAAACCGACGACCAGCCGAGACGTGCTAGACGAACCCGCAGATGTCCACGACAAATCACTGTCGAGCCGCAGCGAGGGATGTATGACGATACCGACCTTTACTCCCCCCCCCCCCTTCCCCTCTCTCTTCCACTTCGAAAAGGGGACCTGTTACACATGTGGTGATGATTCAGCGCATTCGGGGTGGTATTGCAAAACGCATGTTCACGTGACGAACATTGCGATACACAATGGCCACGTCGTGACGAGACGCATTGATGTGATGGAGATCACGCGACTGCATAGCAAGGCGATCATATTTCACCACAAATTGTCACGTGATCACGTCTATATAAGCTTTTTTTTTCCACAGTGGGTTCTGCTTGGTGTGTGTATGTTCCGTATGTCACCCTTCTCTAACTTCGTCCTATAAAGCTTCCTCCTCAAGTCGAAGTCCTCATCAACACATCGTCCACTCCGTACCTTCATCACCACGCCCACGCACAGTCACAACGCTCACCAACTTCCGTTTGGGAGATTGTTTGCGACACTGGATGCAGTTATTATTATACTATCGAGAGATGTTTATAGTGGATTATTTGGTGCATAAAATATTGCGACGAAATTATACTTTATTTATATGCTAGCGCCAGCCATCCTTCTTACTATTCGAGGATAGGAAAATGACTTCGATAGCGAATTACAGTTATGTTTCCGCTTCTAGAAGGTGGATTATGAGTTGGTAGTGACACGAATAGTACTTTTTTACTTAGGTTTTGGACTGCAAAAGCTACAAGTAAAGCAGTACGCTTCAAGTTTGCACGAGCAGATTATTAGTTGGCACATTTACTTCATTATTTTTATGCTGCCAGCAATGGCGTCACATATTGTTGTTTCCCAATTTGCATCTTTTTAATTAGTTTCGATGATCCATAAAAACTTTAAGCGTGGGAGTACTTTTAGTCTGCCATTGTCCTTGAATAGAAGCGTTTTTTAACGCTCACATAAAAGTTTTATTGTGAAATATATCGGTGAGCAAATCCATTCATTATGCTTGCAAAAAGTTTGAGCTAAACCTGCCACTTTTCGCGCTTTATACTTTCCGTTTTGCAAATGAAAGCATCTTGGAGGTCATGCTTGTCCGCTGACCTATTTAAGTCTCGAGATACATTTTGCTGACCCGAATAAAATTTGCACCTGAGCGGCCAGGTTCAGTTTGGGCCCGGCTGTTAAGCACCACGTACTTACTTGATTCCGTATTTTACAATCCGTCGACTTCTATCACAGTGGAGCTGCCAGGTTCGATTCCCGCCACGAGCGAAGGTTTTTTTGTGGAAGGATATGCTCAATGCGAAGTGTGGCTATTGTGACCTTTCAGCGAATACTTCACATGGCACTAGTGTTCAAAATAACTTTATCATGATACTCTAGGTCTTGATTTATTTATCAATTTCAAGATAAACGTTTATATGTCAGAGCTTATTGCAGGTAGAGGGAAAGGTGTTTGACATCTCATAAGTGGTTGCAGGCAGAAATGAAGGATTGTTTAGAAAATTTTATTCAATGCTTTAAATGGTTTTCAACGCAGGAAAAACTGTCATCATACTCCATGCAATGAATTGCCACCTCACCTTCAAAAGCAAACCTTGGTATTACATTAACTGATAGATATAAGAGACGCCTTCATTAGAACGTTATTCAAAGCGCGAAATGCGTAAGTGTATAAATAACAAATTCGTAACTGTGAACGAACCAGTTAATCTCTATGAATAAACATTTCAGTCACATTATGGTAGCGATTTTATTTTTCCCGGAATATACAAATTTCAACAGTAGAGTTTTGTGTCTTCCAAAGTAGTTTATGATCGACAATAAATTAAAAGAATAATAATTTATTAGTACATCCAACATTGCATATCGAGAGCATTCCAAAGAGCTTACAGCGTTTCATTCATTTCTCAAATATTTTCAACCCATGTGGTAGTACCGCGCACGTTTTTGGTTGTTGTACTACAGCATGCTAGGCCTCGTGGTAGTACTGCGCAACTTTGGTTTAACGTCTCAAGACAAAAGGTGAACGTTTGTATATCATCATGAAGTGAGAATAGCGGGTTTTCCCCTTGGGACGTTATATTCAGTACGTCGAATACTATCAAGCTATATGAATAACCTCGTAATATTGCATTACCGTGTATAAACATATACAAAAATAAGGAAGCGACCCTTGTATCTCGTCGCCAATTTCCGATATAAGAGAGGGCAGACTGATCCCTTAGAAAGCTTGCTCAAATCTGTTGCATTTCATATTGCTGACAAATCCGAAATTCCGTATTCATGTTCCTTTCTCGACCGGTAAATAACGTTTGCAGCGATAGCGAGTAGCACTGTCACTACTAGGTGCTGGTATCAATAATATTTCTTACTCCGAGAAAGATAGTATTATTGATATCAAAAATTGCCAATGGTAGAAGTAGTAACGAAATTGAATAGTTTGAGGTAGTACTTGCAGCTGTATTGCGCAGCTCTAGATATAGATAAGGGGTACTTGTTTTAGTAGTTCTACCTAGGCTTGTAGCAGCGGTGGATAACATCGGTAGTAGAAGGCATTGGTTATACGCGCGATAACAATAGTGTACCAGACGTAGTATAGATTACTTTCTGTCTGGAAATGTTAAATAGAATTGAATGTAGAATTAGAACGTGATAGTATAGGAACGGTTGTGGTTAGTACTTCAATAATTGATAACAAAAAATATTGGACCTTGCAATGAGTAATAACTGCATTTCATTGTTATCTTATTTTACTGCAGCAATTATTTCCGTTAACACAGGTTGAAACTGAAATCGCCTAGACCCATTGTCTTCAACTTCCTGTAAAATTTGCACCCTTTTTAGGGTCTCGTTCCTTCCAGTATGTTAATTTCTATACTTCCCGCACATCCCTCTCCAGAATCTCAAATATTCCCCACAAATGAGCGGTATCTTAAATGCACCCCCTAGTTTAAAATTATCGAAGATGTTTGCATTTCGTACCCTTCTAGGCGTAGAGGATGATTTATTCTTGCGGCTGCTGCTGACGTTATTAATAAAGTCTTTATTAACAAGTTCCTTGAGATGTCTTATTCACACCTTTTTTTGTTTCACTAAACTTTGGAAAATATAAAAAAATTTGGACCTGAGATTTTGAGTTTTGCTGAGAATGCCCACAAGAATAGGTAAATTAACTACTCTTTCGACCATTGTTTCAATAGTTCATCATAAAAGGACTTTATCAACGGGTGTTGCGTTACAGTGATTCGTAGACATTATATACTGGAACATTTACAGATGATTGAAAAATTACGGATGTATCTGCCCAGTAGTTTCTTGGCTACTATATAAGTTATCTGCCCAATATTACTTGGCTACTATATAAGTTAAGGAGATGAGGTATGATAACTCAGCCATCACTGCAGAATAGTATCCGTTCATTTGTCACGTCCTATTATCCTTATCATGAATAATCGAACTTGAAGACGCCTTAATGGTCCATTAACGATCTTATCTTTCTTTAGGCATTTAAGCAGTTCATAGATTAGGAAAGATGCGAGGGGGGGGGGGGGGTGGAATGGATTGCAGATGCGCTTTATGTGATAGTCATTCTGGGGCACTTTCCTGCCAATCACCCTCCCGTGTTTCCCGTTTACGTGTTTAAGTACTTATGTTGATGGTACGTCGGGTGGTCTGAATTGCAAAAAAAGCCATGTACTAGTAATAGCTGTACCATGTATTTCCGCTTATTTCATTCATTGATTTCTATACGATGGATTAACGAAATATTTATAGATGTTTTCACCATTCTCATTTGCAGACTGGTCGCTCGAGGAAACGCATTGTTATACCGGTGACATTGCACAAATTGCTCTATATGTTTGCGACGATGAATAGTTCTTTTAATGCATATGTTTACGGGTATTTCTCTTTTGACCTCAGGAAAGAGCTACGTAGATTGGTGGCATTCTGGTTGAAGAGAAACGATAAAGATGCAATGACACGCACCTCAATGGCTTGCAAATATCGCACGGTGAATATTGACGATCTACACTCAGGCTTATGGAAAAATGGCCAGCATCGATCACACTCATCTGCATGATCCCACCGAGTGTTAAAGTGCATGTGTGGACTATAGCAATGGATCGGCTATAAGCGTTTGTCCAGCTCTTCGCATCAGCAAAATGCTATTGTTGTGGATTATTGCTTTAGATGTACTACAAATATTTTATCGTAATCTTGCTTTATCATAAGTGACCACTGACCACTTCCTAATAAAATTGGACTCATCAGAACGTTCTCTTATCCGACCTGAAATTAAATTAGCGGTCACCCGCAAAGATTGCATTTGATTTCTGTTTGCTCTAACAAATTTGCTTCGTAAGAGTGCATTATACTGACGTCGTTTTCTGCGCGTGCGCATGTTTGTCCTTTTAGTGCGTCTACGTGTGTCTGTCCAGTGCTTTCAACTCGGAAGTCCTTGAAAACGAAGTTGCGAAATTTGGTGAAAGGTGTGTTCTTATACCGCGTGTCACGTATGTGCTTCACAATCTTAAAGGAGATGTAGGTGCTCTAAGGTGTTGTAAAATTTGCATATATTTTAGTTTTCATCATACATCGATCGCATATGAGGAAAACGGATTTTTTTTTTTGTGGAATATGCGTAAAAGTGCTTAATTCGGCTTTAATGTTAAAATATTGTTTTGCATATTTTCATTCTGTTGATAATATATGAAAGTTATTAATGATATTGAATAGGAGTTAATATGTATTGATTAATTGAAATCATTTATTGCCTAATATGGGATAAAGGAATATATATATGCGAAATTCTCTAAGCGAAATATGCAAATTTACACAGGAAGCAAAACGTAAACACAATTACGAGTTAAATGACTACAATATAAAAAATATGGCCAATGATTCATGATGTTAAACAAAGGATAAAAATTTGACATAAAGGTGAAATTATCAAATATAACTATCGATTATAGGTAAAATTGCAGGTGAGATACATTAAGTTTGCGTTTGAAAATTTCGACATTCCAAACAATCACAAATATTAGCGGAAGAGAAAATCAAAAAATAGATAGCTGCATTAGTGGATGAATTTTGAATAAGCATAACGAAATGGCATTTGTTTTTTTTTTTTGTGGAATTTCTAATGATTCTTAAGTTTGCGATTAGCGTAAGTAAAATGTTGTGAGCAATCATAATCGATTAGACAATATATGAATCTATACAATAATTTTCTTCGACGATTAAATTTATTGCGTTTATCATCTAGATCACTACTTTTTTACTCTTTTTTTTTAAATTTACTTTTTGAATTTGTATTTTATTTTTTTATTGAAAAAAATATAGATATGAATATTTAAGCTCTTTGGCTGACTTTGTTTTACTGTATATAAAAGGGAATTTGGAATTCGTTGGACGTTTTCGAATGTGTCGGAAAGGAAGTTATGTTATATGTAGCCACAAAAGCAGTTAACCCCATGTGTGCACGTCTTACTGCGGTAATTTACTGGTTGTTTTCAGAGAAATACCCTTCCTATCCATACAACTACTACGGGAATATAATTGAATTACAGTTCTTTTTACAGCACTTGTATTAAGGTAAGCGGCACTTCCTTAAATAGCTTTTTTTTTTCTTGACGAGGAAGGAGATAGCAAACATTGACGGGTATTAGCCCTCTGTTGTTAAAGACTCCAGTGGCTTCAGTGATCCCTCGTCAACTCTGGTACAGAAAGTCTGCTGGTGCACCCTATGCAGAATGGTGCAGAAGAGAATATGGATGAGCGTAGAGGTGCCCTTGGATTTCCGGCGAGATTCTCGTCTATTTCTGAGACAGATCCGGCAATAAGCATAGAAGAAATTAGCAATTAACATGCAGAGTTTTTTTATGTGGTAGGCGATATGAATCTATTTCGGGAATTTGGATAATCGCAGTTCAGTTAGATAGGGCAAACGACAGAATGAACACAAACGGAAATATTCGATGGTCCATCTTTTGATTACAATTTATGACTTCAAGTCATGAAGACGCTTGGACAGATTTGTGCTGCATATGGCCACAAATCAAGGCATTCCATCTTTTGATAAATAGAAAACAACACGAGGAGAAACCGATGTCATATGGCAACGATTGCGCATATATTGTATAGCATTTAATAAGATACACGCGCATCGGAATTATCATAATAAGATGTTGATTATGTTTACAGTAAAGGAAACACAACAAACATATAAATTTGACGATCGAATTTAAAGGAGATATGGGATGACAACGATTATGCAAGGCGAAAAAATATGGTAAAACAGTACCATATGGAACAAGAAAAAGATGCGAAAAAAGCATCAAATATGGGCAAAGCAATTCATTGATCATTGATATCTATGATTATAAGAGGAGAGAAATAATTATGCAACGATCTTGTTTTGTTTTATCGGAGTCGCTTGGAAAGAAAATCGATGAAATCTTGTTGAGATTTTTTCTTCGGTACAATTAAGCCATTTGCGAGGATAATCTTTAATGTGAGGAAATATTCTTTATGTTGAATATTATGCTCAGAAATAAATTCTATCATAATCTTTTTTTTTTAGTTTTAGTTTAATTGAATCGGTATGTTTGTTGCGAGAAAATCGCTGCAAATTGATTAGATTGAGAAAAATTTTGAATCTGCACAATGGATGGAGTGACGACTTCATTTAGCTGAACATCATTTGTTCGGTTGTGTTTCGCGATATAAATGCACATTATGTCTATGAAAAAAATTGGCGTGATTTAATGAGAATGCTTTCAAATTCACCGAATACGTAGACGAAATATAGGCTAAATTTTTGCATCATTAAGCGCGTAAAACTCCTGCAGGTAGACCAGGTATATGCTACAAAGGAGTTGATGTTACAGTTTAGCCGTGCACTAACTGATGAATAGCTTGTGTATGCCTCATTTTTCCCCTCAACGCCAAATTGTTTTAGGCGATGGGAGCTGATAATTGATAAATGGACATTATCGTTTCCTATATTTCATTGAGTTTATCCACATTTTAGAGAGATTTCGATATATTTTCTCTGTTTTCCTCTTCAATGCAATCTTCAGTTAAGGAGATCCGCAGTTATTCGCCTGTTTACCATACACCGGTCCCAGTTGTGTGCGGTAAGTTGCCCGTGTCTTTTTCATCTTCTGTGCTCAAGGCTGAATTCAACCATACATGGAAATGCGTAAACAGACAAGCCAAGAAGAAGAGACCAAGAGGTTGAATAGGGTTGCGCCCGACGCTGAGCTGCGTTTACACTCAGGCTTTTGCCTGAATCTATTCGTTCCTTCGTTTTCTTTGTTTTCGAGTCCTTTTTAGCATACTTGACTCGTTCTTTTCACTCATCTATCGAGGTAATATAGCCATGTTTTCTCATGTGCGGGAAAAGCGGTTTCATTTCGACGTCAGAATAATAAAGATCCAGTAGCCGGTAATCTCGACTTCGACTTCCACTGTTCCCTTGCCTATGCACTTATTTTAAACGGTGTTAAGGATAGTTCTTATCATAATGCCGAAAATTTTAAGCGACAATGTGGCATTGAAATGCTTACGAATTCATCTCTTCTCTGAGATTTTTAAAACGGATAAAATTGAGTTGGTACACAAATGAAAACCAATTTCCCCTCACGAGCACAATACGCTCTTCTTTTGGAAATTACATCGAGTTTTTAACATTCAACTCTAAAAAATGCTATAATTTTTGTCTATATCTGCACAATGCTATTTTTCGGTCTAATATTATCTCTTAGTTGTTTTTGTATTTGCACAATAAAGACATAAATGAATAAAGACATTACTATGATGCCTAGTCGATTATTTTTACTAATATATTCTCATAGTTGAGAGATCTTTTGTAATAAATCGATCAACTGCAAAATTTCCCAAATTTTTGAAGCTTTTTCAGTTTTTTGCATTAATTAAAAGGATAATATCGCCCTCTTAACACATCGATTTTATCATCATCAAATTCCACGTTGATTAATAGAACTTCTATTAATATATTTCTATTCTTTTTATTGCTAGTTTTAATTGTCGTTGTCCATATGTTCCGCATCCATTCTATAATGTGCTTAGTGGCGTATGTAGGAGACCAATGGACGACAGGCTTATTGCCAAGTAACCAATTCCTCGGCTTTTTTTTTGGCCAAAAGAGTGTTGCTTTATTATTTCTCTGCTTTGGGTATAACCTTTATTGCTGTATGTGTCGAATTTGCCATCTATTTTGTTAGGAAGTTTAGGTATAGAAATATTCTTCAGAATGTGTTTTTTTTTTTTGTATTTTTCTAACGACAAGCGTCAAAGTGGGTTTGGGTTAGATTTCTAGTAGCCACACTTCGTAGTGGGTAAGAAACGGTCGCCCAATTGATACTGAATTTGAATGATCCGCATAGAGCGATAAGTTAAACCTCAGTCGCGATTCTTGCCGTCATCGAGATCGAATTTAATCATGAACTGTTAGAATTTGTAGGTTTATCTCCATTTTCTCTCATTAATTTGTGGACCTGTAAGCTGTCTCAACTTGGTTATGAAAAGTCGTCTTGCACTTATATATGTTTTTTTTTTGAGTTTAAGAATAAAATTAAAATTCTTGTTCACTTTGTGTGAACACCTAACAGCTTTTCTTCTCATCCGTTAATTCCGGTGCAAAAAATCCTCGATCATTTGGCATATGTTCGGTCATGATAACAATTGTACAAAAGATACGAGTATTGTTGAGTCGTTTTTAGTTAGGGCATGAGTCATACGTGTGATGTTCACTCGAGGTGCGCGCCATGACAGGAAGGGGCGTGTTTAGGGTCATAAGTTCGTAAATGTTGCGAGGATCCAAATGAGAGCCAAATAAATACATGCCCTTTGAAAGTGGGCTGATTAATTTAAACATCAAAGATAGCGAAATTTTTGATCATCGACCGGCTGGTTACCTATAGTAGGTAGCATATAGCAGGTGTTGAGACTAAGGACCGGTCCTATGTCACCGCAGAATAGAATCGTCTTCGAGCAATAGGATGGTGAGCATCACTGAGACGCAACATATGCAGAAGTAGCTTCGAGGAGCGGAATAGGAGGAATGAAAAAAGATTATCCCGATGAATCGTGTTTTATTATTCCGATTTTTTTGAATATCCACTTGGCTGCTATGCGTGCGTATATCCTCATGATCCCCTTCAGACAGTCGTATGTTAATGTCGATGCTCAATAGTCCCTCTTAAAAGTTGTAATAGTCTCCAAATGTAAAGATATTTTCATAGTTCGTTGATGCCATCGTTGGCAAAGCCTACTTCTTTCTTGTTACCTGATGTTCAACCATATTCGCCATCAAGTATCTCATATCTAGCATTTCCTCATGGCAAACTTTTGTCTTTGGTTGAAAACATGCCAATACGTATATTAATTGCCTTAGAAATACCGGTTAAAATAAACCATAGCAGAGCAATTCCTATATACACTCTATTTGCTATTTTATTACACATTCCCCAGTGATCGCATTTATAACCAGTATATATCGTTCCTGAGAACTTGTGAATAGTGTAAGGTCCTCCTATTCTCTTCCTTCCCCCTTTTTTCCTCACCTCGGATGCAGCTCACTATCCAAATACAACCTTCCATGCGCCAAATATGTTAGAATCAATTTTGAATATTTAATTTGAGGTTTGGGAATGACATTGAAACCCATCCCGTAACTTCCTTCTCACAACAAATATGTGTCACTTTCGAGAAGTGGCGTGTGGCATAAGCTCCCACACTTTCAATATGATGCATGACATTTTTCAACCCAAAATTTGCTGCAGAAGCACACCAGCCTCTCATTTGTTGTCGAGAAATAGAGACTAATATTAATACCACTTGGATTATCTGTCGTTCCTCCAGGTTATGGGGACATAATAGCCAGACAGAATTGGCCAGAAGTGAAAATGGTTCAGTGCTGTTTTCCTCAGACCTCAGCTGCAAGAGGCTCCATGGAAAGGGGCTCGTCTGACAACATACAATGTGAAGTGTTATTTTTATTAGGATTATGTGGTTTTGAGAAATTCTTTGCTTCATATTATTTGGATTGAATTAATCTCCTTCCCCCCCCCCCCCCCCCCGTCTTCCCCATAATGAGGAGAGATTTCAAGACACATGACTGCTTGATTGCAAATTGAAGTAATCAATTTTGTGCGAAGGTGCACATTTCGCCGAAATTATTACGATTGCTGCCATCGGATTTCCTTCGTATGAAAAATTGACTATTTGCTTATGCTGTTTCCATGGCTGAATAAATCAACGATGACAAGTCGCTCCTTCTACGTTGATTTTTCGTTCGTCATTCCCTCCTTTATATCACACAGACTCAACGGCGCCTCTTTAACCTAAATGGGATTTAGAGTGTTGTCCGCTCCAAGAATCCTCTTTTATTCATTCACCTTAATAATTTATGGAAATTTTTAAGTTTGGTTGTTTTCAAACTAAATTAAACAGCGCCTCATTAATTCGAATTTCAGTCAAAAGTCATGCGACTCGTTCCAGAGAGCATAAAATGCGTGCGCTCAATCGTCGTTAGCTACCCGAATATGTGGTTACGGATATTTTGTTAAGATCTGACAAAAATGTAGTACCGATGGTGACCGGGACTAAGTTCTATCCATGGGCACTTGGAAATGATTTAAGCCATGTCCCGCGCCGACCGACTGAATTTAGCGCAGTGGAGGCCGGGGTTTGGTTCGGCCGGTCACCTTATAGTCAAGGCTCAAACACGCTACAGGTGCTGTTGTTTATCTCATCCTTTTTTCCTTGATTTTCCCAAGTATACTTCAATTTTTAGCGCTAAACTCGTCCCCTAAGCTGAAGCTTTTAAATTTTCGAGTTGGTCTACAATAAAAAAGACAACAAGTGACCAATGTGCATCTTAACCATCAAAGGAAAAAAGGATATCCTTATATTCCAAAGATTGCACTTAAGTCTTAAAACCAGAGGCGAGCAATAGTAAGTCTTTCAGATTAGATTGTTCTTTTCCAATTATACGATTGGTTTGCTTTATCATTTATTAAGAATACTTCATGTGGTTTCTTTGAAAAAAATAGTTGATTTACCCGCTTATATACTAGTTATTCATTATGTTCAAATCTCGCATCATCTTTGTTATATTTTTAGATGTCTGTAGGGAAATTAAAGAAATTATTTTTTAAATTTACACTCATTTTTCGGAAAGTATTTTTCGTTATTCGCATAAAGAGTGATTTTTCGATAAAATTTGAATTGAAAACCGCTAACATTAATAGCAATTTTAATAAGGTTTTCAGTATATTCGTTGTAGAATTCTACAGGAAGTGAAACACTTCAATGATCAGTTGGCCTCTTATATGTTGGCTCTCAGAATTGGGTAGCGGCTTATGGAGATCTTATTGCTTGCGAATCCGTCAAAATCTTTCTCGTACAACTATATTTGACTAAGTTTTGCTTTTGAATGAGTAAGTTGGTTTTTCTTTTTTAAGTTCTTGTTGTGAAGTTTCTGTTTCGCAAGCAAGCTAAAGGGCATTCAACACATAACGAACAAATAAAGGAAGAAGTAAAAAACATGATCACAATGAAGAAAAAGTGGGCATTATAATTAAACAAAAACTTCTAGATTTCTTTGAGGTTGTGATGCGTTAAGCAACTAATAAATGCAAACAAACACTAAACGGGTTTATTCGACATTCCGATAATATGAAAAGAAAAAAAATTATGAATTAAATTCAGTTGCAAATGCATACATAATAAGGTGAGTGACCTCCATATAGCAAGTTGAATTTAATTACTCTGAAGGCTTCCAAGCGCGCGCTGATATTTTTATATGATGGCTGAGACATGCCTTGGAAATGATGACTGCGATTCTCCGCTTCCTTTTAACTTACTCTATTCTACCTTTCATAGCGACCAATTTCCTCCTTATCACTTTGGAAGATTCGCTGTTCTAATCAAAGAGCGTTTCGACATCTCTTTAATTGAATCTTTGAATTGTTGTTTTGATGGCGAGGTTCTATATGTTGAATTAACTTTTGAATGTGGTTTCTTAGCCGTCTGTTGCGCTCATAGCTGAGTCGCTGCTGAATCTGCTGAGGCTTTTGACTGTTTAGATTACTTGTGCACTACACTTGCCATCTATTACGCGTCAAATCACTTCGATAAATTCCTCTCAAGAAATAGCCCTTTTTCTTCTATATTTTATGGCACATGTGGGGTCACTACAATCGATTGCCTTCATAAGAATGATCTAGACACAGTCCATGATGTCTTTTAGCGTCGTCGTTTTCGACCAGCAGTCGCAGTTTCATTCATTTCTTCTTGAACTACCCAGCAAAGATCTGCGATTTTATCAGTGACACATTTTTTTCTCGAAAGGATCAGCTCCCCATCGAAGATCAATTTTCTCGGGGCGATTGCTGTTAGCGCCGATTACACAATCTTGTCCTCTATATTCCCCATCACATTTTATCATTATTTTCATTGCAAACTTTCGTTTATTATAATACGGCTTGTTTTTGCTCCTTTAGTTGCTATCATATGTTTATCATTTCGTTTTCTTTCAAATTTATGGACGTCTTAAAAGTTAATTCATCTTCTACTGGAATTATTTCAAGCAATTTGGCCTCACAAATATTATAGCTTCCATAAAACGAACGCCGCATCGCGTTATGCAGATCAACGAAACAACACCGTTTCGTGATTTAACAATCTATGAGCATATACTATTAAAACATCCACTAGAAAATTTTATGCCGTCAATCCTATTGAAAAGTATTCGCGTCAAAAATTCATAGAAAAACGACGACTATAAAATATTGACTACTGAAATAATACCATTTGAAAGAGTCATTAATGGTTATAATAAGAAATGGACGGCATATTTACGCGATAATTTACTAGTGAAGTCAACATTCGATAATCACTATAATGTTAAATGAACGTGGAGTGGCGAATGTTGAACATTGATACGGTTTTTAGCTTTTCAAAAAAATGCCTATTTTCAACTAATAAGAATAGCGAAAGCTTTTCAGTGAGAGAAAAGATTGCAAGAAAGAGGCTCATGACGATTGATTGTAAGTAATCATTTACTATTTATGCAGCTTTTCTTTTTTTTTTCTTTCTTTCTTTAGGTATATACTCTCCATTGACATCTGCGTACTGCCGAAAATTTGTTATTAACGATCGCGTTAAAGTCGAAAATGTTCACATGGAAAATGATGATCATATACCGCTTCTAACCTGTCAGGTTGCCCTTCAACTAACTGCCAGACGCTAGAATATCTATAGATGGATGGTTCCTACGCGTGTATTCACATTGTTATATATTTTTTATTTTTTTAATCTGGCTTCGTAAAGATTTTATTCATGGAAATCTCTAAATGCCACATTATTTGTGTGCAAAATCAACATATTTCATTCATATATTACGAAAACTTAATAAATGCACTAAATAAAAAACTCTGTGAATCCATTTGATGCAATGAAGATGCCTTTTGAGCGATTCCCTGAAATCATTCTTCGAATTATCCTACCGTCTACGAAACGGATCACAGCGATAGTAATAGATTTATATATGTTATTGCTGATTTAGATCATGCAGCATTAAGGCAGTATTGCATGGATGCAACGTTAATTGGGTGAGATTAATAATCAACAAGCTCAATATGTAGAGTGGAATCAGTGTTCGTACACAATATTATGATGCTGTTTCGATGGTGAATTCCCACTCGGGATTTCTCTAATCCTAGGCGCTGCTGAACATCGGAGATTCATGAAGCGGGAATTGAACTCGCCTGCTATGAAAATCTCGAGGGAGCGAATACAAGCGTTGAAGCCTGAAATCCACAAAACAGCACTCAGTCTAGGACTAGTATTTCGCCAAATGATACTTCTAGAAAACCGCTAATGGCATAAGCGCTTATCTTTCAAAACGCTATGCTCTATTAAGTTCAACGCCACACTCTAATGTTTTGTTTTTTTTTTTTCATCTGGTTTCTTTTTTTATTTCTTTTATTCCCATATTCTCTATTCTATCAAACAAGCGACAGGCTTCGACTCTACGTTATTGTTTCGGTATAGATTAAGACCTTTACCTGGCCATATTTCCTATGGTATGTGACTTAAACCCGTACTATCGACTTTCCGCCCTCAGGTTGTTCTCCTTTTTCCTTGTCTCCCTTTGCCTCTCCGGTGAAGAAGCGGCTACTTTCATTTGCAGACTTTATTTCACACATTATGCAAATTTGTCTGCTCTGATTAAATATCTTTTATTGGAGAAAGGTCATTGTGGGCATTTATATTTATGATGTGGCGCTTTATTTTTATTTCCTCCTTAAATTTTATTGATATTTTTAGCTTTATGCCGCTGATATTCTGTCACTCCTAAACTATTGTCCTCTTAAACGAAAACGAAATATAAATATTCATATATAATATCGATTTCATCTAGGAAGGTAAAACAGAGTTGTATGCCAAAAGACAGTGAAAGTCTTTGAAACGTTGCGATGCTCTATTACAGGAAATTATGGGAGGTCTTGTGAAATATGAGGAAATCACATAATTTCAACTTTTATTATATAAACGATAAAAGGTTTATTTTTGAATTACGCCAATTTGCAATAATCGAACATGATGAGCGGATAAACCTCGAAATAGGTTAATGTTAACGTCAATTGTATAGGAAGAATGAAAATGCGGCAACGGATTTTATGCAATACGACAAGGTTTCGCTTTTTTTCGCACGACTTTAAAGCAGCTTAGAAGAGCTGTGGAAGCTCACTCCTTAATGTTTATTGCGTCGCTAAGTTGATTTTAAGTGTGCTGTTGAAGAAATATTCATTCACGCATCACTCGATATTCAAAAGTTGTTGTCCGAGCTCAAGTAATTGCATCACTTGAACATGATCTGTGATGAGAAGAATGTTGCTCTTTTTTTTTCGCTTTTAAATTCATTCATTTATTTCAAAGATTCTCTAAAATTCACCACTTGAGAATTATATTTTTCTTCTCTTCACTATTATTCGAATAATTATTGCTTTACTAAATCATCATACAAAATAGTTCTGTTCCCGGTAAAGTTATGCATTGAGAGGATATTAGTGGTAAACAGCGGCTATATGAACGCTAGGAGGGGGTTAGTATTGCGCTAGCGAAGAGGGCATCTCTTAAGCTGCGCTCTGATTTATGGCTTTTTTGTGCGTTCATCTCAGGCCATAGGATTTCTCCCATTTCACAAGCGGCTGCTGCTTTATTTGTCGGCCCGTTGTTGTTGAGATGATCGCAATTTTTCCACTGATTTCTTATCTTTTATGCTCACTTTTATTAGATCTTCGTTGTTTACCGACTTTTTTAAGAAGCTATTAACTTCATAGAAGTTAGTAGCTTATATAGAAAAAACTTCATGGAAAGGCTTATCTATGTGGAAAGCGAAATATACTGATGACTGAGCTTTATACTATATAACATCAAACATAAGCGTTGTGTTGAAACAAATATATTCGTATAGATCTATTGTAATTAATGGTTGTGAAAATTTTTTTGTTTTTATTTCGATATTATATTTCTGAGTATTAAAAATTGCATGATTGTTGTTTTGCACGTACTGAATAACGTTCAAACTATATGTGGATAATTCCTACCGATTCCCCCATCCCTCTACTATAGGATTTTTTTTTTGCCACAATTTTTGAGCTCTTTTATGAAATCGAAAACTAAAAAAGTAATAGGAAGATTGAGAAATCCACAAATTTAAAATTAGGCTAATGAGCAAAGATGCGAAAAAATCCGATGCTTTAGGTGGTTGTTGTTTAAAATTTACGAAGTCTTTAATTCCTTCTCTTGTTTTTCTTCTCGTCACTTCTTTAAAACCTCTTGATATCGTCCTCCTCTTCTCAATAGAGCATTGTTGGAAGGAGATTGTTTTCGTGCATTTCGCTTATTGTTCAGGGTACTGGCTATAAATTTTGAAAGTAAAATGTCCAGATAAGTCCAACAAAAGTTTTCACTCATACAGGTCTTTTCCACTCATACAGGTCTTTTCCAAGGTCCATACAGGTCCAAGTTTTCACTCATACAGGTCTTTTCGATCCGTACAGGACGGGGTTTTGACTCGTATGAGTCTTATGTGGATAGGTGTCTTTTGCAACACAACGTTCTTGCACATTCCTAACTGCTCTAAGACTTATTCAATAAGTTCCTTTCGTTTTCATCTCATTGACCTTTATTTCCAAAATCTCATTTCTGCATTTGTTTTTACACAAATTCAACATAGTCTAATTCATGAGTGCTTCATCTAGATTCATTGCTATTAGAGGGATGTTGACTATAATGTGTAACCAAATTTGAAAGTTGGCCAATATCACTGACCAACATTGGCCAATATCATGAGATTGGCCGCTACATGATAAGATCTTTTATATTCGCAAGTGTTGTTCAAATGCTTTGAGTTGAATGAACGCATATCTTTGATCCATGCTTGTGAAGCATTCATTAGTCGATTCTAGAGTATTTCATGTCTCTTTTCAATTTCACCTTGATATGAGATACCAAAGTCCTATGAGAAGAGGGAAAAATTGGTGTCAAAGTGGGGAACATGCAGAAGGAACTACCGCAGAGTTGATACTCTCTTCATTGCATAACCGTAATTCCAGAACGGATATTCCAGAAAATTCCACAAGGGTCATTCAGTAACTACGACATTGGTCGAAACTATAGATGAAATATGAAGTCATTAACAAGTTGGGGCTAAAAAATAAACCTTAGTTTTGCACATTTTGTATTAATGAGATGAAAAATAAGAAATTGTTGAAACGACGTCATTCTAAGGAAAAAAAATCTCAAAATTGAGATTTCCATAGATTCCATAAAATATCAAAATTAGCGCTAACTACCTTCTGATTCAAATATTATGTCATCGTCGTCATATTTGCTGATGGCATCCAGTTTATTCAAGAGCATTTCAACCAATCAAGAGCTCAATTCAGGAAAAAAAACCCTATTAAAGACAAGAGGTATTTTGAAAGGAAACACGTAAGGATAAATCAAGTTAAAAACATTGACCTAGAGGAAATTGGTAAAGCTTTCTAATCTACAATAATTAATTATTAGGTAGGCATTTGAAAAAAACTGCCCCAAAATCATTTATCATCGAGATTCAATATGGTCGCTATTATCTAACAAAAAGGTAACGTTGCCGGTGTCCAAAGATCTGGTCGTATCAAAAATAAAACTGTTCGTGCCAGTGACAAGGGTAGCTCACGATAAAAACACCTGTATGCAACAGAAAGTCATAGGCTGCATCATCCAAATATTTTTTGAGCTCACAAAATTTGACCGCCTCTCCATATATCGTAAAAGAATCAAATGAAGTAAAATCAGTGAAATGGTGAGCTAGGCGTTGGAAGAATTTCAATTAAAGTTGGTCAAAACAAGTTAATGAAGAAGTCAGCCTAGTGGAGAACCTATCGAAAAATATGTGTGCATGAAAGGAGTGTAAGGTGCTAGAAATGTTTTAAGCGACGGTCAGTCGGAACGCTTAAGTGGCACATAAAGCACCGATCGTTTTGCAAGAACGTAGGTGCTTGTTGCGAGAATAAAAGTTTTCCCCTCCATAAAAAACCATTAATCAAAATCTTTATCGTTTTTTTTTTGCTTATCTAAATGAAATAGAAAAAAAATAATGAATTCAAATTCTACACAAAAGATTCTACGAAATTGCGCTTCGACTACTTAGCTTCGATAACTCCGTTTTGATCGCGTTTACATATTGTTATGAATTTGTGATGGATACCAAAGTCCATAATATGGCTGAGATGAATCGGTCAGCTAAGAGGTATGTCAACAATGAAATATTTGCCAAACAACTCATAGAATGCAGTTCTTCTCGTCGAAATCAGTGCATGTTTTCTACGAATTTGTAACTCATGCGCGGTTCGATTACGGTTTGCGTCGCCTTGTTTCTTCGATATGCATCTGCGGTACCCAAGCCGGATTTAATCTTCATTCTAGAGAGTATATCTGTTCGGAGCTGCACCCTTTAATGCTGAGTGTAGTCGCCCTCATCAATGTTTTTTTCATCTTCGGTATGCAAACTTGAAGGCAATCGCTGACTTCTTACATTGCACCTTATCACCCGAGAATAAAGTACTTAGCCACAAATTTCCACCGAGACTAATCATTTGTCAATTTTGATCGGAAATGATAGATCGCCAAAATCTTCCAAAAATTGGGTAGAGGGATTATACGACAATGAATTGGCTGATATGTGATGTATTATGAAAACATTCTTTCAAATTTTTTGTTGACTCTCACATTGAATATTATTCGCATTTCATTAAAGAGCAGCGTGAACAAGAAGTCCATCTAAGCACTTTTTATATCTATTTGTACGCTTAAAACAGTCATTGTACAATTCAAAATAGTCTATTTGGCGCGATTTTTATTGGAATTTATCATTTGTATGAAATAAATTTCTATTTCGAATATAGATCATCAAAATTTTTTTTCGTTAAAGTTTGATAAATTCCTCATCGATCAATATGAGTTGACCATTGATGTGCTTGCATGCGTTAACAGGTGTGCATTAGCATAACAAGTAGAGTTTTTTTTTTGGCTGGTATTAGTATTATGGCTGTATTGTGTTAAAACGTAAAGAATTCCGATGGATGTGACAATATTCCAGTATCCACGACAACATAAAAATTCATTCGTCCATAAGCCATGTTGATGTCGGTGATATCTTCCTTCCTTCTACGTTCCCTCACAAAGGACAACTTCACAGACATTTAGCACCAATATAATTTGCGCGAGGAACTACATATCGGAAAGGTGAGCCTTATAATTGAGCAGCTTAGGATGTGGGAAGGAAGGAGGGCGTAGAAGGTGAAATGAATTGCACTTAAGCCGTTAATTCCTCATTATTTGCAGCCCATCCAACAATGAGTTAGACAGTATTCGCTTTGAACTGCCTGAGTGGTACTTTTCAATAATTGAAATCCATTCATCGGAGATACGGGTTAGTGGTGTATCCAGCAGAGTTTTTCTTTGTATTTTGTTGCGACTGGAGGCGTCGTGCCGTTCGCTATGTCTGCCGACAGTCCTCGAGATTTGGAGGGCCAACACGAGAGTTGGCCTTTCGCATCATGAGAACAAAGTTTCGAATTTTTTGCTCATTCTCTAGCTCCGTACCGATGCCTAATTAGATCGCCAAGTTTGACCGTAGATGAACTTTCGGAGATGGTCGAGCCTTTGGTTTGATCGATCTTGAGATCGTACTTGGTTCGTTACATTTCATTCTGCAACACTGCAATAACAATTGCTCGACAGTATCCTCAGACTGCATAAAGAGGTGCTGGCAAAATAGCCTCTAAATAGCTTCTAACCAGTCGCCGCTTCTGCAGCAAATAACTTATTGATGGCTGAAGATGATACAGTCTACCACAGTCGAAGGGTCTTTGACTCATATTGACCAACATTGTATCGCAGCCGACAATATCACAGTTAACGAAATCTTTGACGAGTTGATTCATAGGTTTGTTCTCTTGTTCGTATCCTCTCCTTCTTATTCATACCTTCTCCTTGTTGACACTCGGTACCGAAGAATCCACCTGCCGCCTCAGTATAAAGCTATCGCTCGATTATTCAGACTTCTTCTTTTTGCAGTTTTCGAAATAATCATCAGAGATGCTTTACTACACCATTTTACGCCAAACGACCTTCTGAATCTTGCCCCATTCGGCTTTATTCCCGATCGGTCTACGATATGGCAACTCATTTCATGTTTACGCAACTGGATGTCTTCGTTGAATATGAGTCTTCATTCCGAAATTTTTTGTGCTGATTACACTATGACCTTTGAGGTGGTCTGCCGTGAAAATCTGCTATTGAAATTGGAAAAATATGGCGCCATTGGCTATTTTCTAAAGTGGATTGGATCATTCTTAGGGAGAAAAAATTTTCAAATAAGAATTGAGGAGAGTTACTGCGCCTCATGCTCAATTCCTGGCTATGAGGAAATGTCATTTATTCTATTTTTTTTCCCTCATATACGTGAAAGATGTTTCCAATAACATTCTGAGCAGTATTAAGGTCTTTGCAGACGATCTCAAAGTATATCGTATGATCTTGTCGATGACTTCCATATCCTGCAAAGGGACCTTGATGTATTCGCCAAATGGTCGAAATTATGACAGTAGAATGTTTTCCATGAGGAATTTCATTTGGCTGATATCAACTTCCAGCATGAACATTTCTTTCAGGCGATGAGGTGAGATTCTTACTACTATAGATGATGCTCGTGACTGTGATATTATAATCAGCTCTTAATTTCACTAGAGGTTGTTCTACTGTTCTTGAAAATTCGTCGGAAATTGCAAGTTGTATTCTTCGCGTTTTGCAGTATATACGTTTTCAAGATTATTGAAATGACTTCATCACCTACTGCCAGCTCATTTTTGAATGTTGCACTCCTGTATGGTCTCCCCGCCAGGTTTTGATATCAGATTAGAGAATATCCAGAAATGCTTCGTCCATATTCTTCCTTACAAAAATTTCCTAGACCTACACCGGCCAAATTACGATACCAGGCTACAGATCATTAGCCTAGAAGCATTTCTGTACCACACGCTTAAATTTGATTTGATTTTTGCTTTAATATTGTTCTCGAATTTTCCGACATCCTCCTAATTAGAAATACTTCATAGTCGAAATTTTGCTCTTTTCGACCATGAAGTAAATCATTTTGCTCTTCCCCATAGTCGAAATATGCATCAGTTTCAGTTGGGCAAAGAATATCGCAGCATAAAACAGTGTTCTGCACAGTATTTTGCATCGTATTGTGCGAGTCTGAGTTTGCTGCCGTCGTATTGATTTGCACACTAATGCCGCTCTTATTTATCGTATGTCTGTTCGTTTGAATTGCAGCTCTGTGAACGTTTTTCTCCTTCTTGGTATCCATGCTTACATACTTTTGTATTTTTCCCATTTCGAAGCGTTGAAGTGGAGTGAATAAATAAATAAATAGATAAATAAATAAATAAATTTATAAGTAAATAAATAAATAAATAAGTAATGATCGTTAGTGTTCTTTTGAGCAATGAGTTTGGCTGCATCAGATGCAGTATTCAATCAAGGATTCGTTTCCACATCACCGTCGATGCAAACCGCCTTCAGGCTGTAACGAGCATGAAGACCCTTAAAAGTGGAAGGGGGCTGATCCCTTCGCCTCCACGTAAAGTAGTCTCATTTACTCTGCCGTCCTTTAGGCATTTGGGTTGCCACTGCCCTGTCCCCTCCTTCCCCATTCCGCCGCACCCCCACCTACATTTTGAGGTTCTTTGAGCTGGTCATTTTTGAATGGGTGCCAAAGAAAAAACTGAAAAGCGTTAGGTGTTAAGAAGGAAGAATGGATTTACAAATCGCCATACACTGCAAGGACCAGTGGTGCCGGCAAGATGGTGCTTCAAAGATTTTGGCATTGCGTTTTTCAGCATTGTATTGCTTCTCTATATTTGCATATATAAGTGGGCGCACAATTTTCCTGCAGAAGTGACAAGCTTTCGCGGCTTACTAAAAGCAAAGCAAAGTTGGCGAATAGCTAGAGCAGTTTTGAAAATTTGTAGTCTCCCAGAAGGGTGCTGCACCCTCAAAATGCTAACTAATATAAAGTCGTTGTGCGTTTAAAACGTTTACTGTAAGAAGGATGTTGATCCTCTTTGGTGTCTAATGTCCTTCTGAAGGGCAATATCTAACGTTTAGAGTGTAACTAATGTCCTTTAAAACACTATCTTATTGAAGGGCAATGGTTTAAACTGAAGAGCAGAACTTATGAATTGAATTAAGAGCACAACAGCTTTTACATATGTGGCATACGAAATATATAATTATCATTCCATGGGGTAACGACCAAATGATGTTTAACCTCTTCAGGAATAGGAAGAGAGCTGATGGGGAGTGGAATCCCCAAGTCGATTTTTCAATGCAAGTCTTTCGTGAGGGAACTACTCGAATTTTTTATATAGTGATTAAGAAGTGAAACAGCTTTCATAGCTTATGCATACATTTTTGCTGTTAGCGGAATGAGTGGGAAATTTTTCGATACAGTGTGTATGAAGTGAACAGAAAATTCCTAGTGAGTGATGCCAGCCGAAAATTTCGACGACTTATCTGGAGCGAATAGGTCTATCTGAGAAAAAGGATTTGTTGTTAACGATTTCGGTGTTTTTTGCTATCATTTCTTATTTGGCCTATTGAGAGTTTAAATTCGAATTCATCATCTCCTTTCCGCTTCTTACTCGTTCTTTAATGTTTACGAGTATATTTGTGAGTTTTTAATGCAGTTGCTATTGAGAACGGCGATAATCCCATAGCAAGACATTGACGGATATTGAAGGAAATTGAAGCAGTCCATAAGATCCACGAATATTGGTAGCATGTTATTATCTGTAACTAAGTAATATGCTGCTAGGAAATCAATTTCATTGCTCAAAAGTTCCGAAAAAAAGAAGTGGGGAAATCCTTTTACACGCTCAGTCTTTTCTGTAATGGTTCATCTGTAATTTAAACATTTCTAATGTTCATCGTCTCGTTCATTGCAGTCTTCCACCCTCATATCTATTTCTTAGGAAATATCCAGTCCGACCCTGGCTGTAAAAGACTGTAAGTTGGTAGGCCTGCATTATCTGTAGTTTAGACGTGAACGTCCAAGTCGACGTGGTCTTCCTCTTCCATCATCACAACTTTTCAGGCGTCATTCTCTAGGACTAGAGATTTAGTCGACGTCAAAAGAGAAAGATAGGGAACGGAAATCAAACTGATTCTGTTGACTAAAAGCGTCGGTAAACAAACGATAAAAATTCATTTTGCCATTTACTCATAGGAATGATAAAAGCGATGATATGATAAGGTATGCATACAAATGAAATAAAATAAAAAGACAGCAAAGGGTTCGGCTTGTCTTTTTAATACTTCTATAGGCGTATGCCGAATACAACTAATTGACTATCATAATCAATAAAGTATGTGCAATAGATCGTGAAATTTGAAGTCTTTGTAGTGATACATAATTGTGAGGAAATATTTACGTTCAAGGTGAGTACCGTTCAATGGTGAATATTTCAGGTTAAACGGGGACAACTTTAGTTTAAGTAAGACTTAAGTGCTATCTTCAAGCGCCAATTTCAGATATTCCAGAAACACGATGGCAAGAATTATTGATTGCATAATTTGTTTTGTGCTGTTTTTCAGTATTGGACGACACTATGACTATGACAGTGTTGACAGTGACATTTTTTTTTCATCTTGCCGAGGAGAACCGCTATGTTTTGCTTAGGCGTGGTGAGGGGGGGGGGGGGGGGAGGGAGGGCAGACGAGGAGGAAATAGGGAGGAAGGCTCATGACAGTGGTCGAAATAGCGGTTACTTGTAGGAAGGATGTATCTTCATCAATAATTGAGTGGCGGTGATAGATACAGTTGAGTACTGGCTGCGTTGGCAAAGAGTTATTACATGAGACAGCTCTCCCTCGCATTATTCAGCAGCAGAGGCGCACAATGGGAAAGTCTGCGCTATCGCAAATCTGTGCTCGCGTATTGGGTACAGATGCAAGTTGGGTACCTAAAAATGAGTTATGCTACCTTAGAGTATCTTTGTTTGGGACACACTCTTCAAAGATATATATATATATATATATATATATATATATATATATATATATATATATATATATATATATATATATATATATATATATATATATATATATATATATATATATATATATATATATATATATATATATATATATATATATGCATATGGGTGAGCATCTAAGAAGCAAGAGATGAGCATGAGCGCTAACCTTCATGCTCCTCACAACTTCTCCTAAGGGGGAGTGAAAGCGATACGAAGAGATCTTTATTCGTTGTGAATCCTTTGTTGATGAAAGTATACCACTTCATCGAAAATTATGCCACTTGTCTATTCACTGTTTGGCGTCTGTTGCGTTATATAGGCAAAAGAACTGCGGAGGGGGGGGGGGGGGGGGGGGAGGGGGACTTCGTGAGGCATTAGCTTAGTATGCTAGGTCATCTGCCCAAAAAGCAGAATGCCATCTGTTTTTTTATAGCCTGCAGGCGACGTTTTCACTCCTCATGGAACAATGGTTATCATGAAAGTAGTCAACAGTTTCTGATATGATATGGCCGATAATAGTAATGATCAGTGATGTGTTTTGAAATCGTTTACGCTGATGTTGTGGCCTAGAAAGACTCAATGAATCGAATGTGAAAAAGTTGGAAAGGTATGGACATCACACGAAGATAAACCCCATAGAGAAAAAAAAACTGCTAACTCATGGTGCAATTTAGAAAATATAAATGAAGGAGAACGTGATGATGAGCTTAAATAATAAAACAAACAGGAAAAAAATATATGCAAATAGTGGTCGACGAACACGAGTGAAAATATTGATTAAATGCTTAGTTAATAAAAATAAGAAAATAGCTAGCGCTAAGTAGAAAGGTAACGAGGCAAACAGCTCCGAGACAGAATAGCGAGGATAGAGAATATCGCACAACGATTGCAACTCGGAGCAACTGATAGTAGAGGAACGCTGAGAAAATGTAAGGAACGTCTGTTCAATCATCGGTGAGAGGATTCTCTTGCTCTCGATGTTCAATAGGGATAAAATGGCAGTTACAGAAGGTGATGTGCTTCATCATCAGCAAAGTGTTTGACTTCGACTGGAGCTTTATAAGCCGGCAACATAATAATAAAGGACTTTAAAACATTTAAATAACATTTCAGCAACCAAGATAAATAAATTGACGGGTGTATCCATATTGAGGGCAATTATTGCCAGTCGTCATGGGTCTGTGTACAGTACTTGCGGCAGCCACCTATATCAATTATTGCTCATGATAAGGACAAGGTCGATTTTAATGAAAAGTTTTTCGTTTTGAAATTTTTCAAACCTGGATTTTAAGTTTCGTGAATTTTTTTCAAAACATTGTTCTGCTATTGGTTTAAATTCCATTAACTTATAAATTTCCCTTTTTTATGTGCATTTCTAATCTATCGTTACTTCGAATTGTGGGAGAAGTACGATCCAAAAATCGAAAAACTTTTAGAAATTGTCCTTAACAATCTATAAATAGTAATACATCTTTTCAGACCATTGCAGAAATTTGTTCAACCTCAAAGAGATGAGTTTTTGAGTTTGCTTGAATAACTCCGAAACAATTCGTTAACAAAATTTGTTTCGTTGTTATTATTTCCTCATGATATGGCTTAGAATGAGTTATGCTTCCTTATAATGAAGCGTACTTAATCCTTTGTGATTTCAAGAGTGCCCGAAATCCCCTTCGAATTCTATACGGTGCGTTCGTGTTGGCTCTTCTATCGCATAGATGGCTTCTTGAAGGTATCAAACTACAAATAATGGCGATCTATGTCGTTCATAGGTCAGATATTAGAGATAAATCATGTAAAATTCGGCAGAAAATTCCCATATATGATATGAAAGGTTGTTTTAGTTGCTTCACGATGAGCTTCAATACAGAGAAACATATTCAGCGTTGAATTACATCCTGAGAAAATGTTACAACAAAAACAAAAGAGTTAGAGAAGTGTTCGAAAAATCTTCGATGAAGTTTTATAATTGAACCCACTGAGCCCACTTTTACCTATTAAGGTTGAAGAGAAGTGTTTATCCTTTATAAATTGTGGAAGACCACTTTTTTTTTAGAAATTTGCCAGTTTTTAATTATTTCATTACGAGATTCATATGCACTTTAAACTCGTCAGTTCACAGAATATAGAGCAAAAGAGGCAATCAGATCGGTTTTTTTCCAAAGTGGCTATATGATTCGTTGCAGCGATTTATGCGAGTATGATCAGCCCTTAGCTCATTGCCAATAGAAAATGCGATCAGCCAAACGAATGATTCATTTCCTTTGCATTTTTTTACAGAAAATTGTGTCAGACGCCGACTGATTTTCTTATTGAAATTGAAATTTTTCATCACTTTTTTTCCAGGCTGGAGATTGAAGCAGACCATGTTGCAAATTAAACTTTATTTGTTTTTTTTTTCTGAATTCATATAACAATTCATGGATTATTAGATTATTTGATTATTGTTATGGACTATTAGATTATAAAAAATCAATGGATTATTCTTATGGGAACGTTATTTGAGATGCTTTTCTTGCTAAATCTATTAGTTGATTGAAATACTAGAAATGGAAAAAATCTACTAGAAATAAAAGAAAAATGAACAAATTCTATAGACTACATTGATCGCTATAATTTTGAGGCGTATTGCTATCCTATATTCCACCCATAATATCACTGTTAATCAAAAATCTTCACGTATATATTGCTGCTATGTTATTCGTTAATTTTATAGCGAAACTTTCAACTTCCCTGTTAATTTTTGACTTTTTCGATAATCTAAAATATAAACGATGTTAGCGAAATGATTGTCGGTTGGAATTCCTGAGAGATGTTTTATCATTAAGCGATACCCGATTGAAGAATGTTTTATCATTAAATGATATCTGATCAGGATGTCGTTATTTGTAGAACGTTGCATTGCAGGAAACAGTTCTGTTCTGCTTACCTTTTTCACAGCTATCGTTCAATTCGCTTCTTTTGCATCTTATTGGCGGTTTGAACGCATAACGAATATATGATGTGCTTAGCTTGGCGCAAAGCAGCTCTGGTTTATGTGTCATTGATATTCAAGTGCAGCAACAAAACGCATTCACCGATATAGCACGCCTCCCTCTCTCAACTATTAAAGTGATGATGCTTATATAAGTTGGAAGATGGCACACACCTTACCAGCTGGCACGTACACTTATGAGCTCGTTTAGAAGTGGATCGTTTGCTCTAACGATAGATTTGTTGTTTTTCATTATTTTATTTCAATTGTTTTTTGTGTCTGCAAATAATTTCATCTTTTCGAACGCTCTAATCACTACCGAAAAAGAGCACTTATGTTAAACTTTGTGATGTTTTTTATCAGTATAGAAATGCATAACTTGTGTTAAGTTGGCAATATTGCCGCTTTTGAATGAAAGAAATGAATATCGCTGTCTAGTTAAAGATTATAGAAAATTTCTCTTGTATTTTGCTTGAGTTATTTTAGCATATCATATGCGAAAATCTCTTTTTTTTCCTCCCGCTATGCGAGTGAGAGAGACTGTTACATGCTCTACCCGATTTGTGATATATATGTGAAATTTGTTATTATCAATTCTTAACAACCGGAAATGTTCTGCATCGATCGTTACCTGTAGAAGGTGTTTAGATGGTTGTTATCTTTAATCGGCTGTCAGCAAATAATGCTTTAAAAATTTTTATTGATACTCTTTGACAAAGGTTGGTCGTCCGCAATACGATAAGTCCAAGTTTAACGAAACGAAAGCCGATCGAATATGTTGATCATTGAAATGCGATTAAAGTTTGTTGTAAATTTAATATCATAAAATATGTAAAATTGCTCAAACAGTACAGGTAAGGAGTACAATGTAAGTTAATTGTTTAAAATTCCAGGTAGACTGGCAACTAACTTCGAGCTTAGTTTGGCTTGGAGGAGAGGGTTTTTTGGGAATTTTCCCTTTCGTTCCGTTTTTTAATCGCCATTAAATTCTTCATTGCTTATTCCTTGGATGTTTGGTTATTTCTCAACGTCGGGGATGACGTTTGTTTCGTTTGCTGCTTCTCCTTGTTTGTCAGTTGCTTTCCTCACATATACACCACTCATTTACATTTACAAGTGGTTTTTTCCACTGTGGAACTGGAGCTGTCAAAAGAGAAGGAAATAACGACAGCAGAAATTTCGCCTATGGCAGGAAATTTCCTACTGGGGTGGGAAGGGAGAGGAGGATCGAAGACGAATAGAAATTTTCTTTAATTGTGAGAAGAAAAATTCACGTTCATGAAACGAGTATGTTGGCGCTTGCTCATGGACATGAATTTTTGCTTGCAACATAAAACTCTTAATTACAGCTCCAATTCAATGCCCACTATATGGGGTGCATCATATTGTCTGATCGAGGACTTCAACCATTTATTCGTTAGTATGCATTGATATATAAGAACGGGGGATTTATCGATTTATATCATCCAATTTTTGAAACATTTCCTGAAGTATTTCTCCCCAAAAGAAAGACCATGAGGAGAATGTTAGGGTTAGTTCGTACGAAGTCACGAGAGCGAGATCCATAGCCACATGGAGATAGGATAAGCACAGCTGTGCTCTGATTAAAGTCAATCGTTGACTTTCATACGGTCGTAAGCTACCTCGGCCCAAGCTGTGGGATTGGGCGCAACTCAGGCCTGCAAAAAGAATCAACAATCAAAATTAGAAAGAACTGTTTGTTTGTTGACATTTTTAAGCATATTTCCTTATGAAACGTATAAAAAGCGAATAATTCGATTCTTTCATTCCTTATCATTTTAGTGAATCGAGTGTTGGTCATCGATTTGTCGTTTATATAATGATTAATAGAGGAGAAATAAGGAAACATTCACAATCGTATATTTATTGGGCGTTTTTAATAAAAAACTAGAGCAAAAGTTATAGAATATAATGAGTATAGTTTTTTTTTTCACCTCTTAAAGGGAGTATGAATATGAAAAAGCTTTTAATCTTTACAAGTCATTAATGATTGTTCAACTAGCTAATCATGCAAGCACTAATGATGAAATTTCATACACATTTCTTTGCATATCAGGTGTGGAATTTCATATCTATCAATTATTTACCTGTGTAAGTTATTGGTACTTAAATGAAGTGTGAAACTCCCCATATCACTTTATAACTGATATAAAGACGCTTTTTCTATAGAGATTTATATATTCGATCGCTTTCATATGAGAAAAAAATAATATTAAGCATGGGGGGGGGGGGGGGATAAATGAGTAGAACATGAAGCGTAAGAGTGATATACGGGTATGCATTTCAACTTGTTTTATAAAATGCTGACCTTTTGCAGAAAAAAAAAAGCATATGATAGGGTATTATAGCGTTGCTTTGTTTGCTGCAGTAATGCAAGCGGCCGGCCTCATTGAGCCGATGATCGCATAACAAAGGGCATCGTCTCACTCGTTGCTGCTATAGTTTTTCCGTAGTTGCATTCATAAAGACTCGTCGATATTGTCGGATCCTCTATCGTGTGCTTTTATCCGCCCATCCGATATTTTCAGCTATGAAACGGAAACTACATCGCTAATTTTTTCGTGTGATGTTTCTTTTTTGTTTTGATCCATTCACCTTTTTTTTTTAAAGGAGTAATTGACTCGGAAAATTTGCATTTCAAAGGAAAAAAAACGAAAAATTTGCATTTCAAAGAAAAAAAAGTGAACTAAAAGTGTTGATGCCACACAAAATCAGTTTGTTTTTGATGCCTACAGAAGAGATCGCTAGAATGAACCAATAATGGCGAAGCGCTTGTCTATTCTTTTATATTTATTTGCGATCTTCCTATCTCGAAACTCCTAAGAAGCTATAAAATCAAATTTGTTGGTTTATAATCTATAATTATTTTCACTCACTAAACGATTCGTCATTTTCTATTGTTAATGAAAATAGAGGAATTTTCGTTGATTAATTTTTACTCAATTCATAATCGTAAATTTAGATTCATCTTACTCTTGAGAAAATTCATTGCTATTTAAAATGAAATTGAGAATTTGTGAATTAGGTTGATTTTTTTAAAGAAAAAAAAATTTATTGAGCGTTACGTTACTTTGATAATTATGCAATTGATTTGCAATTCCTAATAGTTTATCTACCTATCTTTTTCATTTCTTTACCTTATAAAGAAAGAGTTGCAAAAGCCATATTTATCTCTCTTGTCATCGTATTTCTCATCTTTCACCCTCCATGTTCATTGCATCGATAGAAACGGCTTCACAGAGCTCATATTTCGGCCAATTTTTACGGCTGATTTCTAAAAATCAGTCCTATAGGTTCTATCTAGCGCTTTACATACATCGGTTTTTAAATATATTTGAAGCATCAGGGTTCGAGTTTGGGCAAAGATGAACGTTTCTTTGCGCTAAGGGGAATAAATCGAATCGATATTGCAGACCAAGAACTAGCCCTATCCTATGGCATCTGCCACCATAACTGGATTAGCTCCGCGGTGCAAGTAGATAGATTATGTTGTGCCAAGCGACACTCACCTCGTTTGTTAATAAAATTTCAAAACCTCGTAACCGTCATAAACCTCGGTTTCCGTGGGTGACTAGACGTGAAGGGGGGGATGGAGGATTGGCAAATAAAGCTCCTATTTCTACAGCGTTCCTAGAGAATCTGGAACCTTCATAACTAAATCTAATATAATATAACAGTTAGTATAAATCTTGACGCTAGGATCTTTACGAGATCCACATTTATTGAGCGCTATCAAATATGCAGACCTCTTGCTGAAATAGCAGTCGGCACGGTAAACTGATTGATACTGGTTCTTTTCTTATTGACAGATGCGGCTTTCATGCTGTTCGGATGTTTGCATTGAGAAGATTTTATCGAGGTAACAAATACAGGGATGATTTCCTACTGAAAAAAAATCGATTCTTAAATAAATAAATTAATAATAATAATAATAATCTTTATTTTTACAATATTATATTCAGATCTATTTGATGATAGTGAATATAGAAGAGGAAGAAACTTATATGACCATTAATAGAACATATTTAAAAAATAATAGAGATGATAAAAATATATCCCAATTGGTTTTCATTCAGAGTAATGTGGTGCATTTTATTGAAAATACGAAAGTTTCGGAAATTACACCTGTATACCTGGCGATCGTAATTTCCGTTCATTTATATTTCTCTACCTGGCGATCAATTTTATTGGAAATTACATATATTTCTCAGAAAAAAAGAGAGATTCATTTGAAAGTTGTTTATCTTCATAGGAAATTTACGTATGTATTTGAGCGAATATTGGCAGAAAATATTTTTGAATACGTACGCAATATTGTGATCATTTCAATTAGCCGAAAGCGAATATATTCCTTAAATTTTTCTATTTATTCGAGTATCTAATGTTGATTTATCTTTTCCATGAATTTTTCGTTTATTTTGATCGGGAATATTTTTTCCTTCCTCTCAGATTTGACTTTCGCTTCAACGTGGTCTTGTTTTGAAAAATTTGCTTTTTTATATTTGACAGTTATGTTTTGAATTGTGCCCAACAATTAGAACATTTTAAACCACCACCTACCACTAAATTTGAATATTCGAAAGCATATCGGACTCGCAGCGAAAACCGATCAACAACTGCGAGACGAACGGAGCGAACGCGAAGTTCGTAATAGTTCGTGGCGAGCATTTTTGTTAGAAACTTATTAGGAAATGTTGTATGTGTGTTGTCGGCTTGTCGGTTTTGTTGGATATGATTGTGTTGGACAATGTCTGATGACCATTGTCGCAAAGAATGCATTTTTTTTCCGAAGTAAGAATGTATTATATTGAAGTAAAACTTTGTTGAATGTTTTTGCGTGCACAATATAACCGACAAACATAGTTTATTCGGTATTTTACGTGGTACTCATGACGTTCTAGCATTGAAAATTGTTTTACGTATCTTTCTGTCGTCTTCGAAAATTTAATTTTCGGCTCTTTTTTTAAAACGTTTTACACTTGATCTATTTATTTTTTTTTTTTTTCAAACATGACGCCGACGGAATCGCATATTGTTCCACTTTTTTTTTTTTTTTTTGCTTTTTTATGAGCCGTCATTGTTGAACGTGAAAAGGTATGATTTTCGACCACTAACAGCTCATCGATGTGGAATTGGAGCATTGAGCAACAAAAGCAGCTCGTAATATGCATTTATAGTTCGGGGAATTGCAGAGGGATATGAACTATGAACTCATGGTTGAGGTGACCATTTCGAGGAGCAGTACGAGCCTGACCTTAAAAGAATTTCTCCGAAAGGTCTTAATAATTATTTATGATATTATACGCAATGATTAGGCCCAGAAGGTTTATGAATAAATGCCTGTTACCTTGTGAAGCATTGCATGATTCATTATGGAGTGTCGCTGTTTGTTTCCATTTAGAAAACTTTTCGTTTTGAATTATTTGTTGCACTTCACCTTCAAGTTGGCACATCTCGTTAAAAGATAGTTCTATCCTTCGATGATTGGATAAAGCCTTTGAGAGGTAATTGGAATATCGGGAACAACAAGCCTTAGAAATTGCTGCCAGCTGTTTGTTAATAATTGGAGAGATGCTAATGTTTTACAAGAATTGAACGGATGTGCTAGTGAAAGTTTGCTAATGGAAACTTGTTCGTAATTATGATGTTTATTCGACGCCAGAAACTCAATTCAGCAGAGCTAAAATTTGTTGATAGTTTTTGAATGATCTGGTAATCTGGCAGGTATACCTCAGGTATGAGGAACGATTTAAAACACCTTGATATGAAATTCTAATACTTAATATTTATTTTTTGTAAAGTTCTAGTCGTACTTTATTTATCAACATCATCGAAATATTCGTCGAATTCTTATTTCGTTAACCTCACCTAGTCAGTATTTGTTTTCGATGATTGCAAAGAAAACTGCATACATCATGGGAAATATCACTGTCTAAAAATAGGCATTAAAAAGTTATGCATTTACTACGTTTATTAGTTAATTTATAAAGGTGATAGTGGAATACAAGAACTGCAATTTTTCTTAGGTCTAAGAGTGTAAGCCAATCTGTGAATCGCGTTCACCGCTGAAAGAATGGGGGGGGGGGGGGGGGAGTGTGGGTTGAAGCCAACTTGAGCGGCCACATTGGCTTCTATTTTTCTAGTAACCTGAGTTCGAGCTTAATGAACTTAAGTGATATGCTTCGAGTGTCTCTAGGCTGGTCACAGTGGTCAACTCTGATATTTAAACCTCATCCCCTCTCCAAGGATATGCCTCGAATATTTTATGAGCTAATATTTAAGCCGACGTTTTGGTTGAAGTTTTGTTTGTCGTTAGCAGTAACGTGTCCTACTGAGTAGATCACATGAGGGGGTTAAGTTCAAGGTGCTTTTAATGATGCGTGTTACTGTTACACTATGGTTTTTATCGAACAATTTACTTCACTTTTATCTACTCGCAGTCTATACTTTAAAATCTCATATTTAACCATTCCACGTTGAATATATCAATAACTGGAAGCGATCAAGATGGGTGGAAGCAAGGATTTTTAGAGTTTTTTCGAGGGAATTTCGAAAGAAAGGTGGGGGTTTGCTGATTGGAATGTGAAATTTGTTTCTCATGAAGATAGCTGAAAGATTTCAATTCTGTTGAGATTCGAAAATGAAGCCTTCATGTTGCTATGACGTGAAACGGAATGATAAGTGCATGTGGATAGCATGTTCAACCTTTTTCTTCAGAATTCGTTCACTTTGTATAACATTCATATATACCTTTGAGCAAAGGTTTCTAGATATATTGAGCAATGATATATACGTGTATACCTTTACTCAGTTCAGATCCATCATTTATGCCGTTGTACGATAAAATACACTGTATTTATTGCAATACTAGACCAAAATAAGTGCTATAGGAGTTTTTTTGAAAATGTGAGACACAACAAAAATAGGGCGAAGTCTCATTTTTATGGACTCTGTAAAAGTTTTGAAGAGCATATAAAAGCACAAAATAAGAAAGCAAGGGGAAAAGAGGCGCAAATGTCGATTTTCGTACTAAAATTTTGAAAAAGAATTTAGTGAGCATAAAAGGGTAATTTATAAGATTACGGGCCGGTCTTTAAAGGTTAATTCAAGTGGCGTCGATGCTTCTTAACTCTTAGATTTTTTTTCAAATGCAAAGAGTTTTGAGAATTAAATATATTCGACTAAACGGATAGGTAAAGATGATACTTGTAATGTGGTTTTTACCGGGTAAAAACAGACAAGAATTCATTTTTTTCTGTTTAATTCGAATTTGTGAACGTTGTAATTTTTTTTTTTTCGATAAATTGCTGTATATTGACGATAGAATGAAGGCAATGCAAAGTGGTGTTTTGTTGCACAATGGAATGAGGTGATTTATTATATGACATTATTCACCAATCACTTCAAATGTGGCAAAACTTCATTAGTTGCGTTCTGTGTTTCAAGTTGTGTTTTAAAATTGAGTCAGTCATTGGCCTAATATCACCTGCTTAACACTACATCAATTTTTAGTACGCTCGATTTGGGTACGGTTTTTGTGAGAGGAATACGAGGTGAAAAGATGTTAAATGGGATGCGTGAATGATTTTTTCTAGGAAATAAAGAATGATTGAGAGGAGGTGGATATAGGGCTGTTAGGAGGAAATTTTCTGCTTTTATATCCATCGAAGGTAGAATTTTGCTTTAAGAAATCATCATAGATGCGGTTTTGCACATAATTATGAGGACGCTTTATAGCAGAAATCGCTATCAGTTTATAGGTTTAATTGAATGTGTTTAATGTTCCACCGAAACTACGCATGATTTTCCAAGCAAAATGATTGAATTAGAGAAATTTTTTAGTGAGTAAATAAAACATTTCTTTTTTTTTGATGTAATCTCTTATTTAACGTTCTTCACTCGATAAATTTTAGTAGATTTCCATATTTAGAGATAATTTATTTATTCACAATTAGGGAATTTAATTGAAGTTGATTTACTTTCCTTAAGGCCATCTTTTTTTTTTTGATGTGGAGATTCGGTTGAATATTTCCTCGTAAGGATATAGGCCGAACTCTGCAAAAAGTGATGAGTATCATTCGCAATTTTTTTTTTTTTTAATAGGTAGAGATACATTATTTCGTAGAGGTTGGTATTACGCTTATTTTATTTTTTGCTCTTTTTGAGTTGGTTTTTATGAATACCGAGCTGGGCAGTTATTTTGCCGAAAACCTAAGATTAGCTAAATAAATGAGACTGTTTTAAAAAATAACGATGACATTAAAAGAAATTCATCCACGCTACTCTTTGACGCGGGAAGAACCTGCCGGTGTGAGGTTATGAGATATGGGAGGATAATATTCTTGGGATGTGTTTATTGCTTGCACAGGATGCATCTCATTTCTTATCTAAATGAGTAAATATTTTAGAGGTTTATAAATATCTTAAGGAAAGAAATATTTTATTGTCTTTGATACATTCGAAATAGAGCTATACCCTGTAGCTGTTTTAGATATGCTTAAAGTACGAAGTTTTGTTGTTGATTTATTCAGTAGTCGATGAATATGCGAGTTGTGAGATGACTGCGATGAAGAGACTTTTCATATTTTTTATTCTTTATCAACAGTCGACTCAGAAATGGTGTCGACGCTTTTTAACGATTTTCGTCGACCACGAATTTCTTATGGATCAGATCGTTTTGCGTATTGGGTATAAATTTATGAAGCTTGAACTTTTTATTTACTGCAGTTATCATGCAGTTTGCATCACTTCAAGATATTTTATTCGTGTGAAGTATTAGCAAATTTACCTGTGCAAGTTTAATTATCAGGTCATCGCGTTTGTTTTGAAGAATTTCTTGTAGAGATTTTACAGTCGAACGTTTTTCGATTATATTTTTCCTCTCTCTTGTGTCTTTTCTTTGTTCATTATGAAGGCAACGCGATCGCACTGTTAGTGTACCAAAGTGGATGCTGTGTGTTGAACCGGTTGTGCGCTCAGGTAGGCCAACAAAGGCACACAGATCATTTATCATTTATCGATGTGACACTAAGTCGCTAAACTTTCATAGCAACGTTGGGTGAACGTTGTGAAGTCACTGAAGGTGATCTTCTTGATACCTGTGTTTCTGTATTGACCGCCTGACCACCTGTAAACGCTATATAAAGAGCTGAAAAATTTCAGTGTTCTGTCTTTTTGCCGAAGTGAGTATTTATCATACTTCTTTGTATTAATGTGAATCTGCGTTTGCAAGGCGCATTATCACGATTGCACACCTGTGCCTATATATGCGTAGATATTTTCAAGGTAACCCCAACTTGGCAGTCGCGAGGTTGGAGTTTAAAAAATTATTGAGGGTTCATACAAGGATGACCCTCTCACGCTTTGCAATTTGGAGTAGGCTATCCTTGCAAACGTTTCGCGCATTCGACCTACGGCATTTTTGTCACTATCGTGTTTTTGCAAGTTGCACTCGATGAACTTGTTACTGTTGTTCTATTGGCAAGGATAACTGTCGTTTTTTTAACTGATTTTAACTGCTGTCGTCGTGGTTGTGTTAGTAGCATAATAACGGTGGTTTAAAGTGGTTACACCCAGTAAGTTGAACTTCAGTCATATCAGCTATAACAAAACACGTTGCATTGCAAAATTTGCATCTGTGAGGGGTATTATGGCGATCTGTTTATGGATGTGCATGCATCTGTCGATTTAGTGAATACAACGTGGGAACCACTGGAACTGAAGGCGAGTTCGATGAATGTTGTGTAGACAGCCCAATGTTGTGTAGATAGCCTCTCCACCGTTCCCGTGTTCACCTGCCGATATAGGGAAAAGTTGCAAACCATGGAAGGTGCAAAAATTTGCATATATTTAGCACCCAATCGAATTTTCTTTTTATACGCTGTTGATCGGATCATAGGGAAATGGACTTTTTTAAAAAATATTCATAGAACGGTGTGAGCAATTAAAGTGTGAATGTTCTACTTCTTTTGTTTTATTATTTCTTGATAACTTATTGAAATTCGTTAGTGAAAATAAGCTATATGCAAAAGCGCATATCGTGCTTTTTAGAGACGTTTTCGTTTCGTTTTAGTCAAAGAGACGAATCCGCCACGTTTTTCCGCTTGTTTTTTTTTTCTAAGTGTTAAAAAAATTTTTCTTTTTTCGAATATTTTTTGATTTTCCTTCTGCTTTTTTTATGTCGTCGTTTTTTCCGACTACTCCATGATGAACGATGCAAGCGGTTATATTTCTTTTGTTTTGGAACTACGACACATAGTGTAATGTATGCAGTGATCAATGGAATAAGGCACTCGTGGAGCTAAGTTTATTGTCCGTAGATGTATCTTTCATAGTATAGGCATTTGAGGCAGTTGCACTCTTTCTCTATGATGGGAAGTCTGTGAAGGATTTTTTGGGAGCCTCATACTTCACAGGTTGGATAGAACCGGCAAGGTGTACAGTTCAACTTAAATGTGAGGCACACTCGAGATGTTACATGCTTCTCATATGGAAGAGAATGTTTTATCTGTTCTGCGTCCGTGACATTTTTAAAGTATGTAAGCCATTTGTATTACGTGCTCTCGAAACATCGAGGAGAATCTCATTGCTTCGAACACAGACAGATCGCACTGAGCTCTTGATTATTACAGGAAAACCTGTTCCTCTATTTAACATAATGCCACTTACTATGCCATATAGACTAAATATTAATGGCCATGTTCTTCTGGATTTTCGTCTCGCTTTTGCAGGAAGAAATAGTATATTAAATTAAACTTGTAAAGCGGGCGAATTTCCTGTGTGAAGACCTTTGAAAATCATGGGTCCCAAAAGGGTTCACTTTGCCACAGTGCTCTATTTATTTATCCAGAGATTTGTACAGGAAAAGCTTCTGGATTTGAGAAGTATAAAATTACAGAAAGGAATAAGCGAAAAGGCATGGATGCGCGACTGATAGAGCCTCAAAATTCAAAATTAAGAACTCAAGGTCTACGAGAAGATTCGCTCCCTTCAAACTTTGGAGAGCGGAGCAGGGTTTTTCCGACTAGAGGAAGGGGGGGGGGGGCAGATATTAGTCGCATGTTACGGCAAGGAAGTTATTCGAATCTGAGTGAAGAAGATCATAGCATCGATTTTCATTTAGACTTAGTTCTACGCCACCTCAATATTCCATGTTTTTAAAACAGCTATAAAATGCAATTCTTTTATTTGTAACACACAATTGCAATGAATCCTTTCGACGCCAACCCCGTCTTCAGTTCTGCCAATTAAGGAAGGAACATCAGATTTTGAGATTTCAGGAAGTCATAATCATATGATGGATGAGCATGGGAAAAAAATTGAAGACTGTGGAAATTTGAGAAAGACGTAAGATTTTCAGCGGTTTTCCAGTCGAACTAGAATTCATTATTTTCGGGTCGTTTAGTGAGCTTTAACAGCTAATTTGAATTTTTCGGGTCTTAATTAAAATACAATATGGGCGAATGGGGTTTTGATCGAATTTACGAATAGCCGATTTCATGTTACAACGTTTGTATTAGTAACTAGCGGAAGACCACTATAAGTTTCATAGTCTTGAGCAGGATCTGAATTGCATTTTAAAAAAATCGTATTTCATGGGCAGAAGATAAAGAATGTTGCTTAAATGGGACGTCAAGATGAAGAATTTTAGATTCTCCGATTGTTGCTTAAATGATGGCTTTTCTTCTAGTAATGTTGCCATTCAAATTACATTTCTGTTGTGTGAAAGGTGATGCCAAACATTTTACCGGTTAATGGGACGTCAATTTTGCCGGAGGTATTAGACTGTAGACTCAAAAACAGTGAGCCACAAATCTTGACCAAAAATAATGAGCTGCAATTTCAGCCAGAAACGAATTTTGTAGAGGTTTTATTGTGGCCTAGGATGTAAACAGTTCAAGGGGAGGGAGAGGGGGGGGGGGGGGAGGACATCATCCTCGTCTATACACAGGATGAGAGCTCCATCAACAGCTGTTTTCAGTTTTCATGAAGGTTTTTTGCACAATGAAAGGAAGCAATAACGTGAAATAGAATTAAGAATAAAAAAAGAGTTCTTTATGAACATCTTGCAATTAAATTGGGGTTAGATATGTTCTAAGCAAATATTCGATTGTAATAGTAATAATTGTAAAACTTTTGTGCAGTATAGGTGTCAAGGTAAGTTATAAAGGTTAATTAGAGGTAGATATAAAAGTATCAATCTTTTTTATTCATACTATCAACAGTCGTGCTGGTACAGCGATCATACGAATTCTTTATGTACTGGGGAGGGGGGGGGGGGATGGGGGGACCTTTCAAATTCATCTTCCTTTCTTCTTCTTTTTTCATTTTTTAAATCAGCTGTGATCGTTTATTCACAAGGTGGTCATCACCATAATGCTCCTTTTATGTTGCGTTATATATATTGCTCCCATGTGGAACGATGGAATTTATAATTTGCTTGCTGTCTTCGCTCTATCACATATTATTTAGGTGAGCGACAATAGACTGATGGGAGGTCTCTCAGGTCGTGGTACCTTGACCTGGTTACAATTTAAGGGAAATTGTATACCTTAACCTGAGCTCTCTCAGGTCAGGGTACCTCGACCTTTTAAAGACATGGACTATAATCATACGACCGACACTTTTAAGGAAAATTCAAAGTTTTTGCTAGGAGGCGTTGGAAAACGATCCAGAGCTTGAAAAAAGAATGGATACTAGTTAAGGATAACGAAGCAATGGAATAAGAGTGTAAGAATGCCGCGGAAGTGATAGAAATGGTGGTATTGGGTTTTCGCGGATATTGACTTTAGACGCAATAAGGTTCCCTTAGGAGAAACTTTTTTCCATCCTTCAGGATTTACTACAGATGGTCTTGAGGCAAGTTTAATGGAAGGAGGGAGAGGGAATGGGAAGTTCTTTGATTCAACTTTATATGCATAGATGAATATTGATTAGGTCAATGATCTCTTAAGATTTTGCGGTTCACGATTAATATGTTTGCGCTCATTGAGTGTAGCTTTCTTTGTTCGATGGTGAAGTATCACCGTTGATTTGTATTTCAGACCCGAGGGCCTGAGAACGTGTCTCGCTTCGGTATGAATGGCTCCTCTCATGTAAGTTTTTTCGCCCTTTCGATTTTCAATATTGTTATACATGGTGATGTTAATGAATACTCAAGTTTCAAAGTCTTTTCCTCTCTTACGTGATGGTAAATGGGCTTGGATGGAGGGGGTTCAGCCCATAGATCTGCAATGATGCCATAGTTTTACCGTAGTACCGTAATTTTCGCAAGCAGAAGTTCCGCATATCCATAATTATATGTGTAGATTAAACGCGTTGATTTGCCCTCAGATATGTGATCATTACAATCTTGTATTCGTAATCTCATGGATTTCACAACCTTGTGAACTTAGTACAAATGTTTCTACATGAAAGTGGGAGGGGGGGGGGGGGGGAATTGACATAAAAGTGTCTTGCACCCCTGTCAGTTTTTTCAACCTCGCCATACTGATCTTCAATTTCATATTCCGTGCTCTTTATTTGCTCTTTTGCGCTTAAAATTTGCATAAAATCCCCATCTTATTCTTTAATATTTCACAAACTGCGCAACATTCTAACCTCACGAAGGAGGCTCAGTTTGAAATGCTATGACACCAACTAAACAATCCACATCTGGGCGCAGTTTATTTCTCTACACCTGCATATTTAGTAGCAATGAACCTGAATGTTCTCCAGGCACATATGCTGCACTTAAGGTTTTGCGACGGGCTTCAGCAAGGGCTGGAGTGATTCCTCCATCACAGAGGCTGAAGTACTCAGGGCATACAACGGTCCATCGGTAGTTTTAATTGTGCTGGGGGGAAGGGATTCGGAAGCTATTGATACGAAAATTGATGGATGTACTCTTCAGTGCAAAGTGATTCCGCTTCATCAGCTTAGAGTGAAGTTATAGATGCATGAAAGCGACACAAGCTGTATGAAACATTTTCATTCGATAGGATAGGAAAATGGACGGGAAGTGAAGCCTTTCGACGAATGCTATGTGCGCTTGGTCTGGTCAAACATAAATGCTTTTATTGCTTTATGATTTGAAATGCTTATTTGATTTGATTAAGTATGATATCAAAACATTTTATTAACAGTTTATGAAATCGGCTAGTGCGATGGATGGGATTGTTGGGTCTGCTGGCGTGTTTTTCTATTCCTTTCCCAACGTTCATGTTTCGTCTGACAGTTGTGGAAACGTTATGGTACCCGTATTCCTGTTGGTAGATGAGGCGGACATTGGTAACATGGCTCTTCGTGGCCATGTATATTCCTTTATTAATGACAGGCATCTTTGAGGATTACGTGCCTCATTGCTCTCCAGTCAACCCGATGCGGAACACAATGACGCCGGAGAGTCGCTCTACGAGTAGTTCGACGGTTTCGCCGAGGTCGGGCCTAGGAATGCCTCCTGCTCAAGTGCTGCAACCTCATTTGCCCTCTTCTCAGGTATCTCTTCTCTTACTGCTTTCCTCTTAAAACTCGTGTAATGAGCATGCTGAAGGCTTGATTTGTAATGGCTTATTTTTCAGTGTCTGTTTCTTTCTAACTTGATTTCAACGATGTTATCTCAAACCTAGGGTGAGTGGGACATCAATTCACATTGCCCTCTTTTTGATGTTTGTTTTTAATGGCCCGTTTTCAGCCAACATAAGATCTGGTTCTGCTTTCACTTTCTGCGAAATGCGGCGCACACTTCATTCAAACAGCAGTATTATATTTCAAAAACATAAACGGCAACAGAGTGCCGGAAAACGTCAGATGGGCTGAGGTGGATGGGAAGCATAGGAATGAGAGCTTCATCTGAACAAACCACAGTTTTGTTTATTTGGAGGTTTAGATCACGTCTTCCCATGAAATCTCAGAGTTTTAGCTGATGTCGCTTTCCCCTCCCCTCACTTGTGATTTGTACGTATGTGTTGATATCTCTTTTTATTCAGTTAGGAATGCAGCTGATTTCAGTGTCAGAAAAGCGTGAATTGTTAGGGTCATGTGAGTAAATCTGAAATCGAAATCAAAAACTGCATTTGCGGCTGTCAAGGAACTGAAGAATATCTGCAGGCGCGACAAAGAATCTTCTTGTCGGAAGCAATACGCGTAGTATTTCCTGATGCGAATTTCAGAGGGATAGACTGCCTTGTCATACTAAAAGCTCTTCCTGCTTGACTGGAAGAAGCCAAAGAAGAAGGATAAAATTGTTTTTGTGGGGTAACGAGCCTCGTTTCAGGTAACGCCGGCCCAGATGGGCTCCTCACAGATCGCTGCCTCTTCTCATGTGCCTCCTTTCGCGGGTCTGCCATCGACGTCGAACACGCCTTCTAGTAGTGCAGCCGCAACGAACGCTATGTTCCGTGTGCAAATGTGGTCAAACAATTTTGACAGTGGAGTGCAATCCTTGAATCACAGCTCGGTTCGTTAGGCTGTTGTATATTGGCAATGGAAGAGGGGTGAGGGCAACAAGTCAGACGTGAGGTTATGGTATTTAAGAAGAATATAAGCTGCTGTTAAATAATCACTTTTCTGAGCTTTTAATGCTTTTTTTTTGGGGGGGGGGGGGGAATAGGGCTTGGTTTTTTCCCATTAGAGCAACTTTAACGCTCATTTACATTCACGAAGCGCACTATAGGATATAGTATTTTCGAGTATGTCCATATGCGTGTATTTCTCTGTTTGTTAGCCGAATAATATGAACTAGGAAGCTGTTGGAGTTCTAGTTATGAATTAAACTCCAGGCTGATCTGATGTACCGACTTTCTTGTATTTTGCAATGCTTTGCATGCAGAAGGCGAGGAGAAGCGAATTTTCAGCAGCAGGAAATTTGTATGATCGCTCGCTGAAAATTGTTATTTGCTAGCAAGTCGTAAAAGTGGATTGTTTGATGAACAGAAATGAGGAGGTTCACGTTTCGTCATTGAGTTATTCGGTCATTAAAAGATCCTTCGTTCTAATGTTTTAAATGGTTGTCATGATAAAACAAGACTGTTTAAGCCATTTATTCTCCTTGTATCGTGTTTTGGTCTTGGCAAAAAACTATCTTTACAGAGAGGAATCATGGAGAATATACAGGAAAATGAGAGCTGACAAGAAGGGAATTGCAAGAGTATTTGCTGCCGAAGGTCTTGCTCGGTAATAGCATACATGTTTGTCGACAAAATTTAGATTCGTCGGTGTCCACTTGGAGGGGATTGCGAAATCGGCGATGTTGAAACCCGTCCTAGGTCAAATCAAAAAAAGTTCCAAAATCATTATTTAAGCTCCCAATGAATCTGAATTGACATTTGCTACCAAGCGAGGTGTGGATGACTGGGCGTTGCAGTCGATGTGTTTTAAAAGTTTTGCAGGCACCTTCGGTATTATCAATGAGTTCGCTGCGAGCTGGATCCCAGATCTCGGCAATATCCGAGGATGCGCACAGTCATGTTGAACTCACCGATCAGCAGCAGCTCAAATTCGAGAATATCCCGCCGAACATTGGACGTGGGTCACAAGACGGCGAAACACGTAACGCCATACCTGAGTTGATACATTTGCTCAGCGATTCCGATGAGGTTTGTATTCGAGATAGGCTTGACCATTGTCCGTTGTTCACATATGCTTTTAACTAGCTAAAAGAAATACTTCGAATCATGTAGAGGAGAAGGTCACGTAAATATAAATCAGGTTTATATCCAGAAAGCCTAAGAGAACTTCAGTCTTCCTCCTTGCTCGCTTGTCTTCTAACAACCTAGAAACATTGAGTGATAAAGTTTTTTGAGGTATGATTGACAGTGAGTTTGTTTGGATTATCTTAGTATGTTCTTTCATGTAATTTAACCGTCTGGAGCGAGCGAAAGGTTCCCTTAATCTCTTGGAAGCGAAGTCTAGACATGTGATTATGAGAGAGTAGCTCAGACTGTGGAAGTTTCCTCGACTGTGAGATCATGCCAGCAACTGTCGTTCCATAGGCTTTGTTTATCTCGTACAAAGAGCACCGGTGTTTTTTCGACCTCTCGGTTTTCATCCCGGGGATCTGAATAGGAAACTGCAACGACAACCGGGAAGTTGTAGAATGATGATAGCACTACTATAAGCTACTATGGTCCCTTTTTCACATCTTTTAATGGCTCTTGTGTGATCACATCTGGCCCTTCGAGGCTTACAGCTTGGGAATTCTCAACAGGTGAGATGAATTAAAGGAGCTTTTTTTCTGCGTTCTTAAATAATCTTGTGCCCATCACTTCAAGCACAATTACGGTGTTGTATTTCCCCGTATTCAGGATGCAGTATGAGGATATTTCACCGCCGTTTCGAGATGCTAGAAAAAATGCAGTGTTGCAAGATTTTTGTAGAACAGATCCAATATAGTGCTAAAAAGTTACGGCAAAATGACGTGAGGCACGATGCAAAGTCAAGCGGCAAATTATAGTCACATATTACAGTTTATGAAAGTAAGTGATGCCACATTTACAATTTCGAGTTGCGTCAGATTGGTGCTTTCTTCATTACGCTGTAGCAGGTAAATGTTTCTGTTTCTTCTGTTGCAGGTTGTTGTGCAGCGGGCTGCCACGATGGTGCAAAATATCGCTAAGATGGATTCCGAGCAGCCACCTTATACCGAACCGTTGATCCGTGCTTCGGAAGTAATTCCCCCGTTGAAGGAGTTGCTCAGGACTCGTTCCAATTCCCCGGTAGGTACTATTACTAAGTGGTTCTGCCTGCCCAGTTGTTCCTTCCGTACCTTGAGCCTTGATGGTATTGACCCCATAATTCAGGTTTATAAGTTCGATGAAATAATTCTGTGCTTTCCAGAATGACTTGGCTAGTGAGAGAGTGCTTAGCTTTTATTTGCTTATGAGATTTACATAATTGCAGGCTATAATTAAGCCTACGCTGGGTGCACTATTTCAAATCTCCGAGCGACCGGATGGTCTCGAAAGTATTCTTCGAGTGAATGACCAGACAGATGGAGCGTTATTAACTGATATCATTCAACACATCAAATTCACGTCAGTTTTTCTTACCTTCCTATCTCATAGGCATTTCGTTGTTCATGTCACCTCACTCAGGTACATAACTGCGAGAAGTGTGGATGTGGCGTTTGGCAATGGAAATAAAGCCTAGCAAAGCGGTTTATGTCAGTCGTTGGTGTATACTAGCCTTTCCGGTCAGTGGCATGAGTTTCTTCACTACCCATTCAACTCCGATCAGGTGTTGTTGATGTGCTCCTTCAAAGCTTTTCCACATTATCTTTCGTTAAGCGCAGTAACAGTGATACACTATTGAAATGTGAAAATAAATATATGCTGAAATATGTAGTGCAATACAAATATATTTATTATAAGCAGTGAAGCCAACCTTTGGAACTTTGATAGGTTTTGAAGCCTTGCACCTGGCGCATGTTTGAAGTATTTTAACGTTCGTTTTCACGACCGTTTAGTCCTGAAATGGCACCATCTTCGGCGTCGAAAATGTTTCCGAGAGGAATGCTCCGTTCTGATTGAGGTCGCAGTATTTTTATTGATCTCATCATTGAAAAATATATCGCTTCGTGGAATTGCCGGCTTTTTTTAAAAACTTGTTAGCAAAAGCTGAACTGCCAATTATCACACTATAGCCAATTTGATGGCGCACTCTTCAAGGATTTTTTGTAATTCTTTCCGACACTTTTGTTCTGAAGGAAATTTGAGATGGAAATTCCTCTCTTTACACCTGAGTGAAATCGTAAATTCTTCATATTTTTTGAACAATCAAGGGCAGTGCCTAGGCAATCAATGTGGATTCGATCCATTTGAAGTTTACTGAGTGCCGTTTCTTTTATAAACGATTCCGAATTTGGGGCGAAAATTTTCTTGTATCGATGCGATTGAATGGAACTTGTGGAATTGGTCAAGCTTGACTGGCTGCGCGACGTATATCGGCATTAATTTTGCATGGCATCTTGTTTCCCGGCGTCGGAGTTTTATTCTTTTGTATAGTAACGGTGAAGATTCTTCAATCTGTAAAGCGGTAACCGTGGCGGCGCGGCTTAGTGCATTCGAGTGTAAAGGGTAAAGAGGACAGTGAAATCTTGGGTGCAACACTCTCCGTCTTAACAATAAAATAAGACTTTTTCTTCATTTTCTACACGAGAAAAGACTTTCTTGCCGTTTATGCAGGTAAAGAATACCAATGCAATCTATTGCAGTTCACTGATGCCACATAACTACTTGTTGCTCTCAACTTGTTAAAATTTTATGATCTATGCGATCCACTTTCGTGAATTTTTGCTCATTAATAAGTTTATTTAAGTTAAAAGAATTCGTTCGGGCGAACCTCCCATTTTTTCTTGTTTTCTTTCAGTATTTTTGATCGTTCACCGGTGATGTGTAATGCGTGTATCTTTGCTTCATCGCCCATAATAGTTAAATCTTATAGGGGCGGGTCGGCAATTCGATACGCGATCCTCACATTCCATACGATAATCGCTGATAAGTCAGTCGACAATCGTAACGTTGAAAGGGCACGTGATGCAGGTGCACTCCAGGCGGTAGCGCACTTCCTTGACAGGGAGACCAACGAAAAGTTGCTGTCTGTGCTCGTCGAATGTGTGCGACTCCTCTGCGACAAAAGTCATTCTCAGAAGGTGATGAACTGTTCTTCTCTGATGGGTTTATTAGCTCTTGACTCGGATGTCCATCTTGGTCGAATGTATAAGTGTCCTTGGAAGACTTGGAAGGAAATACCAGGATGTTTAATTCGTATCCTTTGGAAACACTTGCTGAAACAATAACGATAATGTCCACGTCTATTTCATTGATTACCTATTTTCTCATTGCAAATGAAAGGCTGCCAAATTTTTGCAATTTTATGATCCCGAACCTTTTTCATTGCAACTTTTTAAACAACTTTATGTATTTATGTTGGATTGATCTCAACTGGATCCTTTTGAATGTCTTTCTTTAATACTGCGGTATTGTTATACCACTGATTGTTCAGTTTTATTTATCTGTCTCTTGGCGGCCACAAGTCGTCGGCGAAACTAGTAGAGGTTTTTGAGCTCATCACGTTTATCGTCGGCTCTCATGTTCATATTTGTACTAAGGGGAAGGTGCGATTGAAGTAGTAGCTCCATCATTTCTTCCGTTTTTTCAAAGATGATCGTAGCACAGGTAAGAAGTGAGCATGACGGCAAGGTAAAGAGAATAAGTTAAGATGAAAAGGCATTGTCATCGGCAAATCTCGTCATTCGCTCCTCGCTTATACAAGACTCACTTTGCAAATAGAACTATTATAATCCTACATAGATAGCACTCTCTGGACCACTCAGTTAAGGAGGGGGAGGTGGACACGGACTTCGAAAATCCATGCAAAGATTCAGAAAAACTGAGGAATAAGAAGAAGAAGCTGAAATATGGGCCCGTTGAGATATGGCCAGGAGGTCACGAAGCTGCACAGTAAACAGTAACTTTCATCGGGAGCTTAGTAATGATGGCGTTGCTGAAGGGATATTTTCGGAGAGAGGTTTTTCGTGTCTTTTCTTCTCATATTAAATGTTCATGTACATTTCATCTTGATGTCACTGCTGCAATGATTTGATGGTGTTGCTGCTGACATCGTTTGTTGTCGCTTATATATTCCAGTGTGCTAATTATGCTCTTATAACTAGTAAGTATATTGACTTCCGGGTTTTCATTCTTATTCTGTTCGATGTCCAGTGGAGATGAAAGCGTCAAGTTTTGAAAGGAAAGTTGGTGATATCACGGCCTCCGAGTTAACCGGAGATAGAGAATTTCGGAGATTCCGGCTTTCCACTTCGTGCACGTTCCTGAACTGCATGTTTTAGTAAACCGTGATTTCAGTTAGAAGTTCAGGAGATCATAAGAGTTGTATTTCGAGGCAAGCAGTTTCATGTGGTGTAATTTCTGAGTATGCAAAAATCTTAATATGAGACTAATTAAAGGAATCACTTTGGAAGAATATGAAATGCTATATAGAGTGCAGCAGCAATAGTATTGATTTATGCAGGAGATATTGAGCGTTTTCACTAAAAATATCTTGGGAAAAGTCTAAAACTATGTCTACTTCCATTGAAAAAGTTTTTATCCGACCAACTTTCAACCATCTTTCATGTGTTGTTGACAAAGATGTGGGGGAGTTTGAGTAGAATCGTGAAGTTTTAGATTTAGGCAATCTATTTATACTGTTAAACTCAGATATCCTAAAATGCCACCACTACACACTTTCTCGAAGAGCTTCAGCCATCCATCTCGGGATCTGTAAACTTTATTCAAGTTGAGGAGATTTGACCTTTTTGCACCTTTTTAAAGCAGAGCTCTTCATTTTTGAGCCAATTATTACGAACTCTATGTAGTCAACATAATTGCATTTATTTGTGTTAGGTTGATCATTGATGGTGAAGGAGACGAACGAAAATGCATGAAAAATGCTTGATCTCTTTTATTCGTGGTCAATTTGAGTGAGATCTCTTCCGATCTCTTTTCCCCTTTCCCCATCGTCCGGCTATCATATCCCCAAAACAGGATGTGTTTCACTCAAATATTTTCAGTTGTCTTTTTTAGAATCTTTTCCAGTTATCTTGTTTATTTAGGCTTCCCTAAGTAAATGAAGAGATGGGGGTTGCCCATTCGTTTCATGATAAGGTGAGATTTATCGCTTCTGATACTTTCAGATGTTGTTTCTACAGCTCAACGGTCCGAGCAAGTTGCTGCATATCCTGAGGAATTTGCGATACGAGGGTCTACTTTGGAGAACGACGCAGCTTCTGAAGACTTTCTCGAATGCCGTTCGTTTAATAAGTGTTTCTTCAGATTCTTTTTTAGGCACTTTCAATGTTTTGGCACTTATTTCTATGAATAGGTTAATATATCTTGTTAAATGAACTCATATTTATCCCATAATGACAATTAGAATGGAGTTCCGGTTTTTTTTTTGGGGGGGGGGGGGGGGGAGAGAGAAGATAAATCTCCTATTTTTACATATCTTTGTTGTCTTATCCCAGTCTTCATAAACCTCTATCTCCGCATGTCACACGTGTTCATTTCTGGTGGCTAAAGGCTGTAATATAGAAACGTGCTGCAAAAAAAATTCGAACCTCCTTTGATACTTTTAATGATTTCAGTATGTCATATAGAATTTCTTATACTTAGATGCAGCTTTGGGGCATTTCTCTGCGTATTTCAAAACGTCCTTCGTCGTATTTTTTGGGAAGGTCGAATGTTTATGATAAAGTATTGTAGCTTTGCATTTTTGTACTGCAATTGTTCGCCATTTCAAGGAGCTCGTGAAGTTCGATTATCTTCTTTAGTTAAGCTGAGAAGCATCCTTCTCCATATTTTCTTGGAGCATCAAGAAAACACACAGAATTATTTTTTCAACGGAGTACACCTCTTATTTTCCTCGAATTCTTTCTTTTGCCAGAGCCTTCCTGGGTCAGAGCACATTTTAAAGAGCATTCAGTTTCCTTGTGGATTTGCGAGATACAGAGATGTTTTTGTGTTTTATATGAAGCAATCTTCTTTTTTTTTTATTGAGTATCATCTTTTTCTTAATTAATTTCGGTTCTTTAGAGTGCAACTAGAGATAGCCAGTGGATTTAGGCCAAACCGATGTATCGTAGAGGGTGTGGTATCGTTGCACGTAGAAAACAGACAAATATGTGTTTTCTTTGTTTTTGTTCATAAAGGCCGTCGGGTCCTCGTCGTTGTAGCCGTAACTAGTGTTGGTCGATGAACGATGTTGGGATGAAAAAACTTCGGGTAGCTATGAGTTCTGTTTGTTGTTTACAAAAGTCGCTGACTTGAAGGCGCGTCATAATGGCACTGCTATCCACTATGCAGCAATGTAGCTGCTGCAGTGTGTCGTAAGTTTCTTTCTAATGATGCAAGTCTAAATAGGACACTTCAAGTGAATGGCAGAAATTTTTTGAGGATCCACAAGCAATCATCAACTCCGGAGGCTATGAAGTTCTTCATCGGCAACTCGAACATGCGAGCCAACGTTTGATCACCTCGACGCTCGAATGCATCCGCAATATGTCTGATGTGCCAACCAAAGATTTGGATGTATCAATGTTACTCACCAAATTGCTGCAACTCCTAGGTTCGTCGGTCGTTATTTTGGACCCTCTGTCTTGGCCATCAGCGTTCTTATTCAGTGGTGCCTGAAGGGAGTTTTGGATTGGGTGTAATATTCAGCTGGGTGGCTGTAAATGCATAATCTCGATTGGGTTGAAGAAAAAGCTGTTTGATGCCTTATGTTGCTCTGTGGTTCATGGCAGTCAGTGTCGTTTAAATCAAAAGCAAAGGGTGTAAAAGGAGAGAGTGGAATTTATTGAATAACGAACTGTACTTTGTTCGTTCGTTATAGCCGCGCTTGACGATGTATATCCGGCCCCACATCAGACACTTCAACAAAAGTGCCAGGATGTGGGCGGAAGGTAAAACTTAAGGTAAATTTATTATTAGGTCAGTGGGTCATGTTGCGAAATGCTCGTCTTTAAACTCTTTAATAAAGATAAATCGAATAACTTATTTTTCTGGAAGGTAATAACGGATGTAAACGAGCAATTAAATTTGGAATGCACAATCATTGCTGTATTGTAGGAGCTGTTGATCCGGTGGTGGTATTGTATTGTACGGGTATTCTATCGAATTTGTTGGCAAATAACCAACGCAACAAGGAGTTCGTCTATAGTCGAGGTGCGATCATGGCACTCTATAGGGTGCTCGTCAATTCGTACAGTATACCTGCTATAAGTGCAAGTCAGCAACAAAGGGTGGAAGATATACAGGTTAGGTTTTCTTTTGCAAGTACCTGAGAGTGTGGAATTAATAGTGTTCTGCTGTATTGGCTAGTTGATTGTTGGCCTGTCTCGCTGCTTTATTCGTTCTGTGCATATCTTGAATTTTCATCCCACGATATAGTGATATAAGTTTTTCAAATTTTTTTCAATTGTTTTTCCTCATATTTTTCCGTGAGTGTGAACAAAATTGTGCTTTATGTGCTGTTTAGTGCTTAGCTCGAGAGGTCATTAAAGTTTTGTTTGCATGGGCTTCTGCTTTTTTTATTGGTAATACTCGGTGAATGCTCCTAGATAGATGCGAGATGCATGCTATTTGAATTACAGGTGTTTTTTTGATAGACAGTTGATTAGCAATGCAGTTTATTGTACTTAGTCTTATGCAAAAAGAGCAATGCCTTAAGTAGCGTCTAGTGCTAAAAGCTGTCTAATTTCATTAATGATACAATGCAGTCTTCATGTCACTGCTATGCTTCACCTAAGTGGTATTCGGATGAGGGAGGGGTGCAACATTTGTGGTATATTTGAAACGTGGTGATGTAGGTCCACATCAGGAGAGGAAGAGGAGGGAGGATGACATATTTACCGGGCAGTGTGTTGAGTTTTTGTCGACCTTATTTTCTTTTTAAATATGGTTTTGTGATATTTGATTTTAAAGTATGGTTTATACATGTTCATGCTTCCTAAGGAGCAAAGTAGAAAGAAGCTGGGGTAGATGGCACATTTTTCGCAGTATCGATTTCGGCATCTTCATATCGAAAGAAATTCATTTTATTGAAATTATCGGAGGTGCTGATTTTGAAATGTGTGGTCTTGGAACTTGATCATCAAACAATTTTTACTGATATACTGTCAAAATTTATGGAATTGTCTGTGCGAAGGCCATTTTTTTTTCGCTAAGGATTTTAAATCCGAAAAAGTAGCATCGCTTGCCGTTCACAATGCACCGACCTCTTGTATGCGTCTGTGTATGTCTAAGACTGTCTGTCCATTGAGAGAGGAGGTAGAAAACGGTGTTGTTGAATTTAAAGAATTACAGGATTAAATGAAAAGGATTTTTATTTGTTTATTTATTTTCTGTTTATTTACTTATTTCTTTGATGAGGTGTTCGTATGTATGTTGTTGGCCGCTACAAATCGTTACAGCTGAATTTTTTGTTATTTAGATTTGAGAGGGTTGGGCAGGTATGATGGATAGGGTGTTGCTGATGAGCAAAAGTCATTTCCATTACTTCGCTGAAGTCTATTGACTATTCCACAAAAGCAATATTATTTTCAATTTAGTTAAAGAAGAAATGGCCTCAAAGAATTTATCCTCTCCAAATGACTATAATTGTTAGAAAAGCCGCGGCATTCTGTAAAGCGTGCTTTCTGAAATGTGAAGTTTAATTTTCATTTGTTGTGTTTAATATAAATTCGGAGAATATTCAGGAGCGTGCATTAGCGACACTAAGACATCTGTGCGTAGGACACTCGCAACAAGTCGACGCACAGAAGGCTGTTCTTCAGACCGAGTTCGCCGCTGAATTTCTTCTCAGGAAGTTGACGGAAATGCGTCCATCGATTCTCAAGCAGACACTGCAAGTACGACTTTGATGTTTGAGTTTTGCATTCCCACATACTGTTGTATAGATGTGGTTTGGGTGTAGAACAAGAGGGGGGGGGGGGGGGGAGGTATATTCGCGTCTTATAGTGGCGTCAGGTGTCTGCCGTAAAAATGTATTAGAGGACGCATGGGAAGGGGGGGGGGGTACCCTTCACAAGTAGCATATATGACGAGATTGCACTCCATGCAGGTGAGAAAGCTGCAAGTCATGCAGGCAGGACAGATGATGGATATGCATTGTCACAGATTGCAGATTACAGGCGTGTAAGGAGGAGAATCGACCCTAGTGGTATATTGCTATTAATTCAGCTTCTAGCAACATTATGAAGGGAAACCACATCTGATGGTTATTGGTTTCGCCATTGAATTTTTTTAAATTAACTGTTACGCCGAAGATTTGTCCTGGAAAATTTTGGAAGGAGGAAAGTGGAAGTGATAGTTCATTGGGGAAACCGTTCAAATATATGTGTTTAAAGTCTACTATCGTAACTTCCTTATATATATATATATATATATATATATATATATATATATATATATATATATATATATATATATATATATATATATATATATATATATATATATATATAAGGGAAGGTGACGTACGACGCAAGTTGTTTAGATACTGAATAAAGCGGCGCTACAAGATGTCAATTTGCATGTGCTGCGAGAGACGCGTGTAAACGTGGCACCTGACTATGAGGCGACGTTCGTCGAAAGGATTGTTCTTGTATTGAAGGTTGCTTGTGAACAACTTCCCTCGGTAAGATCTGATCTGCTTTCCTTATATATATATATATATATATATATATATATATATATATATATATATATATATATATATATATATATATAGTTCCTGCCTCACTTGATCCATTCGATGGCGACATGTTCCTTGAATCGATGCCCCAGTAATGAGACGGTACGTCGAATGGAGGAGGAAGTTGATGGGGAAGAAGGAAGGTGCGAGATGCAAGGGGAATTGAATCGCGGCGGTTGAGAAATCTGTACCTCGGTCTTGGTTGAATGAGGCTACATGTGGGATGGGGGGTCACATCAAGCCAACCAAGCAAAGTTGATGCACGGAGCTTATACGCAGCGGCCCATATAATTTCCTCTTCTTCTTTGCATGAAAGCATCGTGCATAGAGGGGATCCCTGTTTAAATTCACCATTCTACTCTCTCACTCAAAAATTTCCTGCTGAAGTTACTTACTTGCTTAACATCGACTATTTTGACGTACCTAGCTCCCGTTAGCATAGGCATAGGAATGTTTGATCTGCTTCGACGTTATGGAGCGGATGCATAAGTCTCTTAAACTGTCATTTTTGACCGGTTAATTGTTCCATAACAATGTTGCATCGCTTCAGTGATCAAAAAAGCTTGTTTCCGAAAACGCCTCAAAAATTTCATCCTTTATTAGCATATTGAGTCATGCGATGCGTTGATTAAATTCGGCGAATAATAATCATCGGCGCGGATGTTTTTTTTTTCATTTACTAAGGTTAGAGACGGAGAAATGTACTTGAGGGTCTCTCTTAATGTTCGTTTTTCATGCGAAGTGATTACCTCATTTGTTGATCCTGATAAAATTGTTAAGATTTTAATGGTGTTGTCGTGTTGTGTTTCAGACCCAAATGGTAGAGGAAGTGAGAGTCGCTGAACTAATTCAGCTCTCTTTGTCAACTCTGCAACTTCTTTGCAGAGATCCTCATCTTCTGAACCAGGTGATTCTCCAATATTTTTCTTTCCTTTTTTTCTACTGCTATCTTCAAAGAAGGAAAGATTTCAGTTGATTCCATGATTCACGAAGAATGCCGCTCGGAAAAATTAATGAGTTTATTTGAGTGTTCCAGCTATGCGCAGCTATTTGTTGGCCAAGTTTCTTCTTGTGATAACGGTAGATTCGAATTTTAAAATCTTACAGATCTTCTATGGCAGTCGTAATTTGCGGTTATGCAGCATTTTTGGAGGAGAAGGATGCTTATGGACATTTATGAGTTTTCGTTTCCTTGAAGTGCGGATATAAGTGGATGAGGTGAAAGAAGATCCTTGTTCTTAGCATTTTCGAACATCTCTATTTTCGTTCTGATGAAAGAATAGTGCAGGGATATTTAGAAATCTGCTATTTGCTTCATTTGATTTGAAAATTTCCAACGCTTATCTTTATTATGAAGTCATCTTTAGTTCAGGCGAAACCTAAGTGATAGCTGTTGTCTTGATATCGAGTGAAATTTTCCTTGCCTATGAGGTTCTAATTTTAGTAGCTTAGTCGGTTTGTCGTCTCTCTGGGAAGCAGAAGGTCGTATATGGGAGTCCAACCTTAAGGCATTTTTTAATCAGTAAACACCAGCTGAACTCTTCATAAGCCAGCAAACAATGGTCGTCTTTGAAATCTCGGTAATGCTTTTATTTGGCCATCTGGAGGGGCGAGTCCACCCTGCAAGCAAAATATCTTGTCTATTTTACGCGATTATATTATTATCCTCTGCAATCTCCTTCTTATCTTTTGACTTTCTCATGACTTAACGATGTTTCATATCAGAATTGAGCCATCCGCTCGCGCTTGATGAGTCAGTAGATTATAGGCTACCTTCATTCGTGTTATTTATTTGTCTATTTATCTGTGTCGTAATTTGCAATTTGTACATCAAATGGCACGAAAGCAATCTGTAATAAGGAAATATGATGGGGAAATTATGTTATCAATAAAAACTCACTTCTTCACACCGCTCATATTTACAGTAAAGCTCTCATGAAGTGCAGAAAATATTATTCAGGGCAATGAATCGACAAGCAAATCACATTTCATGTGATGTGCTTGTCGATGAGGACAATCGCTTATTTTTACGACGTCTTTAGCTGCAAAGAGAGCTGTTTCTTTGAATATCTCCACTGGAAGAGAGTGTGATAAATGAACCATGCACTGCGCTTCTTCTTAGATTGTGCTTGCTCTCGATCGAGAGTCAACTTGATCGATAGAAAATTCCAGCGCGCTTGAATCTTTTTAGAATTTCTGCTCAGGTGGTGTTGCTTTTGCGTCAATTCGATTTTATGATAGGTCGTCAATGTAAGTGCCGGTAGTATATTTGTGTGTTTAATTGCAGATTGCATGTTTGGTGAGAAGAGCCGAGTTCCTTCTATATCGAGATTGCGCTGGCAGTGTGATGTTGCCAACGTTCTGTCTCTATCAGAGGTGCATTGATGACGAAAATTTGAAGAGGAGTGCACTCGGATTGATATCGGAACTTGCCTTGCATCCTGAGGTTTTTTTTTACCGTTTTATGTTGCGTTCAGTAATGAACTTCATTGAGAAGTCTAAGTTTCTAATAAAGTTTGCTATGCAGCATCACTTTTTTCATAATTGGTGGAAATTCATCGCTGTGCATTCGTTTTTGTGTGCAGGTGAGGAGTGAGTTTCTTTTTGCGTGATGGAAATAACGGGAAAAGTTTAAGAATTCCATCCAATAAATTCAATGTCCGGCTTGGTGGCTTTAAGCGAGTGCAGAAAAAGGCTTTGAAACGTGGTCGAGTAGCCTAATTATCCTTCGGCATGTTTTATTTAATTGATTTATTATTGATTTACTATTAAGGAGGCTCTAAATAGTCAGAGTTTCTGAGGAAGCAACAGCGATATTCTAATAATTTTCATTCTGGAATTTCCGTTTTTTTTTCTTCGCCGACATTTGTCGACCAAACAGTTTTCGTTGAATCCGGCATGTTGGAAACTTGAGTTTCATTCTATTTGCTGCTATATATTAATTTCAGCGTCTTTACGTGAATATAGTTCATTTTGGGAATTATTTTTTATGTGTCATTTTGTTATCATCGTGGTGTAAATAACTTCTGTGAAAGTTTAGCGCGTATTAATAATCAACGAGCGGATATCCATTCAAATGTTTTTTCTAGGATTAAAATAATTTTGCATCCAGACTGTCTAAAATAACCTGAGATGTTTTGTATTGAGCATCCGCAAATCAAAGTTCCCAAATGGGAGCGATAAGGTAGATGATTTTAGCCGTAGGTAATAATGGCGAGAATTTTAGAAATTTTTATCATTTTCCAATATACCATTTGGCTGGAAAGTCTTTACTGTTCTTTCACAGGAGAATTGAATTCTTGCCACGGCTTGCTTCGATTTTTATATACTTCCCTCGTTTCAGCATTTTTTGATGACGAATTCTGATAGAAAAAGTAGTTTTATCTGAAAAGTTCGATAGTTTCTCCTCCTATATCTCTCCTAGTTAACATAATCGCATTCCTTAATTCTTCTGATCACATGCGATTTAACCGAGTGATTGTCCTTAATGAGTATTCGTTTTTACCCCTTTTATTCTGTTTCTGATCTGCTCAAGTGGCAAGATGTTGAAAATGTTGTTTCAGATGGCGGCTACATACGCGTCCGATAATATGTTGATGTCTGCATTTGAACATTATTCGCGAAGTCGTAATCAGGCATTTGGTGAGTCCATGCTTTTGCATTAATAATGTGGAAACATGTTTGCTCAAAGTGTGCGGCTTTTGTTATTATTTTGGTGTTTGTGTTAAAAACAGTTATTTACCTGGTTCAGCTCATGGTCTATATCCGTGACCAATGTGAGTTCTATGTTGGATTACTTTCTGTTTTTAATTATGACTGTGTAGTTGGCGGTCTCTAAAAGCGAAGGAAATATTTTAAAAGGGAAGCTACGAGAAGATGCAAGAAAGATTCTACTAACAGTCGCTTATTGAGACCGCTTTTTAATTGGAATTGCTTTTGTGGTGGGAAGAGCGTAGAATGAGTTTCCATGTTGCTGCAACAAAATTGATCTTTCTTGCTGAAAAAAAAATTATTTTTTAATGCTAACTGATTTCTCTTAAAGTTTCATCTAAATGTCATGCTATGGTAATGGCTGCTTTTATAGGTAATCACAACCTATAAGGCTAATTTCTATCTCCCTCTCTTTTCGCCATTCTCTATACTGAATCCACCATTGATTGATCTGGTAAAGCGAGGGTAAACCTAATGTAGAAGAAGAAGACCTGCCTTTTTTGACCTGCTTAGTTGTTTCAAATGGGTTGAGCTATATGATTTTTGAGCTGGTGAGTGTAACTCTTAACGCGCTATGGTATTACAGCAACATACGCAGAAAAGGCATACGAACGCACCATGCAAGGGGGCAATCCAGAGTTCATCTATCCTGGAGTACTGGGACCAGCAGCGGCGACACGCCCGCCGATAGGAAATGGTCCATACAGCGTCTCATACCCACAATCACAGCAATACCCGCCTGATTGTGGTCCGACTGGCACGTATACTAGCCACCCGATGCAGTGCCCACAACAGACGCCTTCGACATATCCAAACGACGGTACCCCTCATGTAAGTTGAAGTTATTTATTGCATTCTGAAAGTAATTGATTATATCAAAAGGGGTCCCTTTTTTTATAAAGCCCACGTTGAACACTTCGAAAGTGATAGTAATTGGGTGAATAGCGCATGCACAGCAGACTATAATGTTTGACTCTGATCTCCTAAAAATCATATCATAATTTAAAAGGATTCATTGCACAGCAATAATTGTGGGAAATGTTATATTTCTGCTACCAGAATAGATCATTTCTTCCAACAAAAATGAGAAGTGCTTTCGAAGGAGAAAGTTTTATTTAAACTAAATTTGAATAGTTGAGCAGAATTCAGGAAAGATGTCATAAGTGTAGATTATTGTGAGCATTCAGAAGACAATGAGCTTGCAAATTTCATAAAAACAAGAGGAAATCCACGATTCTGACGGAAGGACGGTAAGCAGCACAAGGGGAGATATTTCAACCGATTATACGGATGTTGTTCCTGAAAAGGGAGATAACCGAAAATGATATGCATTGGGTAATTAAAAGGAAAGTCTTACCTCTAGGAGTGGTTTTTGCTTGACTGGTTTCGTTAAGTTGCGTCTTTTTCGTCAGCGTGGAGCAGTTTGCTCATGTTTCCCGTTGATTGTTTACCGCATCGGTATCACCGATGTCATCAAGTAATCGCTGTCTCTTTGGTCCGGAAACAATCAGTATCGCTGACTTCTTGGTTCGGACGCCTTGAATGTACTTGAGATGAGATGGAAAATCGTTTTTTTGATGAGGAGGAGATGCTGTCAATTCGAACCGTAGGAGCGGTTAGATGTGTTGGCGTTGAAAGTTAGGGTTCAGCAAACCGTCAAGAGGAAAACGGAGCAGAATCCCACCATCATTGAGAGTGATGGCGAAGCTGCTGAAAATAAGCGGGTGGGGGTGGGGGGGGGGGGTGTGTTCTCTTCTAATTGCCACTTTCGTAAGGTCCGTCGAGGCATCGGTAAGAAATATCGAAACACATGAATTGTGGATGATCGTGAAGTTGTTATGAAGGGATGACTTCAGTGAGAAGTTCTTCGCCACCGAAGGGAAATACAGCTCTCCGAAAGCCTGGTTGCTCTTGTTCGTTAATGTTGTTGCCAAGAGGCAGCAACGTATTGTCTCCTGTCTTGTCTGTCTCGCTTGTTGCTTTGCGGTCATTTGATACAAGGGCAATGTCATGCGCTTGTCAGAGCAAAACGGTTATGATCAGCATAGATTCCACAACAGCAGAGACGTCTTCGGATAGGTTTCAATCCCGTCGACCTTATAATCTGTAAACTAGATTGGGCGGCCACTGATGGATTCAAAAGAACATTCAATATCCACGACTGTCGCCTACCGGAGATCTGAATCAAGCATATTTTGCTATGTAATTACTTCTGCATCTTCCAATCCTTAGTATGTGAGGGGCTTGAAGGTCATCACTGCCAATTCCAACTAATCCTTGAAGCATGTTTTAATTAGTATTAGGAGACAATTCGCCGTCGACGTCTTGCGGCATTTATTGCGATTCTAAGCGGGTCAGGGAGGATACAAAGATGGTTGTGTCTGCCGTGTCATGTTTCTTGGCAGTGGTGAAATTTCTTTTTCGGTGTGCCTTGGTTTGTACAATGGAAGAAATTATCGATATCGGTAGGAATATTTGAGCATTACCGATATCGGTGGAAATATCGGGATGTTAATGGTACCGGTGGGATGATCGGAAATTAACGGTACCGGTAGAAATATCGGGGCGTTAACGTATCGATATATTAACGACTGCATCATCAACCACAAAAATGGCGACAATGGCATAAGAACTCACCTATATAAGAACTGAAAACGCTTGAAGACAAGAACAAGAACGTCATCACTTTTGAAGGAAGACATGGGGAAGTAAGCTGTGAGTGTAAATGGAAGCATTTAAATAAAAGGCACGGTGAATCCTGTGAGATCGAGCATATCTTTGCGAACGTTCACACGATGCTTCACGTCGTAAATTGGCGGTGCCTCTTTGATGTTATGCCGCTGAATGCTGCGTTCATGCTATAAGATCACCCATAGGTGTGCTTGTCTCTTCGCACCGGCAGTCATATCACAAGCTTTATGCGTTTCATTTCATTGGGGATGATTGGCTTGCATGCCCAAAAGATAGAAGGAAGAGCACTCGCAACATTTGATCATATGAACAGCTTCCCTTGCTATGCAGATACAACTTTAACTTTCACCATAACCCGATTGTCTATGCTGGTGTTAAAAAGAATTTCCATTTGCAACCAGCTGGCAGTTATGTTATTCATTCTAAAATGTCTTCTGCTTAAAATGGATCTGAATGAATTAAATTGATTTTATGACAATTGTCGACGCCATGAGAATGATGGTTTGATTGTGATGAATACAATAGGGTGCACAGATCGAATTATGAAGTTTTTAATAAAGCATCCTTTTCCACCAACTTTCGTCACACGTTCAAGACGCTGGCGAGATTCTGCGATATCTGAGGAGTATGGAAATGAATGGAGCGGTTTGGGAGAGCTATGGTGTAGAAATGTCAAGTCATGGTGGTAAGAGTCGCATCACACTCATTGGTACTCCTATTAGATATGTAGCAGTACTACTTAGCGATATGTCTTGTATTTGGTGATGATGCTGTTGATGGTGCATACTCCAAGTAGAGATATCCGATGACGAATGGAGACGATTATGCACACTAATCATGATTATATACTTGCTTTTTGTCGCACAATGTTGTATAGAGCGCGAGGTGTCGGTGATACCTGTGGTATACGCGTGCAGCTTGGCGTTTCTTTCTAGGTCATGTTTGCAAAGGATGTGGGATATGCTGATGGTTTCTTGCCTAAAATGTTTACGGATTGCAGGAAACACGAGGAGCGTCGCTGATGGCAACTCATGGTCAAGTAACGTACGGAAGAGAAGGACCATCACAGCAATGCACTAGTGTCCACAGCAGCATGGATTATTCATCTGAGGTGTGGCCTGATGTAAGGTTTTTACAGTACGTCTCTTCTAGCGTTGCGTGTTCAAATATCCTTGAGAGCCTTGTTTCATGCTTTTAATGATATCTTACCGGTTAGCCTTTGTCGAGGAATCGAAAGCAATCATAACGCCTGTGATACTGCGCTTTAACACAAAACCGACCATATATGGAAATTACTAGTCAAAAAACTCGTTTATGTCCAATGGAAAGTTGTTTTTGATCCGAATCGGCTCTCACGGGAACGTTAATTGCCGTGTCCAACATGTGTCGAAAACTCATCTATAAAGTAATTGGCCAAAGTAGATTGCGTTTATAGAAGGTCACCCTGCCACTGGAACAAGCGCTTGTGTTGAGATGGTGAGCTAGCATTAAACATATGAGAACGAATTCCCATAGGTAAGTGTTAGGTTAGTTGGGCATTAGGTGAAAGTTTCAATTTTAAGGATCTGTCGGGGCTATCGATAAATGACGATCCGTTCGCGAGTATGTTCTGTTCACAACAGTTCGACTCGCCACAGCAGAGGAGCCAGCAACAGGCTCGTGCGATGCAGTGTCATACTGGTAGGTATTTATGTTGCGTTTTTTTTTTTGTTGTTAAGCCACTGCTGCGCGTAGAAATTTCAGGAAGCGTTTTTTGCCATACGCTATTGTCGTCTTTTCTTTTTTTTTTTCTCTCTCTCTCTCTCATAGAAAATATGTGATTCATAGCACCAGGTTCTTTGAAGAAATATTTTCATTTCTTTTTCACCCTTTATTTTGAAGCTTCATTTTCAAAGATGGAAAATAATGTAATTTGTGGAGATCGTATTTTCGTCGCCTATCTTTGCTCTCTGCTTCTTATTTATTTAGCAGTTTTGCCTCATTCGAAGAGGCATTGTACTGAAAGCCTGTTTTCCTATCCGGCGGTTCTAAACGAAATTTCAAAAACTCGAAAATGACGATGAAATGACTATAAATGAAGTAGGTGGAGCGTGGAATGGGATTCACTCTAAGTGGACATTGCCGACGGCAGCGTACCAGCAATCATGTAGACTTCTAAAGCCTGGCTCATAATACTCTCTGGTCAATGAAACGAGGATTCGCTATGAATTTCGGGAATCGTTTGAAACTATGCCGGAACATGTTTCTTGAAGAGCGATGCCATTTAAAAGATATTTTGCGGGTCGGTGAAAATTTTTAAATCAAAGGTCGGAGAGCATTACTCCATGTTTCAGTCTTCGGCAAAATTTTGATATCACTGCTGCTATGAAGTGTGAGGAATTTTTTGAGGCATGTGAGGGAACATGAAGAAGCGATGAGACTGATAATGACTAGAAAAACGAAAACCTATTTTATAGAATGTTTTTCTTATAGTGATCAGCTTCATCGAACTCCCCGACAATATTTTCGTGTGGGCAATTTCGATGCTTTCTTTATAAGCCGAGTTTCTCTGCTGAAATTTTTTGTCCATTCTACTTTTTCCACTTTGTCCACCGCGTTTTTTTTTTCCACAGGCGTTGCAGTTTTATTTTTGTTTTACTGTTTGGCAAGAAATTCGGCAGATGGTACGCTTTGTACACACCTCTGGCAGGCGCATTTGCTAGTGGCTGCATCATGAAATGGCCTAAAACATAGCTGCAGAGAAAAATTTGAAAAATTTGCCCAAAAGTACATTTAGTATCCCATGAAGAACAAGGTAGGTACTCATGAGGTTTTCTGGGTACAAAAGTGACAAAGGTGGGGTTTCAAAAAATTCCGAACTTCTAATCGAATTCGGCGGAGCCAAGGGTTGCCTTATTGGAGATGCTGAAATCATCGGCAGATTTTGGGTCTTATGCATGGGTTTTCCCAAAAAAAAGACCTCTAAAAATCAAAAACTTGGACTCCAAGCCCGTTAATCCTCAAAGTGCCAATGATGTCAAGATTTTTACATTTTAAAGTATTTCTTTCACGTCTGCATGACTAAGAACGTCGAGCTTGAAAGCGCGTTCAACATCTTATCCCTCAAATGGAATGGTAGACTTACAGATTTGCATGAAACCAAAGTAGAAGAACTTGTCCAGGTTTGCAGCTGCTGAAACCAAAGTAAATCAGCGCTCGCGCGTCACAAAAGTACTAGATTCACCGGCCACTAGAAGCACACTTTAAGCACGTTAAAATAGCTGATAACATTTAACCGACAGGTAATAGTAATCAGTACAAAAAGTTAGTTGATGAAGGCTCTCAAAAGCGGCAAGTTTCGCAAGTCAGCGTTTTGGAAAGCCAATTTCGAAACTCCAAATTATCTGCTTTCCAATTTAACATGCGATTAAACGCTTCCGATATTGGTGCATGTGATCAGCTAGAAAATCACTATCAAAGTCTTCAGTGCGGAGTGAAATTTCCAAAGTATCCAAAGAAAAGCATCCTAACGGTAGAAGAGGATGACAAAAAAATGGTGCATAACGAACGTTTGGTACGCATTCAGATGTGCTTTTTCAGTTTCTAAGTGACGAAAGTCGGCACTTGTGTGTATCGTCGATATTCGTAGACATCGCCATGTGTCGAAATCAGTGGTGGCAAAAACCGACTTTCCACATTTTAATTTCTATCTGCATGAAGAAATTTTCGAGCTAGGGATGCATGTTTAAGTAAATTGGGACCTACGCGTTCAAACGGGTTCTGCTAAGTTTGCGAATGTGCTCTTCGCGTAATGCATAAAAAAGTAAGTGGGAAAACGCATCGGAGGAATTGGCGCGACATGTGCTTTTGCCTCAACATTCTTGAGAAGAGTTGGTTTCATAAAATGTATAGAGAATAAAAAAAGCGCAACATGTTCATATGTTAGATGATGCAAGCATCTTTGCATTTCCAAAAAGATCTTTTCCTGGATGCGACCAATGATATGAACCCTATCCAGATATTAGGAACACAAGTTTTTCCGTTTGATGTCCATTTCCTTTCCAGGTTGGGAAATCAGCTTGTAGGATGAAATAAAAGGTCGTCATATGATGTAGATTGGATTATCAAATTCCCTACCTCTGCTGGGAATAATTTCCCAGTTGAAATTGCGAAACAGGTAGAAACAGACAATTGCCTGTGCACGGAGAGGACATCGCTATAATACGCTTTGCAGATGCAGAAAAAGCTAAATCTAAGTTTGCATTTTGCGAACTGACAGTGGTTAGCATTTGTTGGTAATGAAAGAAATCAATTGGCGATGACGAAGTCACATTTTTGGGACACCGAGATTAGAGGTTTTTAATAATATCTGCAATAATGCGATGATAACAGGCTGCATTCACAGGTCACTAGCACCTGAGATTTCGGATGAAAAAATTGATCTCTCTGTGCCGTCGAAGTAGCTGACAGCGCCAAAATTGACCACCAATAGCTTGACTATTTCCAGTTTAGAAGCTTTAAACATGAATCTTTTTTCAAGGGCTTGAAAATATTATTGCCCAAATCTTTGCTAAAAAGCAGTAGCTGATAGAACTTTCCCGGAGGTTTTCTAGAATGCGAAAAAGAGCCACGAAAAACATAGTGCAGGATCGTTTTGATGGCGATTCACTGTCAGAGAGATGAACACTGTGAAGTGTATCCTGTTTTGTTATGATGTCAGCTGTATAGTTATCGGGTGATACATATGGTTTTCAGAAAGTTTTTGCAGGCAGTCGAGGACACGAAACTACTCCAGGTGCCTTGTACTGCAGTCCAGGTCCGCCAGGTCCTTCCTATGATCAGCGAATGCAAAATATGCCTATGGGAAGTCCTGAGGCACCTGCTTCTTGGCACGATCCATCGAGTACTTACGGTAATTATCAAATGTAGCTGTTTAAATAGCTGATGTTTACTACAGAAAGTTAGTAGTACCATTATTGTATTGTATATAGAACCTTAATTGCTATAACATGAATAAATGCGTGAAAAGCATATAAATGTTTATGGAAATTGTTTATGTTGAAGAATCAGTCAGAGCACATGCGTTTTTTTTTTTTCTGCGGGGAGAAGAAACTTGCTGCACTAGTTCTTCAGCTTGTCTACGTCTAACTTCTGCTCGATGAGGGACAATTTTATTTGTGTGTACTGATTGCGACATGGTCTTTGACATCGCATTGGCAATACCTGTTTGTGAATTTACCGCCGTGTGGTCGTTATTTTTGGATTGTTTTAATAATGCTGCTCAGGTGTATTGTGGTTTTGTTAGGTTTGCACGTATTCAGCATGCGGGAAGCATATCAGATAGGGTGGAAAGAATTGCACTTTCGTCTCTTTCGCTCATTAGGTCAACCAGGTCTATAAATTACCTCCAAACAGTAAGGCTAACCAGCTTCATAAGAGACTATCGGATAATAAGGTCAACCAGATTCATGAGTTACCACCAAACAATAAGGTTAACGAGTTGCATAAATTATCTTCAGATAATAAGAGTGCCAGCTGAGTCATGTTTTATCTGGTCTGACCTCTGACCACTCGCGAAAGCTACTGTGAAAGGTTCACTTTACCACGTTTTTTTGCGGTGTGTTCGGTGATGAAATATCCTTCTATGTGCAATTTTTTGAGCACCTGCAGGTGCATTCAGTCCATTTTAAAGTTGAAGGATCAGCTGACGAGATGCTCTCTTCAAGCTGTTGTATAGGTTATGCCCACTAAAGCTCTAATTCTGTCTTAGTGATCCTTGAATTGAAACTTCGTTAAGCACTAACGCCATCTCCTTATCTTATATATCACAGCTGCAAGCTTATAAGGGTGCACAAAAAGTGCATGAAGGATGTTTTCAACGAGTTTGCATGGAGTTTATTACTGACCAATATAGAATCAGTCAGGATTTTTTTGCACACAGTTTTAGGGCCGAATGACATATTTCCTACGGGAACAAGGTGAATCGTGAGATGAGGTTTTATTGTGATGGTCAAAAAGAAATCGTTTCATATAAACCCGTTATCATCAAAAAAGAAGTTGAAAGTATTGGATAAAAGCACATCAAACGAAAATATTTTTGAGCATTTCAGTACGTTGCACGATGCAAAAATTTACATAAATCCGCTTTAGTCGCCTATTTTACTGGCAAGCCAAGCGGTTGGGTAGGCGGATTTTCTAGGCAAATGTGGTAAATATGGCGAACTTTGAAACACGATGAACTAGTTTAATCAGGTTGTTTTACCTTACATTCTTTGTTTTTCGACCTCTAATCCGTAAAAAAAACAACAATAACAAAACACTTGCTGTTCTTTGGGAACGTTGCATATGCGTATGAATTCTTGTTCTATTTGTTGTAATCTATATTCAATATTATGTGTGCTTGTTGCAGTATCATTGTCTGCCTCATAAAGGGTTTTTAAATGCTTGATGAAAGGAGTTTTGTTACTTAGATGTATTTCATGTCATACTTTTGCACATTGAAATTGTGCTGGAATGTAACGACCCTTTTAAGGGAATATTGCCAAAGGCAATTACTTCAGGTATTTGAATAGTAATTATTTATAGAAGTTCTCATTTTTTTCATGTCATTAAAGCAGCATTGGTACTTCTTCGCTGAGATCAGTTTAACGCAGGTTATCTCCGCTTCGTTACCTCTTCTCATTATTTCCAACATCATTTTATGTACCCTTTTTGATTTCATAATATACTTGTTGAATGGCATCTATCCTGACCAGTTTCTAGGGTCATGTTCGATGTTTGGTGGGACTTGCAGGGTGCGTCGATTCTTATACATGGGATGCTCAACGAACTAAACAAAAATTTGGAAAGTGAACTTATGTTGTGATAATGCTATGTTGAAAGCCGTCCTTATGCATATGCTTTTCTGCTTTTCCATCTTCACTTGCTTCGTTTGTTTGTCTTAACTTTAGAAGCGTGCTAATCATTGCTCCATCATTATTAAATGCTCCATTCTCATTCAATAAATTTTTATTAGCCTTAACTTGCTTTGGTGTTGTTACAAAGACATCGGTCGGAACCAACGAAGCTACTTATTAAGGAGGTAAATGTCGACCTTTGTTGAAGAGGAACAGCTCTAGAATAATCCTCACCTTGAGAAGTGAGGTGTGCCGCGCGCGATGCAAGTAAGCACCAGCCTGCTGAACATCAGCTTACTGAGCATGATTCAGCTTAGTTCAAGACAAGTATGGACCGCATTTTAGAGTGTAGCTATTATCTAAGCCATGGTCGGCGTTTCAACACGTGGTTGACGTATCGTATGCCAATCTCTTAGCAGCGTGACTGTTGTTGGACCGGACAAGGTCTGGGGGGAGATATAGCAAGTAGGTGAGTTTACGATGGCCCAGTACTGAAGGCGTTCCTGATCGGTCCCAGCGCCTGCCTAGGTCTTTTATGCTGCGTTGCACAACGCGTTGGGCAGGGAGTTGTTTAAAAATGCCGTGGAGAGACACCTTATGGTTTAAAGTTGTTTAGGTTAATCTTAAGGAAGCGGGGTCACCTGGGTGGCAATGACTGTATATCTTATAGGTGGCAAGAAGCCGACATTTTTTGGCAACGAAGTCCAGGTCCTGACATAATCCGTTTCCGCACACCTTCTTCTATGCCCAACGTCTCTGTGCTGAGGAGTGTGGAAGAAATGAAGCAGGTAAGGAAAAGGCGGTGCATATGCTGTAATATGTTGGTAACTTTGTACAGGTGAGTAATGTGTGGAGGATGTTTGGCACAGATGAGTTTAATGATACGCGAAGCTTAATGTTTCGATGATTCGCGGTAAAGGTGGCAGGAATTAGTGGGACGCCATCCACCACTCCGGTGTGAGCGTAGAGGATCATTGCACAATTCCTCGCTATACCTTTTCTTCGCATTTAGGCATCTCGAGCGTGAAGATCACCGCGCATACAAAATAAAAGCCGAAACAGTACACTTTATTGAAGTGTTCGGTCACCGCAAAAAAGAATGGAGCAATATCGCTTGCTTGTCTACGACATCGACTGCCGATTGCCAATCCATTTCCTTCAAACGGCGCCTAGAAAAATCCCTTCGTTCATCTCGATGATACCAAAGATCAAGGTCTGTTGGCAACTTAATATGACTTGAATAGGTACTTTCCTCATCTAGCTTTGCAGATCCACTCATGGTCAGCAGCTCTGTCAACACGTTTCTGACGAACCCATATAACTCTTTTCCCAACTTCATCTTGAACGTTTGACCTCCCATCGTTCTGAGTTGCCATATTGAAGAACCGGATGATAGCTTTGCTCTCTTTCATCCAGAAGCAGAGAAGATGCTCACTACCTAATCAGCCAGACTGTTCCTCATCACGTTCAGTACTGCCGTAGATCCTACCCTCTTCGAATCAAAAAATGTTGGATGAGGCGTTGATGCCATAAAAATTCAACAGAATTGTTCAGACATAACAAACTGAGCCGAAAACGCTGTAAAAGGGGGAAAATTCGCTGTGACGATGAAATCGAAAGGCGTTTCTTCGGAAATTTTAACATCAGATCAATTTTTCGTTATGAATAAGGAGTTTAAAAATGCCGATAAGATATGTCCTCTTTGTGATAATCCTAATGATATAAATACTGATAGCACAAATCGTGAATGACATAAAATCTGTACTCCTTTCTCAGCATTTCTTCATGTCCGTCTTAAAGCAAGATGTGAGCTGTGTTCGGTCAATTGTTCAGTGCACTTCTTTTTTAATTATATTGTTGTTTGATGGCGCAATTAATCCTGACCCACTGTGCTATCTACTATGTTAAGCAGTCATCGTTGGAAGCCTATCATTCCCTTGAAAATAAAGCAATCGTCCGAAGGGTTCATAAAAAGATCAGGATAAATGTCTGTACCACTTGTGCTATGTTTGATATGCTTCTGGGGCTCACTGCAAGGCGGCTGAGAAAGTAATTCAACGGCAATAATATACTCTCACCATATCAATACGTATTCCTTAAAAATCTACCTTGGCTGTTTGTTTAGGCCACCCGAAGTTGGTAAGCTCATATAGATGAGGATGGCAGTGTTGACTGCGTTTACTTCGATTAAAAAAAATCTAATCCCTTCTTACTGTTTAAACTCTTTCCAAGGCTTAAACAGTATGGCATTGACGGTTCCACTTTAGAGGTGGTTCTATGATCTCTTGTCTAAACATTCCTAGGTTGTTGCAATAGACGACCTCACATGCAATGTCTAATTGATCCCTCGTTTTTCGATTTCAGGTCACATCAATCTTTGATATTCACAAACGACACCTTCTGAATTTGAAGTTGCTGTATTATAGCGGTCATTATAGGATAATTGAAGAGCTTCATTTGAAGTATTGAGGATATTATAGAATAATTATACGAAGGGAGACATACGCGAACGTGATGAGGTACGATGATGCTTCGCAGAATGCCTCGAATGGGACTTTTGTTGCGAAGAACGCTTCTTCGACGATCGACGAGTCTTATTCGACGATTGATTCGAGTGACGATTACGTTTGCGGTGAGCTTTCTTACTGCTTTTCTGAACAGCACCAATTTATTGGCTTTTTTTTTCTCAGATAAACGAACAATTATTGGATTCATTTAATCCTCATTTAACCCCATCACATCGGCTATTTTTTGGAACGTGAATATGAAATTTTTAATGTAAGTGAATATAGTGGCACTGGATGGCGATTACAAAGTTGGGTAGCATGGTCATTTCACTAAATTCTTTTCTCACTCTTCACTTCATTTCACCCCCTCCCAAATCCATCTAAGATTTGAATGATTTGTAAATTCCATTTTCTGCTCGCATAGCCCACCAGCAAGCACCACTTCTACAACATGTTGTGACTTCTACAGCCTTAATGAAAGTTTAGTATTTCGTTGGCCCAACTCATATAATTCTGGTCCCATATATGGTCCACATGTATGAGATCATTAGTATATGAGCGCTTTCTTAGAGCGCAATATATTAGCGTTTTCAGTGGTGTCGCCGGAGTGTCATATATATAGTCGATACAGTGTTCCCTATTGCACTACTACCATGCACGGCCGATAACTTCTTTTAGCCTGTTAAGCTATGTAATATGCTAGATTTGGTACGAGAAAAACCTTGGTTAAACAAACAGCCTCTGGTCGCTGGGTTTTACCTTCAAAGATGGTCGATTTATTGCATTATTACCTACTGCTCCTCTTCCTAAAATTCCCTTAAAATAAACCACTATACGGCGCTTGTTGCAGGAGGATAGACAATAGAGAAAACAATAATTTTATGCAACTAACTATTTTTAGTAAACTGACAATTTCATTTTCAGTTAGTTATAGCAAATTTCAAGTATCAATAGTACTGCCGGTTACAATCATAAGTTCAACCAGTCATAATTAGGCAAAGAAATTATAACGGCGTTGAAATAGTGAAGTTGAAACGAAGTATAGGAAAACGATTAATGCGATTGGTTTTCAATCGATTAGGGAACAAAAGTTTGTCGATTCAGTTCCACACTGATCCGGAACAGTTGAAAAATAAAACGTATGAATTATGGTCCATGTGGCAATAAGAGATAAAGCAAAAAAAATTCCCTTAAGGTGAGGCCAACATGGCGACTATTTTAAAGCTTTTTTTTTCACTAATAGATGCATTTCTGCATGAATACCTTCAAAGACTTGCCCGACGAACGATTTGTATGCGATGTGCTCGAATATGCCGAACCACTACGGCTGGAAGAACGACGTTTACTGTTGTGTCCCTTCTTTTGACCCTTTGGTAGTCTTCTTGACTTTGTGCTCTTCGATACTGCAAAAACCCGCAGTAGTTCTCATGAAGGTCACACGGAATTCCTGTGGTCTGACCTCTTATTCCCTCTTCTGCTCTCCGTTTTTGATTACGGAGAAAAGCCTTCATCTCCGACTTGTTTTTTAATGGGATTTTCGAAGCGCATATGATGAGCTAGGAGAGGGAAGCAAAAGGGCAGGATGAAGGTGTCGCGACTCTCGTCGTGAATTAAGAATTAATTTGCTTAAAAAGAGAAGAAAGCGAGTAATTTTGGAGTGGCTGCAAAATTCATCGGAAAAATTCGATAATGTAACGGCTGCAAAAATTCATGCAAAAGATCACGAATTTATGAGGTTGGACGCTGACTCAGCGTTATTCCCAGCACTTCGCGGGAAGGATAAAAACTCGCGTCAATTTCTCGCTAGAATAAAGAAATGAGGTTAAAAAAACACTGACACCATCTGCTGAAAGCATGAAAGAACTGCACAGCGTACACCGGAAACGCAGATGCCAACGGCATCTAGAACAGCAAAAGGAGGGAAATAAGCGAGTTCCTATCATGCCATGCAAAGATGAGTATAAGCGTCATTCAGGGAGTGGCATGGTAGCCGAAGTCAAGGGGAGAAATATCAGTTATCGAAGGGGAGAAATACATTGCGCATTTTCGCAATATCAGTTATAATCTTTTTTGTTGGCTATGTGTTGCATGTTTCAACTAACTTAATTCCATTAGGCCCTTCTTTACGCATATCCTCAGCAATGCTTTATCTCCTGAACATTTATGATAATCAATATATGTTGGTCGTGAAAGTTTTTGAGGAAAATGAATTCTAAAATCCTATGAAATAATTTCTATAATTTGCTACCTTTAAATTCTTACGATCAAAATTCTTGAAAGCTCTCGGCAAACAGAATAAACAAAAAATTCACTCGTCAAGTTGGTTTATGTAAGAATTATTTATAGCGTCCATTCTTGTTTTATATTGCTATCATATATCTTTCTTTAATTATGGCATTGCTTATCACATAGGCTTCGGTAAGTTTCGTTTACTTATAATCACTATTCATTGAGCTTGTTATCCTGTACCTCAGCTTGTTGTGCGCAATCATTGAAGGAAATTTGACAGAAGATTTGACATAGGAACTTTGTATCGCATAGTTATGAAATGAAGCTTAATTTATAAGAAACTCTGTGGTGAAAACCTATGAAAATCCGTTCTAACTATCGAAAACCTTAGAAAGAGCTTGATCATCTGTTTATCTTCTCCAGTAAAATCATGTCTCGCTTAATAGACGGTTAAGTGAATTATCTGCTTGAAGAGATCTCGGTTATTTGGTTGGTTGGTAATCGCTGCATCGTTGAAATGTCCTAACCCATTTACGATTAACTACATAATGTTTCTTCTCATCGCGCGTTAATTTGTTTGTGCTTCAGAGCTTGCACAGAGAAGCTCCGAAGAGAAATCTTGTGTTGGATGTTTGTTGCAGTCACGAGGATGGGGAGCAAAAAAATTTGTTACGCTCACTCGACCTTTCGGAGTACTATTGCTCACGAGAAAAATGGATTCCTAACAAAGTAACTTGGGGCTTTACATTGATCATACATTGCAAATTTATCACCGTAATTCATTATAATCGCATATCTCATTTCATACCATGTGCTTAGGTGACATTTCATTATCGTTACTGTATGCGTATGCGGATAAAGGTTTGATCATCCAAGTTTGAGGTGTGGTACAGCGGGTAATTGAGTTGCGACATGACTGAAGGGTGTCAACTGAACGGTGGCTCAGTAGTAAGCGGTCGCGAAAAGAGGAAGCGACGTGGCGGCCAAAGGAATTGTAGTCCAGGCCGCACGTCAGCCGTGTCACAGCAGTTGAATTGTCGCGCCTCCGACTATCCAAGGATGCTAAACGGTAGGAGGAGAAACGGGAACAAGAATCGTATTCGAGAGACGCCCTATTTGTTCGACAGAGCCGCAGTACAGATACTGCGACCGCCTAGCGATATGTTTGTTTCCTTTTCTGAGCTATGCAGTTTGTATCTATACCTATATTGCGAATCTTTGGAGATTCAGTAATTTTTGTTGGCCTCTCACAGCAGGGGTTAACCAGCGAAAGTGAGATGTGGAGGAGCAGGCGATCATGATTATACGAGCAACTGTTCATTACTGTGTGGTCCCCTTCGTGGCACAGCGGTAGGAAATGTTGCGCTACAAGCTAGGTAATGAAATCCGCATAGCATTGCTGTATATAAATCTTTCATTAATTATGAATAAATTCTTTAAAAATCTGCACATTATTTTTTCGGACAAATTGATATCCTATTATGTTAATATTTGCATAAAATCTGACTCATTGTCATCTCCCCTTTCGTCGCTCATTTTAACTAACGGACATCCAAGGATTACTAAGCACTTTCGGAAGTATAGGCTGCGGCTCCACTATAAAGACAAATTTGATAAGCCATAATCGAAACTTCAAAGAGACGAAAGGAAGACGAAATCGACAAAACGAAATGGTGTGTCACCTTCTTGGAGGAAATGAAATGATTAGTAATCGTTGGTAACCAATGATTGACTTTTTAAGATTAATGGCCTTTTAATTACACCTCAAAACTCCCTGAAAGGTTGCAATCGTCGGCAGTCGCTTGGAATTGCAGAGGTTCCCGTCTTTTGCAGTTTCTGTCGAAAATCCATGAACCCAGAACCCAGGAACAAAAGGATACGGGACTCTCGGTGGAGGGCAATTGTAACTCCTCTCTAAAAGCTGATATTAGTTGAGCAGAGGTGAAGATGTTTAATTACTAGAAGCGCCATGTTGGTAAAGCTTGACTGTTAACTGTATGAAAGTGTAGTGTAAAGAGTTTTTCAGGCCTGGTGGAGAAGTCTCGTCAGGAGGCGAGTTTTCATGGCGGCGACCCCATCGAAAAATCGGGAATCACCTTTCGAGTGTTCAATGGGGGACCCCGCCGCGTATTGGAGACGCCATATCACATTTCATAATGGTGATGACATGCACAACGTATCAGCGCTTGGAGCAGCCTTGTCGGGTGAAATGCCTTTCAGGTCACTGCGCTCTCTCATTTTGGTCTCCTTAAGTTTGTCCCGCTTCATTTTCATTGCGTATTTAATCGATTTTGGAACAGAACACTGACAATTTTCTGGGCTTTTCAAAAACTTTTAAAGGACTTCTAGAACTTTGCATTTCCCGGAATTTGAGCTAATTATATGTGTTGAAATGGTTTTATTGAAGGAAGGCCGATCGAAGGAATCTTGTTTCTTGAATATAGCACTCTTCTATGAAAAAGGCTTTAAGTCTCATGGACAACAACCAAATTCTATGGAAAAGAAAAAAGTCATGAACGTTCTTCGTAAAAATGTTCATACGGAAAATTTTTAACAATATGGGGTGGTTAACGATTCCATCAAAAGCGATTCCACTAATTAATCTGTTGCTAAATTTCGTCATTCGACGTGAATTTTGACGAAAAATTATTTTGCCTCATAGGTTAGAAGAATTGACGTTCTTCAGTATATAATAGAAAAGTTGTTGTAGTAATGTTCGATGTTTAATGGCTAACCCTTCTTTGGTGCGAGTGCACTCGGAATGGAGCTGAAAATAAACTTCATTTCATTAATGCTTCTTATTGCTTCTTATTCAATATGGCTCAGTAAGAATGCGTTTAACCGGTGAAATTTAAAGTAAGCTCACAAAGTAAAATTTAAAGTAAAATTGTTGTGCAGGAATTGTGACTCGCGAGGAGCGCCTTCATTTAATGGCTTGCTATCAATCTAATAGCCCTAGCAATGCTGCTTGCCTCCTCGCCTGAGTTTTTTAGGCAGTTAGATCTGATCGCGGCTCATCATTTCTTTCCGTTGGTAGTTGATTACCGACTTTTCGTGATTTTTTTTTGTAGTCTTACAATATTTTCTAAATTCAGGCTTCTAACACATCGAAATGCGTTGAAAGAGACCTACGGATGACAGCGGTACTATTCATTGGCATATATATCTGAGAGTGGCAATTATTACATTCCGTGGACATCACAGCGTTTTATTAGCTATGTGTGCCGGTCCTCTTGCAATCGCGATGAATTGTGTTGACCTTTTTCTAAAATCTATGGTCGATTCCGTGAAAGTCGGAGCTGCGGCATCGAATTAGTGAGGTCGTGACCGGTTCAGAATGGGAATCAGTTAGCATACTCACAGAGGGAGCTTATCGAAGTTGACCTTGTTGTCATCTAATGGAGGAGGTACTCCACATCGAACGCAACGATTCTCGATGTGTTCTTTGATCATACAACATCGTCGACAATGTGAACTCGACAACATCGATGCGACCAGAGGAAGTACCTGTGAATAACGCATATAATGCACGTTTATTTATGAGATCCAGACCTAAAGCAAATAAATCTTTATCTCCTGTTTGTTCTCTGTGGTTTTCTATAAGCTGCATGTTTCTCAGTGCGATTAAGAATGCGTAAGTAGTTTCTATAAAATAGTTTTTAAAGTGAATTCGGGTAGGATACAAGATCGAGCCCGGATGCATTCAACGGGTGCGGCATCATCGCGGTCTTCCCGATTGCTAGTGTTGTCACTGAGATTTGAAGCTTGCCAAAGGCTAGATGATGTCATCGTGATTCAAAGACCCATCTCACTTCTCAGTATCACTCAAAATAGTGCTTCTGCCACCGTACGCCGCCTATTGTACCTGCTGTATTTGCTTGTTCTTGATGATTGAGGCGAATAAGCTATGAAATAATGTCTGCACAAATTGCCAAGTTATGAAAAACAATATGTAGCACATAAGGAGCTTATCAAAAACGCATGGAATGCCGGTAAGATTTAATTTACAAGAAATAAGCGGCGGTGGTACCAGTGAATGCTCTAATATCATGGCGTACTGCCAATATTTATTGTTTATGTCATTGATTTGATCATTGTTTGCTTTCTTAGCCCTTCATATACTTCACTATCATCTGTTGCTCGTCACCTAAACTAGTTATGGCTCTCCCGCTCAATTTTTAAAGACTTATTTATTAATATTTGAAAGGCATTTTAGGCTTCACGCGAAAATTGCATGCTTAATCTGTTGAAGCGTACGGCTGCAAGAGGAGTTTACAGCTTTGTAGGCACAGACGAGTGGTCCTGAAAAGTCTCCCGGATTTCCTGGGCCTTTCCTGACAGCAACTTTTTATAGGGATTCTTCGTGGAACAAATTGTTATTTCCATCACAGAGCTCATATTCCTATCGAGTTTAATATGTTGAAGTCTCGGCACGTGAAACCATTGCCCATGAACGGTGATTAGTTGCACACACATTGCGCACATAATTAACGTATGGACGTCCATTTAAATGAAGCATAAATTACGACTAACAAATCCGCAAAAAACATCCTTATTCATTAGAGCCGCCTGCTTTAAGTAGAAGTCGTTTCTTCGATCGTCACAGAAGATGGAACTCCCGGGGGCTCCCATCTTCTGTGACGATTATGTGCGCAATGTGTGTGCAACTAATCACCGTTCATGGGCAATGGTTTCACGTGCCGAGACTTCAACATATTAAACTCGATAGGAATATGAGCTCTGTGATGGAAATAACAATTTGTTCCACGAAGAATCCCTATAAAAAGTTGCTGTCAGGAAAGGCCCAAGAAATCCGGGAGACTTTTCAGGACCACTCGTCTGTGCCTACAAAGCTGTAAACTCCTCTTGCAGCCGTACGCTTCAACAGATTAAGCATGCAATTTTCGCGTGAAGCCTAAAATATATGTTGTTTTCCAAGAATATTAATGACGTAGTTTTCAAATGTGTGGAAATTTCTAAATGTAATTCTCAAACACATGCGAATGCACTATATATTAGAATTCAGTGAGTTGTACCGCAAGATTAATTTTATTCTGTTAAGCGTAGGAGCAAAATATTTGCGCAATACGAACCTTTTCTCCCTCCCAGAGGGCCTTAACACGTTGGCGAATTGTCGACCTGTCACCGGGTGAGAGGAAAGCGGATCGAATCCTCGAAAACACCAGCTGACTTGCCGCTAAGCGATTTTTCTGCTTCCAAATCCAGACGAGTCCAGCATCTACAACCTCCATCTCAGACTTGATGTCGAGGTCACATCTGTAAAGCATGATGACAAATTCACCTATCCTTTGCGTCGGCACGATGACAAGCAATCCGAAACATTCTCCTGCACTTCCTATCACTGCCCCTCTCTAAGCCTTCTTTTTCTGTCTTTTTTTGAAGCACTTTCTTCTGCCGGCTCTTGCAGGGAACTCAACCGCTTTATGCCGATATGATGACTTGCTGAAGCGAAACCAAGTAACGCTAAGAAACGCGATACTTTGACTTTTGTAACCTCAACCTTTGTAGTATTATTCTTTCTCTGCATCCACTTTGTGCGCTTTCGGAAGGAAGCATCTTTTCAATGGCGATTCGTCTACCTGTGGAACTGTCACTATGGCTATCTGGTTTCCTGGAAGATACGGCAGTAGGCTGCCAGGGCCGCGACGGACGCGAATCACACAACGATCTGCCATGGCAGCAGCAGCCCGTCAACATCTGCATCAACTGCGTTTTTGTTGAACGAAAAAATGGTATATTCCAGGGATTGTTTCGATGGTTTTTTATGAACTTTTTACAGACTTAACAACCTTTCGGCGGTCATTAATAAAATAATCTCTGCTGTCTTATCATGCACATCAGGAAAAATCTAAGATGTGAATAATATGTATTAAAAAGAATAAAAAATAAAAAAAATACTAGTGCCGTAATTATGGGGCCAAAATACGTGACCTAGATATTTACCAAATCTCTACCCGCAAGTGCATCATAGGTACAGGCGCTGGGTATTGCACAAGCTGGTAGAGTGTAGTATTGTACCATTTAGGAAGTGATATAAGCAGAAATGATACAAGCACAGTAGTGGTACCGAAAACTTTAGTACAAAGGCTTCACTGCTTACATGTATTTTTTGCATTGTGTTGAGAACTAGGAAGGATGTCGAGGATTAATTCGTGTTGTTTTTTTATGCAAATGCCTACGTCTGCCTTTTTCTTTTCTTTACTTGACCATCAATATACGTCCGGAGGAGTCCTTGACCATGTATGTTTCTTGTTCACATGTATGGAAATCTCTTCATTATCATATGCATTTTTCTTACCCTTTCGAAAAGAGATTTTTCTTCTGCGAAAGACTCATGTGATAGCTATCGAAAATATTAATATTAATTTTAGCACTGAAAATAAGAAAAGCCTTATTTGAGAGACAATGATTTATCATTGGCTACACCTGGCAATTAGATTAGCGAAGATAATCGCTGGGATCATGCCGATATTTTTGTGTCTTGCAACTTGGGGAAATGCAGATGCGGCGAGCGCTTCGATCTTACGTCTCGAAAGGAGACCTCCACTGATGAGGCGCTCTTTACCAACGATGATCATTGACTGCAATAGTCCGTCGGTTGACTGCGATGCTGCGCTCATCAGTGCCTGTAAACAACTTTCATGAGTGCATCTTATCATCTAACTTCTTTTTCCGCTTTCGATTTCCGCTTCTTATTCCCCGATTGTTCGCGTATTTAACCAGTAAGGGATTCTCATGCAATGCCACCAGATCGGGTGAGAAGTTAACTGTTCAAAGAAACGATTCACATCAGAAATAAAACTACTCAAAGAAAATAAGGTTCTGGACCTATGATTTGAATGAGCTTTTCGTAGAACTTCGTGGAAATGTGCCGACATCTTGATGGTTATGAATGTTTGCGCGTGCATGCTCACAATTTTTTGAATGTTTGCGCATGCATGCGCACAATTTTTTGAATGTTTATCTGCAGAATTGTTCAAACCGGTAGTTGATATGCATTATGTAATTTGTGAGTCACCGATGAAGTAATTGATATGTGCGATCTACATAATAGTACGCCATCCAATTTCTTTACATTTAATCATATTTCTGCCCATTGTGGCTCATAGTGGCCCAATCGATTCATAGTGAACACTCAAAGGCACCATATGGCGGATCATCCGAAAGCTTTATGGCTACAATGATGTATAAAGCACTTCTCGAATGTAACAAGCATTGCTTGGGAAGCTGTAGATAATCGAGAAGCTTTACTTCAAGCTTGTCCTCCTGGAAAAGTTGGTGGCTGTTAATGGAATAAAAAGAAATTAAAGATGATAGGAAAAAGTGTTGACATACATTTTCAAGTTGTCTTAGCAAGTTGATGATGAAAAGTGATCTAGCGAGATCGAGCAAATCAGCGAGTGCATAGAAGGATATATCAATGTTGCTTTGATCATCACCATTTATGTAGCCGACAAGTGTCCGCACAGCCATATCGTCATATGGTGAGAGGTTGATCTTCGTTGGTACTTTGTCCATCTCAGCCAACTATAAATTATGATCTTCAAATAATCATCAATGCTGTCTTGTAGTTTCAGTCTGGACTGAAGATAAGTGTGGTATAATTTGGGACTTCCTCATAGGAGATTACAGTAAATTCAGCGTTGGAAAGGTACCCACATCGTTTTCGCTCCACCTGAAAATGAGCCTACATGCTTTCACTTCATTTGAATAAAATATCCACTTTGCTTCCGTTTCATAAGAAAAGATATCCACATCTCTTGTGCCTCAACTGAAAAGGTGCCCACATCAGTTTCGTCCAACCTGAAAAGGTTCTGTTTGAAATGGCATCCGTATCCCTTCGCTTAGCCTGAAAAAGTACCTACATTCTTTTCGCTTCGCCAAAATGGCCCCTCAAAAGGGGCGGGTCATACCGTACGTGTTTTCACGATATCTCTCTAATTAAACCACTGAATATGGCACCACAATGAGCGTCTTCCAATGACATGAGGCTTATCTTTCTAAACACTCAAGAAACGTCATTTCTCCTTGTCAGCGACCATGTTGTGCTCTTTTACACATTTATTTCTCCTATAAAATGAAACTCTTCTATAAGAAGGAAACTTTGAAGGGAATTAATTCGACCTTACGAATTTTGAGCGAATAAAAGGCGAAATCGCTAATCTTGACATTATACGTCCTCTTCGATGTAATTAGACGTACGTTGTTGTTAGTATCCTCCCCAGATTGAACACTGCAAATAGATATCATCTTTGATCTGTTTTTACGAGTTACAAATTCCCCACCAAGAATTGATTTGTGAGGCAATTCAAGCAAAGTTTTGCAGTAGTAAAGGTTTATGAGATTTTTCAGCGGGATTCGTATTTTGCAGTAATTTCCTAACAGGTGTTAACCTGTTAGGAAATGACTGCAAACCCTTTATGCCTCCATCAATAACGGCAAGAAATGACATGTTATTAATTGTAACGCACAGGTATCGAGGTCTGACATCGCTTCTTTTCAGATCATTAGGATAATTGCTTGATTCTCTCATTATTTTTAGATATGATGAATGAATGCCGATGGCATAGCATCTTGAAGGACATCGTCCATTATGAAGTAAGCGCCTTTTACCACTAAACGCAGCGAGAAGTTGCAGTGACCCCCGTAGTTTAGTCATCGCCTCCTTCCCCTCCCACCCTCCTTCCCTTCTTCTCCCCCTCTCCCCTACCCCCCCCCCCTCCCCACTCCTGACATTGTCTGCTCTGCCTTGAACAAGAACTTATAAGCTTCAAGGCTTTTCTTGATGCAGCAGGTTATGATGCTTATGTTTAGCCAAGAGAGAATACAACACTGCCTTGAATAAAAACTGAATCTTTTCACTGCATACAGGTTTGCTAATTTATATTCACAACGATTCTTAACGAGGAACGCTTACTCTTCACTCGAACCGGAACTCATCTGGAATCCAACTGCGCAGTCGCAAATTCGAATCAAACAATGAGCAATAAAAGCAATCACTCCATTTTTATCGAAACAATTGGCGGATTGTGAAATATCCGATGAAATGCAGATTTCCTTGCTTCTAATATGCAAAACTTGCAAAATTATTGCAAAAATATGAGATGCAACTTGTGATAGCGAAAATAAGAAATTACCCAAATTTTTCTTATCCTCGTCAAGTTTTTATAGAAATATATTACGTTAATTTTACGCCTTCGCCTATATGCGTGAATATACCGATGCAAATCTCAAGCCATTTTCAATTTATAATTCTTAAAATTGCGATAAATAAATTTCATCCTCGTAATCGACGTCGTAAGCAACCGCCTATTTTCAACTTCCTTTACTTCCATACGACACTCATCGCTTAGGTTGGTTTTGCAACTGATCATTTATGATCGAAGAGTCATTCCGTGTCGTTCGAGTTTTTTGCGTACGGCTATTTTCTTAACAAAAACGCAATATGAAACATTTTTCCCCCTACTTTTGTATATTTGGGCAAGTATACGATCTAACAAGTCGAAAGCGAAATTTAGTATATCCTTGCAAATTCATTGGCCAATATTCACTGGTGTCCCATTTGTTTTAAACCCAACGATAAGGCCCACCTACACTGCAAATGCGCCAAAACGCTAGAACCTGTTCTCGGCCAAAAAGAAGTGGGGAAACGCGAGTTCAGAACTTGCCCACGGAAGCTGCTTCACCTTCCACTAAACATTTCTGGATAGCATTCATAAAAGTAAAGCGATTGATTTTTTTGCGTATTGACGTATGTACTGGTGCTTACTTTAGTATACACATGTCTTGATAATTCTTTTGCGGCAGCATTTTTGAGCAAGCAGTAAAACTTTGATTTCTCGCTCTAATGTATCAGTGAATGTCTTTAAACCTCTGTGGTGTCTTTAAATCTAAAAAATTTCATATGCTGTATGACATAACTAAATAAGGGTGTATAAAGCATGAGGCTGAAACTCGTAAACTGTAACGCCAAACCGCTCTCACGATTCAATTCCTTGCATAAGCCCTAACTGTTCTAACGAATCATTTCGTTTTCTATAACTCGAGGCGGTTTAAACAGCTCGACTCTCTTTTTATTATGGAATCGTCAGCAGTTTATGTGATTCAGTTATTCTTCTTCTCCAATAAAAAATCGTTAACCGTTTAAAGTAATCCTTTTTTGAGAACTCATTGCCATTCTAAGCCACTTGAAATACATTGGCGATAAAATGATCCAGATTACCTGATAAATGCAATGTAATTGGCAATGATCAACTTTTAAAAGACTATGTCCCATCATTGCCCACAAGTTTCCACAACAGAAAAAAAATCCGGATGATTATGAAATAGTGAGGTCAATGAGTGTGCGGTTGATTTTTTTGAATTGTAGCCTAGAAGCGAGTTGCGTTATTCTCTCTATAAATTTAGTTCATCCCAGTTCAGTGGGTGTCGCGTTGAAAGATGCGGACAGAAGAGCCATTTCGGGAAGTACTGAAGCTGAAGTTAAGGAATTCGATTGCTATAACAAAGTTGCTGTGTCATTTGCTATATCAAATTTCACGTTAGCTCTTCAACTTCGGAACGAAGTGTGCACGTTTGAAGGTGCCAATAAACTTCCATACATTCTATACTGATCACATTTTTATTTTAGTACGGTTGGGTTGCAGGAAATGAGCCTTTATGATAGATTTGTACAAATCGCTGGGTTAATTAAAAATGGCGGCATAGTACTTACCTCACTTTCCGGTTGACTTTAAAAACCTGTTAGCCAGGTGGTCGGGATACAAAGGTGCATATCATACCAGCTTTTCTGGCATGGTGGTTTTTTTTCTATATTCGTTATTTCTTATTAAACCTGAGGATTTCAGAGTGTGGCCAAAGGATATCTTGTAAGATAAACAGTTTAAGTCAACATGGATCAAACGCACTGTTTTACGAAAGAGAAAATAGAAGCATGTCTCTGCCCCCCTCCCCCCCCCCCCCCCCCCTCCCTCCGTCTGCTTGTTTATGTCCACTGATAGCTCACAAAGGTGCCGTCACACAATGGAATTTGATTTGGCGTAGGTGGGGTGGACGTTCTCTATTGCAAAAAAGTTCACCTCATGGTGGAATTGAATGGCCTAAGATCATCTGAGGGAAAAGCGGACTGAAATACGCGAACAAGGAGGCAATCAATCAGGAAAATCTCTACTTCCCTAGCAGAAAAAAAAAAAGTGCAAAAATGGGAAAATCCAGAGGATTTAGTAATTTCGCATACATTCTGTTCAAAACAACCGGCGTTCTAAATTTTATCTTATAATCAATAGTGTTTAATACACCGAGTGTTACTTTGTGCCGTCGCAACCTCTTCATTAGGTTTACTCGGGGTCTAAGATAATGCGATTTTGGTAGCAAATTGAATCGGGACCGGATTTAAACGAAATTTCACGAAACATAGGCAAAGACCGATCCCAGAACCGATCAGTCGGTCATCTACAAATTGTTTAGGCCAGGTTTAAGCCAACTCCAAATGATGACGGGTTAACTCCGGTGACATTCCCGATCACGACCGGATTTAAACCCGATCCATTTTCACAGATATATAAAATACTCATTTCTCTCAATGCATGTATATCCTCCATATTTTATAAGCATTATCTGAACACCAAAGAAAAAATGCATCGTAAATGATTTATTGCCAGAGAATGACAACACCGAGATGACAATAGAAATATCTCCATTAAACGAGCGAAAATGGGAACCAACAGAGGAAATCACAATCATTGAGGACTAGTCAAATTTTACTGTATGTACAAATTTATTATATAATAACAATATCGACTGTCATCCATTAGACGTGAGGCAACTCCATCAAGTCACATATACCACTGTTATGGAGGTAGTACTGTAGCATCAATGCATGACTATCACCGCATAATAACATCGAATGCTTACCATTATTAAATCGGAGCAATCTGCGGTCAATCACATGGTAAATGCATGACGCATACAATTTCATGCAGTTATCGGTGAGGTCGTCAGGCTTGGCTACAAACAGTCAATAAATTTGGAAATATTCATACAGCATTGTACTCGAAACGAAAATAACACAGTGATACACAAAGAACGAATCACCATACTTCAACATTGACAATTATAAGCATATGTATAAATTATTCATAGGTGGTATTCACTCAGTATGGGAAAAAATTTTTGTGTTCACTAAATTTTTTTAGTTAGCTATTATGCACTAGTAAGCTGCCAAAAGTTTTGCTAAACGCTTGAAAATCAGCAAAATTCTAAAGAATATTGAGAATTTACACGGCCATTAATGCAGTTATCTCGTCGAATAGCATTACTGTTTTATTTTACGACGCTAAAATTAGCGTCTATCGGTGACTTTTGCTTCTGCCTAATACCTTGGAGGGCGGAGTGCGGCAGGAGAAGGAAAGACGAAGGCTAGACTCAAACTCGAATTTTTTCTCTAAGTCAATACCCATCAGATTTATTATGCAAATTAGTGAATTTACCCATAAAAAAGTTGGTGGATAGCATGAATGTTTCACGCCTTCATTTCATCATATAGCGTGAAGTGTTTGGAGAAAATTCAATCACTAGACATCACAGTTAACCCTTAATAACACGATTATCAAATGCAGAAATCAACGTACACGTGGGTTTCTTTTTCCAATAAATGTACTGAAAAGAAATTTACCGTAGAAAATCTCGATATATCGCGAATACAGGAAATATACATAGACTCAGTCTACTTTATCACTGATTACAACTTAATATACATTATACCTATATTATAAAAACGTAAAATTTGAAGTTTCAGGAAATCAATATCTACAGACCGTGCATAGAAATTCATACTGAAAAGAAATGCAATCAAATCTAAAGATGCAGAAATAAATTATAACTGCACAAAATTCACTGTTGTATTGATTATCATAGAATTCTATAACTATTCCCTCATCACTATATAAGTTAAATTACTTTGAAAGCATAAAATTGATGAGATTAGGCTGTGAAGAAATCCCACCTAACTAACGGAAGTATCGCAAAGAATTCATAACGTACCGCAAATAACATAATCTCTATGAAGTTTCTCTTACGGATAACCACTTTAATTTGAAATAATTTCCGCTTTATGGGAAATATTTCAACGTTGGCGATAAAAAAAGAATGAGAAAAATGACTCTGCATTCATTAAAAAATAAACTTCCTTTTTTAAAAGCAAAAAATATCGAGAAAAAAATTTTGCTTTACGTTATCAGCGATGATTTCTTATTCCATTTTAATTGAATTATTAGAAGCCTATATATTTGTCACGCTCTCTTTATTTTCATAGCAATTAAGATTCGAATATGATGAAAAAATTAAAATGCTTAATTGTATTATTTGCTCTAGCTTGTCTATTGCTAGAGCTTATTTGCAAACTTGCTCAAGTTCATCAAACGAGTAATAAAGTAGTATTTAGCTGAATTCTTTCTTTTTCAACAAGATAAATTCAATTTTTGATGTGCTTTACTTCCACTAGAGAATTTTTGTCAATGTTTGTTCATTTATTGAAAAAATGGAGCCTTTTTTTCGACATTCCTTTATCTTTTGGAGTAAAAGAAAAAATGCCTTCAATATAAAAATGGTCGAAATTTCTCCTGCACGCATCCTGTTCAATTCGATTCTAACTTTTTCCTAACGGAAAAAAATGTTCGAAAAAACGCTAAAGAGCAAGATTTATTGCATTTTTGCAGAACAGGTGAATTCGCATAAAACCCTAACACTTACAAATAATTCCGAGGTGCAGTGAGGTCGGCAGAAGTCGGCCTCTTGACGTGTCGAAGAATTTGAGTATTTCACAAATAAAACTTCTCATATTTTCGGATAGAAAAACCGCTTCTGGTGAAGTTTCGTGCTCCGCTGATATTCATGAGGCGATAAACCAACGTAAATACAGGTATAAATTTTATGAGGTAAGAAACCCGATAGTTTTTCCATCCCCAAGGAAATTAATATGACGTAAGATGATTGTGATAAATACGATAATTTTAGCTAAATTTTATAGAAAGCGATCTCTCAAATTTCAAAATTGTATAGAAGAAGCGGTGGCTCTATCATTCTCTCTTCTCCCCCTTCTCTTCTTGTTCTTCATTGTTCCCCCGACACGTTAGGCCGATGCATCGACCCCCGCCGACCAAGCAAAAAGTCTAAGACTTTTCAAAATCTTATTCTCATGCTTGCCTATAATTCTAGTGATTGAAGTCGATTTGAGCATCTCGAGCACATAAATAAACGGAGCCTTCCAACGAAGGCTTAAGGATTTACAATGAAAAAAATTTCTATCGCCGTTTGATATTTCAAACTGTTCAAGGCAAACTGGATGTGGAGTTAAGATGAATGCGCAGAGAGGAGCTATGCAAAATATTTTTGCGACCTAGAAGCAAACACTCCGTTTCTTCTGACTGCAAGCCTCACGGTGCAATTTTTCTAATGTGGCTTAGGAGGAGTTAATGTTCAGATGGACTTCTATTGCAGCAGCAGCAGCCCTTTCCTATTTCACTTCATATTTACACCATTGCTTATATATGTCTTTCTTGAAGCGCTAGTGAACTCAACTTCGTTTCTACGCTAAGGTCGACCACGTCCCCCGGAATCCATCACTACTTCCAACGGTTATTGCTGCTGAAAACTTCTGTGCAAAACTCTTATTAATTTCTTTTTCTTTTTCATTTCTCTGGTTCTCACCTGCGTTACTGTATTTTCTCCATATCTTCTATTTTTACAACTTTTCACAAGATAGAGGGATCGAACTTCTACGCTATAAATGCACCTGCAATTCGCCGATGCCAAATGATAATATCTGGCAAAACGAAACGGCGAACAAACCTCTAGCGAAGAACCTGTGCTGTAATTCTCAGAAAGGATCTACCTAGGTATTCCAGTTTCTGGAGAGATTCTGGATTCAACAGTGCGTTGCAAAACGCAATATATCAAAAATCACCAGTTAATTTGAACAATGATCAAAGTGATCAAATTAAACAGTAATTATATTACCGTTTAATAAACAGCTATGTGCGCGAAACACTAAGCGCATAGACATTCGAATAACGAAGGTTTAGAGTTCAAGGAAGTGCAGCAACATCTCACAGCCATGAACAACAAACCGTGCTCATACACGAAATATGATGGTGCGTTTCGTAGCATCCACATATCGAAGTCGTCTCAAGAAATTCAAATGCCGAAAATGAGCGAGAGACTCAAAATCAAACTGCGGCCGTCGCCACAGGTCCTTGAGCTGTCTGTAGGCTGAGCTTGTTAAGGATTTCTGTTGGCACATGTTCTCGAAGAATGGCATTCTCTGCCTCAAGTTGTAGCACCTGAAATTCGTTTTCGATTACTTAAGGACGAGCGTTCGAATAATTTAAAACAAGGCGGAGAATAAGAATATACTGAAAAAGCTGCTCAATTTGCAAAATCATATGAAATGCATCGATGCAATTTCAAGCAATCTGAGCACCACTATGCTAATTAGTATTCACATGGCCCACGCGAAATTTGTTAAAATGAAGCGCTCAGAACACGTTGATCTCAAAAAGATATGGGTAGAAGCAACCAGGTCGCTCGTACAAATTATTTATAAAAGGCTTCTTTTTCTATCGTCATACTGAGGTAAAATGAAAATCCAATCGGCGAAAATTGCATGCAAATTTCTTTCATGTCTAATTACCTATGAGTTCTTTCAAAATTGACGGACGTTCGCAAAGTGGAACTAGGAAAGTCTTCCTATGACACAGGGTTAAACACATCAAATTTCTTAAACTTAGCCCCCGCAGCCCATAATAAAAGTCATAAGGCAAAACAAACACACGCGCACATCTTATGAATGGACACAACGTCGACATAATGGGCACTTTCACAACGCAAATACACAAAGCGCACAACAATGATATGCGAGCTGTGTGACACTTCATCGGCGCTCCTCCGTTCGCCTTGTCTCGAAAATTCCCGCTCCCGTTTTTCTCTTCAATTTTTTTTTTTTCGCCACTTTCATCTCGTTTTACCTCATGAATGTCCGGTTCATTTTGCTTGTCTTACCTTGTAAAACAAAAACAGTAGTCTTGCACGTAGAAATTTCTTGGCGTTCTCAAATACTTCATAGAAAATTTCCGATTTGTTTCACCAGCCAAAATAAATTTTTGTCAAAAATTGTACTGATCACCTCATTTCCTTAGGGGACTAAAAAAAATCTGAGATTCATTTCTGCAGAAATATGAGCTAGTAAACAATGTACGGCTCAGGTTAAAATCTTGCGAAGGATGCCGCGCCAATTGAATCAGTTGTAAAAGTGATTCAGCTGTTGCTCTATTAGTGCCTGGCCACATTTTACTGGTTGATAGACTGAATGGCAAGTACTTGACGATCTTTGCTTTGATTGATATATACGAAGCTAAGCTAGACAAGTAGATGTTTCCGTTCATTCGGGACGAGTTTTTTTTATTAGTTGAAGGAGTATATTCCGAGATGCTGTATAAACTTCCTTGATAGGAAGTCGAACAACAATCAGCTACAAATTGTTTTCTCTGGTGAGATTCATATGATCTATGATTCCGATTAAACGAGTCTATATTGGGAGGTTTCTGACAAAAACATGCTGTAAACATGCGATTTTCGGCTCCATTGCACTACTAAATTGTGCGTAAACACAAATTTCAAAAAATTTCGACAAGCAGGGAGGATGTAATATATGCAGTGTGACGTGGCTCAGTTTTTGCGTTGTCGCAATCTTTCTACATGGCGGTTTAAGTTGTAAGCTTCCATTCGTGATAGTGTTCTCTCGTTGAAGTGATACAATTAAAACGAGGGGACGGTTCTAGTATGAGCATATTTCTCTCAGTTTGATTACTTTATTTGAAATTCCATCAAACTTTGATTCTCTTTTCGACCGCTCATGAGTGGATCTATCGATATTCAGCTCATCGTGTTCTAACAGACCCCGATTTCCTTACTATTTGTTATTACGTCCATTGTATTCTGGAATCTTTTTTTTGAACATACTGTCTGACACAGTCTTCCCATGTCGCGGCCACTCTATAGTGAATTTTTTTTTGAACTCACGAAAGCAAGACCTATATCACCGACATCTCTCGCAGAGATGAAGAGACCCACGGCGGACCCGCGGGCTTGCATTCGGAAAATCCCTTGTGGTGTCGGAAAATTCTCGGGACCCCGGCTCTTCTGACGACGGCCTTGTAGTGCGAAGCATACTTATGGGTGAAGCGGCGCGGGAAGGGCTCAGAAATCACTACCCCCCCCCCTCCCCCGTCTCGTTGAGAATGAACATTATTTGCAGTTCCAAAAAAACGGCATTCAAGCAACTGCTGGAAGAAAATATCATATTTTGAGTGGCAAACATCAGCGTTTATTCGCTTCTAAAACATTGCATTTATCAACCAAATTTCCCAAAGTCATATCTGCGCTCATGTGTTCGAACCGTGTCAAAATTCCCAGTTTTTTGCACGTTTCCTATTTATGCATCAGATCGAAAGTTCCGATTCCAGAACTGTGCGACTAATCTTTTGCTGGAGTCGTGGATTAGGACTTCGAAAAATCTCTTGAGGTTTAGGTTTTATAGTTAAAAAACGCATAGTTGAAAGTTGGCTGGTGGGAATGAAGTGGCTGAAAAACACGGAAAGATGATGGATGAGACTCCTTCTGCCAAATTTTGCGATCCACGTGCCTTTATGCCTCCCCATCAATTTTGAACGGAAGGACGGCAAAATTTTTTATCACTTATATTATGACTTGGCGTCGTACAACGCGAACAAACATATTTCTGAATGCTCAGCACAAGCTGGACTTAAAATCCTCCCGATTAAATGAATTCGAAAATAAAACTACTGTGTCTGACACTTATATATAGCCACTAAGAAAGAGTGGTGCCCTTCTTTTTGCACTTAAAAAGGATCATATGCATGAAAAAGCGTTCCCTTCAACAGTTGTAAAGGTGTGCGCCTTGATCTATACGCGTACACAAGCGAAAAGCTGCCAATCATTTTATCATATTAAACGAAAGGGTACAGCACCGCGTTTTTTTTCGTATACAAGATCGCAGCATCTTCCTCTCGACAGCTATAAGGATGAGCTTTTTGAATGGCTGGTGTTTTCCTTTGGAAATCAAGTTGCATCTTCCACCTTTGAACTATCATCTTGTCAACAGCTGACAAGTGGTGAAAATGATTGGTCCAATCAGCCGGACTGCAAAATATGTATTTTGCCAGCCGGCTGGCACGCTTTTCTCATTTGCTTTTAAAATTTGTAATCGTTGGCTTGATATAACCTCCCGATCACAGAAAGAAGATGAAAATTCATGGGACTTATTTTTTAAAGATATTGGTTCTGCGAGGGAAAGAAGCTTTAGAGGAAGTCGGTAGATGTATTAACCAAATTTAAAAAGCTAGTATGCAAGGGAAACGTCGAGGAGGTGAACAGTTGATCCGCTAAAGTGACAACAGGATGTATGTGCTCTTACGCGCTTTGCCACCTGGAAGATGGCTGATATTTTCAGCCCATAATTCTACCTCCGACGATGAATGGGATCGAGGTTTAACCTCCAATATCAGTCGAAAGAGAAATCGTACGGTATTAGTTACGGAATAATGCTGGAGATCTACCAAATTTCACGGGAGAACAGTAGCGAAGGAAAGGTTGAAAGAGATCACAAAGGATATGCTCCACAGGAAGCCATAAAGGCGGTCGATAGATTCAAAAGCTTGTGAATACCACGAGACTTCTCATGCGACCAAAAGTGCGATGAAAGAACTGACCCAAGGATGCGGTATGCTTTAACTTAGGCATATATATTCCGACGTTGCTATCACAGCTGCTAGCGCTACCAGATGTCTGTCACTTGCAAGGTTGGTATGGTCCAAAGTGAAGCGCAATGACGGCCGATAAGACCTGCCGGCCTTTATTTTTTTCCCCCATTTGCACGAAGATGGTTAACAAATATCAATTTATGCAGCTGAATTATGCATCGATGGAGGTGAGAGGCTGTAAATTGCAAAGGATGCTCAAATTTAACATAACAGCATATGAACGTGACCTATGTTGGGAAACGCATGAAAAGGAAAATGAAAACGGATTCTGAGCCTGATTACCTTTTATCCGCCACAAGGTAGAATGGGCAGCCTTGCAACTTTACGGCTCTACAAAAAACCTCTACGCAATGATGCACTGTAACCTACAGTTGTATCGCCGACGTTGGAAATTGAATTCAGCTATAACTGGCAGAATTCGAAGCAAAAATTTTCTTTCTAGACACCACCTAGACGCTAATAATTTGAGCATTGAGTTTCTTGGGTTTATAATGAACATGAACACATTAAAACATCGACAAAATGCTCCGACTATAGTTTTTTTTTTTTGTTCTAACGGCGCTTACTCATTCACTCAGAGAGCGACGCTAGGGTTATATTGGCGTACGAAGTTTACCTATGGGTGTCGGATGTATTCCTCTTTAAATTCCACGAATATTTACCATCTTTTTTCCTAAACTTAAAACTGATCGCCTATCGCAAAGTATTTATGCATAAGCGCACTATTATATATTTGACCTCAATATATCATAGAAGAATCATGCAAGAATATTTACTGCTAAGTGAATAAATAAATAAAATAAATGAATGAATAAATAAATATACACAGAAGAATACTTCTGTTTCAGCGATCGAGATGTTGGTAGTTATTCATAACACATTATAATTCCATCAACAACAAGAATATGAGAGGGACAAATAGTTTTCATGTTACGATAATAGATAATTGAAAAACCATTCGAAATCACTTACCGTAGTTTCAAGTTCAATAATTTTTGCCCGTAACACTTCCACTTCTTCTCGAACCGCGAACATCAGATGCGTTTTAACGAGGTCCTAAAGTTTGTCGAACATAAATGCTGAGAATAGCTTCGACAATATTACCAAGAATCGCACTATGAAATGAACCTTTCGAGTGCAACCTCTTCAAGCTTCACAGCAAACTTTGCTGAGAAGAAGAGCCGCAGAAAATTGCAAGCAAAAACTATCAGAGCTTAAGGTCTTGATGACCTCCAAAGATGTCTCCTTGATGTGCCTCGGTCACCTTTATCACAATAGCTCTATGATCGAATATGGCAGGCGTAACATGTGGTGTAAAGCTGTGAAAGCGTTGAGGTATGGAAAATAACTGTATGGTGCATTATATTACGATACATCATTCGAACACTTCAGATTATGGAGAATGCCCTGGGTGACTACCCAATCCGCAATCAGCCGAGAGAGGTATGCAGACGAAACTCATATTTGCCTGCCTTGCGAAAACGAGCAAATTTGCGCCCTGAGGAGTCCAAAAAATCGCACTGTGAGGGTATTTTATAGCCGACCTGGCTACGAAAGATTATTTTACAACCAACCGGAATGCTGGACAAGTTAGAAACAAAGCTTTTGCAATGGATTTGCATGAAAGGTAGGTTCTGTATTGTTTCTTGGCGATTTACTATATTGGTTGATCAAGCAAGCGACATTGAAAAGCGCATACCGAGTGCGTTTGTGACCCGATCGGTAGAGAACATCATACAATGTATGCAAATTTTTGAACATCTTGTGTATGAGCATTAAAGTTGGAATATGATACCGACAACGTTCCACATTAAAAGGCCACGACAAAAACGTTTCTAGCAAGTGCATTCTCCATACATATACCATTATCCGCCCTCGACAACGGTGCTTCGCTATTGTTACCGCGGCACTTTTCCGTTTCCGTCATTGGCAATTGAGAACTTATGTACAAAAAAGTCCCGTTATGAGATTAATACTGATGCATAGGAAGAGGGCATTTAGAAAAGACAGATTCAAGAAGGAGTGTGAGCTTATGAGATGAGTTTAAATTAAGAGCGGTAACGAGGAAAGTCAAGGCAGTGTTACGGCTTACCGAGGAATCCCGATTAGATGGGAAGTGTTGGGCTTCCTAGCTCAAAAGAGATAGCCACTACGGTGAACGATCTTTCACTTAAACATGCCATGTTTTTCATACAAACATCAGTAGCTTCGACAAACATGCAATACCAAAATTTACCCAAGCGTGGCTAACGTAGATTTCTAATGGCGTAATATACGATTGAGATTGGTTGTACGTAATGGAAAGCAATGATGAGGAAGAAAGGGGGCAGCTCCCCGCATCGAAGCACTCACTTTCACCTTTTCCGTCCTAAGGTCCGAAACAAAACTCCTTAATTCTCATAATTGTAGTGGTGACTGGAAATAGCCAACAAAGCTTACGAAACTCAATAGCCCCACAACTGAATCTGTTCTGCAACGATCTGAACGCCAAAAGCGAACTAGGATTTTTTCTCACGAGGCAGGTTCATTGGATGAGTCATAATTCTAGGACCTCCTCCCTCTCTCCTGTTCGTCAGTGCTTGAGGATATTGTCACAACTTATGCACATATTTTTTGTCAGTTTTTGTATACATTGCATAACTCTCCTGTATAATTACTAGGCCGAAGGTGTTACCGACCAAACCTCAAGCCGTACTCCACAGCGCCATTCGCAGAATAACTAGGAAGCCTCTAGCGCCGGAAGTATCCATAAGAGAGCGCTGCCTCACAGCCTTTTTGTCGTATGTGGGGAAGGCGGAGCTCTGAGTAAATCTCTATTGCTCTCCCTCCCCCGCCCCATAATTCTTGCATCGTCCAAAAGGTGAAATTATTGCATGTAGAGAGAATCACACACACGCACGTACTGATTCGATACCGCTATAACATGCTTCGCAAATGGAAACCCTACGAAAAACGCATAAAACCCACCCAAGCTTGAAGACGGAAAATACTAAGTTATCTTCGGCAGAATTGAAAAAGAAACAACACATCGATGTACATAGGCTCATCTAGTTACATACTTATGGAAAGCCCTGAGGATGCGCTCGAAGAAGTGTTTTTTTCTGCTGGAAAAGTTCGGATGATTTGTGTTAAATACTTTGGCCAAGTGATATCGTTCGATCAAGCCTATTCAAAAACATACACATAGACGGCTTATTTTTCTTTCCTTCCTAATTCACTTCGTGCAACTCTTACGCATCAAAGCGGAAAGATGCATCATTCAAGAAGCAGTTGCATTAATCAGAACAAAACCATGCAGATGTCTTTGGACATAGCAAATTCTGGAGATTTTAGGCAAGAAATGCTTCGCATTTCTTCGCTAAGCACTGCGATTAAAAGATCAATGAAACGATTAATACCATTGCTTGCTCGATTTTGCTGTCGATGGCGACCATCTGAGAGGTTCCTCCAGGGCCAGGCCCTTTGGCTGAACTGAAAAAAGCCATCTATTTGGTTCGATGAAGTCTTGAAATGGCTGCATTTGAAATTCTGTTGCTTAAGTGCACTTCCGGAAACTGGGTGCCTTGCTTATACTATGTCTGATGTTTGTCTGCCCTAAATTCAGCAATTTTATGTATACGTTTTTGTGATATCGTTCCATACAGGTTTGTGTATGTATAAACTGCTTTATATACACCTATTTATATGTGTTCGCATGAGCCTATCTCCTTGTAGGCCTAAGCCTTTGAAAACCATAACGATGAACTTTGATGGTTAAATCTAAATTCACAGCATCACAGGATGGATGTGATCTATGGAACATGCAATGGCTCCGATTATGTTACAGTTCTTCTTTATGAGTTACTGGCTCGTAATACGATAATAATTGTGCAGTGATCAAATACAAACCTGATACAGTCTTTATTGAGGGGGGGGGGGGGAGGGGGTATTCTTACAACTAATCGATCCTATAGAAAAACGCTTTGTTAACTATTTTTTGATTGCTTTTTTTCACATTTGACTGGCCAATTATTTAGCAAACCCAAACTTGAAAGCGCAAATTGTGTCAACCATCGCACACAGATTTCTGCTTGTTTTCCTTATATCTTTTCTTATAATAAACAACACTTACAGAGATGAACACTCGTTATAATGACATCTTTAGGCGTTCGTTTAAAGAAATTTGAACTAGTCTTTCAATGATTATTCCTTCAATTTTAGACGTTAAGAGCAAAGGTAAACAAAAATGCGCAATAATTTATCAAAGCATGCAAGCCGCAAAATGTGGATCGTGCTTAAATGTTCACTAATGAAATTCTAATTTAAAATACAATAAATACGAGTAAGATTTAATTAAATTTTAAAGCACCTATTACGACGGCTGACATCGACAGATCTCGATCCTTGAAATACCACTTTTTTTGATTTGTTCAATTGCTCAGGCCGCAATGAGCAACGCCTGTTGAGGATTGCATTTTGGATTTCCATTATTATGTAATATACCTTTCTGTGTGAAATCATCCGTTCTATAGACTACACAGAAAACAGCAGTGATAATCCTAACTGCCACAGCGCGAAAACTTAATAGGGATTCGAATAAACGGCAGAAATACTTCAGCTCTTAATATTTGGGTCCTTTCAAATAAATGATGTGGAAGGATGTATTGTGGTCCTTCTGTTATGCTTAACAAAAAAGAAACGTTGAAGTAATCATGGTAGTAAACTATGACTTGGATGACAGCAGCATATAAATTCAGGCGCAATACGTAGCCATAGAACGCGATGATATGGGTTCTACTTCAGAAGTTGTGGCAGAGAGAGAACATGGGCGTATATGCATTGAGCAACACTTGGTAGTCGAATGCCCAGATGGGGCGATCATGCCACACGCAACGTCAACAGTCTTCTAGAGGCTATGCACTAATATGATCGCTCTCTGTTTGCTTGCTCGAGAATGCATAGATGTTTTCTGCCCATCATAATCGCTTCGCTACCTATAGGACGATGTTCTCATACACCCGATAACATCGAATTGCTCGGCATTCACATACAGCCTACATGCCTGTTCTCGCCGTACTCGAATACTGCCAACATGGCACATAAGAGGATCAGTGCAACTATTAATTTGCATATGTATCGAAGACAAAACAACAAAACGATGCAAATCATAAGCGAATTAAGCATTCATCGAACGTTTCGGTGAGTGTTTCACTGATTATTCCTGCATAGTTTCAGTGCGGCTTGGGCCTTCCTTTTTCTTTGGGCACAGATGAACGCATTATTACTAAAATTAATCAAGCTATTAAAAATTAAGATTTCGTGTTAACGATATTCATTTTGAGATGATTCCCTCAAAAAATTTTCCGGGGTAATACATCATGTTTTGTGCCTATTGACTCATTAAGAAGCACTTTCCTTAAATAGCGTTCTGAACTACTCATAAAACAAACAGCATTCCGTTGCAATTTCAAAAACTTTTTTAACGGCGAACAAATCGAAGAACACGATTGCCAATGTGGAAAAAGCTCTGTCTACAGTCCATCGTTATCTCAGTATCAGATGATTGTTTCAAAATCGAAACTAGTGTGCTTGGGATGGTCAACGCAACATTCCTTCAACATTTCCAACGCAGCGCTATTTCACTCGAAAATTGAACAATCTAAGCCATCAAATGTATGCTTTAATAGTGGGCATTAGGAAGACCGAGACAAAATCATTAAGGAATGACAATCGGTCGACGGAGACATTGTGAGAAGCACTGAGGCAATACCAGGCAATACCGTGACAGACTGCTATCTGACCAACATAGATGTACCTCCCCTATACCACTTTCACAAATGGGCTATGGTACGTTGAATTTACGGGCTAGACAGGAGGATAGAAAGGTAGACCACATCGCTGTAAAATAATTTGGATAGAAGCCACAAAAGCGCGTAATGGTAATTTGTTAATTAATACCTGCCATCGTACCTGTGTGTGTGCGCCAGCCCTCCCTCAGCAATAAGAAGTTCGGAAGCTGGTCAGCTGGGCAGATCTTCCAAACAGGATTCCTTCCTTTGCAACTTCATCGATGCAAAACGGAGATCAAACGGGAGTAAAATGCACATAAATTTTTTCCCAAGTTTCCGGATAGTTTCCGCAGTCTGAAACTCTTTCCTAATTTATTAGGATGATATGAATCGCCCTAAGGTGTTTAAAGTGTATTCTACATACTAAATCTCGTAAATCTGGCCTAAGTAGTTGCCGAATTGAAATTACCGGACGGAGAGACATAGGAGCGCATCGTACGTGCGCATAGACATGACGTTGTCATAATATGCAATTATAAAGCTGCATTTCTATGACCGGAATAGTATCCTTGAAGTCGCACTAGTATAAACACATATACATTTTTTAGAACCGTTATATGCCTATGATTCTTTTCGAAGTTGATGCGTTAATGTGGAAATGCCTATAGGAGGTCAAGCAAACTTTCAAACTCAGGTGTGAATCATGTCCACAAAATTTTGCAACTTTAGCCTAACTTATGATGATAACATTCGGTGGTTTCTGAGTTGAATATACCAAACCGACACATTCAAAACCAAACGCATAAACACAGTGTAATTTGAAAAAGCGTAAACTTGTTGTGTTTCATTTATTAGTTATTTGGTTGACTAATTGACTTCGCTGCAGTGCTAGGTAATGAGTTTGTGGCGAACGATCACTAACCTAACTGTGCAGCTGAACAAATATTGGTAATTGTGATAAACGGTTGTGGAGATTAGCCGATGAGCATAAGCTTCTAAACGACTTTCTTTCCACTCTAGGTTTAAATTCACCGTCGTGGTTGCTCGTTTTTCTGCCTACAGAACAAAAGGATATAAAAAACAAATGCAAGACATTAGGCTTAGCCTTCTTTAGCACATGTCATTCTTAACCGATCTTCATTAATTTTAATAATTGTCAACGTTCATAAAATCCATACCTAAAGGGCAATAATAATAACAATACGATATACAGTAGGCGCCCTAAGAAGGAGACGATGACTTCCTGATCATCGATAGTTAACTTAAGTGCAAGATGTCTCAAAATTACCCTCTAGGCGCTTCCAGGGAAAACAACGACGTACTGCTTGATTTTTCTTTAAGCTCTAATTAGCATTTGAGTTATACTAATGTTAGTTATAGCATATTTCTTAAGTCTGTTCATAGATTTAATAGAAACGCTCACATTAGACGGGGCACCATATCTGTCTCTAAACCGCATCGCAAACATTTGGCTTTTAAATAATACTGAACAAAAAGTGTTCGCGAAATTGAAAAGTATAGTGAAATTGAAAAGTTTGCCGGAGCGAAGCAATTTTATGTGGATAAATTTTCAGAGTCAAAACTAGAGATGGTAATTAGGCTCTAAGGGCAATTCATACTGGCATTTCACAAGGAAGTGCTTTGGACGCTGCTTTATTCCTCCCACAAATGAACGATGTCTTTGATAACAGTTGAAGTAGTGAGAGGTTGTAACTGATAACCTCAAAATTTGTTAGTCACATTTCCATACCCCCCTCCCCCCTTATGATGTCCATTTTTTATAGAGGCACCATTTCCCATGAAAAATGAAATGCAATTCTTATCAAAGTTTGTCACGAATGCTCTTTCAAGCCAGTGGATAAGATCCTTTCATTTGCAGATGACGTTCGCGAAGTCGGCACTATAACCGACTCGGAAGTTCACTAGAGGTTGCAGCGATGCAATGTTGCTGGGAAGTCGCTAAAAACTGCAGCATGTGTTCTCCACACTTTGCAGTGTAAACGCGTGAAAGTTATAGGCAGGTGCCCTGTGGCAATGAATGGTTGCCATTCATGGACGTCGAGCCCAGAGTGGAAGGCAGTGAGCTGGGGCGGCGATGGCATAGAAAGCGAACGAGGATGGAGACAGTTCTGTCCAGCAAGTCAGCACAATTTATAGCACTGGAAAAACTGGGTTGGAATAAATGCGACTTGGAAAACAGGGAACGTTTCCATGAAACGACATTGAACAAACTTGTAAAAGGTAGCATCAAAGATGGCAAAGCAAAAACGGCGTAGGCAAATGTGCAAAGCTTCCCGTAGACCTTGTTTTCAAAGAACTGCCGTTTATTTGTACAAGAGTGCATTTGTAAAAAAATTGTCCAAGGCCTTCGCAAAGTGTTCTATTACTAAAATCAGTCTACTGACCCTCAAGAACCTACTTACTAAGTTATGGTTCTATGGAAGAAAACGCTGGAAAGAGGAATGCGAGGTGCAAGCGGAGAGCACCAGAGGCTGTAAAGGAGAAGGCTTATATACCGGACCACGTGATTGGAGTTCAAATCATTTTAAACAGCAAAAGAGTAGCAATCATTGAAATGTCAAAACAAACAGCATGTCACCTATATGGAGGAAATGGAGCATGTCACCTATATGGAGAAAATAGACAGCGGTCGCTATCTCCCCAAATGCATCACAAGCTCGAAGACCGATCAACTAATAACGATCGAGATCTCCCACGAAAAAATTTGCATAGCAGGAACATTGAGGAGACGCGTTTACCAACTAAATGAGTTCTGATGCAAACGTCCATAATAAAGTGAATGAAGCCCGAGACTTATCAGTTCCCTTTGATTGCAATACTCTTTTATTATTTGTGCATTTCTTCCCTTAAAGTAATGCACTAATGTTTACTCCTATTTACGTTTCCTTTAAGTCACTTTTTAAAGAGAATCTGCTGACATATATAACAAGTGATTTTTACTTTCAGCCTCTTTAGCAGTCCTTGATGACGTTCCAATATAAATAAATGGGGATCTTTCGTCTACAACATTGCTGCAACTCGATAAATCGATGCAACAAACGGGGTCTGTCCATCAAAGTCATTTTTAAGCAGCGCTGCTAACCTCATCTCGCTACGACAGCCCGTTGACTTACAATTACAAGGCTTTGGTGAGTTTTTGACCAAGCCTCGTATCAATATATGCGGACATATATACAGGGCCCACTCAGTGCATATATATATATATATATATATATATATATATATATATATATATATATATATATATATATATATATATATATATATATATATATTTATATATATTTATATTTATATTTATATTTATATTTATATTCATATTTATATTTATATTTATATTTACATTTGTATTTATATTTTTATTTATTTATTTATAATATGCAGGGTGGGCCAGAGTTTGGTATACTGCACTGGCCTGGGCACCTAGTGCTTAGACCGAGACGACTCAGCCATAGCCTAAAAGCTGAAGAAGTGGTTGCATTAACGATATTGCCCGGAAGCAGACACCAGACTTGTACAACACCGGATCGGCAACTATGCAATATATTGCTTTTACTGCAACATCTTCTTGGAAGCTGAAACTGATGTGCATGTCGACTAGGGGGAGGGGCAGACTGAAATATTTCCGACGGCGGGATGTCGGAAAAGCCAAACACAATTTACAACAAAACGTGGAATCAAAATAAACCCTGTGATACTACAGTGATTCCAAGTTAGGGGATTTTAGTGTGATATTGTGATATGGAACACAATAAATTTGAGGAAACCAATGCGAATAAGCGATTCTGGGCATCCTCTAGCAGCCTGATGTCAGAAACCAAACAAGGAGACTGTAGAGGAGTGCAGTATTTCAAAATGGGTTGGCAGTAGGCGATGAAGGCATTTCGGTAATGCTCAATACATCTCTGCTGTAAAGCGCGAAGAACACAGTTTGCAATTTTGGCGACTTTTCTGCAGTAGTGGAACATTGCAATTCCAAAGTCGATTATATCAGCGAGGTCAGAACACCATCTCTAATAGAAAGAACACCACGTCCTAACCTGAGAAAACATTCATGCCGATAGTTGATATGAAAAAGATGACGTTTTTCATGGGAAATATTCCACTGTAATAATTTCGATCATTTGGCGGATTCATCAAGACCCCTTTGCATGATATGGAAATCGTAGGCGGAATCATGCAAGGGACGATATGTTTTGAGACCGTCAGCAAAGAGCTTAATACTGCTCAGAATGTTGTCGGAAACATCGTTTATGAGGAACAAAACAGGACCTAAGGCATTTCCTTGTGGCACACCACTGAAAATTGGGTGTAGAGAGGAATAGCTGTCTCCAGTTCTTACTTGAAAACTTCTGAAAATGCTCTAATCTATTCTACAAAACAGTCGACGACGCCATATTTTTCCACCTTCAGGAGAATTTACTTATGACAGACCACATCAGAGGCTTCAGCATAAACAATGTACACAATAATCGATGTAATCGATATAAACTAAATGAAGTGCGAAATCGTGGATCGGCCAGGGAGGGACAAAGCTGAACTGCGCGGGGTTCAGTAGGGCTATTTCACTTTAGACGATTCATTAATGCATGCTGGCGATTATTTCGAAAACCTTACAAAAAGAGGAAGTCAGAATAGTCAGGCGATAGCTTTCTACTGATAAAATACCGTCAGCTATGAGTGAAACATCGTTACTATGTTTATCAAAACTGAACCAGCGCTTATATCCATAAAATCCTGACGTTCATTGCATGTACAGAAAAAAAAAACCTTTAGCGCACCGTTATCTCTCAAAAAAACACTAGAGAAATGAGACTTGAAATGAACGGATAAGATGGCATAGGCGTTTCAACAAACTTTCAACACTATCTCCTTTTACGATATTTTCACGCAGAATAACAAGCCGCGCTTATCAAAGCAATCAAATCTGTTCATAATCTTGTTTGCGGTGCCAAAATGCTGTTGGTTGTAGACGTTAGCTGAAAGTCATTTTCATGCCGCTCTTATTCAGTACCACCACGTACTACCCTGAAACAAAGGATGAAGTCGAATTTCGGCTTGCGTTATTCCAATGACTTCAGGTTAAAGATTTTCAGCCTATTAACATAATAGGATTGGTAAATGCCATGGCAAAATTTAGCTAGCTTGGTAGAAATGAAACGCTTATGAACATCTTCAAGCAGTACAACATTAGAAATAAGATGAGATAACCGCACAGGATTGCGGAATTCCACAATCGCCGACAGCACGCAATGTAAATCCTGCAGCAATGTGCAAAAGATCTGCAGTGCAAGAAAGTTATACTGCGGTTTGTAATTTTGGATGATTTCATGGCAATAGATCGCACTGAAATATTCAGTGAAAGCCAATTACAACATCAAGATCACCTATATTCTCATTTGCGAAAGTGAACGATCTCATCATCGAGCTTAAAGATGCACTCGCGTGATTACTAGCGACAATTATAGTGGGAAACGCTGAGATGCATGAATTTGATCATTTCATAAAACGATCAAGATATTTTTGCAACACGTCAAAAATATGAGTAAGAACGTTCAGTGACCAATAAAGTTTGAGGGCGTCGGCAAATAGCCCGGTACTATCCTGTATGCTATCCAGAGCATCGATTATATATAAGAAAGTGGGAGCAACATAGTCCATGAATCACACCGCTGCAAATGGATAAGATTTGAAGTAGTTGCCCCAAATTTCTAAACGGTATTTTCAGTATCCTCTCATCACCTCAATAAACAACCAACAGCCGCTTAGCTCCCAAACTTTTGTTAATAACTTTCCACAGCAAACGAGACTAAAAGCTTCAGCGTAATCATTATAAACGACATACGTTAGAAACTTCATATTCAACGCCATAACTCACTCACCCAGATAAATATCAATCTGGAGAGTGTAGATCTACCAATAAGGAAACCGCATGGGGCTGAATAAGTGTGCTGTTCCGCGTGAGAGTCTTAAAAAGATGTACTAGGTAATGTAACCATTACCTAGAACACCTTGCAAACAGGAAGCCAGATTGATCCTACGAAGATTTTTCATAACAGAGGCCGATAACTTTTCTTCAGCAAAGATGAGATGAATGTATAGTTCTAAAGGAGGGAAGTGAGAATATGAGGTGCTGTGAAGAATGAGTTTTGATGCCAATCGCCCAAGTTCACCTCTTTAGCAGTTGCTCTCGTCACATCCAGAGAACCCAAATGTTTCAAATGTTTCAAAGTTATTGCATAAAACAGGAAATACGAAGGACATTGCTATCATGAACGGATATGCTTGAAAATAAGTTTGCAAACATGCCGTACTTTTTCCTGTATTTCGTTCAGATGCTATTCTTCTCCTTCTTTAGCAGCTCGCTGAATGACTTCTCAATTTGCTACTTACATACTTGTAAAACACTGAAACATTTCTTCTGCGTACTATACGCATATGCCGGTCTCTAACAATTTCTGTAAAGTGCGAACTTTCTAAAGCTCTTCCAGCCTCGACGTTTACATTAACGAAGCCACAGGAAGTGCATTTTTCTCCCGAACAGTTGAAGACATTACAATTAGCTAATCGTTTATTTCTGTGTGCCATATTTCTTAGTGATGAGGAAACAGCGATGATGTTATGTTCATTGTCGACGAAACGCCAGTGTATTTCGTCAACAACGAAGAAATCTACGAGAAACAACTCTAATCGCAATGAAGAAGCAAAGTGTTTGCTTTAAGTAGAAAGCACCTAACCACATCACTTTCATCACTTCGCCGAATTCCCTTCACCTATATTTTGATTTCAAAGCAGATACTGACGTGGTCTCTGTCAGATAACTTTTTTGCAAAAGAAACACTATGAATCGATTTGAGTCATTTTTCAGGAAAATGTCAGAAGCTGGGGGGTCAAACATATAAGAAGATCAACGTGTATGACACTCTCAGCGCTCTTCTAATATGATTTTCGCAAGCTACTCTTCTGAATGAAACCCACACAAACAATGTTAGTTCTATTTACATGAACAGCGTATCAATTCAAAGTAGGACTGTGAATATGGAAGTAGGCTGCTCGAGCCCTTTCCGATCGGTTTCATTACCATTCGCCATTTCTTCGACAATTTTCACTGTCTCCATGAACAGGAAAGTGAGCGTTCAGCGGTTATAAACCAAAACAATAAATATATTCGAATAAACGAGCAAAGCATTTAATATATATGCACATTTCTTATATATATATATATATATATATATATATATATATATATATATATATATATATATATATATATATATATATATATATATATATATATATATATATATATATATATATATAAAATCGTGATGATGATGTTAATGATGACAGAGAGAGGGAAAGAGAAAGAGAAAAAGGGTGACAATTTTGATAGGCTCTCTTTTAAACAGCCTTCCCTTAGCTTCTAAACATCAAAAGAAAACACCCCTCTTCCATCGTAAAATTTCAGATAAACCCTCTGTATGTCGAGGAAAACTGGTGTGGCTGTAGTGTTGCATATTTAAGTGAGAGACTATCGAGAAACTTCAGGAAGTGCAACACTCCACTTCATAATTACTCTCACAACATTATCCGCCAATAACAATGATGCGATATTTCAGTTCAGTGAAATCCTCAACTATTGACTGCAAAATTAAAATCCATAGGAGATAAGACTGAATATGGAGTGATGAAGCTTTGAGTTTTCTTGGAAGATGCAAGAAAACGGGTTACAGATGAACAAATATGCATTGCATGCAAAGCGCATAAAAGAGATTGTGTACTGACCACAGCGACCATTCATTGGCTCATTTAAAAACTTGCACCGACAAGAGAATACAATAATCTAATAATAATGATAATAAACTCACGGGAAGATGAGTGCTTCTTTGCTTAGCCAGACATAGTTGGCGAGATTCATTTAACTGTTGGCGTGATGAATAGTGCGTTTCCAGTGCTCACCAGAGGATTTTGAGAGAGGATTTCGTGATACTACAATGATTATAAATTGACTTCAGCAACGAAAATGATAACGCTACCACGATCTCAGAATGTATTAAACCTCGCAACTGGTTTCGCTGATAAAATAATCGAATAATGATGACTATTACGGTTCAACAGCCATCCCTAGCAGGCAAACATTCGAACAATGAGCGTACGTGGAAGCCAGACCTTACAAAACGGCTGAATATTTTGACCTCCGATCTCCCACTAGGAAAAAACGATTTCTGCCCATGTTGATCAGACATTAGTGGGATTAATATCTATGGTACCTCCGTGGGACTCTACGAGGCCACCGTAAACAGATATCAAAGTTCATAACCTTGGTCAGGGCGATCTGCATGCTACGGTGGTCTAACTTTATTGCCAAAAATCGAGCAATTCAAAAATCTTGAATGAAGTTCCAAAAATTTAGTTGTTCTACTCTCCCATAACGTTTGATCGCTAGAGATCGATCGACCAATAATAAATGTTGCTACGAAAAACTATAAGAAGAGCATATATATATCGAAAGCAACACATTCATGTGAATAAAAATATAAAACATGCTAAAAAAACATCTTTCGTTGATCAAAGAAACGTAAATAAATTACTACACTCGTTGAAATTAGCTAAGATTTGCGCTGAGGATATATCATAAAACGACATAAATACTCTATAAGAAATTGGTGAAGGTACATTTCAGATGCATTTTTATAAAATAATTCACTGAATTTAATGTATTGAAAAAATGATAATACTCCTGATGAAAATCGCTATCAATTTCACAAATTGCATTACGAAGAAATAGAAATATCTATTCGAGTAAGCAATGTAGATTTCTCGATGATATATTATTGATAGCAATTTACGAATGAGGAGATGAAATTTGAAGCATTAAATTCTTTGAGAATATTAACAATAATATCGGTTATTACGTAATAAATATTTCGCGATGATGATAAAGTAAATTTCTTAATAAAATGAGCACAAAAAAAGAAGCGTAAAGTACTCAAAATATTGATGTTATAATATGCGATCTTTCTATTGAATTTATGTGAAAGATGAATTAAAATTAAAAACACATAAATGAAAAAAGAATCCAAAGTGCAACATTCCAAAGGGCGACAACACAACGAGAGAAGATTTTGTAGTGAATTATACTAAGCATGCTTTGTATAGAAAAGCGTTCTTCCGAATTGAAGCATCAAAGACCTTCTTATTTGAGGCAATTCGTATGGGGAAAATCTGATAGAAAACAAGGAAGCTAATCAAAAAAAATGAGATGAAATCAAGTACGACACAGCTCGATCTTCAGTATAATAACAAAGAACGTAAAATAACATCGGATAGGTCTGTTCGCTGGAAGCAAATGTGGCAACTATTGTGTCCGGTGAGCCTATGAATCTGAATGGTGTGTCACCACAATTATTTACTCCTATTACATTATTCGAAATTACACTGATGTATATATCACTCTCCCTTACCAGCATCAAAATAAGAAAACAATGAGGCAAAACAATGCTGCATAGTCAGACTTCATTTGCATAAAAAACGTCGAAGATGAAGAGAGTTGCTTAAGGAACCGTAAACAACGCTTCAGTCGCAGAAAGTACATAGCAAAGTTGAAGTTTTTAGAGGGTTTTCAGCGAGCAGCAAATACTGAATGCGGAAAGGGGACAAGGGAGGAGGACGTCTGACGTGGAAGGAGACGATATAAAAACTGAAGGGGAAACGCGCTAGGGAGATCTCACAAAGGGATCGGATTTCTCTAGAGAAGGCCTCAGGAGCGAACGGGGATAAGGAATTTGTTTGCAACATGAAATCAAGAAAACGCTCATTGTTCATAACCTTGAGTCGATGATGCGATAATTTCTTGTGAGGAAATCAGAACATAAGTACGGCATGTAACAACACACGCCATTCAGGAAATTTCAATATCACCAATTGATGAAAAGGAAAACACCAGTGAATTAACTCATGTATGCTAAAAGCGCTGAAAGAATCCGATTAAATCGGTCCCATCACCTACAACACCAGACAGCGAAAATATACACTCATTCACTTGCAATAATGGCTTACAAGACAAGTGCCTTTGTGCGATTTTATTCCTTACATAAAATACTTAGGTAACTCAGTAATAAAATTATCCCTTATGATCAATTAATTTTTTTAGTGAAGTAACTGAATAGACAAAAATGAATCAAACAATCCCTTTTAATATATCTTTCACCAAAAATTTATCGAAATATTTTATCACACTGCAGCATGAGATGACCTCATACGATACAATTAAATAAATTTTGCTATTTTCTTCGCTGGTTAGAAGAAAGTAAAGCAGAAAGGTCTGAAAATCTGCAAAATATTCATAAGTTAATAAGTGCATCACTGTCAAAAGGTGAATTCTTCTACAAAACTGTGGAAGGTTTAAGCGACTAAATCAATTTTCAAAAGGAACTCAAAATGATTCGATTTTTCCTCATTTATAGACGCGGCGATATAGATTCTTTGAATAATTTTTTTAAAAAGAAATTGTTCGCAGCTTAATCGATCTCAAATGAACATAAAGCAGGTGAATGAACATAAAGTCGAGAAAAATGCATAAAATGTTGTATTATTAATAAACGACGAATTCAACGAGGCAATTACATAAGTGCCACTCCGCATAAAAATTCACGATCATTGCAGCTATTGCCGCGCATAGTAGATGCAAAGAACGTCGAATCGTAATAGTTGTTGAGTAAATTTCAGCATTTCACCTTTATAAGCACTCGATGTTTTCTCTTGGGCAACCTATGTGAGCTGCTTTAGAAAGATAGAAACAAGAAGATTTTAAGTAATACGACAATTCCAGCTGAGTGCTTATTAGGTCACTTCAGTTATTGATCGGAGACCCGACTGGCGAGCGAAATTCTAGTTATACAATAGCCGGTGGTGACTGCACTGAAATTAGCGGTAAACTCAGTATAGTACTGCTGGTTTCACGAGAATATCGTTAGCCATGAGTGATCAACGAAGTGAGTGCTCATCACTTCTAATTTGAGCGGCTGTGTAATTTGTCTATGAAAGTTGCAGAAGGAGAAGTAGGAAGGGAGATGGGTCCATCCTCCACTCCTCTATCTTAGGAATGATGTCCATGCATGAAACACAAATCCCAGATGTGATTAGTGAATTATGCATGTAGAACTTGAAACGACGATCGACCAGCAAAAAAATTAAATTCACTGATTCCTCCCGCTTACAGGCGTTGCTTGTTGTTTTGCCAAATTCGATGCTGCGGATCACGTTCATGCTATCGCCGTCATGCTGAAGCATTTCAATAAACTGCTGCAAATCAAAATCGATCAGGCGACTGTAAGATCACTTCGCGAAGAGACGCGAGTGAGTTATATATCTGCTAGAGACATGAGAATTGAAATATGTCTCAAACCAGCAACTCGCGATATTGTCCACTTGACCTCTCGCCGCAGCGACTATATCGTTTCACTTAAGTAGCGGTGCGGTTCGTGTGCAGACGCAAACGTCTTTTGCGTTGTCAGTCTTCCTTTTTCATTTTTCATGTTTTATTGTTGAGCTTCCTTCCTCAATTTCCTTTCATTGTTAATTCTCGATAGCGGTGACTCTTCCTGATCTCTTCATTATGTATCTGCATCTCGTCAGTTGATGTTTCAATAAAAAGCCACCTCGTCTATATCAGATCACGTCTTATGATGTTTTCGTATTCGTTTATCAGTTTCGTCGCGTCTTGATGTTGTCGAGAGTATATTAAAGGGTTTAATTACCCAAGTTTGAGGTGTCGGGCGATCGCAGATTTGAGGTGTTCCCCGAACCTTGTGAACAGACTTGGGGCGAGCCAACTAGGAGGTTGGCGCAGACTCATTTGGCAAAAGGAAGGGCGCAAGTGGACGAGCCCTCTTCAATTCAGGCCAGTTTACCTTTATATCACGTTGATCGCTGAAGATCACCAACGGTTTCGAGTCCAGTAGAGAAGTGACAAGCATAGCGACAGAACAGTCGACGGCGCAAGAAAAGCAATCTGCGGTAAAAAACTCTGAATCCGCACGCATTAGGCAGTGACGATTTTCAGTCTTCAGATAACCTGGTGATCGGCGTAAGCGCAATCGTCCGTCACCTTGTTTCGCGTGAAATAAGTGTATCGAACTTCGCATTTTTGCACTGCCGCAATTGTTATAAGAATTACGTTTATAAAGCTGCCTATTGCGCCCACACTGTGTATCCTATCATCCACGCTGTATAACCTGCCCCCCAAGTTCTCGCCAAGTTTCGGACAGTTCTCTTTGTTTTACTTGCTGTTTTCATATTGCTGTTCTTTCGACAGGCCTGCATTGCTTATAAGTTTTACTCCACGTGCATCGTGATTCTTAATTCTGTTATCCTTCATTCTAATAAACCGGCGATCTAACTGTTTTCTTTTCTGTCGTCAACATACGAACCGCAACATCGTTTTCGCCACGACAATCACAGCGCAATTATATCTCGATGTTTCAATTTTGTGAATAATTTCACGTTTTCGCAGGATTCGACACTGTTCATCATAAAGTTCTGCCTGGCTGCACGTCTGCCTTCGATCCAGCAGAATGCAACGATCTCAATATGAACCAAAAAAATGACGGCCTCTAATACATCGGAAGCAACAGATTTCGAATTTAATGACTAAGGTAGTTGGCACATGCTGATGAGAATGAAAGTGCTAAAGCCTGACACAAAAAAAGGTCTTATAGAACATTAATGAATGGAACCCAACATCGAACGTTTTGCTAATGCATCCTCTACGTTATCTGAAAGTAACTCACGGAATTTTCGGGAAGTTTTTTGCTACCTGTGCTCATTACGCCAGATGCAAGAAAAATATAATCGAAAAGGTAAGAGAGCAGCAAAAGGTGAAGAAGAAGGAGATGAGAAACTCAACGCTCAACTTTTATATTCATTCCTTTTCTTCTTGGCTAAGATTAAGCTTTTCAAATGCAAACGAAACGCTATAAATAGTGATGAATTTCGGCTGGATGAAATGGATATTAAAGTTCAAAAACAGGCACAAAAAAGCGCATGAAAGGGCTTGAATTTCTTGTAAGATGAATAATACCTATAGATTTAGGGAATCGGCTCAAGATTCGTCGAAATCATGTAGCGATTTTATTCTAGAATTTGCAACGCAATAAGTAAAACTACGCGATAGTGTCGCAATAAAGATCAAAATGGCGATTAATAAAAGCACTAAATTGCTAATACTTGGGATATTGCAGAATAAATATAGGGTTAATATAATCTATATCACCTTTTGCGTCAGTTTTCATGATGACCTGTCAGCTTTAAATGAGATTGTATGTTAATATTTTCTTGCACTTTAGCAAAAGACGAACCGCAGTATAGAATAAATGGAAAAAAAACCGTGCCAAACAAGCTAGTATGAGATGATTCCGCAGTCCCCTTCAGTAAAATAGCCACTTTCCTAATTTGCCAACAATAACGAAATAGTTACAACAATGCATTTATCTTAAGCGAAACCTCGTCTCCTAAAAATTTTCGATAAAAGATTCGCTCAAATCCATTCTCTAAGAGCTGGTGAAGCGAAAGCATTGGATTCTTTGATTAAAACAATCTTCTACTAATTTTCAAAGCTTTTCATCAGCTTCAAATCAAATCACAGGTGGAGTCTGCTATGTATAATTTTAGAAAATTTTAATGCTTAAATTTAATGTTGTAGATAATTTTTTTAAAGCGTCTAAAAATCATTACGCAATTGCAAACGATCAAAATGCTCTTCACACCAAATAGATCACAAAACGATTTGGAAAGCGTTTCGATCGCCTCAATTTGAAAATTTCTAGCCGTTTTTACCGGCCCTAGTTTTAAAAAGAAGAGGCCGCCTAGCTCACCATCGCCTTGCAGACTCCACTCCCGCGCTCCGTCGCAGCATTTGAAACTTGGTTTGAACACTGTTTACGCAAGATACTCATTGAAAATTTCTGCAAGACTTCATTCAAAACCTGTTTGAAGCAACAAAGTATCAATAGCGCTCTAAAAGAACAAACTCTTGAGCACAGACATAGGTATGGGGGAACACAGCCACACACACTTACATACATGTACACCTACACATATGAAAGGGAAAGGGCATATATATACGCGCAAACACATAAATGTAGATACGCACATATGCACATGCAAACGCATATACGCACTGGTGGATGTGCACTGATCTGGGTGCTGAAGACATCGACACCAAAATTACGTCGACTTGATGCTGAAGACTGCTGGTGGGGTCTCAACCGTAGCCTCAGACTTTTATTCTCCAAAACGATATCGCTATAGCGTATAACGCGCAGAACGAAAAATACAAGAAATTAACTGTTATCTAACAAGCTTATTCGCTCCGTTTCTCTCCGGAAAACCGAAGATGAGAAAACAGATCTTTTTGAGGATATCGTTTTACTGACAGGAAGTAGAATGTCATCGAAACGTTTCTGTTTAGTATCTATAACGTTATAATCCTATGGTCGTCATTGCAAAATCCAATATCGCTCTATGTCCGAAATATAGAAAATGCACTCGATATCTAGCTAGAGATTTCATAACGATATAATAGCATGAATAATCTGCTCAGTAAATATCGATAAGGATATGCTAGTATCAACAACACATCAATTAACTTAAATGATCCTAACACTTTTCAAAAGTTTCCAAAAGATGGCCATTTTTGCTTACTTGAGTCCAGAAAGAAAATGACGTTAGGGATCAGGATATGACTTTGTAACGAAGATTCAAAAATTTTCTACAAATGTAATACTACCAGGATAATTCCCCTTCGTCATGAATTCCACTTTAGACGAAAAGATTTCTTGATAGATCTTTCGCGAATAATATGTATCAAATATACAGATAAAGATTTTTCTTGACACTATTTGAGACAACACAATTAACTATAATAGCATTTAACTGTTGCTTTACTAACAAAATATTGCCTCGAAGTACTAAATAAATAAACAAGCATTAAAGGTAAACACGATGAAATAATGTGTCGCTCTCAAACAAGAAGAAAGTCAAGTGGAAAAACAATCGTCTTTCATGCGAACAACACAACTCTTTTGCTCGGTAAAAAGAATCGCTAAGCCATGTCAGTTGGCACGGTTGAAGCTGAATGAATGTGTGTGTGTGTGTGTGTGTGCGTGTTTATGTGTGAGCGCGCAAAAATCGACACAACATTCAGGCAGATGTTGATGCCTCATATATCGAGAGCCAATGTGTGGCCATGCAGCATTTCAATCGATTCTTAGCCTAGGGACTGAGTGAAACGTTTAAATACTTCGATGACTTCTTCGACACATTCGGCGCCTTTAACTATGCGTTTAATATTCATCATATCGAAGAGTTTAAATACAGCATCTTTCTGAAGTAACTGAATAAGTAGAGAAGCACAATACTAACCTACGAATCCAAGATTATTCATTCTATTTAATACCTAATGAGTTTTGAATGCTGTTGAACGCTAGCCTATACTAATTTTGTGTAGAAATCATTGAAAGTTAAGAGTCGAGAACACTCGATCTCTCCGATTCCTTTCTATTTTCGTTTTTTTTTACGCGAATTTATATCAACAGTGAGCATCATAGGGATATCACCTCTCTGCGCATTTACATTCGAGTATCTGTCTTTCCGTTTGTCTATCTGACAGTTTCAAGACAGGAATCGCCTAGGCTAAATTTTAAAAAATACATTGCTTACAATCTATGTCACACGGTGAATGCTAAATCAATTTTCAAGCTGCCAGTGGGTCACATTTTGTATTAATTAAATCGCAAACCACCATAAAAATGAATTTTTTCATGAGATCTGTGCAACGGATCGGTTTGATTGGAATGCGAATGTAGTAATGGGTATATTTTATTTCCTTATAACCTTTACAACCTTATAATTGTTGAATATTGATAAAATTGGTTGAAATGAAGGAGTTAAATTGCAAAAAATAGCACACTGTGCTGATCTCCTGGCATGCTTTCTCGTTTTCTTACATAAATTGTTGTTTATAATGTTCAAAGCTTCTCCTTCCTTCTGCTCCTGAGCGGGCAGAAATATTATTGAAGGTTACTAGTCGATAGCATTGATTTTCGCTTCGTTTCAAAACATCCTAGCTAGTAGGATTGCTTTCTGTCAATCATTGAAAGAAGGGAAATGCGCTGTACACGAACGAATATTTTCAAATTTTACGCAGCTAATTGTCGGCTCTGTTATCTCTGTTCCCCAAAAATGAAGTTGAAGATTTAATTTGAATATGAAACTGATTGTATAATATGCAATACTGATTGCTTTCATTAAGACCTTATGTAGATATGAAGATAAATGCAAAAGAGAAAATTCCAAAATTAACCTTTGAGGTTGTGTCCTTGAAACCTGAGGAGTTCCAGAAAGCACCGTCGAACCAGGTAGCAAATCCAAAATTGCTTTATCCGTATGAGTTGCGCTTAGCGAACGTTCAAGCCCATAATTCTGTATCATCTCGGATGGCGTAATTCGGCCGCCACTCGTAGAAACTATGATATGCATAATTTAATTCAACCATACACGCGAGTAAATTAAACTATGACTAATTAAATAAATAATTTAGCAAAAGTGATAGATACTCCAAAATACAGGCGAATTTTTGCGCAGACGCCTAAGGCTTTGCAATTTCCAGCTGATTTCTGAGGTATGAAATGATCACGCACATTTTCTGCATTGCACAATTTTCTATCAAAAAGTGCATTTTACAAACTCGGTTAATTGCTTCTTCAAAAATGTTTACATGATAGTGTTTACCTTATCTCTTAACTCAAATTCGAGACTACTCTAAAATACCTAACCTGGAGATTCAACCGATTTTTTCTTAGTGTATGCATATTTGAAGGAAGTCATAAGAACGGGGAATATGCTGCTCAAAAAGAATGTCGCATTAAAAACATAGCACCATATCAGAGGAAAGGAAAGCAAAACACACATATTCGCCTCAGCATTTCAAGGTCTTTGAATGGCAAATCGAATGTAAAAACTGGTCGGCGCTTTCTTGGGAAACGACGAAGACGGTTCCATGCTAGAAAATAACGCGGCATCTTTATGAACTGATCAATGTTCGCTGCAGCGATCGGTGAAATGGAAGTTGACTATCTGGACTCGAAGTTGAGTCTAGAATTCGACTCCCTGCTATAGAAAGAGTCAGACTAGGAAAAATCAGTCGAGGCTTTTTTTAAGGAATTTGGAGTCGCGGTTGCGAACTTACTTCCTTGACTCCTCGAGATGAAAATCGATAGTTCAAATGAGAGTTATATGTACTACTTTAGTTCGAATGCAGTTCCCAATAATCTTCGATGCAAATCTTCAAATCTAGATTGCCTAATGACCTACCGATGTAACCTCCCAATCGCTCGTTTTAATGTTATCGGCGATCAATGCTCATAGTACTAACACTAATAAGAACTACGTGCATTATGGTACTGGTGTAATACCTACGATAACACTAGTCCCAATCATTAGCACTGTCGCACCTAAAGCCACTAGCACCAACAACAGATTACTAACAAGTATAAGCAATGATGACAAGTAATACCATTAGCAGACAGCAATAAATATTCCTCAAACAGCACTACTATAATAGTCACCTTTATCTGCAGTTTCGCGTTCCACCGCTTAGTTTAACAGCGGTTTTGTTTTCTCGAGATTCACTCATACGCGACCGTTTACGGTCCAAAAATTTAGACAAATCGATCGAGAAATAAACAATTCATAGCTTCGAATTACGCGCCATTTCGAGTAACATGACGCGACGTCCGTCCGGCTAGTTCACTTTCTCCATAGACGTGATTCACCTTATGTCAACGTTTGCATGTGTTACAATCCGTTAGTGGCTTGGTGCAATCTTGGTTGGTAGGTCGGTTATTGTGGTGTCGGAGAGCTTATTTTCAGGTAAGCCTCATTTTGTTTTATAAAGGCTCAGAAGCGCAAGAGTGGCCCAGATATGCCAAAGAGAACTTTGAGAGAAAGACGTGAGTTCTCGACATGAAATGGAAACAAGAACATTCTTGTGCTGCGGCTGTTAAAATCTATGGTGAGAAAAATTTTTTTGTCTACGAATTAGATAGAAAGGAAAAGAAATTCATGCTAATTTTGCTGTGAGCGTGATGAACGTTTAATTATGGTAGGAAAAGCATAAGATTCGCATGGAAGGTGTAAAAAGAAAATGGACTCCTCATGAAGGCAGTCAGTGTCTGCACCGAAAAACGTTGTCAGCAAGCGAAGTTTCGTTAATGGAACTATGGAAAAGAGTGAAACGGAAATAAGGGATTTTTATACAGATTCCGGGAAACTGCTGGAGAAGCAGTGTTCGCTGATGGAATTGTCGTCCCCTTTTTCGACAGAGTTGAAGATGACGATTAAGGGACAGGCTTAACAAATGAGGGACTAGAAGAACTTGTTGAGCCATCCAGAGAGCAGAAGGAAATTAAAGGAGAAATTGCGACGGAATTCAGCTATATGGGCATTATTGAAATTTGCTGGAATATTTTAAACATAAAACCATCGTAACATCATCGATGAATTATAGTGAAATGAGGTGAAAACGAAGAAACAACAACTTTCGATTACAATGCTTCTCTAAAAGACGGAAGGAAAAAAGCGGCTGTCGAGGGCTTCTAATCATCCATATCGCCTGTTCCCAACGCACAACTATCGACATCCTTACGGTTGTCACCTACTTGTCATTATAACTTACTACGTCACGATGCACGTCACGATCACGATGCCTAAGTCATTCACCTCACTTCATTTTATCTCCTCGGACGACAAATACGGTACAATAAGAAGCCATATTCACAAAAGTCTGATTACTGAACACTGTTATAAGCTCTGTTCTGTTATCATTCGCTGATATTGATCTCGTACGGTGTTCAATTCACAAATTTCCCTTTGAGATAGTTGTGTTTATAACGAAAAAAAATTATGTGTAGAGTTCGATACTAAACGCGATTCAGAAAGAAATTATGTATAGGGTTGGATACTACCTTTGGTTTGAAACATCTGCTAAGGAATGCATCCATCTCCCACAAAGAGGAGGATTATTGCACTACTGCTACTAATTACTGATGTTACAAAGAAGTATTACTTGTTGCTTATAATAGAAATATTTATTAAATATCCTTCGCTATCTCCTGCTGCATCATCTATTGTTGTCACACATCTATAGGCATGAATACTATAGGCATGTTGTCATCATAATACGCTTCGTTTGTTATATACCGCACCTAGTGTGCATAAAAACATAAATGCAATTAACCAAATCATTTGCGGCTGTAAAAATTCTAACGCATTGCCTCATAATCAACGGCAAAATTTTTGAAGAACGTCGGCGAAGAAGATGTGAAACGCGTATACCACACTAGTGCTCTCCCTTCTCCCCCCCCTCCCCCCCCCCCCCCTCGCAACCCTACCATGCAGCCTCCTAATCTCTACCTAAACACCCTCGCTCAACGAACACCGCCAAAATGGAAGCAAGCAAAGTTGCAAGCAGCCAGTGTTTTTTTGTCTCACTTTGTAATTTTCATGGCTTATTTGATAACAGAGGCGGCAGAAACTTCAACCTCATGCAAGTTTTCGTCTGCGATTTATGCACATTTCCTCTGTCGCCTTGAGTACATATATATTTGCCAGGGCGCAGCATTTGTTATTTTTCAGCATTTTGCTGCACTACTACTATGACGAGTGGAAGTGCTAAAGGACGCATCATATCACCTCTTCTGATATGCTTCTCAGTGCGTTTACTTCTCACCAAATAGTTTTTAAAATACTAGTTATATGCACAGTATATATATATATATATATACTGTGCATATAAGTAGTATTTAAAAGTATACATGCAAAATGCACAGTATGAATATATGCACAGTATGGTGTCTTTTAATTTTTGTAAGTGAGCCCGATGAAGGAGCCTCTGAAGTGTCAATAGGGCTCTTTTTCCAATGGCAGCGTGCGTGCGAAAACGGAGAAAGGAGACGTCTATTGATAAAGGACGCTTGCCCAAAGCGGTGGAATATACTTGTGAAAATTTCCTGCCTGGGTGTTTGCTGTTCCACAGAAAATCCATTAAAAAAGAGCTGAGGGTCTTTAGAAATAGAGCTATGCTCGTTTTTCTACGGAGACGCTAGGGAGGACAACTGTTCGATGCGGTGCTGGTGAAAGAGGGAAAATTTTTACTGAAGGATAGCTGCTTTTTTTGCAACCTAAGAGATGTTGACGCCAGGTATCATCTTGCGTTTAAGGATGCCTCAGTGAAGGGCTTATACTAAAAAGAGAGGGGAGAAGGGAGGGGAGAGGAAACAAAACCAAATTCGGACGAATACGATAAGCATTTATTTATTTACTTACTTCATGGATATGAATGAATATGTTAAACTTCTATGCTCCGAAGAAATAAATGCGTTGAAATTAAATGTCTTTCACAGCCCTAATCAACATCCATAGGATAAAATTGCCAAATAAGATAGCAGAATGATATTACAGCGCCTTCTGATCTAGAGCAGAATCGTTATTAAAAACATTCGTGTGATAATGCTATGAAAAATTAAATTTGTTCATTCAAGGCGAATACAAAGTCATACGATATATTGAAGCGCTTTTTGGCATTGTTGTTACGCTAGTCGAATTACGCTAGTTAAGTAATTGTGACATCGGCGACAATTTTGTTCCTCGGATGACTGTGACACCATTTTGGAAATTTAATGCTTTAAAAAGACAGCACTGGAAGTTAGCCGGTTGAAAAACGTACAGAAATCAGGTGAGGCGACTAATCGCCTAATGCATTCATGCTGACCGCTGACAGCTGTCTCCAATAATGGAACCATTTGTGGTGCATTCGGCTGACAGGTGCATTGAATTATTGTATTCGGTACAGCTCCAGAATACTGAAATTAAACTTAAATAGCATATTCTCAGACAAGCATGTTTCATGGCCATATGAGTATACCACATCGGATGGCACGCGCTTTAAAAGCCAATGTCTGAGTATCGCAATAACACTGTCACTAATTCTAGATCGATGCAGATCATATTTAGCTATTTCAAACATCAATTTGGCGGCAGTTTGGCAAGCAATGTATGTCTACAGCAAAGAATCAACCATTTACCAATTACCTCTAAACAAGTTTTTCATCCTTTTGTTGATCAAAATGGCAGGTGATGAAGAATTTACAAAGGAATTACATTTCGATGTTTATAACATTACTCTGTTCATCACTGACTATCAAGTTAAGGGCTATTTATATTAGGCATTTCTGAACATTGATCCAATTTCCGAAAAAAAATTTCTGTTTTTTACGCCTGAGACCTCAACTTTTCTTTTTGTATCACTATTCTTCAAATTGTGGAATAAAATAAGCTTCGCATCAAAAAATACACGCATCAAATCTTTTAAAAATTTAGCTAATTTTATACTGACATGAACTTTAACGTCGTATAAACCACTCAGAGCTTAACCACTACATTATCACCTAGAACATTATCGCATACCTTGCAGGAGCAGCAAAAATAAACAAATGAACCCCTTGCAACAAAAGGGAATCTCAACATCACATGGACCAACTCATTCGAGTAAGAACAGAACCTTGTGTACAGGAGGTGTATTCTCAGCGTCAGATTCATCAGAAAGATCGAATGCAAAAGTGACCGGCTCGTTGTGTGAACGTGATACACGCCCCGATGTTGCACTCGACGATTTCCCTGTGAAAGGCAAAGTTGCGATCAAATACGAAACAATATGTACCCACATTTTCTTGAAAGAGCAGCCCTCTTTTTAGCACGTCATGCTCTGCATGTTCTGGCATCAGGCCTTGCATACACTGACTTATTTCCCCTGACATTTGGTAAATAATAAGTGTGTAAATAGGTGAACTGCGTGGTCGGTAAATAAATAAATAGGTGAATGAATAAGAATAAGAATCAAAATAAAAGAAATTAAATACAAGTGCAAATATATATATATATATATATATATATATATATATATATATATATATATATATATATATATATATATATATATATATATATATATATATATGTAGTGTACTAAGGACAGCCAAGAACCTTTAAATTAAAGAAAAACCACCGTTGTTGGAAGACGAATGTTTTCGGTCAGAGGAAGGCCTTTTATCAACAACGGTCAGGAATGCAATCAAGAAGAAAGTACGGGAGGAAACGTCACCAGCAGAGACATTAGGGGGGGGGGGGGTGGGCACAAAAGGCCATATCGTGCCACATCCTTTGGGCTCCCTGTTTGCTCGCAATGGACCGTTGAAGAAAAAAGTAATCTGATATGCAAATTCTCAAGCACCTTCAGCTAGCCAAGTCTGAGGAAATCAAATTTTTCTCGAACATGATTTCGCAGGAAGCAAACTGAAACCGCCACACAGAAAAACATTCATATAACAACGCACAAAAACGTCCATACTGCATATTTTCGAGAAACGAGCAAAAAACACATAAATCCTAACAATAGACATAAGAACTTCCTTCTAAAGAGCGCATTACGGCGAGGTAATATCTAATTGCTGCATATGTGAAGTGCATTTGCATGTCTATTCTGAAACTAAAGGAGTTGCGAAAATCTTTGACCATATTGTGACCAAAGAATGGGCCTCGTGCACTATGAAAATCGAGCAGGACTGTAAGTGTCAACAAAATCTAAAAGTTATCAAGCATTTTGGAATTAATGAATGATCGTGAAAATGAATCTCTTATAGAAAATTTATAAAAGTGACTAGATCAATTGAAATAAGACAAGTTCGATCAAGTTCTTTGCTTTAAATCTTTCATTATTAGCTGGTAATTTGTGGAAATGATTGTTCTCATAGGCGGAAACTTCAAAAAAAGGTTATCGTTTCTGCTTTTCTTAAATGCTTTACTGCTTATTCCAAACATTCATTAGCAACGAAAACCCATAAGGTGAAATTGTGATTTTGCTACAGCTGACTTGACTAACAATAAACTTTTCTTTAATTCCACAGATCTTTAAGCGTTCAAAATTTCAAAAAAAACCTGTAAGAACTCATAAAAATAGCCGATGACATATCAGCTATACTTCACGATGCTAGCTACACGCTGCATGTAGCTTGAAAATATTGCATTATGAAACGAACACAAGCACATACCTTTAGGACGTCATAAAAAATTCTTGCAAAAATATCTTGAGAAAGTCTTTCAAAAATTTTGACGAGTAAGTGAAAAATTTTGAAGAGTAGATGCTTCACCTTAATGCCATTCGAAAAGCAATTTACGATGCTCGTTAATACAAATATATGCGAGAAACTACACATACCGTTGTCGACGTGAATGTTTAATGATTGTGAGTCGGTCTGCTGTCCTCTAGGACCCTTTCCTGTTTCCGAGTCATAGTAGTCCCAGCATGCCCAGCGTCCGCGATTATAACGTGTCTCGATTGGAACGATCTAGAAGGATTCGTTTATTAATTCTATAGATTCAATTATAGCCAGCTGTCACACAGGCAATTATAAATTTGGAGGTCAGAATTCGCTGCATTCCATAGTTCTAATATATAGAAATCATAACCGAATATGGGTACACCATCATCTTTCTCGATATAAGGAAGATTTCTGCTCATGTGCTTGATGCTGTCTATGTTTACGTCGATTTCTTGCTACCTATTCATTAAAAATAACTAGAAAAGCTAGTCGTCGTAGTTGGAGTGATGTGAGATTTTTCAGCTCTGCTATCAAATTGCTCGCTTTCCTTGTCAGACGATTTGACCGTTCTGTAATCGTGCTTCTTGCGTCGTCGATTCATAGCGTCGGAGCTAATTTCCTTTGTATCTGTGCAAACCGAATTGCCGAGCGATGCTGCGGAGTGCCGGAGCTCTCTCGGATCTGGTTCCTCCCCCCGTTCGAACTTTCTCTCGGTTTTATATCGTTTTAATGAGGTGTAATGAAACCTTAACCGTCTCAATTGTGCCAACTTACAAGTACCTGGTCGAGCCTCAGAAGGAAGCAGTTTGTGGATCTCAAAGGCTAAATAGGAGAGGGCTAAATGTAACCACCAACCACCTTCGCTGTACTCGATACCGCCCCACTAAGCACCAGAATCAGATCAACGGCTACAAGCAAATGCGCCCCCCCCCCCCTTCTAAGCGTTCCGAGCTTTGTCGCAAGGCATTCACAGAAAGTTAGTTCTATCATGTGATCGTCATTCCCCTGCTCTTCTTTTTCTGACTTCTTGCCTTATGTCCTTTTCCACTATGGCAAGGTGGCCGAGATAGTACGCTAGCTAAACTCGTTGACTTCTTCGATCATCTGTCCTCGAACATTAGAAGCGCCGGCGATTTTGAGATTGTTCATTGCTTTCGTTTTACCTCTGTTTGCATTCAAACCAAGTCTGCTTCGTTTGGTTTTGAAACGGCTTCGCTCTTCCGTGAATTTGTTACTTGAACAACATCACTTGGTTCCATTTAAGAACAGTATTATCATCGATTTGGCAGTATTACCACACCATGTTGAAACGACAGCTTACTGCTAGCTGTAGCATTCCTGATAGGTAATAAACAGTTAGAGATCGATGGAAAAAAGACAGCAGTAATATGTTAGCTTGCCGTTTTAATGAAATTTGAACACAGGAAACAAGGGCAAATACTGTCCTAGAAGGAATGGAAGTGATCTATTTTGTATTAAAACTCTTCCGAATTAACGAAACTAATATCGCTTACCTCAACACTATGCAAAATTCAATATTATGCACCAAAAAAGTTATATATTGATTAAGGTTACCCAACAAAACGATAGGAAAGATATGAAACCTTGAATCGTGATCCGGAAGCAGTCATGATTGGTGCTTGTGAAGTTGTTTTAGGCAGCGCTGCACTCGGCGCAAAACATTTAATGCTTACTCGACCTGCAATATTTCAATAATTTGTAGTGCGCCGACTTGCAGAGTGTAAACCAAGAACAGTTCAAATTCAAACAAATCAGCGATTTCCTTTAACGGAAAAGTTGAACACAGAAAAATAAGACTATAAACGCTAAGTACTGGTAAACATTGACCCTATCAATTGGGCTAGAAATATTGAGACCTCCAGCAAGATCACAATCGATGATTTCACAGTCGAAAACTCCATATGCTGATTCATAGGCAATTTGAGCTAACTAAGGGAATAAACATAAACACATCGGCGACGATAAAGCATTAATAACTTCTACTTTTAACAAATAGTTTTCGATGTTTTCGACAACGGAAACCTCAATGATGAGATATGCTGACGATATAAGTATGTTTGAAATTGGAATTTGATAACCCCATCATTTTATCATTCAAGGCCCAGGGAAAGGATTCTTAGAGTCGACCCCTACATTTGAACCAAATGTCCATCTTGTAAGCTCTCCTTTGCTACAGAAAGTGCGAGATGCAAAACACATGCCAGCAGTGAACCTAGCCAACGACCTATTCTTTGGAGCTCACCATCACTCACTCTCCTCTGGAGCCTCCGTCACGAGGCTCCCGCATAAAGATGACTCGCTGATTTTGAACCTGAGAGTCTCCGCGTCGCAAAGTTACTCCTCCCCTCGCACGACTTTCCGGAAGCAGACATCCATGTGGAGGTCTTAGGGGCTCTCATGGGCCTCCTTATTTCTGTGACAGATGTCACTAACGCAGATTTTGCTTTGCGAGCTCAAAAAATTCACTGTAGAGTCGCTGGAATATGACGGGACTGCGTCAGACAGTGTGTTCAAAAAATGGAACATCGGAATATAAGGGCCATAATCAGAAACCTTGGTACATGATTTTTGCAAAGATATCACCCACATACAGTCAAACCAGGCTTATAAATAAAACGTTGAGGTCTTGCGAAGCGAAACGGTAGACGAAATGAATCTCGCAAAAAGAAAAAAGAGTTGCGTTATAGTTGCTGAATTGGAAATCGCGGTCTACAATGCCGTCCAGTCATGTATACTCCAGCAAATTGAAAACACACTTCGAATGAACCAAAAAGGCCTCAAGCCTATCAAGAAAATATGGAGCAAAATGAGAACTTGCATGAGCCGCACTATAATCCAGGAAAACGCCTCACCACCGGGACACTTCATGTCTAAGAAATGATCTCCTAAAATACGATGATAATATATCTCAATCTTTCCTGATGGTGAAGTATATATAATCTGATACAATGTTCGGATCTCTAGAGGCGAGAAAGTTTACTACAGCAGTGTAAAAACCATCGCAAATTGGGCAAACCTACTTAGCAAATTTTCTACCAGTTGGCAATTTCTCTAACAGTGATCAAACGTTGTTCCTCTTTTTGTTTCTCAATGTCTCTCTCTCTTTGATTGGTAACAAATTTCAAATCACCTCCGTATACGACTACCCTTTCAGCAAATGCCCTTTTTTAGAGCTTTTAGAGCTTGAAAAGATAAAACACAAAAAGAAGGATACTATACTTCATCGATACTATACCTACGCTAGTACTTACCCATAGGGTCGGTGATTCTTTTATTGATACTACCAAAGAGATAGGCACATAATTTTTTTCAAAAACTTGAATTAACGCATTAAATGCCCTCATTTAAGAATATGTGACCCTGAGTGCATAAATATGGTATGAAGTTTCGATGAATAATGCGCCAATAATTGTGAAAGAAATGCGATCAAATTGTCGCACACGAAATAAAAAACCTCATAACCGCCCTCTGCCAAAAGAGCGAATGCAGAGAACAGATTGCACCAACGCAAGCAAAAGACACCTGCATAGGTATATTCCACCTGGTTCTAGTATATTTGCAGTGTTAGATCGGTTTCTTTTTAAAAAAAAAAACCGGAATCGGTTTCCGAAAAACCTCAAAAAAATAGCCGAAGCGCCAGAAATGGGTTGAAAACAGACATGCTTCAATTGATCTCTTGTAATTCAATGCTGGAAATATTGGTATCGTGAATCTTGAGTTAAGACTAGAAAGCAGATGGACGCGATAGTATGGCAGAATGCTCTGCCGCCAAAAAAGGATGGGATGAAAAATGTACCAGGAATGTTGTGACAGTGGCGCTCTCACTGCCATAATGGCACTCTCGCATCTTAACCTACTGGACTAATCATTTGGCCACCCAGCTGCAAACAAATGTTGGCCAAAAGAATTGATCTTTGCTCAAACTTAATTTATTGTTTAATGAAATCGACTGAAGGATTTTAAAGCACACTTAAATACTATCGAACTGCAAAGATGATCAAATGAATAGAAAACGACTACACCTAAAATATTACATTATCATAATGTAGGTGGTTTTCGAGTTCAAACTATCAGGTGGCAAATACCCAGATGCGCCTTTCAAATACCCAGATGCAAATACCCAGAAATGCTCCACAACGATGCGCTTTTGAAAAAAAAAATAGTGCAAAAAGTTATACAACAAAAACAACCTTAGGAGTTTAACGGAGAGGCTAGTACGGCGTATGCTTGTGCGATTTCATTCAACAGATCAAGCAATTCCATGAAATGTTTGCAAGTAATAAAACGCGCCTACAAATTTATTCGTATTTAAAGTGATCTGAGCGCTTGCACAAAACTTAAAGAAAGATTTTTTTTTCGAACAAACCTGTTGCATAAAAATAGGTGCAAAATCTGAGCAATATTTTATGCGCAAATAAACGATTAAAATCTTTTTCGAAATTGACGGACCAATCTGATCACTGAAAAGCAGATGAACTTTATGTTCTCAATACATTAACGATACTTCCGATAATATTCTATACAGTATTGAGCTCTTTGCTAATGATTTCAAATAAATAAATAAGTTGAAACTATCAGATTTCATGGGCCGCCCATTTTTAGTGATCGTTGAGATGATGAAACTGTCGGACAGAAGGATAGAAGCAGATGTGCACCTTTATATAAAAATGTCGCCATAGTACGCTTTGCAAATGCAGACTTGGAAAAGCATACAGCGAGTGGAAAGCGTGTGAGCGAGCTGTGCGCTTTAAGATTTTCAATTCCACTTAAACCGTCCACTAAAATATCACTTTTATTAACAAAATCGAAAATTTGTGTATTTATGTGAGACATCTCTTATCTTGGATGACGTGAATTGATAAGATTTGAAACGTTGAATTTAATCGTCTATTTTTTCGACGTTCTCATCGCTTTGAAGACTTTTTTTTTGACGCCAAACTCCAACATTTCGCTGAACTCATTCTAATCAATCGCCTAGATTTACGCTTCATAATTATCGGAATAATTTATTTCCGGTAGAGTTATTGCTCTCTGGAAATTGTCGTCGTCAAATGTTTAGAGTCCTATTTATGAAACTCCTCTCTATAAGTTCTTTAAGAGCTTGCTGGTCCATCAATAATTGAATCTACTTCAAAATCAAATTACATCTAGCCTATGTTTGATTCTTAATTAATGTTCCTTTTTTCAAAATAAACTAATTGACAGTCAATTATTGGACTAGCATGTTCCAATATTTGCTTTGCTAGAGCTCGTACTCCATTGAGCCTTTTTTCTTCTCCGAGTGGGATTAATTGTTGGCACACTGTTATTCGTCGAATAATGCTTTTCTTCAGGTAGTTTAATCTTTTTCCACTAAAGAAGGAAGTGAAAATTTGGACAAATGGAATAAACAAATCACCTAATTATGTTTACGAATTTCTGTTATGCGTTAATTGAAAGTTCAAGAATCCGGAAATAAACTGCCTCTAGCAATCATCGATTTGTCTATTAGTTGCTCTAAATGTGGCGACTGTTCGCGACTAAAGAAACTTTGGGAATTTCACGAGAAAATAAATGATTTCAAATTGTTCGACAAAGAGCAGAATAAATGAAAAGTGCAAAAAAAAAAACGTTACCAAATCGTCATAATTAAGAAGCAGAAATGCCAGTGATTGAGAGATAAGAAATAGCGAAAACGCACCTTAAAAAGTATGACACCTAAAATTCCAAGCCGCTTTGTCCATAAACGGACATCGTCATTTAGAATAAAGCGGGATCTTCAACAGGAGGTGATTTCTTTGAAACTGATCAATCAAACCGCTATAAGGCGTTGGAAACGACGCTCAACGTCACTCGCAAAATTCAGGCGTTATCGTGATGTTACCACCAATATACCGCTAAGGCTCTTTTGAGGAGTGCCTTGATTTTATAAAATTCAATCGTTTTATGCAAATAAAAACATTTTTTAGTGAAGAATGGTGAGAGTTACTCGTACTGGTGGTTATTTTGTTTGGTATGTTCTATAGAAATACGATTGTTTCCTATTGTTCTGGAAAAAATTCTAAGACTCGCCTATCGTCTTCAAGCAAGCTATTGAGTGATCTGAGGAAAATGTGGGCTTGGTTCCACCTCGTGAAACTTCCAAAAAGCAATATATCCCATCGATGAAAAAATAAGCAGACATATTTATATATTTAATTTAGTTATATTTTTATTTATACTTATATTTATATATTCATATTTTTACATTTATATTTTATATGTACGAACAAATTCGCTTGCTTCAACATTGATTTGTATAAGACTATCCCGAATACCAATCCGAAGAAGTTACACTCGCGTCGTTATGCTAAGGGAATGTGGTAACGTGCTGTTAAACGAGGCAGCTGTTAATGAAAAACAACGCCGTTAACACATTCTCTCACGGATTGCACCATTCGCACGTATACGTATTTCCCCACAAGCGAATTCATGAACTTGCCCCAAATGCCTTCGGAATGATACTGGAAATAAAGCTATCGGAATAGCGCACAGTAAGGGCAAAACATAATGGAACAAAATAGCATCAAACAGATTTCAACAACATTACGCATTCCAGTCAAATTTAATTCTCTTAGAATCTTATATCCTATAAAATCTAGTTAGCTATGAAAAAAATTTTTGTTACCCATTTCGAACATATCAAAAAAAGAAACTATTTCATTACGCTTTTATGATTTCGTTTCCATAATAAAAATGTAACAATAGTCATACTTGTTGCAAATTTTAGACGTTATTCCTCTTGAAGAACCATAAAGTTCCTTCTCAGAGATGAAGATTCATGGAGAATAGTGGACCTATTCAATGAATTCCCAGTAACTTTTTAAGACACGCAATTCTTTAATGTACACAACCTATTATCGTCCAATGCAATACTCCTACGGTAACAACTGCGATGGTTTTGCGCATCATATATGGCCTTCTTCTAGTTCTCTTGGAAGAAGCGTCATTGATGGGGAATTTCCTTCCTCTTCCAAAATTTTGTAAATTGGGAAAGGAAGCTGCGAAGAGGGAGAAAGAGAGGAAGAAGCTGTGGGAGCAGAATGGGCTAAGTGAAAAGAAAGGCTTACTCACGACCACAAGGTAAATCTATTTTCGAATATTGTTTTAACGATGTCCGCTTCATTTTTTTGGCATCACGTTACAGAGGCTAGAGCTAATGAAACTCAGTCGCATTAGTTTAGCTGAGAAATAATTTTTTAATACGAAACATTGAGATGCTTAATTGTTGTGAATTCAGCATTCTGATATTTCCTTCTCTTTGAAGCGGTGCTTGCTAACTGTTGTTCATTTGTTTCCTCTTTAAGAAGATATAGAAAAAATGCACTCGCTTCGACCCTTCGATTCTCTAAAATACTCCCGCTATTAACAATTAGAAAAAAAAAGTTGAGAAAACGAAAGTTTTGAAAGTTATTCGAATTTTTATTTAGGAAGGTGGAAAATTTAAGACTAAATCAAAGGGTATACAACTATTTAACACTATGAGAATCCAGGAAATAGCGCGTTAAAGTTTTCCATTAGAAAACGGCTGAAAATAAAGCGATAACGAAAAGGAGAAACGATCAAAACGGATTGCACACAAAGAGACATTAGACAGTTCGAAAGGAAACTCCGCCGAAACACAGCTGATCCACAACAGCAGCGAACAGCAGTGATCGAGCACTTATCATTATCACGTTTCGCTATCGAACACATCATTAATTCAGAGCTGAAAATGCAGCAAAAAATTCAATCTTGGCCTCTACGTTTTTTGTGCAATTGATCCATCGCAGATATGTTATTTACTAGTAGTCGCAGCTGTTATTTAATTATTTTATTTGCTCCTATCCTTTATTATATATTCGTGAATCATTAAACCTATATACAATTACTTCGTGCTATTCATATTTTTCGATGTAATCAAATTATTACTCTCAAGGCTGTCGCTTGAAAGCATTTAGTAATGTCAGCGAAAATTTTCCACCGTTATAGTTTTATTGCTATTCATATTGCGTCCTATTAGAATAAGCCTTCAAGCAAAACCCGAAACAACGCAAATCCGCAAAGCCATACATGAGCACTTGTTACGGCGCCGGAAAAAATCTTGTCACGGCGCAAATATCCAGTGGTTTAAATGTCTTGGGGTCAATAACACATAGTGCAAGTTTCAAGGCGTGAAAATCCCCTGTCTGTGAATGCCTCGTGCCATAATTTCTCCTGGCATAAAAGTTAGCGATGAAAGCATGTCATTATGCGTATCAATAACACAAAAGTCCTGGGAGTGAGACATCTCATAGTGCGAGTTCCCGGTCTGGTCTGCTCTACCGAAAACTGTTCTAATGCTGTGCGGCGCTCCATACTCTCAAAGGATCCCTGTCGTAAGACAATTTCTCGACAACCGTTTCACGAAATTGTCGCCCCCTCCCAAGAAATTCCTGCCTCGCAACACACTAATTGCCCAAACATTTCACTGACAACGTAAGTGTCGAAACATCAGGGCATGGCGCAAGTGTCGTCTGGCAAAATGTGACGCGGTGGTTCGCGCATGCGTCTTTTCAAGGCCACGGAATGAAATAGCAAGAATTGATGCACTTATTCTGCAGGGCATATTTCATAATGTAGAAATAAGGTGAGGTCAAAACGATAGAAAAAAAACAATGAAATCAGAAAGAAGAAATAGTTCGACACAAAAAAAGATCCTCCGATGTCTGTTGCTTCAATTAACCAAATAAATTTTTTCTAACCACAACGTAACGCACAGCAGTTTAACAACTGTGTTGCCCCTACTGTATTCGTATTAGTTATGTCGATTCCAAAATAAATAAATCTTGAATGTGGAAAAAACTGAATTGGGAAAAGCAGTAAGTCAGATTCAAAAAACACACTAAGAGAGAGGACGCGAAAGTACCTGGTTGAAAAGAACGATTACAGAAAAAAGGACTGGAATTAGATAAAGCCAAAAGCGGTTGCAAATGTTAGCCGATGTGAGCAAAAGATAAAGCATTAACGGAAAACAAGTATACGAACTTTGTGTTACGCTCTGGTCGTCGATAGCGCCTTCCGAGTTATCTGAGTCACTGTCGACACTTGGCTGCTCTTTGCGTCTGAAATAAAAACACGTTGAACTAAGAAATGAAAAGCTGAAAATACCGCTTTTCATCATCTAGGAATCTTCTGCGTGATGGTAAGAATCATCCATTACAATCGGCCTCCCTCCTTAACTTTGAGCCTTTAGCTAGAGACGTCAGAAAACTCAAAACGTTGCAGTCCTCTGTGGAAGACTGTAAGGAAAAAATAAACGCATATTAAATTGAGGGCATATTTGAATGTTTCATGGCAAGCTGTACTCAACGACTTTACGTTTGCATTACACACAAATGCACCTAGGAAATCTTGTTGCTCATTAGCTGTACCAAAATTATCACCAATAGCTAATATTATAGACTCGTCCTTTTTTCCAATTTGTTAGAGATAATTTTCCTCAATGATAAAATTGAACATTGAGCTGCACCAACGCTACAGATTAGGGTAACGGAAAGGCGAAAGACTTCAGCCTCCTCTTGCTTGCCTAAAAAGCATCGCCAGCAGAAAAGAGGGACCCCGATCCCTCAAATTTTGACCACAAAAGCATCGAAGAAAAAACCGAGGAGGACTCGAGATATCGCTTAAATTGTCCCATGCAGTGGAAGCAATTATCTTTTACCTTGAGAATATCGGTACAAATATGGTTCAATAATTGTGCATGCATTATTATTTGCTGGCAATTCGTGAAAATTATTAGCCTGTTGTTCAAAACAGCAAATGCACAAATCAACCGAGCTCTCTGACATATTTTTCTACTTGACAAGCTCATGACCGAGAAAAAAAACAACTCCAGATCAACACAAAAGAAATCGACATAGGGAGATTCCTACATATAGATTCACTCCTACTTCAAAGTCTCAATATTTGTAAAGAGGGATGAATGAAGCAGCGTGGCAAACGAGTTGAGACAATATGCGTAAACCGCTAACCGCAAAAGTGAAAATTCGAGTCATGTAAAATATAAGCAAATTTGATCCGGAGGTGGAAATTATATTCATCAAATTTTGGAATTTCAGTCTTAGTGGTTGCACAGTTGGAAGTGCTTGAAAGATGAATTGACAATGTATACCTACATGAGCAAGATATGACGTCATCACAATAAACTTTGAAGACTCAGTTTGCAAAAAAAAAACGCAAAGAAACGCACATAGCATCAGTCTCTCTGAATATTCCATAAATTTTCCCGACAAACGCAAATATTCCCCGACTTCCATATTAAAGGCTGATTTTGTTTCTCCTCATTTTCGTGGTGGTACAATAATCAGCTAATCAAGAAATGTTGCGTTAGTAACAAATTCTTCAAAGCTTTCAATTTTTTCGTTTTCTCTATGCGTGAAATCTCCTTCCTACAGCATCTTCAATGCATTCACTGCTTCATGCTTAAAACTACGGATGAGTCGAATCCATCCTAGCAGAGTTGTCGCTTTCAGGTATTCAGCTAGAGAGGTGTACTGATCGTTCACCCTAATCAATATTTTGAAAATATTTTGCGTTTTTTTTAGTTCCGTTGTTGCATTCCATTGTTTTCCGTGCTTTGTGTTTGCATTAAAATTTAGAAAATAAAATATTATCAATTTATTGAAAATCAATCACTTATTTCGAGGTGAACTTCGCCGTTCAATTGTCAAAAAGAGATTAGTTCAATCCAAAAAAAAACAACTAAAAACCACCTTACGCATATTTTCGATTGCGAACAGCCAACTTCTGAACGCTTCAAAGGTACAAAAGTTGATGAATAATATATAGAAGGAATAAACACACTAGTGAGCACTACGAATCCACATATCCCAGAAAAGATTTTTAGTGCTTATTGATAGTACAGTTGAATTGTTGCTTTAGTTACAGAGTAAATTATGATTAAAGTCGTTACAGACTAAGTTATGTTTGAAACAGTCATACGTAAACCTATTACATATGTACAAATGAGCATTCCATGTACTAAATGAAGTCCAACAGTGGATGTTCGAACGTTGCAAGAAAAACGAGTTATGAACAGTCTTTCGAAATGAATCATTTCCCCATGTACAACAATTTGGGAATTCCTTTACTTTAATTTCATTTTCTTTATATCCGAGCCCTATAATTCAGAATAAAAGCCCTATGGCTTATCCGATTCTTGACCTAAGGAAAACGAACTCCTATGGAAAAGGTATAAGACGCTTCGATCAAGGAGGTACCTATCGAACCTTTCAGCTCAGCGAGGAATTGATTTATGACTGGGACTTCCGAAAAAAAAGCGTGAGCGATAGCGATACTCTGTAAATACTTTGTGCCTACACATACTTTGTAAAAATATGTGTCGAGAATAAATTTTGCAATTAAATGGCAGTAATTCTAGAGACATAGAACGAACTAATTCTAGCAGATATTCAAAGTTAACTGAGATCAACTACTGCAAGCTGAAGTTTGAGCGAAAGATATTGCTTTAAAGAGAGGTGGTACGAATTTTTCAGTTGATTCAATTTGAAAGGCAGTGTAATAACAGTTTATGATTCGAATTTTACGGCTTAAGGCCCAGAAAGTTTCAATTATACGTCACAAGATAAATATGCACAAATTCAACGCTATATATTAATATATTGATATTGTAAGGCAGTGAAGAATAAATGAAGAAAGTAGACACTTTTATAACAAATGGAAGCAAGAATTATGCACAGCGCAATAGTTTTGAAACAATATAACGAAGCTGACAGTTAAAAAAACATAAAACTGCCCATAATAAAAATTGCATGGAAATAGATATAAAAAATTGTAAAAAGATATCCACAATAAAAGTTGCCAGAAACTTTCAAGTAATAAATAACGCATAATAAAAAGTAAGCGAGTAAAAATAGCTCATTTTTTTGCAAAGAAATATAAATAGATGGTTTCAGATAAGCATAAAACTCGAACAACAACAATGCAACAAAAATTTTAAAGCCATCTTGGCAATATAATTCGATATAATTTTCTACTTTAGAAGAAACAGAGTTCGAAACTGTTACGAAACAATGAACCTAACTCTCGATGTTAAACTCACCGATTACGTCAAAATCGCACAAACAGCACCTTGGCCGAGGTGTTGTTTATCTCTACAGCTGACACTTTATAGATGGGAAGATTAATAGCGTTAAAGCGGAAAGTTTTTTTTTCCAAAAATCACCCATTAAATGCAAAGATAGCCGAATCGCATCCCTCTATGAAGCGAGGCAAAAGAGAACATTTCTGGACGTTTAAAAGCAGTTTAACAATTACGACTGCTTTGTAAAGCTGCGCTTCTGAACCCGTGAACGGCTATTTAGTCCACCCCAACTGCTCTGGAGCTAGAGCGAATGTCAAACCTGTTCACCTTCAAGTGATCCACAACCTTCGAAGGGGTAGTTTTGAAAACATTGAATGCTTCCTTAGGCAGGATTTCCAATTACAAGTGATAAGAGCGAATTTCTGCATGTACAACGAGTAAGCATATACATTTCAATCGGTAATCCATTACCTTAGTATTTAGCTAACCAATTCTGGCTGGTGAGCAGCGCGTGTCGGTGCAGGTCAAAGTTTTATTGAACGCTCACTTTTCATTTTAATTGCATGCTATCCTGTTTGATGGTCAGTTTGTTACGCGCTCAACCTGTCATCATAAAAGTATATTTTACATTCCTCTACCTTTTTGCTAGCACCTATCATCTTTGATGGATGCTCACTATCTTTGCTTCTGGATATATTCGTTAGGTTTGCCAAGGCAAGAGAGCTTTTCAATCGCTATTGTTGATCCGACGATTCGTAACGCTCGTCAACTCTAAAAAAGGGACAGCGTGGGAAATGTCCTTTTTACTGCGGAAAACCACACTTCCACTTTGGCTCCATTCGGTTCATAGATGGGGTCATGATGACTGGTTTTCCTGGAAACCAACCATCCCCACTTTAGTTCAACAGATCACTAAGCAAGGCTGAGGGGCCACTTAAACAGCTCTCTTTTTTCCTCACGCCACCGTCTTCCCGTACCACTGGAGAGTTACAGGTCGGTCCCACAGTGCGCTCTCAAAGATACTCTATGAAATCCAAAAAAGCCTTACTGACAGCTCAGGAAGTAAAGCGAAACAAGGATCGGGAGCAAAATTTTAGCAACAAAACCAAGTTTTTGTATTCTTTCTCAAAAAAAAGAGACACAAATTGAAACACCAAATAACCTTCGAAAATTTCCTTCCTAATCGGAACTGAACAGAGAAAGCGATATTTAATAATACGAATCTCCTCTCCTCTCCTCCGCTCCCTCCCCGTGCGATACAAACGAGCAATACAACTGTTATCCTTTTCACTCGTCAAATTTCGGAAATTCTATATAAATCTTGAAATCTAGTCTTGAACGACTACTTAAAATACGATAGCATGAATAAAACTTCATAAAGAACACGATGATGAATAAATATGAATAAAATAAATGAACAAAATAAAACTACTAATAGTTGTTGAAATGAAATGAAACGTAGTGATGTTGTGAAGTGAATGGCCACTGTTTCCTTCTCTCATCTAAATGCGTATATGATGTTTAAACGTGCTCTCGGCATCCTTTTCTTATCAAAATTTTTCTTCTTCTCGTACACACCGATCGACATAGAAAACTTTACGAAGTTTTAATGCTATTAAAGAGACAAGATGCGAGCAATCAAACACCTCAGAAGTTTGCTTTAATATCCTCCAAAAGGATAAGCAACCCTATTGGCTAAAAGAAATATTTTTATACAATCAATCGCCTCCTCAACAAAAGGAATAAATCAATTGAAAGCTTCTATTAACAGATATTAACATAAATTCATCGACCAAACATCAAAATATTGTTGTTGTTTTATAAGAAGACGTCAAAGACTTTGATAAGAACTCAACGATAATATTTTATTTAATAAACAAAGATGTAATTGTATCGTAAAGAAGAAATAATTACTTGAATATGATAGGAAATGAAATGCCTCAGTGTGGAAAACGTTTAGCTTAAACGTTCGATAAAACGGTAGTTTTAGGGGGCAAAAATGAAATTTCAGCCATAAAGTCATTCAATCAACGAAACGAAAACACAACAAAACAAATATAGAGTTAAAAATACGCAATGCGGAAAAAAAAGAAATACATTATGAACGCCTTTCTATAGCGTAAAATTTTATTTCTAATTGCATTAGCAGCAGTTCATGAGAATAGTGATTGCTTCAATCATAACAATTAATTATTCTTCTATTATGAAAATGACTGATTCGTTCATCATTTTTATCGACAGATTGAAAGAGGATGGTAAAGAAAATCCTATGCAAAATAAGAAATATATGGAATTGAAATCATACTTGAAACATTTACCTACGTTACCTACATTTATAGCATTACCTGCATTTGTCAATAAGAATCTGAATATTCGACATTGATCAGCATAATCATTGGTCATTCTCATATTACTCGATATGAATTATAAATTATATTTTATCGCAGAAATCGAAAAACTCAATCATATCTGTGAAAAGAATAGAATTGATCAATATGTGATGAAAACCATCGAATATGTTGGCTACCACGGAAGTTTGAAGGTGAATTTTCGAATATACTTTCCACTAAGTTTAAATCAAGAAAACGAAAGATATCAACGTAACGAGCTCTAAGAACAAATGATTGTGTAAATGACATTCAATTTCATCCTCTGAAAGAAACAAATAAGTGCAACTTAGTCATTATATACTAATGGTTGTGACAGCTAGACGATCATCAGCAGAATGGGATGTAAAATTTTGTTTGGTGATCGATCGATGAAGTCCTCAACTTGTAAAGAAAATGATCCGCTCAAAATTACAACATACACAAAATTAATCACAGTGCTCGAGAAAAATAAACATTTTTTTCCTGAGTAAGGAACAATTTATGCGCATTGTGTCGATTTTCTATTTATTTAATTCACTTGCATTTTATGACCGAGGTAGAACTTGCCCAAGAGAAAGTGCAGCTCATCTGCGCGCATTATGGGGATCATATTTCATCCACAAGTATTTGTTTCATATATGAGTATTCCTATCCTTGCATCTTAAGTGCAGGCTGCTGGATATTATTTTCATCGAATAGAAGTGTAAATTGAATGATTTAATGAGGAGAAATGGTCCTATTTGAATGAGGCGCTAAGAGGTTTTGGTTTGCCTATATAGCTATCGAAAATCTCACGATCGAGGGTGACTTCTCCCCAAACTTTATGAGAAATTTAAATTTTTCCAGTGTCAGCCTACCTTTTAATAGTTGCTCACTTCCTCAAAATTCGTGCACTTACACTAAATCTCGTAAATGGGCGATGTCGGGAAAGGACCTGCTTCATGCATGTTGTTTTTTGCCTGCCACTAGGAGAATTTCAGCTCACCAACCACAGAAAGCTTATTTAGCACTATAGGTGGACTTTCACTCTCCAATTGCACCTTGATGTAACTCGTTCTATCACTGACATTAAAAGACATTAAAATATTTTGAAATCAAAGTTGTTTTGTTCATGGTCAGAAGCATTCAGAAGCAACCAAAGTTTTCCGGTCAACGAGTTTTAAAAATGGCTAGTTTTGCGGGAAAAAGCATTTTCTTTTAGTCTAGTAAGTTGGGACGAAAACCACAGGACTCTCTATATGATGCAAAAGCGTTCTCATTCGCTATGCGCCTTCACAAGATTAAACTCACAAAATACGCCATTGCGATGTTGCATTTGTCTTTCTTTTTTTGCTCGATAAATTTAACACATGAATAATTATTGGAACCTTATATATAAGGTCTAATAAATATAATCTGCAATATAGGCCGATTCAATATTGTAGTCATAGAAAGATCATTGTAACATACGAGAAATCATATGCGGTATATAGAGATAAGAAAGTGCATGCAATCAATAAGAGAAGAAAAAAAAGTATTTAAAAAAATATATGATCATTATCTTGATAACTTCCATCTCTTCAAAGTATTTACTGTCTACATCTATCGCTTCTACAACTTCCCAATGAATCGACACATCGAAAACACAACAATTTTACCATCGTCCTAAAATATGCAACAAGTTTATTTTTTTTAAGTGACAGGATCGCATCTTACAATCGTTGAAATCGTAAAAGTTGATCTTTTATAGAAAATTTCACTGCTCGTTGGTAATTTATATGAGCGTAAAAGCGGATATTTTCTTAGCTTTTTTTTTGAAGTTCAATTTATTTTGCAATGTGATTTCATTTCTAATGATATTATGCAATAGCACAATTGTTTTGCATTTTATTTTAGTAATATAACGAAACGGATTGCAGTTTCGTAATCGTATTGTTGAAATTTCGAAAGATTTTCAGGAAAAATTTCCACATATAGCGTATGTGCCAAGACGGATTTGTGGACTGTTAGATTTGGCTAAGAATTGATGCCCGAAAAGGGTTATATAATAGACCCACTGAAACCACTATCTCTTTACTGAAAAAAGAACTTGCAACAAGGAATTTTAGTTAAAGTGCTGCAAGTTTGTTAATAATGAGATGGTAAAACATGCTTTTAATCAATTCGTCGAAATATACGACCGGTGCTTACGACATAGCCTTAACTTCAGATTGGCTCGCATTTCGGTATGGACCATAGATGCGCGGCGAATGGAAACTTCATCCGGGCTGCAACCTGTGGCTTCAGATTTCCCAGTAAATGCTATAGCGACAGAGCTCAGTCGTTTTGCCCGCTCGGAAAGATGAAGTCATCGGTTCCAAACCAGCTTCCGGACATAGTTTCCATTCACCACCTACATGGTTAATATTTTGAGACGCAACCTTCCTAGATCAGTTTCCGACCTAATATAATAAGAATTCCGAAAACTTTACCAGTAAATTGCACTTTACAGTACCTCTGGAATCAACCCTCGGCATCTAATTTCCAATAAAATTCAACGGACGGCGATAAAATCACGATCTTTGTGAAAAGTTATCATCATAGCGTCATATCTTTGCGTACAAATCTATTTGTCTCATATGTGTTTTCAAAGAATCGCTGAAGCCGGAATTATTAAGGACATAAAATACTCTCGCAAACTTCCTTATCCTATTTTCAGGTTGATCTATTAAATTCGAAAAGCATTATAGGTATTTAAAGGTACAAGCTTGGCGCAAATCATACGCTAATCAAGCTTTCATTTAATAGATCGATGCGGCCACAAAAACAAATCTTTTTAAGTGAACTTATGCGAGCGGCTAGATCAGTCAGATGATGGTGCAACTCCTTATAATTTGTTCATTTTTATTTTTATTTTTTGCAGTGATTTATGAGAATGCTTAACAGATGGGCACAACGCAAATTTGCATACTAATATACCTTCTCTTGAACGCTTCTGCATTTGTTTTTGAAAAAAAAAAAGCGAACTTTCCATTTGTTTCTAAGGAAAAGCAATAAGTAAATTTCTTCAAAACTTTTAATGAAAAAATTTGAGAGAGTAATTTTTGATGGAGTGAATTGAAGTCATAATAATTCATCGACTACAAGCTTTTCTAGAAAAATTGCCGAAAATCAACAAAAACACTAATTAACAATTCAGATGGAGAATTATGAAAGAAAAAAAAGTTTTCGCATGACTGATCACTCTTATGGGGAAATTTCTTTTCCATAAAGCTTTGGGGAAATTCTTTCCCATAAAACTTTCAAAAAGATTCCAACAATCCGTAAAAAAAACTATAAATTCTCTATAGGATAAGAATTTTCGAAAAATTCAAATAATAACTAAACGTTGACAAATTGCGAGCAAAAAAATTGATTAAAATAAATGCCTACAAGAGTTCTCTGTAATGAACATATGTAATCGTATGCCGGATGAATAGATCTACCAGAATCTACCAGCGCATTTCAGGCGTTTGCAGTGAATAGACGTTACACGTTGAAAGCGATTTCAGATACTGATTATTACTGATATGAAAATTGAACTTAGGCGCTAAACATGCAATATGCTGGAATTAAGCCAGAACCAGTATACGATAGCATTGCTATTTTGCATATGGCATAGAGTGACAAATTTTATAGTTCAAACCTGAGCATACTGCCACTTTACAACTTACTATTACTTGTCTTCAAAATCTTTCAGGTGCATGCCCTATCCTCGCAATCAATTTTGCCTGTCAGAGGTAAAGTTTTTTTTTTCATTTTTTTCATGCACTTTCGACCGTCCAGAGCTTATGTTTGATATCCTTTGTGTTACTAAAGGATGCTGTTGATGAAAAGCAGTTGGGCTACGTTATTGCAGAATGGATTTGACTCAACGGTGTTACTAGGATAATGCAATCCTAAATCGAGGGTTGTAGGTCGAAAAAAAAAACAGTGTTATCCAATCATAGTTTATGGAGCCGCACCCCAAATATTCTTACTACGAGATACATAGAGGATGCTTACTTAATGGAAATACAACTATTAAAAATCTAATTATCAGCAGTAAAGTATTAGTTTAGAACAACTCATTGTGACTCCTATAAATGGTGTAATAACTGAACCCTTTCGAATTTATTTGTTTCTAAGATGCAGTTTTGATCCTTAACATTTCCAGGTCAATGCATACTGATATCATGCACGCACCATTTTATATTGAGCGAAACAGCTTCCCAGAACATATGTTATCTCGGGTTTAGTCACACTTTGTTGGTGAACAATACCCATCAACGAATATCCTCCTGATGCGACTGGTTTGGTTTTGTTTGGCGGAGTCGCCCCGGTCCGAAAAGCATCAATATAGATTACAATCTTCTATGCCTAACTTCTGGGCGATCAGCTGTTGAGCTGGTAGAGGCTGAATTTTTTTAGTATAAAAGTAGATTCGAGGGCAAAGGTCATGAAATTTAAAGTCACAGACGCCAGGTACACCAGGTATACTAGTTCTAAACTACGAATTCACAAGCTGATAAGCACGAGATTTCTATATGAGCTAGGTCGTTGAGTTCAAAAATAACAAATCTGGATTTTGATATCTTCGGGCCAAAACTTTTGCTCGGTGAGGTGATAAGATGATAGCCGCTGATAAGGCTTAAGCATCATATGACAGAGTCCTGATCAGGGATGTTATTTTGAGACCGGTGGATTCCAAAAAAAAACGAAATCCAACAACGAGGTTATAATTCTACCTTATCTGGTGAACCGAGAGATGTCAACGGGGCGGAAATTCTACGTAATAAAACCATTACAGCTGTTGTTGGAATGTCGACCCATACCAGCAGCAGAAGGAAAAACTTTCAAACAAGGTCCTTCCTTCAAGAGACGCTGCATCGTCAGAGCAAGATACGTTTGCGAAACCTCCTAGTTTGGAGAAAAAGGATCTAACCGTCGAAATTTTGTGGAAGAAGATGAAATTTTTGGGCTAATACTACCTTAGACTTGTTCGGCTGACTGCATTCACCCGGTCTCATTTTCCACTATTACTTTGGGAGGTTATTGCCTTCATCCTCCTCCTTACCGCTTTCCTGTACGCGCCCGCAATGCCAATCTGCACAGAGCGAATCAGGAATCTAGGAACCTCCGTTAGCGCCACGCCGAGAAAATAGTCATGTCTTTTACGGAAGCTAGAAAAACAAAACGAGAACGCTACATGATTTCAGCATAATTACAGACGCAGCTAATGGGAGTCGCCAACACATCAAACTATTTTGAAACCTTTTTAGAATACTATGGCACATCATTCATACCAGTTTTGCAGAATAGATATTATCGGCCGAAAAAGCGCTACAATTTGAAGTGGAATGATGCAGCAACATTGATGCTGCCAAGTTCAAAAAAAAAAAAATTCAAGAAAGTACCGCAAACGCCATCTTATAGGCATGCCGATGAGGAGCGATAGAAAAGTTTTAGTCGGTTATTACAATGCAGCGAACACTTCATAATGGTGTCAAGCGGTTTTTTTGCTCATGGAAATCATTTTGGGCCAAGAAGTTATGAGAAGGAAATTTCAGACCTGAGTTAAAATTTTTCACTTACAAACTGAAAGGCTGACATATTTCAGCAATAAACAAACTAGAAACATGAGGAATTCCCATAAGATAAGGTGTTTCCTTACGAACAATTACTTTAAAACTCTCCGTTAAACAACAGTAATTTCACCCTGGACAAATCTCAGGATTTAAAAAAAACTTCCATCCCGAAGTCGACTTATAGGAACCTCATTGATAGGGGACATTCGATCTTGATGAATCACATTATCAGGTTCACATCCACTGATTACTATTACTGCAGCATTAAGAAACTATTGCATGAAAGCAGCACTGATGAAATAAAGCGAAAAATTAACTAAGCTGAATAGGTTGAATGGCAGACGTTCATTCACATATAATTTCGAGTTTATTAAATTTATCGAAAACTTAGAAGCCACAAAAATGCAAACGTTTCGCCGATTTAGGTTTACTTAATTTTACATCTAGTTAGCAAATACTCATCATGTTCTAATCATTTTTCGTAAACATCCGCTTCATCTGAACGGTTCTATTGATATAAGACAGCGTTCTAACCGGTCAGTGGGCATCTTGCTATTGATGTTCTCACCGTTTAATAATTTGAAATTCTGAAGTACTGAGAAAGGCGCCCACTCATTGCCATCAATTGCGTTCAAATTAACAGATAAGAAAATAATTCAATCGTTTGAAAAATTTATAATTTTTGATGCTTCTCGGAAAGGCTTGCAATCATGATTTTGTTTTATGTATTCGACAAGCTTGCTGAAGAAACATATTGCGCGTTGTATCGCTTAAAGCAAAACAAGAGCCGTTTAAAAATTTCATTAATTACAATGAAGAGATAATGAAAAAGCTTTCTGAATGCTGCATTTTCCACTTTCTTATCATACCTTAAAAGTTAAATCCTCCTAGTAAATATTCAACAAAATTTATGCTACGTTATTATCTCATAAAGGTAAAAGACTAAAGAAAATAGCAGAAAGGGATATCTAATTGAAAATTTTTTGTTCCACGCTTATCTGAGAAGATTGCATATTGATGTTTATTTTTCTAGGCTTATCTAATCATCAAAACAATAAAGCACAAACAAAACGATGCGATAAGATAATATTTATATGTTTATATACCACTACAGATTGTCATATATTTCTAGATGAATCGACTTTTCATCGATTAAATATAATATGCAAACAAAATAAAACTATTATTCAAAAGATCATCACTCGATTTTTGTGCATTATATAATCCATCAAATTATTGACGATGAAAAAATTGGTGCATCAAGTTGGAAAATCAGTTAAGTGGACCGGGAAATTCAAAATGAGACGAACTAAAGAGGTTTTAATGCGTTTGTTTTCATGGATTTTAGAACCAATAAAGAGGGAGAAAAAATTGTAACAGAAGGTTAGCGCTCTCCTCATGGTCTTTTTATCTGAATTAGTGTACTATAGAGATGAAAAAAGAATGGCAATAGAGACAAGAATATGACTAATGAGGGAAATTTGAAAAGAAAAAAAACGGCTACAGAAAATAGTGTGACGAAATGAAAAGGGAATAAAATGAAAAGAGATTTATTGAATGAATGATGAAAATTTTCGGGGAAAAAATAATGTGTACATCGAGTTGAAAAATAATTTATGACAATACAATGTATACTACGAATTAGATAAACGAAACATCATCACTCATAAGGAAAAAAGTCGCTACGATTTTGTGGAGAGCGGCCGCATCAACAATACTTCCGTTAGTCGATTCTTGAGCATAACGATTTCACTATCGGCAAAAAATTGAACTTTCAGTCAAAATATAAATTTAGTTGTATTGTTCAAATGTTAGTTATTTTCAGGCTTGACTTAATCATGCACGCGAAATGCGGTCACAGTTCTGTCACGAATATAAGGCTATCGTTACAGATGCCTCTTGATTATACCAGGGAGATAAGGCAAAGATTCCTTTTCTTAAATAGAAAATGCGTCCATGTTTAGAAAACAACAGCAATTGACAGTTGATTTGCTTACTTTTCATCGATAATGGTGAAGCGGCCTTCACTGCTTGCATACTTCCCGATTTCACCGAGCGATCGTTGTGGAATCACTGTCGATCTCGCATGATTTCGTGGAGGTAGAATTAAACGGGATGTAGAATTGCTGAAGAAATTCATATTGGCGTTTATAAATTGGGATTGGTTTTGTTCTCCATCAGTGATAAAACGGCAGAGAATATTTGCAGTATTCACTTTCCTTCTCTCAATATCTATAAAAAACAACAAGTAACACACTCACCCTCAAACAGTAACTCTTTGAAATACAAGCCTGGTTTGTGAGCCCAATTTCTGTAACAGCTGCTCAGCATCTGTTGCCAGATTGGTTATTTTGAATGGCGCAAAAATGGAACACTGATTCGACCATAAACAACTGCCTGTTGTGCCGTATAATTATGGAAGTTGACAGCCGCCAGCAAACACCGAATGAGAAGGGTCGCTTCGCATCTACGATAACCAGATTCCTCTAGATGCCATTCAAGATGTTACGCACAGAAAGTGCCGTTTAGATGACTCCGAAAAAGTGAGCGAAAATAAGAGAAGCATCAAATGAAATGTTAACTCCGCCCAAGCAACCGTCAATGATGTAATTGCGGCATAACTAATTGCGATAATCTTCAGTATTTCGTAACGATGAAACTGTCATTGAGAACGTCAATTTGCACCAAAATATTCAAATAAATTGCAAACAATCCACGTCGGCGGAAAAAAAAAACAAGAAAAGAAATGCAGGTGGTAAAAAATAACGATAATTAAGATGCGTTTACCACTTTGAGAGGGCAGCAACGATAATATTTAGACAGAAAAAAAAAGAAACGATTTGCTCCTTCAAGTAATTAACTTTAATATTCATAATAATTTTAATGAATCAAAAAATTTTTTCCACCATATCGAGGTGTTAGATATAGGATGAGATCGTTACAAAACAATAGGAAAAATGAGTGTACTCAAAATTTAAACATATGTACAACCAAAGATCTCTAAGGTGGCGACAAGAAAAGAAATAGAAAAATGTTCGAACTCCATAAAACTCTATCAAAGATGGCTTAGTAATCTTGGCAAAGTGGGAAATGAAATTTTTTTTTTTTCAAAAAGGAGCAAAAAAAAACGAATATCTAATTGAAAAAAGTTGTGAAATCAGAGATCTAATTGATAAGCATAAGATCATTTAAAAACTTCAATGCAGAGAGAAATCTAACAAGCTCAAAAATTCTACGGTAAGAAATGATGCTTATTACGAAATTTGAAATTGAAATCACAATAATGTTTTGAAATTAGCAATAAAACTGAATTAAATTTTGTATAGAAAGGAGCGACGAGAACTTTACATCTCAATTTCCAATGCAATAAAATTACTATAGAAAACATATTCAATGCAAAAATTTGAGCATAAATTAAACACTATCGGAAGCTAAACGATAAAAGAAAATAAAATATATGAGAGCGGTCGCTCTCTGCACAGTTGCAACGGCTAATGATAGCTTTCATAGACATATGTGTGTGCATGGGTACAGAGTATGTGTCTATGTATATCTTTCTGTTTGTTTGCTCCATAAATTCAATTCGAAAACGAAATAAGCCAAAGGCAGAAAATTCAGTGGATCTGATGTAGAGCACAAGCTCAGCTTCCATGATTTATACTGTATTCGCTTTATAAGTGCTAAAAACTTCACATTCACTTTATATTTTCTATATTGGTCGAACTTCCATTTTACGCCGGTTGAATTAGCAAGAAAGAACCCTCTGTAGAAAACTTTTATGAGCTTACGAATTCGTTTAAAAAAATAAGGTATTTAGTTGGGAATAAATGAAAGTAATGAGTCAAATGAACCCAACGCAAAAACATTTATCCTATCAGCTCGTCTAGTATGTTCTCCCATATTTTAGAGGTTTACATTTTCCGTACTAAACTATGCGTGCATGGATTGTGCACGGTGTCTTCAAATGAGTCGTGTGTAGGAAATAAGATTTTAAAGGCCAAGAAAATAGTGCAAATGTAACACCAATTTTGGAGCATTGCACGTGATCGTTGTGTTAATACTAATAGGGGCCTAAATTTTCTTGTTTAATGAACGATGACACATATAAACAACAAAAGAAAATTTCATAAACGGAGCAATGCAGTCATTAAAGGGTGATGGTGATGCAAGACATATGACAGCTAGAAGGAATATTAAAACATATCTGGAAGAAGAAAAATAAGCAGTGCCCAAGTCACTACAACCCAACTAGTGGCCCACTTTATGTGAAAATGTCTAGAGGTTACTTTTCCTATTCAAACCAGCAGCAGATCTATTTCTGATCCTAACCGCTTGTTAGATAAGTCGATCTCCATGTGTCACCCATCCTACCGAATTAATCGTTGCAATTTGAATAAAAGCTGCCTGAGAGGTGAAGGAATAGAAGGAAAAGGGAAGGGAGACATTGAGACGAACTAAACGCGAGCGCCGACATATTTCTAGCTGCTCCCACTTTTAGGAGCTTCAACGTTTAGATGCTCTCCTTATGGCCTCTCTGGATAAATTCTGCTCAAAAGCCTAGCGATACATAGTGAACGGAACTTAATAGTTATGGATTTTAAAAGCGGTTATAGCAGGAAATAGTTTTGATATTCATATGCAGCGTATTTAACAGCAACCTGATAATTTTTAATTAAAATAGAGATCTAAGGCCTAGGTCCTTAGACGCAAAAAGCGAGGAGGCCACGAGGATGCTTGATCTCACAAGAGTTCATCTTATTGTCTTCCTTTCTTGTTGCTTTCTATGCTCTATAAGTGTTCAGTGGTTAAAATGCCTCTTTTTTTATTGTTCCAGCTGCGATAATATAATACTCATCAGTCTGCCTAATAATTCACTTTATTAGAAAAGGCAAAACATTTCTTTCTCACCTCTTCATAAAAATCAGTTTTCCATTTGTTGATATTTCGTTTCAGAAACCTTTAGGAGGAGGATCTGCGATGAAATGAATTTCGCGCTTGTTCGTAAAGTTGCGCCACAGTATTTATTCGGAATTAGATAAATTTATAATTTAATTCAATCGATCAATTCCATTCTAGGCAGTTGCTTCAATAGGTTTTTGACTCGTAAGTTTTGCAGCAACGCACAACAAAACTTAATCCTATGAAAATTTTGGCTACTGTAAGCAATTACCTGTAGTAATAATAGTAAGAGCAGCATTACTCAACACCTGACAGATTGTTCAGTGCAATTACAGTAGACATTTGCTATACACTTCTATGCTTCACATTAAATCTTTCCCAATAGGCGACATTTCCATATTGTTTCGCATATCAGTGATGCCGAAAAGTTCGAGAAAAGCGACTTAGTTTTACCTATCCATTCAGCATTATGTTTTTTTTGGGAAAACCAAACTGGGTGTTAAATAAAACAGTGCCTCTATGTCTACATGATACCTCAATTCACCAAATACTATAAAACAATCGTATCTCCAAGCGCCCTAAACTTCTACTTCTTACTTCTCTGAGCCTTCATACTGCAAGAAGAAGCCTTGCAGGTTTTCCACTCATCAACTCCAACTTCTTCTTCATTCCGTCGGTATATTTTCTCTCCCGTCCTAAACATAACAATATTTTATGCTAAATTTCTACAAGAATTTATTGAATTTTTTAACGCATATTTGAATTTTATGACAACCTTATACTGCAACATTTACGACAGGCATGAAGTTAATTTGTTATTTTTATTTTTCATGAGTGTGCTGGAAGATAAGAGGGCGTAGTACGGAAAACGAAGCAACGCATTTATTCACACTTTACAAACAGCTGTCGTTATCGCTTGAAAGACCGCAAAAATCTATTTCAAGATATAATCAACAAATTAAAGAGATGCAGCAAAGCATACCTAGTTGAAATTTTGTAAGCAGACATGAGTGCTGCGCCCAATGCGAGTCACGTCCCATATCTGTGGTCAAATATCGGCACGAATAAACGGAATGGGCAACCTTTGACCTCCATTGTGAACATACGAATCGTAGTCAAAGGCAGTTTGAAAATAGCCAGGAATGGGTAGAAACGATGCATAGACGTCAACTTCTGTAATTTTTTCTTCTTTTTAAAGTTTTGATACGACTCCGACTATCGACCTGATATCCGTATCCGATATCGAAATCTCACAGGTCGCAAAATCAAGGTTGGCTATTCCGTTCCGGATGAAGCGATCAGGAAGTAGAATAAGTGCTGGAACTGCATATGTGGCTATCAATAAAGGTAGCAAATATAAAGTAAGGATGAGAAATAACAGTTTAGAAATATCACAACAAAACGTTAAAAAAAGATTATCACTTGTGTGTTGCGAAGATACAATTTTTGCTCTATGTTAGGCCCTGATGAGGGAAGCAATGACAAGGAAGGATTAGTGAAAGTGTCAGAGAATAATTGGGCAAGATGAGAATTCCTTAAGAGGGTTATCACAGGACAAAAAAATTGGTGAAGGGAATTTCCTCATTCGCCGAAATTCCTACCAAGGTTTATCATTGCAAGAAATCAGATCGGTATGGCGCTGGATGAATAATTCCTTTCAAAGTCATTCAGTTATCATTAAGAAAGAGCACTTGCAATAGCTTTTGCAAGAAATTAAACGAAAATAACCTACTCGATGCGTGACTGAACTAGATCTAATCGCATTAAATTTCCACACATTGCTCACAAAAGGTAACGCTATCTCATCAATATTTGTGCATAACCTCCTATGGAAAATTTTATCTCAGTGCAATCAGCGGAGAAAAATCCTCCTGTTGGGTACCACCTGAAGACTTTCCTCTGCAACCGAGATTTCAGTATAGAGCCGAATATACTTGAAAAATTCGTTTGTAATAAAATTTCGCAGTTAAATGCTTTAAAAATTTCAATGGGTGGCTAAGATGAGATCTCTAATTGTAACCGTATTTCGCCGATAAACGCTAAAACCGAAAATAATAAAAATTAAAGCTTTATTTAATCAATTTGATTATACATACTGCAGTTTATTTTGAAAAGATCAGAGAAATTAAGCTTGTTGCCTTATTAAAATAAGAATGAAGAAAAAATTGTAAGTGAATAATTACATAAGGAGGACAATCAATTACGTACCAAGAAAAAAAAAATGAAAAATCAATAAAGAAAATTCATAGCAATGAGTCTCACAAATGAAAAATCTCTATAGATATGTGATCAAATGGTGGCTTCAAGAATATCTGCAAAAATTATTGAATCGAAATACATTAGTAAACGAAGTGCTATATAAGTTTTCTATAGTTATTGAATGCATCTTAAGAAACACCATAAATTTTAGCCTCCAGAACCTATTTATTCCTTTCTAAAATGTAAATGATCTGATCTTTTCAATTATCAATATTTGTTAAATATCCCCAAAAAAATGTTAAAATATATTAATATGTTAACTCCTAAAAATCTTCGAAGGTTATGAAAAAAATTCCTCTTTCACCGAATTCGTTGGAGGGCGAATTCATTTCGTAAAATACTCGAAATCATTCTGGAAAGGTCAGTTTTGAGACAACTTAGCTTCGACATGATCGCCAAGTTGAATTTACAAATAAGGCTACGCTAGTTGCGAATTATACTCATCGTACGTTGAATTATAGCTGAGTGGAAAACCTTAAATTTATTCGCTATTTGTCTATAATGTACGAAAATTTGCAACGGCATTTCACTAGTGTAGACCCTAGAAAAAAAAACGTTTCATACGCCATTCTAGGCAGATTACGAGTAGCATCTTTGTGTTTTTGATTGGAAAACTCTTTGATACCATACAGCTCAATCGGATTTATCTCTGCGCTTCAGCATTGTTAATGATCATTCTGGAATCCTGTTCAGGAGTTTTTTCCACAAAATTAGTACTGCGTTCGATGCAAAATGCGCTCTAATCCGAAACGAAAGTTCAGTGGTAACTAAAATCAACCAAGTTTCTTCTTGTTAGTAATGGATTTTTGTTTGACGCTGACCCATTTTCATAAGCGCCGGTCGTCTATCGAACGAATATAGTCGGTTAAAACGTTTTCGCTTGAAACGGACCAAATTTCAAAGACGTCGGCCGGTCACCGGCCGGAAATATCCAGAAGAAAGACCGAATTTCGACTGCAACAGAAAAAACCGACCGATAGATGCTTTACGGTCTACAAGATGCGATAGAAATTTCGGCTCCGGACCTCGTTCGATCAGCACGTCCATTCTCCTAGGAACCCTGTTCTACTCCGAAAATAGCAATCTACAAAATGGCAATTTGCGACCGAGCTAGAGGAAATCGGTTGAAACCAACCAAATTTCAAAAACGACGACCGTTCACCGGCCGAAAGCCATGGGTGAAAGTCGAACTTTGGCCACAATCGGAAAGGCAAAAAAAGTCAAGAAGAACTTCCATACGGTGAGAACTGAAAAGGCTTGGCTTCCGAAAAGAAAATTCGTTCGCTCGCTCACCATCAGTAGAAAGTGGCAAGACATGTACTTCATTCAAAATTCGAAATCCTTTGTTGGTATTATTCTTTCTGCAACTCTTCCTTTCTCTCGTTCATCCACATCCTTCAGCTCTATGGCTTCCCTGTCTCTCTTCCTTATCTCCACCTCGAACTAATGATGCGGTAGTCTTCAAGCGCATCGCATCCTTCTCTGTTATTTGAAGGTTCTACCACCACACATCTAAACAGTAGAAGCAACATATATCTTCCGTCCTCCTATCCTCTAACGTTCTCTGCTCTCGTATTCACCTTCAGCTACTCATTTTTACGCCCTTTTCATCTATAGATGCTTCGCTTCGCATTCCTTAGTCCTCCTTTGGGACGAAAAGGCCCAATCTAACACAAATGAAAGTTTGCACTCGAATCCGCCTTCATGAATGAGTCAGCAGTTCAGCTGGGAAGCGGATGAGCTCGCCTATGCAACACGATGGACGACGGTTCGCTGCCTCATAGGGAATGCAGTTTCATCACCGTAGTTCCCACTTTCCACAGGTAAAAACTGATCGAACGCACAGCCTAATAAATACACAGCCAGACACCATCGTGCTTTATTATAACTCACAAATACGTAAAAGGTTAAAATGCTATGGTGCACCATTGCATTAAACACGAAAACCATAGTTGGATACAAAAATCTGTAGCTGTAAACATCGTTGGCAAGTAGCAGCAGATAAAGAAGTTTTTACGACCGTTTAACCTGATACTTTCTTCAACCGTCGCTGAGATGCTCTAATCTTGTTCCATCAAAACCGTGTAGAAGATTTTATCACAGTTGCAGCGATCGTATGAAAACATATAAATAAGACGAAGAATCCATTTCTTAAAGACAACAAGAAAATGAATCACGTCTAGGTTCAAAGAGTAAAGGTGTCCCGATTATTTCTGAATAAATAGCACAGAGAGCAGCTGCAAAAGAATACCATACATAAAACCGACAATCAACATCGCTTCATCTTGTACTTTGAAGAACTCCGATGCATAAAATATATTAATGAATGCGATCGCTGTTTCGTTACCATTCTTTTTTGTGAAGAAAAACCAATCTACGACGATAAATGACTTCAAAAATGCATTCTAGATAATCTCGACTCATCGTGATATCTATGACGCACAATAGAATTTATTCCAACTGCCACCTCAACCATATCTTTCGCTACAAACTAAGGTTTCGAGATTTCATGTTTGAAGACATCTTCATATAGAGTTTTCAATTTTGAGGATGTATTCCAGAAAATTTTCACTCATGAGTTAAGTTTTACACTTAGAGATGAAGTAAAACTTCTACCACCTATTATACTCATTCATCTTCACCTTGTAAAGTGGCAATTTTTAGTGTTAATTGTAAATTTTGTGGATCACAAAAGAATATACAACAACGACTTTCCTATGCGATATAATATCGAATGATATAAGCTTAGTTTTGGAAACAATTGACGAAACTGTCGCATCGCATGCAATGTGAAAACGCCCCATAATAACAATTACTTGCAAGTCATCCTCACAATCAACAAACAAGAATACGATTGCACATGGGCTGTGAGCGTATCCCAACCGTTTCAAATAGGTGGCGGAAAGACCGCGATTATACAAAACATTACATCCTCTAGGTGGCTAAGAAGCGTTCAAAACATTGCCCATAATTATCTGACAGAATTTTACACTGTTTGAAATGCTAAGAAAGCAACAACGACCTCACATCATCATCAACTTCTGGCCTGGACTATGCGGCAAACGAGAGTGAAAAAATCGAAACCGAAAAGACAGAGTAAAAAGGGGTAATGAAAATATACTGTTCAACATATTAATCAAGTTATTGATGCTCTAAATGAGCTCCTTAAAATCTACACCACCGCTCAAACGTTTCACGAACAATTACTATGCATCTGATGCGAATAGCCTTGACTATGAGGAGCAAAATGCCATAAAGCCTCTTATTCTATTCACTTGAATGGTATATTGACGCTCGCTGCAGAAAATGGAGAAGAGGGAAGGGTTAAGAGGGGGAGGGGGGAGGGGAGGGAAGGAGTGAGTGACGCTCAGAGAAAGTTAGAGTTCTCGTCATACAGTTAACATAACAAGGCCACAACGTAAACCCCTCATTATTTTTCTATCACTACAGCGAAAATAGCTGAGTGCTTATCTCGTTCGTACCCACGATTACTACAATGACGTGGTAATTTGGTAAGTTCTTCAAACTCAAAATTCTAAACAAATCGTTTCCTTTCAACATTTCTGCTCATAAAATGAGAACCTGCTATTAATGTATCTGCTTGGCACTAGCTCATAGCTCTTCCCATGTTGTTTTTCTTTTGCTTTCTACCACGGTCTTAAATGAACTGCTTTCGACATATTTACTGATATATATAGCCTATTTTTACTTAACCCATCCTTCTCATCAACATATTTCATATGCGGAGTGCATACTGTGAATACATCACGAAAAGCGTTGTAGAACAAAAGAATAAATAGAATACAATTAATAAAGTACGACCGCGGTGCGTAGATGACTTCTTAGCACAATGTCCACCAACCAAAACGACACCATATCTTTAACGTCACACCTCACAAAGGGGCTTTTTAGTCGACCTTCACCGATCCATAAATCTTCTCCACGAAATAGAACGTCGATAGGAAACCGATTGCCCCTTAAAACCGTTTCTCTCAAACACAAAAATGGACACTTCCGCTTACAAATATTTTAACACTAATGAAAATACTGTCGTATTCAATGCTTACAAATAGTGCAGATGTGATCTTATTATGTTGTCGGGGTCTAAATGGGCAGAGCGGGGATAAGAAAAGCACAGAATTCTGAGGAAAGTAAAGGAACTTGCACTAGAAGAAGTGAAGCAAGATCATTTCGTGAAAGAGAAAAAATAAATAAAAGCTAATAAAAGAAAAACTAGCCACCGGTGACTACATAATTGCAAAGACCGCAATGTCACCACAAAAAACCAGCAAGGAATTAGAAGAACTGGTGACCAGAGGCACTCGAAGAAACTCAAGGTCTCAAACGGCAAAGTACTGCAATGAAAATGCTCCTAATGACCGGCTGCCTCCCGACAATAGCTGTGACACTTCGCCTAAGCGCTCCTTGCGACATCCATCCCATAGGGAGTTTTAAGATGGACACTCATTCGAAAGACACCACAATCCTGTACAACCTCAAACAATATCCAGAAACGCTCCTTCCCCAACCATATCGGCCCTCGCAGTCTTCTACAATGCCCCCAGAAAAGCCAAACCAGCCGAGACAGTCCGCAAGACCTGCTGTTCCCATGTAAGCCCAATCTTTTCACATTAAACTGTGTATACTCCAAGTAACGGCACCCTCCCTTCCAATAATGGGAGCCCTCCCTGACTATCCGCTGGAATCAATCCTGTGATAAGATCGTCGCCACCATGTTCATTTTTGCATTCCACGTCATTATAGTGACACCATTTTAAACTCCGTAACCGGTAACAACATATGCTCACTGAGAACCAATCAACTGTTCAAACCTAGAAATAATAAGCACGTCCTTTGATTGAATACCATTGACAAAGAGTAGAATTTGTTTGAAGCCATGTTAGGAAATTTAGAAAAAGAGGAAACTTCTGCTTTCAAATCATTTTCTCTTAATATTCCTCCAAAACTACGAAGCTTTAAGTGATACTATCAAGACTTCCCGGCATTCACACCTTATTTGAAACTTTTGACTTCCGAGAAATACCTTGAAGATTTCTGAGAATGCTAGACCGTCGAAATGGTCATCGATAAACTGACTTGCAACGGAAGGGTAAATTTTTCAGGACGGATAAACTTTCCAGCAGATACCCAGTTGGAAGATGATGACAAACGCAGAGGCGAAGCATGGAGAGCTTCAGCAATGACATTTGTTTGAACCGGAACGCACAGAAAAAAAAAACAGAAATTTGATTTAGGTGTTCTACTAACAGCAAAAAACGTACCGGTGGCGAGGAAGAACAAGAATACAAAGATCGACGTGTAAGAAAAGTATAGAATAGTCGATATAGTGCCCGTAATTGTGAGTTTGGCGGTGAAATAGTGTACGCAATACGCAAAGAGATATACCGCCGTAAAGCCAGACGTGAAGAATGAACGCCACCACCAGTGATAATCCTATAAAATACAACTACATCATTGCTCTCTCTTTTCGAAAATACCTAGCCATTTTATTGTCACGACAAATAAAATTACGCTACCAGACTGATGAATGATTGATTCGAATGTTTGATTCCTTCACTACTGCGGTTCATTACTGCAGTACAAACACCTCTATAAAATTGTCTTAAGCATAATTAAACCAAGTCAAACGAAGATAGCTATCCTTCACACAAGCGCACACAACCAATATCTCCTTTTCGACTAAACACAAAAAATATGCAGTGTTACCGACCGACGACGAAACAGACCCACACGGTACCTCTCCGGAATGACATCGAAAGATGGCTTTCAATTCAGCCACAGCGAGTGATAACTCAAGCAAGACCATTTCAAGTTCACGAATTTTTAAAAACAGCACGTTCCCTTTGGGCAAATATACAGCTGAAAATCGATTACTGGAATTATCTGTGTCCTGCAAGTGCACACTAGAGGGAAGTTTTGGCGGCGACGCTTAAGCAGTAAGCAATGCTATATAAAACTCGTTGTAGCCATATACATGTTACTCAGAACAAAATAAGAAAAGTAAACGAACCTCAGCGCACAGATGGAAGTAGCACAGAAGGATGGTTGCCTCACTGCACGTAATAATGAGAATGATGAACACCAGGAAGAGGAAGCCGAACATATAGTACATTTGATGTGCCCTGCAATCTGATTATTCAACACATATTCCTGCTCCCATCGCACTGCTCTTTGAAAGTTCGTCAAAAATTATTACTTCAGGTCACGACACTTCTCAAGATCGTAGTTAGGTGGAATGAAGATTGGGAATTGGCGGAAACAACAAGATCTCTCGCACCATCGGAGAACGTCGAACCTAATTATAATAAATGCCTGAACAAAAACGGCCAATTTAGAAGGTCGACGCTAAACAGCCTCCAGTAAAAATCGTAACCTCAATGAAACAGTTTTATATATTAATTATGGTGATTTTCTTCTCTCAACAATATCTTTCACGGCTCAATTTACAACGAACAAGCTCATGCCTACAGCTCTACCCACAGTAGGCAGGCCACCTATCGGAGAAACGAATCTTTTCTGCTACCACGATTATTGAATTAAAAGGATGACGGGCGCCTATCGACACGGTGAAGGCCGCTTATCGATGCTGTACAACTACTGCAGGATAGGAAAGAACGCAAAGGCATAAGACTGATAATCTAGATAATACGCATTTATCCCGTTCTTTTAATACTCCAGACAGGGGACCTCCGTCGACCCAAGTGCTCAAATTTTATGATGAGCTATAAATGGGATAATAAAATTAGTGGTGAGGTATAAAGGAAGATCAATGCAACAGCATCGGCGGACGGAAGGAGGGTGATGACGGTAGTTGCTATGGGGCGTAAAAAGAACTCCTTCACAGACACCTTAGCGTCTCAGCAAGCAATGCACGCAGCTGCCGGCAATCCTTGCACAGTTAACGCCACTTTCGAATTAGAGGAATCACAGTGGTCGCCCACGTGAGAATCCCCTTAGCAGAATGAAGCCTAACCTCCGAACATTCAGCTCGGAAAAGCTAACCAGTAGCATCCAGCAACAGACAGATCGGACAGCTCGGCTGGTATCGATGGCACTGGGTTTATGAATTGAATCAATCAGTCAATAAATCAACAAATAATGGATCAAAAATTCAACAAATCATTAGGGCAAAACTCGAGAAAGATCAAGACAACTCTATTTTATTGTTATTAATTTGTTTCTGCATTTCAATTATGGTTTCTCGAAGTTTCTCGAAGTTAGGAGACAAATACACCAAATAACGACTCATTGTGTCCTACGACGGCATGAAACTTTAGTGGCTATGGGAAAACGGCTGCTTTTCGAATACCATCGACTCCAAAATTCTGACGCAGCTGTAACTCAGACTGAAAAATTAGTGCAACGATGCTCCGAGTGTTCTTATGGCAGTGACGCATTGCAGAGTTGAGCCTTCGCAAAAGAAAACGCTTGGACCTCACGAAATAGTTTGGAGAAAATGATTTCATTTCATTCCCCAATCATGGTTAGGAAACGTCGGTTTCGTAAGCAAACTGCTAGCATCCGAAGATAAAATCACAGCTTTGTTGACCATCTGTCCCACTGCCGCACGCTCACTTTAAAAAACTTCGTCCTTAGAGAAGCATTTCCAGGCTCATAGAAACCTCCAACTACTATGTGCAGACAGATCCGTACCCTCTAAGGAGTGACATCTGATGTAGGACGTACATGCGGCGTCCATCATCGCGGAGCTCCACATTGATCTTCCAAAAAAAGGACGCAATTCCGAAGAATGCCAATGCGCGATGAGCGAACGTATCTTTTCCGTGAAACAACCAATGTAAATAAATTGAGTGCGGCTTCATATCTCCAGACAATATCAAGAAAATATTCACAATAATGAAATATTCTACTGAATATACACTCAAAAGCGATTAGTCAAATCCGATGGTCCACGTCCAAAGAGAACCGCTTCGTTAAAAAAAAAACTACAAAATATATTAACAACTCCTTCGAGTCTTCATACAAACATAAATTTTTCAAGATGACCAATTATTGAGGAATTTACCAGATACTGTTAAGAATGAAAAACAGCTGGATGAAAATGCAGCCGAACGGAAGGATTCCACCCATAAGCATGCCCGGAATCGGTTTCGTATACATTGTTTGCTCAGGTACTTGACGTGGTATTTGGTTGGTTCGTACCGGATGTTGGATCGCCTGCAAACAATATACAAATAATTATACATAACAGTAACTAAAAACTAAACCTATTAAGTGGTCAGTAGGGAGAGAACAACGAAAATTTCTAAGAGGAGAATATTGGCTCATCAACATGACTTTTCATGTTTTACAACAACCCCAAAAGGCTAGGAAATTGAATCGGCAGACATTCGGAAACCTTTTTTTGCAGTGTTTGCCGCGAATCGCCACGAGTTTATGGAATTAAAATTGTCTAGCTGAATTCCATTAGGAATTGCACCGCTTCGCTTATGCTTGTCCCTCTTTCCTATCTACTCTCCCCTTCCCTCCCCAAAATCACATCTTTTGTAGACTGGAACCTAGCCACCCACAACAAAGCACAAATGTCAAAAGTAATCCCAAATAAGCTAAAACATAGAAAGCTACTGAATTAAGTTCATCGAAAAGATTTGCACATAAATTTGCCCAACAATTAAGAAAACGAGACTCACTCAAGTTTGGTCTTGACTATATTCAGAGTCAGAATTCGTCGCTGATCTTGTCACGGGGTAAGGGAGAGCACGCACGTCATAGATAAACAAAAACTGTGAATAACCAGTCGAACTCAAACAAGCGGAACAGACTTTGCAGCATCTCTCCCACAAATACGAGGAAAATTGCCCAATTAAGCCATGACGATGCAAACAGGAGATAATTACAAGGTGAGTCCGAATGTGTTATAAAAAATTGGAAACTTCCGACATCGACGTGTACTTTACATAAGAATGCAGAGCGAAAAAACACGACAGCAATGACATACGCACATGCAAATACAAAAGTGATGCTATGCAATTTTGCCTGTAAGTTAAGCAAAAACAAACAAAACAATCAGATTAAAGAACGAAACCACTTCTAGAGATCATTCTAAAACAATAAAAATAACCAGTAACATAGAATGAGAGAAGCCAGTCCTTAGTCTTTGTCAAGGGACCATCAGATACACCAAAGACAGAAAAGTTATAGCCGAAACCAGTTTTTTCCATTCTTGCGGAAAAAAACTATTAAAAATTTCGAGGGAAGAGCATGGACGGATACCGGCTGACTGTTGTTTGAAGCTCTCACAGAAACAAGCAACATAACTTATGAAACGCATTTCAGACATAATAAATAATACACGAAGAAGACGCACAAGTAACACTTATTTTATTCCTTATGGTCAGTTGCACGATACAAAATAAGTTTTAAAAACTTACGCGTTTTCTGAATCCGAAGAAAGCGCCAACAAAAGTGAGTGGAGTCGAAATGAAGAGCCAAAGGGATAGCAGAGCGACCAGCGTGCCGAAAGGTACTGCTGCCGATGAACCCTTCGCCCAGAGCATTAAATTCGAAACGAAAAACGCCGCAAACACAATTCTGAACGAATGGTTTGCTTAAACACTGAACTTCCTCCTCGAGGTGGTCTTATAGTTTATATCTCATACTGCAAAATGATCACTCCGGTAAAGAATTTAACATTTTCCAGGTATGGCATGGGGTTTGTAAAACGGCGATGCAGCTCTAATCAAGTTTGTTCAATAAAGAAGAAAGAAGAGATGGGGATGGAGGGAGGGGTAGGGTGTATTAAATACGTCCGACTTGTGGAGTTCTACAGAATCTACAACTTTCAACACTTTTCAAAGTGCCCACGTGCATTTCTGCAAAAAGAGTTCAACGCATTTGGAAAAAAAACGAACGTATATAAAACTGATGCAGCAACTATTATTAATCCCACTCTCGAGATCATGATTTACGACAACCGCTATACCAACAATACAAATTATTGAAGTGCTCAAACTGTTGGCAATATCATAGGGACAGTCGGCCATTTCGCCTTACAGAGTGAAGACATTGCTCGCTTGCGAAAATTGTTACATTATAATGAAAATGCAAACTTTAAAACTTTCAAGTTAAGAATTTTGGGCATTGTTTCATAAAGAGTGATATCGCTTGATCCCATGATCGAATGCCCATATCCACTTGCCCCCCACAATCGAGTTCATTGACAACTTTTGCTAAATTATATAAAATACGCATAATTCATGCCAAGAAAATCAGCAACGTTCTCGCAACTTCGCTTATAAAACCAACCGATCGCAGCAATATTCTATCCACGCATATTGTGCCCTCTACAAATTTCTTTCTATACATTATCCTATCCTTTTTATAATATTTGCAGAACTTCATTGTTACATCTACCATGGTTTACGCAGCTGAAACCCTCCAACAAATATGCAGACGCATGTAAATACATACGCACAGACGTTCTCTCAATAAGGTTTTGCAGAAACCTGTAAAAGCGGGCAAGGAGACAATTTTTTCCAATCCGTTCACTATAGACTATGCCAAATTATTATAAAGAATTTTAAAAATACAACTGAAAACTACCAAACGAGACATATAAAGATATTAAGGCCTACCCAGGTACGAAGAAACTTGTCAATAGAACATTGGTTTTCCACGCAGCTCCGTGCATTGCTGAAAAAAAATTCAACGTTTACTGGAAAAAATTTTTTTTTCTAATATGCTACACTCAGCAAAATTTCTTTGGGGGTAACTTCCCCTGTCCTTCTCGATTATATTTCTTCAGTCCTACCACAACTTATCTAACACTGTTTTTAATAGAAAGCTCAACGATGACGAGAAACGGATATAAGAAAAACATTCGACAACAGTTAAGCTCTTAGAAAATTTCTACATATCGCATCGGATCGCAAATATTAAATAAGTTCAAATGTGCTGCACAATAAATCAATCAGTGAAAATCGGCGCAAAACTCAAGCAAAGAATAAGAATGCTCTAGTAGGAATATAGCAATTCACAAGCTATTACTGAAAAAAAGCAAAACAAAACTAGCATACTCTTATAAAGACGTGCTGACACATATCCGGCAACGATCCCAAAAAGCACATAAAATACCAATGCGAACGTCATCAGCGATCCACGATTTGCCGGAGATAAGAAACCAAGGCATGCGAACACTGCAAAATGAACCCATTAATGAGCCAATAACAACAACAAATAGAACACTGACCTAACGGGCCATCGTAACACAATAAAAATATAGACGGTAAGAGACATCTGGGCATTTAAGAAAGCAAAGGAAATCTCATTGAAATAAGCATGTGAAGAAATTCCTATACTTTCACAGCAAAGATAAAATGAGCTCAAAAATGAACCCTTTCGATGCCTAAAAAGAAAAAATTTTCACGCATTTCTACCTACTGACCACTGATACACCTTCACCGATAGTTGGAAACCCTTCTTTCGCATAAAAAAAACATCGCCACCTCGAAGCCAACTGCACTTATAATCTTCACTGCAATGTTCATTAAATTAAACCAATCCGGTGCAACATAACCGACAATGAGCCAACTGGAGTAAAAACCATAAAACAACAACCGCAACGAAACCTATTTTTCATTTTTGCAATCCCACATGGTAGTATGGCAGTACTTATTTTTGTAAACTTGGCTTCCCTTGAAAACGGAAAAAAACAAACCGCTCCTTTATTCTAAAGAAGCTAAACAAATTTGGAAAGCAATACCCAGATATACTGCCTTTGGTACGCATAATTTTTTCGATGGCAGCGCTATACATCAATCACCCCTCTATCAGAATACCGCAAAATATCATTAATTAAAAGCAACTGAAAAAGTACGCTACCAAAAAATGCGCAATAATGTATTCAAAACGAAAAGAATTTCCTTATAAACTTTTCACAGAAAAATTCATCTTTCAACTCAAGACGTCGCAAAATATGAACCCAGTCGGCGCAAGGGGCAATCCGACCTGAACCAAAGTGGAGACAAGTTCTAAGGATGGGAATTTAAGCGCCTTGAAGTAATTTAGAGAATGGTCGACTAAACTGAAGTCAGCCGTAGGCGGTCAACGTGTAGTGAAGATTATACCAATGACGGTAAACTACAGACGAGATTTCTAATGAGAATGGAAAACCGGTCTTCATTCGGTAACAGCGGAACCGGGGGTCGCGTTGAACAACTCAATTTAAGAAGCTTTTAAGAGGTGATTTGCCGCACGAACAAGTTGTACCTACGGTATGCTAAAGTGTTTACATTAAACAAAGTGACTAGAACTCGACGAATGCATGGCCGTATTACAGGACGTCGGGGTCCACAAAGGAGTATACTTGAAAGCTAAAGAAGCATGAAGAAAAATTTTACGCCTTAGGAAAATCTCGAACTAAGCAAGCAATGATCCTTCCAACCTCTATCGTTTCGTGAAGTTTGCTTCTAAGATTCAGCTCTACTTTCTTTTACCTAAACCATCTTAATCTCGAGCTCGGCTATAGGTTTGTGAACTTACCAATCCGCTACCACTGTCCATTTGTCTTATCATCCTACCTATGCACCGCTGCTCTTCTGAATTATATTTTCTGCTCTTATTCTTCCTATTCAAACAATAATAAGCAGTACGCATGAACTGATCAAACGAGATTATTCGCTACCTCGGTGAGAGAATTTCAGCTAGACACCAAAATTACGCTCGATTTTCGTTAATTAGAATGCAGTTTTGATTTTTCACTTATCGGCTAAAACCGCGTGTACTCAACATTTCTGTACAGAAAAACCGTAAGCAGACCGAGTGTACAGCAAATCGGTTGGTATTTTTGAAATGCGCAAGCTTCCTCTGAAAAAATTGAAAATTCTAACCGAATTTCCTTTGTTTCCTAACGTCTTCTAGTTTGCTAACATAACGATCAAGAAATGTTCCAACATTGCCTTATTTACGAATCGAACGAAACGGACATCAAAGTACGGATTCTTATTACGCCGAAATGCGAAGTACGTCATGCTATTCCACAATGCAAACATTTCATAACAGTGCACCGCAGAGAAATGGCTTACTATTTCTGCAGTGTAGACATATAGGTGAGCGGAAAATATGCTTCTTCTTAGCTAATAGCCAAAAGTACGAAGGAGCGAAGTAGTCAATATTCAGGACATTCGATTATAGAAAGCCGCGACTAAAAATTTTCCCATAATGTTTGCGATGAAGGACGGAAAAAGTACATCTACTGTTTTTAAAATAAGTGGGATATTCCTTCTGAAACCAATGGAAGTATCTAATGCAAGCATCTGTCCTAAAAATCCTCTTAGATTAGTCCTAAGACACTAAAAGTTATCACATCAATATCATCAAGCAAATGCTTGTTCTTCACATATAATTAGTTCAAAAGCAAAAAAGTCGAACCGAGCGTGATAAACACCATGAATATTATTTGCGATCCACTACCGACGAACACCGCTAGAAACATCGCATTTCGTGGAGGACGAAACACATCGCCATGTACCAATTTCCAACCGAACTCTTCTTGTGCATCGTCCTTGAAAAATATTACGACAATCACTGCTTAACAAAAATAAAACGATGTCAATATTGAGGTTTAACACTTTTGGCAGTGCCACAAGAACAAAGAGTACTATTCGAAATCGAGAATAAAGATCTTTCCTGGCAAAAAAAATGTCTACAAATCATGAGCACTGTTGCATAAGAAAAGAAATTACGAAAACATGAAATTTTTGCAACGCTCCGAAAACGGTGCTGTTTTAATAGCGGAGAATTTTTAAATACTGGTTTGTTGTCTCATAAAAACCAGTTCGATTATTTGAATAAAATATTGCTGCGAAAAACTTTTGTTGTCTGGGCAGTAGGAAGCTTCAGTAGAGAGGACGCCCTGAGAGTAATCATTATGAGGGAGGGAGACTTGGAGAACAAGAAGCAACACGTAGAATGGCATGGAGTCAATTTTTTGGGACCCAAGTCCAGGACAGGTTTGGGTACCCTAAATTAAATTCGAGTAGCAAAGTAGGTCTCAGGGCTATTACCTGCAAACGGATAAATAAGATTTCTGCAACATATGAGAATTTCTGCAATATTACCTATTGCAGAACCGAAAATGCAAAAATTAATAAAGTTAAATAAATGTATGGAAATGCCTGTTCCTAAAAGCAATTATCCAAGATAATGGCCTTGCTTTGTGAATAACTCCGCTAATTTCATTCATCATTTATTGTTTCATGAAATTGCTTAAAATGCATCGATAAGTACTGATTCTACATTTGTCATATCGAACCACAAGTAAAATTGCTTTCCAATCCTTATGTCGAAATGAAATGGATCCTTGATGGCATCGTGACTTATAAATTAATGGAGTCTGAGATATAGCTAACATGCTTCAAGAAGAATGAAGTTATATTCTCAATAATAAGATGGAAGCAACACCTCAACGTTCCATAATTATGCTTATTTTTACTGTGACGCATGGATTGCGGATTATGGACATCTGAGGCCTTCAGCAGGACAACAACCCCACCATCGGGCACCACATGAGGCCATAATCAAATCAAAACACTAAAGAGGAGCCAACAGTACGTCACAAATAAACAGTAAACACGATTATATATCCCATTATTCCGTCAACAACCAATGATTGCCCTTCCACGACAGCAACTGCAGTGCACAGATGGAAGAAAAAATGAAATTGAACTGACCTCATTTTCGAGTTGATTATAGCGCGCGATATCACGATGAAGAGTACGCAGAAGTATCATGCCAACCTATAATTAAGCTATAATGAATAACACAACTGGAGGTCTCGTTAGCGTTGAGACCGCAGGATTTTCCCCGACATTCCACCTATGAACTACTTTCAACTTATCACCAATTCGCCATTTTCCTTCACAACAAACCATTCTTATTTCTTCTATCCCATTTTCTATCACACAAAATGAAAATAGGAAATTCACTGACATGAAATGGATCCATGCAGGAAATTTGCTCGTTCATCTCTCATAATTCGCAAATTAGTGAAGAATTGGATTCAATTCACGCTTCTATTTCATCATAACATATGAAGAAGCTTCTAAACTGTGCTAATTATTGATAATATTATTGCCACTGAAGAAACATACTATTTTCCCTGAACTGAAAATTCAGTTACCGAATTCCATCGTATTTCCATTATCGGCTTCTTTCAATGCATCCCTTATCTTAGGACATCTATGACATTTCCAGTGGTGTACTGCTTATGACTTTGTCTCTTAACATTAGTTTTCTGCAATGGTGAAAAGGTTCGATGAAATCCCGGTTACGCACTACAAGGTTTTCACGTTCTCCGTCTTAGTGGTGCAAAAAGTGTCCATCAAATCTGGATCTTTGCAACACAACTTTGTTTCGCTGAATCAAATTCACTTTCATTATAAAGGAAACTTGAATGCGAAGATAAAAAAGTTCTTTCTTAAATCCTTACGATCTTCCACACTTCTTCATGCCCTTTCCCACGCAGAACAAAATTACCTCTGCTCTTGTCCACTTTCAACCCAGATATGATGACGGCAAATATTACGTTCTTAGAAAATCTCTGTTCAATGGCCTCAACGCCTTTGCTTTGAACCATAGAAGACAACCTGCAGCGCATTCGCCCTAAACCAAAATCTTGGGGAAACCAAATATTGCAATTTGGAAGAAAAAAGCTCAAATAAGCACCATTCCAGAGAGGAAAAGCACGATGACAAGAGAATTCATAATTGAGAACCACTGGATGTTCGTATGGGGTATTGAGTCGAGTATGTAATCCCATCGCGACGACCACTTCACATCTGTTGACTGAAATACTTAAAGACTTCAATGCAGGTGTCGTGAAAAACACATCAGGAAGCATCATGCAGCGCTAAGCATTACCTAAAACGGCGGCAGAACAGTCCGCCATAACGTAGCAGCATCGGTTAGATAGGATGGCAGTTTCTGGGCAATGTTTATGAAGCAATACATGAGATGAGCAGAAAATGAATAGTGGGAGAAAACCGCCTCGATCCGCCACAAAAAGCTGCTAAATGAAGATCTACGGCAATGAATCGACGATGTCATGACCTCACAGATAGATATGCTCTCTGCTGTCTCTTAGTACAAAATGCTAGGACGGCGATAAAAAAGAAGACGTGTGAGGGTAAATATTGAATGTTGCTTTTGTTTCAACACTAAAATTTTCCAGCTTGGTGAATGTAATAATCGATAGCTAGGAAAATCCCCTCTCACATTCCGAATATTTCCATAGTGGCTTAGAATTTCTGCTAATTGCAAATCAGCGGACATTGCCTTTGATTCATCTCAACGAGATTAAAGAATGGCTTTTCTAGACCATCTTTCTGTGCAGATTACAGACTCTGACCCAGCCTTACTCTACCAGATCTTACTGCCCGAAAGTGAGATGCAGCTTGTGGATATCCCACCTTCTGGTCGGAGAGGATAAGATAGAAAGAAAGAAACATCTACCCGTGTAAGCCAACAAGACATACGCCATCAGGTTTGCCATTGCCCCCATCTAAATAACATCTGCTGAAGTGTGCTATGGTTTTCCTAACCCAACACTGATCATCCAACTCTGCAATTAAGCCAGCCTTTGTGGACTTGAACAACTCCCCCAACTTACATCACTCTATCTTGAGAACAGCAATGATTCACCAGCCAGACGACCGAATATGAGTAGATAATTTTCAGGTCCATATCGCCAGACTTCAGGGCCAGTGGCTGTGCATCTCGGTGACAATCCATTTGGTCTTTCGATTGATGTTTCACACTTCTCGGTTGCACCTTGATGCGAATCACTCGTCCACCAACATGTTCGTCCAAGAAGTTGGGATCATTGCTCATGTCACGGTATTCAATCTGGATGTCTACATGGTTGAATACGTAGTAACTGTCTGGCTGTCGATAGTGTGGATCCAGCACGCACGCATCCTTCGGCTTCCCATCGGCCGTAACATAGCATCCCATCGGGAAACCAGTCGTACATACATTCTGATTCTGTTGGTTGATGAAGCAAAATGTGACTGGCATGTTGTCGATTATCCTGCAAAGCTGTCACATATGGATGGGGGAACTAATGGTCCCGATCACGCAGCGTGACTCACCGGAATCAACGATTCCCCACATCAGGGACAGGTAAAGCAAAGCGTATGCATAGCGCTACTATGATGACACGTGGCTGCGCCCATACTTCCTCATCTCCATTAAATGTAGCCCAGAAAGGCAGGAAGTTTTCGAATCTCAAAGCAGATCTACCTAGCGAAGACACATTAAAAGTTGATTAGGCTGCGCAGTAACATAGCAAAATTTTCGATAAAAATGATACAACTGATGTGAAGCTAGATGTACCTAATGGAATTTCCTAGCTGTAATTAACGCGACGCTTGAAGCATTTTCTATAAAGGTACATTATTGCGGTCCTCGATGAAAAAAATATTTTGTATATTTTTGTAGAAGCTCTGAGAAAACTCTGGTCTGCTTAAACCATATACAAGATACATGCATATTATAACCCTCTTCCATAAAGCGCAATATGCGAAAGTTTCTGCGCAAACGTCTGATATCGCCCTCCTCTCTTTTAAACATGCACCCGCTTTCCGCCCATCCTCTACACAATAACTAAAAATCATCACTTCCCCAACTTACGATCGAAAATTTCTGTCAATACGATCCGTCATTGTTACTGGCGCCGCCAGTGTTATTACGAATCACTCAAATTCGTCACAGTTTGTCATCAAATATGCTTCAGCCAGCCGCAATTAGTGACGCACTCCACCATGCACTGTACCTATCGTTGCAAAGTGAAGACTCCTTACTCTCTCGTTCATCGATATTCCTTCGTCTCTGCATTACCTGTCAGACTATTTGACCATTTGAAAAACGCCTTATCAGCTTGCCTTGCGATGCTCTTAAGGTATAGCACCATAACATTACAGAGCAAAAGGCAATAGCTAATGTGAATGTTAGGTTACAGATTGTGTGAATTTAAACCAGAAAGTAGCGCACGAGCTCCATTAGGCTTTTCTGGCTCATTATCTATCCAGAGGGCATCTCAGTTCACCTACCACTATTGATCTTACTAAAATACACTACTTGTACTGATCTCCCATCCGGTAACATGGTAATATCGAAATGGGGCTCACGCGACCTGCGCACTGTTATTTCAATGAACTTGTTCTTTCTCCCAAAAGCAATTTTCTCACGGGTTTGTCAACTTCCGTAGCATTTTGTCCTGTCTAATATTTTTCAAGTCTTTCCCAGCCTTCCCCTAGCCAGAGTTGCAACCTCTTAGGAGGTTTGAGCGGACCCACCCACATTCTTTCCTTCCCAGTGATGGGAGGGAAAAAGGTGCTGTCACAAAAAAAAGGTCTGATTAAAGGATCGTTTATGATATGAAACAGTCGCTGCATAAAATGCAAGAGTGTGTATTCAAAATCAAACTACCTCCCCCCCCCCCCCCCCCCCTCCAGTTCGCTAAATGCGCATTTCCACTAAACAATAAAACTCATGCCTTTACTGTTGTTGCACTAACTTGCAGTTCGACTTACTGATGTTAATGCAGCAAAAACCAGTGCACAATTAAGCGATTTTTTTGAATGACGAGATGATGATAAAATAAAAAATAAGCGAAAACCGGCGTTCTCTTCAATGAATGTGAATAAATCGTTTATGAAGAATAAAAATCGCGTGCAAAATGATGACTGCATACATATCAATACAGCTATACAGCTCACTAATCTAATAACACCGTATTGGCCTCCTTTCATATCTAGATTTCTGATTGCACGCCTTACCAGTGATGTTGATAGTTGAGTTTCATTCCCCTTCGCAGTAATTCAAGTTTGCTTTTATCGAACGAATTTGAAGACTTGTACTCCTTCTCACACAGAATCGCACAGGTCTTCACTTCTTTGAAGGTTATCTGCAAAAATTCTTCGCTTAAGTCATAAATCCTTTCTCCTGACATAACATCATTCCTTCAGACACCGAATTTCTTAACATATATCATATGTGCACATCGCGGCATATATATATATATATATATATATATATATATATATATATATATATATATATATATATATATATATATATATACTTCAGACCGTTTATTAATGCACTGAACATTCTTTACCTTAAAGGCAACATATGTTCTAAGCTGATTCATCAACTTACAGAAATGTTATGTACATTTTAGATGAGCAAACAACATACTTGTCCGATTAAACTTATTTAGACGATGATCATATCGTTGAAGAACAGAAACGACCTACTAGCCATCCCCTATAACAAAGTACCTCCCCCAGCAGAAAGACCGCTGTATTGTCGCTTTACAAGTGAAAAAGAAGACTCACACTGTACGGACTAGGACGAATACGCTCTCCAAATAGAACCTGACCAAGATTTTCGACAGGTGACTCATCTTCACTACCAATGCAGAAATCGAAGCTGAAAGCCACCGTTTAAGACCATTTGTTGAAATGAAGCAAGCAAAAACCATTAAAAAGACTTGAGGTCGCATTTTACATGAACTGGGCTCCATTCACAGTCAGCTGCTACTCCTTCCTTCGGCCTCTGAGTTGGCCCATAAGAGTTCCAAACAAAAAAGCGGCGACTAATCTATCCTCTACCGCAGTAGATTTCATTAGCAAACAAAGCATATCTAAAGTTGAACTCCACATATAGGTTCCTCAACTTTTTCCCGAGCATAAATGAAGGCCAGCAATATGCAACCGCATTTCGAAAACACAACACTTGCGATGAAACACTGTAACTACCGTGTCACTTGCATACAGTAAGACATGCCACTATCTTTGGACCTTCTTTGAGTGCTGACAGTTGTGGGATAATTTTGTGAAGCAACAGTAACAAAACTACACAAGATTTACAAGCCTTAGAAACTTGTTCAAGTTGGTTTAAAAAAAACTTTCAGAGTGCAGAAACCTATCCGAGTTGGGGGGTAGGAGGAGGGGAACATGTATAAGCTTATCCATGAACAAGTCACCTTCCTTTCCATCTGGTACAGTGAAAGATGAGAAAAATATTCAACGACTATCCGTATCCAACTAGTGACATTCAATTACAAGAAAAACTCGCTACAAACTGTTGATATGGGGATCAAGGAGACGTAGGTATCTAAGGTCCGAAAATTCTGTTTGACCTGTTACTTCGGATGCCGAGTTGAAATGTGCGGACAGGCGAATAAACCTAATCTTCACAACACCTTTACACAAAGAACGAAAACTTCGATGAAAAATATGGACAATACCTGTGGTATTCGTAAGGAATAACACTTTGGTCGCTATCTAGACGATTCACATACAACGTCACATTGCTCTGCAAATTACATTATATTGACGACAATATATGTAAAAATTCTTCAAAAGAAACAAAATAGATTATCTCTTTCTCATCTTCCACGACGACGGTGATAAACGTTCAACTTACCTGAACCAGGTACTGCACCTGCTCGGTATAGCAGAATGTCACAACCGCTTTAAGCCGCAATCTTTTGTTTTTTCACTGCATAATGAGACCAAATACACCGGAAAAATTCTATTATTCCCCCCCCCCCTCAAAAACACTGAACCCCATTCAAAGCAGGGCAAATCACTCTCCACACCACCTATTAAAAATTTGTTTTCTTCAACATTCATGACAGATGATTAGTTTTTCTTCAGTTTTGTTCGTTGAAGTCCTTGAAAATATATAATCATATAAACGTCCGCCCATTTTTCAGCAAGAGTGAGCCAAAAGGCGTCGTCAATTAGCAAGTGAATTGAGGGAGTACAAAAAGGCAATCGCCAAACAAATTTGGTAACTTATATCGGAATAAAATCATCAAGCAATCGCGGAGGTCAACCGGTGTTTCTGATGAAGAAACGTCAGTCGAGGCTCATTTACCAATCAGTGTGAGAAATTCATTGGCGAATGTAAGCCTGGAAGGCACCTCTGCCAACGACATTTTATTTCTTCTCTCAATTAGACAGTGAAGTCTTTCCGATTTTGGTTGGACCGCTTGATCAAGCTAGTGGGGTCACCTATTCATATACTTCAACCTGAAGTGTATATGACAAGCTGAATGAACTTTAATTCTTTCAGAGGTTTGCAATCTTGACATTATTATGATGGCTGAGACATGGTTTGGAAATGATGACTGCGATTCTCCGCTTCCCTTTAACTTACTCTATTCTACCTTTCATAGCGACCAATTTCCTCCTTATCACTTTGGAAGATTCGCTGTTCTAATCAAAGAGCGTTTCGACATCTCTTTAATTGGATCTTTGAACTCTGGCAGGATAAGCTCCCTACTGCAATTATGCTCAACGGTCTAACTGTTTTCATCAACAGCTGAGAAGTAATAGGGCATAAACACCATATTTTCAACAAATCGACCTCTCATATAAAGCTTCCACAAAACGTTCGTTTCTTTCAATTCGGTGCATTTTAAATGCGATCCGACAAATCTAAAATGCGCGCCACTTCCCACCAAAAAGCATGCAAAATTATTTAAAGTCACTGTGGATGATGAATGAATATGGAAGCTGGCGAAGAGATTCACTTTATGATGCAAATTATATTCACTATACAATGTAACTTCAGCTCCAACGGTTTGCAATTTGAAATTAGAGATAGGTAGATAAGCAGGTGCACATATGCATCTATACGATAGTGCTAATAAGTGCTATATAACACGCTAGAAAGAAATTGAATGCATACCGGACAGTTTGGCTTTTCCTGGGATCGTTCGCAGAAGTTCACAGGAGCAAGACCAGGCAAATAGAACGCCGAGGTAAGCGTCGCAAATGTCACCAGCAACACACTGCATGAAATCATCAAACAACATGCCATATCTCCTTGTGTTCGAAACTAGCACCCTAGAAGCAAAGAACAAGATTTGAATCCATAAAGGCATCTATAAACAAATCCTTAATAAATTAGCTACACGGCACTGTGACGACAGGAGTAAAACGTTGAAGCTCTATGTGGTTGGAGCTATATGTTCAAGTTCTAACGACATCTGCACACCCCCTCTCCCCCTAAATGTGGATTGCCACTCGACTGAATTCGACTCAATTATATGAAATTTAGATTCCATCCATCAAATCGATGACTCATCGGCAATGATAACTCGCTTCTGACTTTATTTTACCGGACATTTTTCGTCTTTTCCTCAATCTTTCTCGAATTTTTTGCAACAATTCACATATTCCTTACTATTTTGGCAGCATTTCCGGAACTCGTTTAACTTGCCGCTAACGTTTAATAAACTGACCGAAATATTATCAGGCCTCGTTCCATGCTACTTAACATTTCCCACCCTTCTCACGCCGTTTTTCAACAAATTCCTTTCACTCCCATCCGTGTCCACTTTTTTTGTTCTTTTGCTCAACCTGCTTTCTAGGTATTCAGCGATATTCTTGCAAAAAAACAGCTGTTTTCAGCAAAAATTTTCAAATTCCATCCCGATCACGCCTTTCTACACTGCATTCCTTCTCAGCATTCAAAGTGCCCAAACCACCCACAAATTTATATGCCATTTTATGAAGTACAATGTTGAAAAAAAAATACAGAAATGCGTAGATGACGACGTTGGCGCTCCTACATAAACTGATGTCCACCCTTAACCGGGGCTGCTAAGATTCATCGAGAGAGGTTCGTGGTCAGGAATGAGGGAATGCTAAGAGTTTCCTTTTAACGCCTGATGCAATATGTTTCCAACAGATTTTCGTCATCCTGTTGCAGTTGTGCAAGTATATGCACAAGTGCGCATAAATGCACATATTTGCCTACACATGTATATGTACTTATATGCACACGCACACACGTTCCATTTTAACCTGTCCATATATATATATATATATATATATATATATATATATATATATATATATATATATATATATATATATATATATATATATATATATATATATATATATATATATATATATATATATATATATATATATATATATATATATATATATATATGCATGTATAACGCCACATATACCGTCACGTACCATGCATGCAACATACGCGCGTATACGCAAACATCTGCACGTACATATGTGTACAAAATATGCATGAATATAAACTTGACTTCATATACATATATAAATATATAAATATTACATATATGTACATGTATAATGTATATACGAGCACGTATATCCCCAAAGGATATATATACGAGGATATTCCCAAAACATGTCCTTGGAGAATGTGGTGATGCGATACCTTAGAAGGCTTCGCCCATGCGCACCAGAAGTCCGACTACATCGACCGAGGCATCCATTTTTCCGCAGGCTGTTATTACAGGTTGTTTTCGGAAGACCTTTTCTCACTCTTGCTCCCAACCCCCCCCCCCCCCCCCCCCCCCCTCTCCGATGACTGGAACTCAAATCAATAATTTGCTGTCATAAGAAACAACGAATCGGCTGATTGACCCTAACCTGTGCTTAGAACAAAATAAAAACAATGAAAGGTGCCACCGTTGGAACGAAATATTATTATAAACACTAGCACAGCGTTACTTCGACAAGAAAGAGAATAACATCTACGGGCTCTTTTATATCGCGACACAAAGGAGCATATTTTGTGTAGAATTTTCATTACTTCATTGTGTTTACTTAACAAGCTCTTTATTCAAACTTTTTTCGACCATTTTCGACACCACTCCCCCACCCACGCTTCTCCTGCCCCTCACCCCCCCCCCTCAAAAAAAATTTGCAGCATCATTCCCACTCCACTCCTTGCAGCTATACGAAACCACAACGTGTATGCAAAATTACAAATAAAGTAATTAATATTATGACGTGTTGAACATTGCAACATCCCTAAACGGACGCAACACACACAGTAAGGACAACATCCTTTAGTTGGAGAAAAAACAGTACAACCCACCTGCCAGTAGACGTCCACACTGATTGCTCCGGCCATTGCAGTTATGCTCGAAAAATTGCCACGCACAGTACCGTAATCTGAAGGCTGTTGCAGGAGTCAAACATCAATCAATTAAATTGTCTTTATTGGAATTTATCAAGGAGAATGAAGACTGCAATAAGCAGTAGAATATATGCAGTAATAAGAAAGGAATGACTATGAACCATGCAATTCTCCTAGCCAATGCAGTTCAAGGAAACGCAAGAGCGAAAATAACGCAAATTCTATGATATACACATATAACCGTAGTAATAAAAGGCGGGTAAAATGAAGTGATCTCCACATAAAAGTATGAAAGAAAGGAAGGGGAGGTGAATGAACGAGATGAAAACATCGGAATGAATCAGTCAATAAGCTAAATAAGCAATGATTCTCGGAAGAAATGATTCGAGATGACTTATAAACAGGAGAGTTTCTATGCTTCACCGATTTCACAATGAAGTTCGTTCAAATAAGAACAATTCTCAACACAAAGCATTAAAAGACGTTTTTCATAGAACATGTTTCCAGCGCTTGTTGAAAGCGATAGGGTGGATATTCATGTGTGAACAGGCTTTCATGTAATGAATCAGATAAACAGTTGGTAATTTCGAAACATAAGGTTAAGTCGAACTTGAGTCGACAATGCTCCAAGGGTTCGAGGTTAAAAATCCGTAAACTTGTCTCATAATCGGATATACAGGGACCAACAAACACTTTCCAAAATGCCATACAAGTACAATATTCTTGGACGTTTTCAATAACTTCACATTTCTCGTAAGGTGAGGCGATCATACTTGCGTAGGATGTTCCACAGCGATGGAGTACACAATACACGCTGTGCGATAATGTTTAATGCATGTATGCTGCAAAGCAAGTAGTATACACTTGGCCATCTTCAACACTTTTCGAGCAAATATTGCGCACTACAAGTTCCAGTGCAAGTCGGGAAAAATCCAGGCTCCGAGATCCCGGATTCCACCATCTAAAGAAGGTAAAACTTTGTCATGCACTCGTGGACGTAAGTGATGTGAAGTATGTGGCATTTCTTATATGAAACGTCTAACTGCCAAGATTTCGACGATTCGCCAATGGCGTTGAGGTCCCTTTACAAAATATGAAAATCAACAGCTGGGTCATGCAAATGGTGATATTATTTTAAATTATCTGCGAATAACTTGCAAACAATTGGTAAATTATCAGTCATATCACTCATGTATAAATACGATTAGTAGTGGATCAAGCACACTTCCCTCAGGAACATCGCTGATTACATCGCGGTAAGTGGCAAAGGAACTATATTATTTTATAGTGAAGGATCGATTCACAAGGGGAGCATCTCAGCGAATTTTTTCAGTGAGCCGTAGGCGCCATAGGCTTCGAACTAGTGCAACAGCTTACTATGACTTTAACAACATCAAAGGCTTTAGCATAATCAATGCAAACTACATCAGTTTGGATTTTCTGTTAAGTGTGTCAATCCAGTCACCCATCAAGGATATTAACTGCGAGCAGTTGATAATGAGGCATAAAACCGTTCTGTGCAGGGTTAATTGACCTGTCGCTGAGAAGGACTCAAGCAGCCTATCCTTCACAATGCTATCCATCAACTTCTATACCGAGAAGGTTATGCTGATTGGTCGGTAACTGTGAACGCTGGCTGGAGGGGCTTTTTCAGTAACGGAGTGATGATTGCGTGATGATTGCAGTTTTCCAAATTGATCGAAGTTCGCAGCTCACGATATTTCGTTCAAAGATGGAAGTAAAGGAAATAGACATGGTGGTGGCGGTGCACTTTATGAAAAAAGATGGTACTCCACAGGGGTCAGGGAGGTTTTTAGGCTCAGTTTGCCATAGGTATGAACAAGGGCTACGAAAGAAAAAGCCTCTAAGGAGCGCCAAAGTGAATAAGGAAGAAGAAGAGAGAAAAATACAGAAAATGATTAAGAGGTTGTGATATTGCATAAATATTAGCGGCTTTTTCGTGAGCTAATGATTGATGATGGAAGTTTCTAAAGCGGTGGAACTGAAGGTCGTCAAAACCTGACCTGTCCAACAAGGACAGCTAAATTCTCGAAGGCAGGTCGTGGAAATCCTCATCTTTATCATGGAATGAATTTTTGTTTTAGTCAGTAAAATCAAGCAGAACAGACCCTGAATTCTCATGTGTATAGAAAATGTCCTATCTGTAAGTGCGTACATGTGTTTAGGCCTGTCTTATATAGGAAGGCAGTTTCAAATTCGGTACCACTGAAAACAAAATTATAAAATCCAGTGGAAATTATCTACACATAAATTTCCTTCAAACTTTTTAACTTCCAAGTTGGTAAATCGCTTCTAATAAAATTATACAAATTATATTCAATATATTCGTATCTAAAGCACATACTTTATGCACAATTATGCGGGGTTATTATAATTATTATCGATTAATAATCTATGAAATTTATACAACGAAACATTGCACTCATCGATTTTCGGCATTTGTTTTATTCTCTACGGCGCTGGGTGGCCAAGTGTTCAAAAATTGCGCTTGTTAAAGCTTTCTTATTGCGGTATGCTAATAGTTTTATCTACTAAAATTTAACTGAGATTAAAACAGATAATTTTACTGAAGAACAAAACTGAAGTAATCAACAGTTTTTGTACAGATTGTCCTACGGGAAACGTCTATTCTCTCTCTCAGCCCATATGAATTGAAATAATCCTGGAAATAATGGAGAGATTTTTTGAAAAAAAGCGACCAATGAACACACTATGATAAGTCGTATTCGTAAATAGAATAAATATGAGCATGTAAAATTTATATTCGTCCTCAGTTTCGAAAACTTACTAAGAAAGAAGTTGTTTATCATTTTGTGCTCGTGAACAAAAACATCAGGTGGAGCTAGACTTAGTGAATAAGCAATATCCTTGTCTTACACTTATACCTCAGATGTTTCGTGAAGAGGAAGATGGAACTTCAATCGTCACTCAACCTGAAGTTTAGTATATAGAATATGCGAATGCATATAATTTTTTTTTTCGGTGAAAATGTATGACTTCGCTGTGCCGACTATGGCTGTCATCTTCGTCCATGGCGTCCATTCGCTCGTTGTTTATTCATCAAGTTGGTTTGTTCCGCCATCGACAAATCTAATCGTTTTGATGAAAATCTTGCATTGTTGGCTATAGTTGAAACTTTATATTAATAATTATGATAAAAAACCACATAGTAGTAGTTATAAAAGGAGCCTCATATTAATAAATAACGTCCAACCGCCGTTAAAATGTCTACGTCTATCGAAGCTTATAAGTGGCGATAATTTGAGTATAATTTGTAATTTCTCCGCTACACTCAAAAATCTGTTGAGAAAAATTGAAATTTTTCCGTTGAAAAAAAACTGAAATTTCTCCGTTGAGAAAAACTAAAATTTTTCCCAGACCTGAAAAGATTTCAGAGTCAAAAAATTTTTCCACAAATTGAAACAAATCAAAACTTCACAAATTTCTATAAACTCAAAAAAAAAAATTAGACGAAAAGTCATAACGTGGAGATTTTGCTTCAGTTTAAAAAAAACCTCCTAACTCTTTGAAGACTTCAAATGTAAACTTTCTTAATAAGGAAAACATCAGAAAAAATATGGCAATTCGAATATCCAGCATTGAGCATTGAGCAATCTTGAAACCTTTTATTATAAACAATCATTTATTATTTACTCGTTATTTGAATTCGATACGATCCAGCTTGAGCTTACATTTTCAATTTTCGTTACACATCAAAATCGATTTCATCCTTCTAATCGGAAGAACCCAAAATATTGCAGTAAACTACGCTCACCGCAAATATGAGTAAACTGAATGCGAATTAATAAATTTGAACTTAGCTAAATTTTAAAGAAACGGGTGGAATAAAATGCCAAAGGAACTAGCACGGAACACATTCCCGCAATTCTGCTCGCCGGATTAACCGACACCAATAGTTTGCAGAAAATTAATAAATCATGTGCGCATCATTGAGTTCATACCGCAACTAAGCTGACTCTTCGTGCAGATTTTTCATCCGTTTATTGGATATTCTGCAATCTGATCCGTTGTAGAATGCTCATATACAACACGATCGTCAAATTTTCCTTTATGCACAAATTTTGTGGTATAAAATATTTCTCTCTATCGAGAAAATATATTAGTGGTAAAGGCGAACCGACAGGACTACTGGAACATGTGCAACAAGCGCACCTTAGACTGCTCCATCATGTCATATGCAGAAAACGTAAAAGATTTAAGAGGAGGGCTTTCCTATACAGCTCACAAGAGGGTCAGAAATAACGAAGAGGGAAAATCCGATTGACAGGGAAAGATACTCTCGAAGCCGGCCTAAAATCGTGCGAAGGTGCAGCTCGACGTTCCGATCGCAAACAGTGAATGAGGACCAACAGCCTAACTTCCCAATTCTCTCTCACTTCTTTCATCATCCAGACCTCAGTCTTGCGCTTGCTTGCACGATATGATGCTTTGCGCTGATGTAGATTTTAAGCATTTTAAGGTACTTGAAATCCCTCACTATTAAATGAACCAACTTTGAGGCGACTAGCCTTGGAATGATTCATATTCGACAAAGTTATCAACTGATTTTATCGATTCACAAGGTAAACGCATTGAACAAGCAGGCGCGCATGAATACATGCACGCGGGCACGACATCAACATACGGTGTTGTTCAATCGCAAATTTTCAGAAGGCTATTTAAAATGGGCAGCAACAAAGGGGAAGGAGGGAGGTAGGAGTGGCGTTATCCCTGCTTTTTCCATCCCACTGATCATGCGAACCATTACGCAAATTGCCAACAAATAATTACGCGATTGTTATAAATACATTCGCACATCTGATCGATGGATAACTCTTTGCGAAATGGCGCATCAGGCTATGCGCTATCTTCATCGACTCTATGTCGATCATTACCTCTCAACGGGTCCGTCAATTAATTTGTGATGAACGCGAAAGACTTTTCTGAATGAAATTTCGTTTCATCTGTGCAGACAGTGTGAGCTCGACAGTAACGGCAGGATCGGAATTCTCGCTAGCTGAATTGCCGATTCGACAATTTTTGACACTTTTGATATAGATGTGTTTGACATGGTTTTTGACATATCCTTCAATCATTTCCGCCTGCACAGCTGCAGCACGGGGTCGACAGTAACGGTATGAAAGCTGACAGAAGACCTGGAGGCAGTAGGAGTTCTACAAAACGAATCAATAGAGAAAGGTTCGGAGACTACGGAGACTGGAGTAGCAGTAGACTTCTGCAGTCGATCAGAAAAGATGTAACCTTCTTTGCCGAGTGGATCTGCAGCTTCTTTAACTGTATTATGGATGATGGTCCTAGTCTCCTGCGCGATCAGGACGGAAGCCATTCCACCGAAACGAATAAGAGACTATAACCCGCGTTAAATCCTAATTTCACAATTACTGGTTTAATAGTTGCGCGCAAACATTATGCTCCAATACGCTTATAATCTTCACTTTACAAAGTGCACACAAAAAATTGTCGGTTTCACGCACACAAACAGTATGAAAGCTTAAAGGTTTATTATGAAGGAATTTAAGGATGTTTGCATGAAGTAGGCGCTAAATGAGCACTTTACGGATCAAAAAAAAACCCTAAAAGCAACCATTGAGTGAGTAGATTTTAATTTCTAAATATGCAACATCCTCTGAGAAATATGAACGTGCATACTAGCCACATTTTCCTTGTAAAGTTAAGGTTAATCCTAACATCATTCGTTATTCTTGCTTTTATAGCGAGCTCTCTACCAGGAATTTTTAATTTCTAACTTCACGTCTCGAAACCAGCGGAGGCTGATTCGAGCATAAACGAAAGCCTACGCACAATCACGCCAAAATCTGCAAGTGCAAGTTTGCAGAAACGCAAAAAATAAAACGAAACTTTTTGCAAACTATTTGTGCACGATGTATTATAAGAAAGCGCTAAGAAGTATTATATATGCAATATAAATGTGAATATAAGTATGAATATAAACATATATACACTATCGCAACCTTGTGGCAATACATATAGAATGCGCGCTTGCCCGCTCGACAGTTTCAACTCTCGAATCACTGAGGCTAGAGTTTCAAAATTATCTGAATTTATCATTCATTAAGCGACGCGCCACTTTTCGCATTGATCCATCGACGTCAAAAACACTTATGGAATGAAAGTAATTTTATATGCATCGCACTGCGATCTTTATAGGTTTTGTGTTAACATTGAGAGCGGCTTAAAATGTGAAAGTGTAATTCGATATGTTTTCTTACTCGTTGGTGGAAAGTGAAGTAAGTTTGGAAAAATCTGTTTTGAAAAAGAAAATTGACGAAGAGAACACTTGAAAGTGCATTCTTTTTCACACCGGCATATCGTGCTAGTCTCCCTGTTTTACACTTTTATTCATAAATATGCAGAATTTATCGTGTTCGATAGCGATCGCAATCAGCTAATGTCGATGCATTATCATAGCTTATATTCAAGCACTTTTAGTCATAGTATTTGGAATACTATCGACAAGTGTTCTATTACAATGTGGCAAATGGTGTAAAACGTGCACGAGGGAAAAAAACCTCTCCAATACAGTAAGATCGAAGCGAATGAAGACAGTTTCTCCAGCGCCATCGACTCCGAGTCTACGAACACCTACACTCGAGCGAGATCCTGTACAAAGACAACCTGTGGTAGAAGAGGCAAAGGCCGAGGCGATCGATGAGGTGGCGCACTTAGAATTTAAATAGACAAAGTTTGAATGCTCCAATCAAGTAAAAATTAGTTATTATATCCGTAAAAGTTCAGCCTTTGTTTTCGCTTATTTTCTAGTGCAGATTGGCTTAATTATTCCGTACGAGTGTTTATTTGAACGACACTTTATTTAGGCGATCGAGAAAGGAAAGATGACTCCTCGTGAAGAACAATTGAATCCACAACGAGAGCCTGAAAAAGTGAAGCAAAGCTGTAACGATGAAGAGGAGTATAATTCATGTCCAGATTTGATACCCGATGTGCTTCATAAGCTCGCGCATCCAACACCAGTATAACATCGATATTGCTGCTCATTATTTCCACAAAAGTTCGTATTTTTTAACTTATCCTCTAAGATTTGAAATTATATTTATAATATTGAAATCATAAGAAATTACGAAATTCAAACGAACATCACTCATGCAATTTTATTGATGTATTCATTTTTTGCTTAAAAATATATCAATCAGTTAATCTCTCACATGTAACTTTATTTCCCACAAAATTATCGCAACGAAATTTGTGGAATATAAATGACGTCATAGCATGAAATCGTTTTTCGAAATTCGCTGATTCTTTGTGAATTGTGTGGAATATTTCAATTTGAAGAATCTATCGATTGTCGACACGATACGCTTATTTGTGGATTTCTGCGAATAAGCGTTTCAAAAGTTGCGGCAAGAATATCCACTGCATAGCGTTGTATAGTCGTTTCTGATTTGGGCAACTATCTGCTGTGACTAAAAACAATGCGAATAAGCATGTCGTATCACTCTCTTTATCATGTTTATCACCTCTTATTCACTGTCATTACTTCAGCGAATATCGTTACAATTTTTTCGACCTTTTTTTTTCAAGAGGTTTTATTTTTTTCAGGTGGAGGTGTTAAATATTGAAAAAAAAGGCTATCAAGAGCAATTTATTTATTTATTTTTTGTATGTGCGATTATTTATGAATGCAAATCGTCTAAAATTAAAATGCTTTTATATTAGTTTTGATAGCTAAGTAAATTTCGAAAATAAGTACAAATCACTTTAATTGTAGCTGAAAAATGGACCATGATAAAAGATCGTGTATCGATGAATTTGCGATTTGGGTGTTTGACTCTCTGTGACTTTAGTTACTGGCCTCTCGTGAAAAAAAAAAACAGAGTTATGATGGATTCGTCCCTAGATATAAAAATTTTTATGGTTTATTTATAATTTTGCAAAAGAAGCTGAAAGGGATAAGACAAAAGGGTAACCTAGTGAAAGCTAACGTTGTTGAACCATTGTATTTAGATATTAAATTATAGAGCTGCTAAAAAATAGGTTTCATTGATGAGATCGACGTTTCATAAGTGTTTTCCACTTTGCTAATCAGCGGATGAAGACTGCAAAGGTCATTCTTGTTCGCCTGTCTTCATATTTCAAACTCTTATAATCCACTATATCGATGGGAGCGATGTTTAAATTTGCATAATTGAAGCTCACTTTAAGCGTCAATCCAAAAAATCATCTCTGCACTTTTCGATCCGCCGTTCAACGATTCGACGATTTTGCAGTACGACTGAACATTGCGAGTTCGAGACCCAAACTTATTTGCAAGCTAAAAATATCGTTCAAAACCTAAGAAGACACTCAAGTGATGTGTAGGAATAGAACTAAATCATGGGCGGAAATGCTTCTTGCAATAATCACCATATTGAATTCACATGATATGACATAAATGACATTGTGGAAATACTACTGTTCTCCTCTTCGAGGAAATTTTAACCTTATTCGTTTTCATAGTAGGACGATATCGTGTCTGCTCCATCCTAGAATTTTAAATTTGTGAAATTAAATGGCTAACTCGATCGCAATATTCGAATTATTGAACGTATCTCAGTTGTTTGTTTTGCAATTCACTGCAAACTTTTTATTGCTCAACGTTTCTTTTAGCTTTGAGAACTATTATTTTTTTTGTCATTTCGATGAACGTTATGCGAAGTTTTTTCTGATATGTGCGGAAGAAACGAATGAAAGCTTTTTGATGACGCATAATGATGCAAAGATCGAGGTTGATATGATTCACAACAATTACTTTCTTAAAACACTTTGGAAAAAAAAATATTCCGACTGCTGAGGAGAACGCGATATGAAGATTATAGAGTGGAGAGGAAAAGCACTGACCTATAAAGAAGGCATTAGTTTGTACTCTTCAAAAATTACTCATTGAAAAGAACGGCCTCTAAAATAAACAGTAATATGGCACTAATTAATGAATTATCAGATCTCATAAGGGGAGCTGTTTATATCAATATGAACAGATGATCAACTGATATAGTTTAATAATGAATTGAATTAGTTGTATCTATTTTAGCGAATAGTGATTCTGTCGAAAATTATAACAATTACGTAGATCGGATATTTGTTATTGAGATAAAATCATGAATGAACTAACATCATCGTCAATTGTTTTGTTTGCCGCTTAAATGATTGGCCTAGGAAGGGGAGGGGGGGGGGGGACGCAGTATATGAGGGAGTGCGTAACTTTTCAGCCATATAGCCCTACTAAACATTTGGCTGTCATCAGTGCTAAGAAAACTAGCACTGAATGGAAGCAAAATGCAAAGAGGAGCGGCAAAGGTAGATGGTTGAAGCTGAACGTTCGCGTAAAGTGTTGCTCTCGTGAATACTTTTCGCTCGTTGCTTTTTCTCATGCTAATTTTGCTTTTCATTAAAAAACAAAACGAATAAAGTTCTTTTCTTTCTCCATAAAATCCAAAAGGTCTTTATAATCCAAGTTTAGAATATCGAAGAAGCGAAGTTTGTCAAATGAATGCTCAAATTTTACTGAAAGCAAAACAGTGATGGGCAACTTCGAAGTTAAATTCTTTTACAAGCTCAGTTCGATCGCTTGCTGGTTATAAAATGACTAAGGGAACTCGAAGTAGGCATGCAAATGAATTTTTTGAACAGCCCGACTCTGAAGTTACTCGGCTGAAGCGGATCTCTTTGAAAAACATTCGAATGCTTCTCAAACAAAAGAAACAAAAATTCATCAAATGACATGATTTGTTGTCAAATGCAAGTGAAGTCATTTATTTTAACAAATGGAAGTGACAAATATATTCACAGCGAACAAATTTCATGGATCATCATTGATTACATATGAACAGCACTGAATCAGCGCACAAAAACCATATTTTATCCACATTTAATTTATTAGAAAACAATTTGGGGAGGTTGATGAAGTGAGGCCAGGAGCGAACCAGATATATATATATATATATATATATATATATATATATATATATATATATATATATATATATATATATATATATATATATATATCGAGGTTTAATATTTTCTTATAGAGATAGATTGCTTTCATAGAAAATAGATTGCTTATGGCATTTAAAAAAATATTTTCATCTGTAGTGGATTCAGAAGTTGCATACGCAAGATTAACACCGCCTTTAATCTACTATCAACCATAAAAAACTGCCCGTGGAATTGAAATTCGATTTTAGAGAAAATTATAGAGTATAGCTTTTGCTCACAGTTTAAGACTGCGGAGGACGAAGGTATATATGTGCACTCTTGTACACGCTCAAAGACAGTGCGTTGCGATATTGCACTGTCGTAGAAAATTAGAAATTGTATATGACAAGGACAATGGCTGGCGTCATCTGCGGTTTAAACCAGGATGAAAATTTTGGAGTTGATAGACCAAGAAATCATTCGATTACCTGGCAAATACCTGACAAAAAGCATTTCACTGCTAGGCTACACCTTGATCTACTTAATTATATTGCACGATATGCAGTGTGTCGTAAAAGTGAATGCAATATGACAAGACGTCAATTGTGGTTTCTTGATTTACTGCTATTATTTTCTTGACAGTAAGTCAAGAAGCCGATGGCATACAAATGAGCGAAGTGTGGATTTGCGTTGGAAAGGGGCACAAACAAAGCATCATTTCAGAGAATCAACGATTGGTCAACAAATGTGATTAAAAATGTTTCCTCGTATTTCTAGCTAACATGATCTCTTATTTTTATTTTTATTTAGTCTAAGTCGTGGAATTTCAAACATCAATTTGTATCAATTAAATTCATTTGAAATAGCGGGGGGGCTTGATTGAATGATGTCAGGTTTTCCTGCTATAGTCATATGTACTTTCAAATCGGTAATCGGTACACCACTTGCTAGCAGAAGTGCTTGAGTGAGATGTAGATTATGAATTAGAAAATCCACAAAGAAGGCGCCATTTCAAAAAAAAATTAAGGTGTCTAAAGCTGGATCAACAAATGAATGGCACTTCGCAGCATAGCAAGATGCAAGAAAAAAAGAAACGATTACCCGCCTACAGTAGAGCATAAAAAAATAAATGTGTTCTGAGAAGTGAAATAGACAACACCATGCAACTCTCCTCATCTTTACAAATGATTTCAATACTATCGTTGTGATTTCTCTCCCCTCTTTATGTGCTCACTTAGCGGTTCTATTTCTCTCTGTGATAGCCAGTAATGTTGGTGCACTTGAGCAATTCGTGGAAAAGCCCATCGCTGTGTTATTTTCCCATGAGGTGAATAAACAACATTTTGTACTGCTAGAGATGTAGTCGATGTCAGGTGGTGTGAAGAGTGCAACGAATAAAAGCGCCACCTTTACTCTCTAAGGTGCATTGTTTATCGTCGTGCTGCATCTCATTGCTTCGTTCTAGTTTCACAATCGCTGAGCCCAACGTGGCAATAACTCGACATCCACGTTGGCATGTGATAAGTCTATTTCATATTAACTTGTCTAATTGTTAACTTTTTCATGTGTAAAGCGCCTATTAGGGCACCGTGCAGCACAAAAAGAAATCATCGAGCAACTAGTGCTTTTGGTCCGATAGCAAGGTGGCAATGAAAATTTCACCGACGAAGGCTTTCGATTGTTGAGATTACGAATTTGATGTCGAGAGAGTCAAATTATGAAAGGGGTTTTCTTGCTTGGGTTTTCAAATGCTCAGATTGCTAATAAGTCTTATAACTCGTAGAGTTAGGTTTGATAACTAGATGTTTCTAAGTATGAGAGACTTCAGAAAGGATTTCGTGTGTTAAACTGTTATCATGGTTTCACTTCAGAAAAATCTTGCATTCAGCATCCTGCAAACGACCTGTTTCTTTCAGAGACGGTCGCCTTAATGGGGTCAAAAATGCTTCTGCGATTTCCTTTAAAGTTATCAAATCCTCTAGCGTTCGCATATCGCTTTAAAAAGTGCACAGCTTGAAAGGAAAAAAGTATGAAGTAGTATAAGACAGCATCAGTGAGTCTTATGAGGCTAGTGATTTATTACAAGAGCACCTTGTTATTTATATCCCCGTAAGTCATAGAAAATGTGCATAAGTTTTCGAATTCAAATAAATAATCTGTCGCAATGTACGCATTAATAGCTATCGTTTATCTCTTTATTATTTATTGGTCGTTCAATTATATATTCACTTAGGGTCCTCTTATTAGCGCACGGTACTCCTCACAGAAATATGTATGTTTTCAATAGCTTTCTTCGAAAAAATGTGTGCTTGGGCCCTTATTAGCATATTCAGTCCATGAGGCGTGCTAAAGTGCACGACTCCTTTTTGCCCATTGATTGTAAGACTTTATCGGGAATTGATATTCACCATACTTCTTGTAACAGTTGCTGAGGATGTTTGTACGCAGCTTGGCCGGGAAATGAACAGCAGCACCCTCTAATTGCAGCTATGAGAACAAAGGTTTACTATTCAAGTTCGGGCAACAAATCAAGCATACGAGGTATTCCTACAGAGTTATTAGGATCTAATATAGTTACAGTGAGTGAAACGCATACAGCTGCCTTTTTCTTTCCAATAAAACAGGAGATATCATGGTTTACTTCTTGAAACTGATAGAAGCACAACGATTTTCCAATAATAACAAAATTTCGAGATATACGGCTAAACAAGAAATGTTGATGCATGCAGCGTAGTTTTTTTTCTTTTTTTTGGTGATTTTGCATAAATGCAAAAATATCGAGTTCTCTAATCGTTTTTCATCATTGCCCACTCAGTGCTCAACAGCAATGACATCAAATCATCGCTAAAATGTTGTCGGTTCATCGATGGCAATCATAAGAACTCACTGCCAACAACGGTCTAAATAACATTGTTCTTAGCATGTACACTGTCGAGTCGAGCACAATCTCCGATAATTTTTATTTTTATGAAAGATCTCCATATATTTTAGAATTTTTTTTAAGTCGGCAAATTCGTATCCACATGTGTCCATTAGATCCATATTCATACAGCTGAAAAATCTATATACAAAAAGGGTTCTAACGTTTGGCAGTCGATTTCAAGTTGCAGTACGACGAAAAAAATTTACGGTTTCGTCAAAGTGGAATACCAGAATCGCAGAAAAATACTGATTAAAATCCTCGTGCACAAAATTCCATCCATATTTTCAGTGCCACTCAAATTAGGATCAACTGGAAGTAAGAAATGTGCGACGAAGAGGTTGCTGCCCTTGTTGTTGACAATGGCTCCGGAATGTGCAAGGCCGGATTTGCAGGAGACGATGCTCCTCGGGCCGTGTTCCCATCCATTGTCGGGCGTCCTAGGCACCAGGTAACTTTCAATGAATTATATATATCAATGGGTCATTTTCTAACAACTAGAATTGTCCTTCAGAACACCGAAGCCGCGAAATTTCCGAGGTCCACAGGGCGCTTAGTTCTTGAAATCATTGAAGGAACCCAGGCAAACCTTTCTGAGCAAAACTTTTTTTTCAGTTGACACTGGCAAAGTGCTTTCAAATGATTACACAAACATCTGAATAAGGCACATGATTCATCTGGATGTAGTCGTCGACTTCCTACAGCAAAGAATGCGGACGTTTTTTGGTTGCAGGAAAACCTGCAGGTCTTTAACCATTCGGGGACAATGAACTGCTTAATTTCAGGGTGTCATGGTGGGTATGGGTCAAAAAGACTCATACGTAGGTGATGAAGCGCAGTCAAAACGAGGTATCCTTACACTGAAGTACCCGATCGAGCACGGAATCGTGACCAACTGGGACGACATGGAGAAGATTTGGCATCACACGTTCTACAACGAGTTGCGAGTTGCTCCTGAAGAGCACCCGGTACTACTTACGGAGGCACCTCTCAATCCGAAGGCTAACAGGGAAAAGATGACCCAAATCATGTTCGAAACCTTCAACACGCCTGCAATGTACGTCGCCATCCAAGCAGTTCTCTCACTGTACGCTTCCGGCCGCACAACTGGAGTGGTACTCGATTCAGGAGATGGTGTCACTCACACCGTTCCCATCTATGAAGGTTATGCACTGCCCCACGCCATCTTGCGTCTCGATTTGGCGGGTCGTGACCTCACTGATTACCTTATGAAAATTCTCACTGAGCGCGGCTACTCATTTGTAACCACGGCCGAGCGGGAGATCGTGCGTGACATCAAGGAAAAGTTATGCTATGTGGCCCTTGATTTCGAGCAGGAGATGGCCACAGCTGCATCTTCCTCTTCTCTCGAGAAGTCTTACGAACTTCCTGACGGACAAGTGATCACCGTCGGCAATGAACGATTCCGTTGCCCAGAAGCTCTCTTCCAGGTACTCTGCGTTACACCTTCTAGTAAATTCTAGACACATTTTAAATGAGTAATCGTTACTGGAAAACTCAAACGATGGCACAAGGAACACGGCTTCAAAATGTTCAGGTCCAATTTTTTACTATGAACTTAATTAAAAAATTGCGATTGCAGCCATCCTTCATTGGAATGGAATCTGCTGGCATCCACGAAACGACCTATAACAGCATTATGAAGTGCGACATCGATATCCGTAAGGATCTTTATGCGAACAATGTGCTCTCCGGCGGCAGCACAATGTACCCCGGAATTGCGGATCGTATGCAGGTACGTGCCGTTTGGCTTTTTTGGGGGGCGTAAATTAGACTAATTTCCCATGATCGCTTCCATGATTGCCTTATTTATGGATATGATTTTCTGTGGAGAACAGTCTATTTTTTAACGTACAGTGATGACGCTTCTCGAGAGAAAATGTCTTCTTTGTGAACATTGGAGAGTTTTCAAATCATTGAGGTAATGTGTGCTCATCATTTCAGAAGGAAATTACTGCATTGGCACCGAGCACCATGAAAATCAAGATCATTGCGCCCCCAGAGAGAAAATATTCCGTATGGATAGGCGGTTCTATCCTTGCCTCTCTTTCCACCTTCCAGCAGGTTTGCCTTTTTTCTCTCACTTTTACTTGTATAAGTTCTTCTTGTGTATAGCCGAGTAGATATTTGACAGTATACTCACCGATTGAATCACTCATCTCCGCATTAAATCTATTCATGCTACGTGAGGAATAAACCAGTAAAGCGTACCATATAAAAATCGAAATCCTAGAGTGAGCTTATCCTCAGTGGCGCATCACACTATATAAAAGTCATTTATCCTCAAACGGCGACAAAACTTGTCAATCAAATTCACTGCACAGTTGCTGAAGTTGAATTTGTCATGCAACCACACCACTATGCATACTGTTTCGAAATTCATCGAACATTCTGAATAGATTCTCCTCTTAAAGATTGGCAGGTTTCTACTTTTTTAAGGGTTTCTAAACAACTGAATTTATTCTGTTTATAGATGTGGATCTCAAAGCAAGAGTACGACGAATCTGGTCCATCAATTGTGCATCGCAAATGTTTCTAAAAGTTGCGCAGATTTAGAAGTTCGTCGACACTACGATCATGCAACATCACCATTGCTTTTATTTCTTTTCACTTGCAAATAAAAAAAAATTGTCTATCGCTTTCTGTGTGCTTTTTTTTCCTGTCGTTCTTATAGCTTTTCAAAGTCCGTTTATCATCCTCAAATGTTCGAAATTTTGCTGATTAATATCGCTTGTAGAAATGTTTCGAGAAATGACGCATTTTATAATGCAAACAATTCAAACAAATACTTAATGATGAAGTTCGTCTAATAGTGGTGATTTTTGATGCATTTCCAAGGTTACGAACGTCGGATACGTTTTTTGTTATTTCAGAGATAAAGTAGTCGAAGTCAGGGGAAAAGTTTTATAATATATGAGTTGAACATGACTCTAAAGTTTAAAAAAAAAACGGGAAAAGCATCTACAAAATAATATCGAAAGTGCTCTATATTGAAGGTTTCGATAGCTTTTTCGGTCGTGAATGAAAAGTTGAATGTTTTGCTCTATTCTTTCGATTCCAATACTCCATCTGGATTGATGCACCCACTCCTCGTTTGACATCAATTTCCATTTCACTCGATGCCGATCCATCTTCGTGTATCTACGAAAAGAAAAGAGAACATACTAGTAGCATTGACGCGTATTACCGTACGGCTCTGTGCATAAACGACGTATTTTGCGATTAACTTTGCCGAATCTTCCACCTTATCAGCATAATAAAGAAAGGAAAAAGCCGACTGCGAGAGCTAACCATGATATGCAGGTTAAGCACAATTCGTGAGCAAGGTTCAACCGCGTAAAAGAACTTGTTTAAAGCCATTTCAGGAATGCGTTGACAGACAATAAATTCTAGTGGTATGAAAATCGTCCATTCTTACGCTTCAAGTGCAATTTATATATGATCGATTTAAATAGACAAATACAATCCATTATCTTATGTGAGATTGTGAATTTTCTGAGCTGTTTATGAAGCGTTAGAAATCAATGAGAACTGCTGCTGCAATGAATCCTGCAAAGCACTTACTAAAAAAGCACACTGATAATTACTAGAGCTAGTAATAGTGGACCAGAAGTACTATTAATAGTGGCAGCAGGAACTACTGGGTAAGCAAATTATACTTACTAATGGCGACTTGTAGGTAACTTACTATTACTAGTCGTTCATTGTCACAATCTGCCTTAGGTGCCTGAATAAATCACGTACTGTTCTGTTGCACATTCGAATTTCAAACCGGCCACATTTTTACACTGTTGTGTTGACCACTAAACTAGTGCCGTTCCTTGCTCTCAGTTTACTCCCTCCCTCCCCCTCCTCGCCCCTCTCCTTCCATCTTCTGCCCCAACTGCTCCCGAACAGCGGACGCGGTCATCGTTGATCTTCGCGTAGGGATTTATTTGGTGTGTCCTTCGCTTAAAAACAACTCATGATGTAATGGCGCGGGAATTCGTTATGAAAATATCGATTGGATTGACTGTGCATTCGAGCCGCGCAGCCGACTTTAGCATTCATTTTGACATTCTTGAAAGGTGAGTGACTACTCGTCGGAAAGCTGCGCATTCTTCGAAAAAAAGAATTTGGTGCTGTTTTCTTTCTTTTTTTTTTCTCGTTGAAATGCTCGAAGGACATGATCGGTTAGAAGTCTGAAGTTCACTGAACTTTCAGCTCACAAAAAATTTCCCCACTTTATATATGTGGGCCCCACACATGCAGAGTGTAATTCATAGGAACCATTTAGGTGTATCGAATGTATTTCGATGATTTGATGACTTTTCCACCGAGCGAATGAAAACCATCTTGTACAGCCTCCTTCTTAAATTTTGTTCCTCTTCCAATTCAACGCTGGGGATTTCTGGAACAGTGAGACGTTGGCACGAGGGTCTGGGCAAATTCACCGCAACGTTAACACGATCGTTGGGGCTAAAATGGTGCTGTAATTAGTAGAGATGGAAGTCGCAGCTTGGCTCTTCTAATCCATAAAACAAATATTATTTTATAAAACATTCCCTAAGCGCTCACCGGTTGGCGGACTCGATAATTAAATTTTTCTGCCCTACACAGTGTTGAGGAAAATTTCCTTCGAATTTTTATTTCCTTAAAGCATTAAGAAAACAGGCTAAATCGATTTTCCAAACTGATTAGTGTTTTTCTGCGAGGAAATCAAACAATCTAAACCTGCGGGAAAAGTTTTAGCCATTCACACTCGCTAGGAAATTACCACAGAAGAAACGTTTTTGAACAGATAAACCATTTGTTATTGCGAAATCAAACTTTTGAAACGAATTCTCTCGAGCCGAATGTGGGATTGAACAAAACAGACAAATTTCAAAAGCTTTCCATTTCAATAGAAAAAGCGGATTTTTTGAAGAAATAATCATAGTCCTTAAACCTCTCGAGGAAAATTTTCATGAGGGAACTTTTTATCGAGAAATCGTTATAATTAATCACACTTTCACGAAATTAATCATCCTTGATCCGGCACGTATACCTACCTGTTCGCCATGCTAAGTGAGCATAATTGAAATGAATATTTCGAATGCTGATCCACGATAAGCGAAATGTTTAGCCGCTTTTTCAGTTTCTTTGCAGGTTATTATTAACATTTGTTTACGAAAGAAAAAAAAATTCCGTAGTCCTGGCAACTAGTATCGTATCTCTAGCTGTTAGCGTTAAAAAAACCTCATGGTTTGACCCGCTATAAATCTGGTGGTTTAGATGCTTTTTAACAATGTTCAAATCACTATCGAGCTCTATGTTTGAAACTTGCTAGAAACATTTAAAAAAAACCTGCGAAAAATGGCAGGGACGTTAAAGCATTTTATAAATACGTTAATAGCCAACTGAGAATGCGCTGTACGGTACGAACATTACGAATAATCGTGATGACTCTGAGATCAGCGATAATCAACTACAATCCTATATACTCGAAGATTATTTCTTTAACGTTTTGGTGGAAAATGCTGTATGCTATTGGTTTTTCTCGAACGATGCAATCAACCTCTGGATTTAATAAACGCACGCGTTGGTTCAATCGTAGACGCCATTCAAAAACTTCGCAGCAAGGTTTCACTCACACTAGGCGACATTCTATCACCATTTCTAAGGGGGACCGCAAAAGAAATCTTATGCCAATTAGTCTCTGATCTTTATATGCTCCTTAACTTCTTTTATATCTTTCCCTTACTTGGAAGTATGCGTTCGTTTCACCGTTATTAAGGAAACTACCCACTATCTCTATAGGAAGCTATCGCCCGGTTAATTTGACTTCCTCTGTTTTGAAGTTTTTCGAAATAAACACCAAAAAACACTATCTGCATCTTCTTTTCCATTTAGGGACTCAAACGTCTGTTGATCTTAGGTACTGAGACCCCCTTATGCGATACGCTTTATTGGAGAGCAGTCTGGAAGTTCGCTTGGAGGTTCTTGATTATGGAACGCTAGTAGACCAAAGCCTTCGATTTGAGGAACATATTACAAATGGTCGCATAGGTACTTTTTTACGATACAGCATCATATTCGCAAATGCTTCAACTATATGGAAACGCGTTCAAAACATATCTATCTCCTTCACTATCCTCTTCTGCTCATGCGAAAAATCTAACCATTGCAATGTTAAGATTAATCATAAGGAGGTTCTTCAGCACAACCGTGCTTCAAAGTGAGGTATTGTTTTTTGGTTATAACACGGTAAGAACGACCTGAAAAATTAGAAGTAGGTTCTTGGAACCTAGATGCGCAAAACAGAAACTCATAACGGTTCTTAAACTACTTAGTGCTGAGTAAAAATTAAAGTGTGTGATTTATCACTCGATCTTTTCATTAAGCCATTCGCACATCTATAGTAAGAAACTTTTTCATTGCCTGCTTTCCGAATATATATTATCAGTCATAAAGAAGCAAATTGTTCCAATTTATCGCAGCAGTCTCCAAACTAAGATGGATAATTATGCTTTAGTTGGCTATTTCAAAATTCATTGATGGAGGTACGACTATGTCTGCTCTTTAAAAATCCGAAATTCCTCGCATTTAAATCTCTTTTATGACGCTTTTGTCTTCGCTTTTTTTTTGATATTTTACTTTGATTTATGCAAATATAAATATGTAAATATGATAAATGTAAATTATTGTTGCATCGTTTACGATTGATATTTTCATCAAGTCTTTGGACGAACTTGTTTTGGAATTAGCCCATAGGTCTTATCTGATTTTCTATTCTATACACAATAATCTCAAGTGAATAATTTCACTTGATATAGCGTTTTCGTGCAACATATATACAATAAATGATTTTAAAGCTTTAATCTCTACCATTTTCTCCGCTTCCTCTCTATTTATCTTCACCCCTTTTATTAGTTATTGATATGTTAGGTGATGAATCGCAGTGTCTTTCTCATCATTACGCTGTTCTTCGTTGTTTATGCTTTTTAAAAAAAGGCGTTTTCTTCACACATTGCAAGAGAAACAAAACAGTTAATTGTCTTAAATGTTGTGTGAAATCGAAGTGGATGAGGAGGTAAAAGCAGCCATGAGGCTAAAGCGACTGATGCGGTTGAGACTAGGTTTGGGACAGAAATATAATATTTGCGAGTGCAACTATAATTGTTTACTTTACTTGTTTACTTGAATCGACAAAGCATTCATTACGAATAAATGTCTCTTCATATCACTACCATTTCCGTTTAGCTGAAGTTGTGAGGTAGCATGAAGGTGAGGGCTTAGGCTCGTCTCCTGCCCATCGGATACTGACGAGTCGATTCATTGTTGTTCCATGCGACTTCCTCCACCGCCCGCGTCCCGATGAGACCACAGGTCGGAATGATTCGGTAGCACAAAGCCGAAGAGTTTGCTCGGAGCCCTCTTCAAACCGACTGCGCACTGAGTAAAACTAAACGATGAATGCAACTATAATTAGGCGATTATAATCTCGAATATGTTTTTAGAGCGGATTTACGCATTCGTTCATATTATTACCACACACTTTAGGTTGCTAGGTACTATTTTAGCTTATTTAGTGTTCTGAATATATCTTGTAGGAAGGCAGTATTAGTTTCTAAAGACGACTTCTGTGCAGCTTTCAAGACTCGAATAACCGTAAGTATGAAAATAGGATGTATTTGTTATCTATCATCATTTGATAGGTTATACGCGTCGAGGAAACACACTAGGAATAGCACTTTATATTGTCATTTATGGCCATAACTATATTATTTATAAATGCTCCTTTCACTAATCTCATTTCAAACAAAGCGTTCAGTTCTATGAAAAACCTATATTTTCGAAATTTTCCAAAATTAAACTTTCATTGAAAGTAATTTCTTTCTCATTTTTTGAAGCGTTCCATCATTTTTACTAAATCCGCGGTTTTTTTTTTTTTTTTTTGAAAATAAACATCGATATCGAAGAAATATATGTGAATATCGTTTAGCGATTTGTTAGAAAATGCAAACTTTTCAACTTTTAAGCGATTCACTAAACAACAGTTTAACAATGAGAAATTTTAGCAATTCTAGCCATAATACACTATAGGAATTCAAACATAATACATTCTACGAATCTATTCAAAACATCGAACTATGCAAAGCGCCAGCAATCCGCATCAAAATGCTTTAGCGCTTTTAACTTTTTTTTTTTGTTAGTCCATCAAAAAATGGAGAATTCTCTAAACATTTTAGCAGCCTACAATGAATAATATCATCAAATTTTTAGTGGCTTGTTACAAAAAATATTGCTTCGAAAACTATTAAAGGGTTGCATAAAAATATACTGTACCTTTGAGTTGTTTTTTTTAGCAACTTGTCATCTAAAATTGAAAGTTTCAGGCTTCTTAACGATTTATCAGAAATAGGTTGAACGCACCAGCGTTTTACTCCAAAAAATTAGATTTTTTTAATCCCTTTTTTTCATGCACTGATTCAGGGCTCATTGTTGGCTTGGCCAGCTCATTAATAAATCACTAGAGAGTTCGTTTAGCCGTTCTTTAACTAGATCATGAGCTCGACCCTTTGTGCCAACATTTGAGTCGAATTGCTTAATAATAGCCATCTACTTATGCGACGAAAGGTGTTTTGACGACTGAAAACAGAAATGGTGGTTGAGTGGTTTAGCATAGCAGCAACATTAGTGGAAGTTTATTTTAAACGTCCCTTGCAAATTTTCGGTTTAAAGTTTTTAGAGGACGAAAAGATATGAAGTTGAATGAACGTTGACGTGACGCTATCATGCGACAGTGAGGGTGTGCTGTGCACGAGTTGGATCTATAGTGAACAGCGAAATGAACAGTTGTTGCTTGCGGTTCGTGACTCCTCGGTGTTGTTGCAGGCCTAAACGCGAGGTTCTGCACTGGAAAGGCTGTTCACTCGCTTGCTCGCGATCCGTTATTGAACGGACACAGCAGCGTCTTCATTGAACGTCTTCATTGCCTCATCACTTCAAAAAATTTTGGACATACTTCCAGAAGGCTGTCACAATATTTCCTGAAGGCTACACAACGTTGAGTGGTTAATGCAATACCCACGGACGGTTGTCGGACGACGTGTTAGCGTGGTGCTATTCTCGTGAAGGCTGTCGTACTTCCTTACGAAGACTGTAGCATCATCTAACGGGGTGTCCTCATCTCTGCCAACGTACAGACAAAGCTGAGCATAGGGGAGCACTCGTTTTCTTGATACCGGTGCGAGTCAACGAATGTGCTCATTGGCTGCGAAAACGTTCACCGTTCTTCTTCTATGTGTCGTTTCAGGTTTGTTCTTTCTCCCATTTGGGTTTTGCAAGCATAGTGAGATTGCCTGGATAATTAAATCAGGGAGGGTCTTCAAAAAAGTAAATGCATTTTTGAACATTTCAAGACAATTATTTTTTCAGGAGATGGCAATGAGAAGCCTATTTTAATTTAATATTTTTCAAAGGTTTTTGATCTCTAAAAGGAGGGCTCAGACTATTTTCATGCAAGGTGATTTTAAAGAAATGTTTTAGTTATCCTTTTTATGAATAGAACTAATGAAATTAATTGAATTAGGCGGAATTTTAATTGCCACGATCAAATCTGTTAGAAATTGTCAAATGTCAAACAGATCAGAAATTATCCGGCGTTCCTAAGGAGTAACATATTTCATCGATTGCACTTTGAATAGCTTTTTGATGATATTTTTGAAAGAGAGCTGTGAAATTGTTAACTTTTTTCCGACTGGGTTATGAATGAAAAGGTAATTATTGAAGTGAATTCATTGATTAAGTGATATTAACGTTAATTATTAAGTATGGCAATATTTTAAGTGGAACATGTTGAATGCAGTCGCTATGCGGATCAACTGTACGAGGATTTGCTCTATTATTATAACAAAAATGTGAGACCAGTGAAGAACGCTAGCAGCGCGGTGCAAGTGAAATTCGGTGCATCACTTATACGCATCATTGATGTGGTAAGTTATTCGTTGCTATACGTGTTACAACTCTTCCACGTAGAATGATCTTCGATATTTTTTAAACATGGTGCACCGAACGAAATAACGTGTGCAAATAAATTAAGAAATATGCACAACAGTACCGTCACGTGTGTTAATAAAAGCGACCGCTTATGAGAATATTGTTTTAAAAAAAATTATTTCTTCCATCCGCCGCTATTTCTTAACCGAGATCCCGTTGTTTTGTAAAATACCTTCAACTTTCTAGGTACTTTGAATGCATATAACTGATGTCGATATTGAACTGTATATATTCGAAATCGAAGAAATTGTATGACTGCGTATGTGAAAACATTGTGCACATATGATTTTGATTCAACCTTAGCCTTCCCTTTTTCAATAGGTGCAATACTTATCACAGAGTGAGAAGCCTTGAAGAAATAGCGATTTTGACTTGCCTGCTGTTTTATATATACATGATAGCATGTGGGCATTTCGCACTGAACTGGAAAAGAATTCAGCGATGTTCAATAATTTTATTGATCTGAAATTATTTTTTGAAGATATGCAAATGTGGCTCTTCCCTTTCATCGATATATGCAGGTGCCAAAATCTGCGATACGCCGCAGTCCGACGGACAATAAGCCGCTGGCATGCCTGTAAAAGCTTTGCTTATGTAACTCATGATGCCGCTATCGGATGCTGCAAATTTATTAGAGTTCTAGAGCATCAGCTGCTGAACATTGACAACGCACTATGTTAGGCGCTGAAACAAGAGACACCGATGAAATTTAAATGGTGGTTCATCTCAGAGTTTTGCTGCTGTCCGGCCTCTCTATATCGGTCAAAAAGATCAAAGGGCTGAAGCGATAAAAAAGCGAGAGCGATCAGAAAGCTGTTTTACTTGAAAGACTAGAAACTGTTTTATTTGAGTACTCAGTAAACAATATGCTGGTTTCACGCCTTTTCAAATTTTCCATTGCTACCAAGGGAACATTTGCAAATGTGAGTTTTGTAAGTTCTTTCTTTTTTAGTTTAGAAATTGCAGAAGATAACAAACCTGGTTCACCAGGTGGTCCCCATGGGCCATCCTCTCCGTGTTTCCCAGGTCGACCTGGCGGCCCCACAGGTCCAATAGAACCAGGCTTTCCAGCAAAGCCAGAATCTTTCGCTGGTTTGCCACGGGGTCCTGTAGGACCTATCGGACCTGCTGGACCTGGCGGTCCGCGAGGTCCCTTGATTCCAACGCCAGCAATCGCAATGTCGCCTGGAGGACCATGCTCGCCCAGTGGTCCCTTTGGTCCAGGGGGTCCTGGCGGTCCAGGTAGTCCGGGAGGACCATCAGTGCCTATTATACCAGGTGAACCCTGCTGCCCTCGTGGACCTTGCTCTCCAGTTTGGCCTCGTTCGCCTTGCAATCCACTGAAAGAATTAAGTGTTCCTTTCCTAGCTACCAGCAGCTCACTAAGTTATACAGATCGTGCAGACTAATCGGTCCACTTCGGCTGTAAAATCATTCGACTACCTAGAAGCCTGGTTGCCAGTCTAACGAAAAATCTAAAGTCGCACAAGTGTGTGAAGGATAAGCAGATGATCCTTCTTGTATGAAAAAGACGTTCGAAAGGATACAACGGAGTTCGTGAAACAGTCTGTGCGCTAAGTGATTAGATAGGAAAGCATCGGTTTAGAAAGGAAAGTCGGAGGTGGAGAATAGCGCCACACAACGTAAAACAGCGCCACGTCTTCAGAGCAGTCAAGAATGACAAAATGTGCGAGTGCATCAGGCTTGCTGTTAATTGTTGAGAGTTTTCTAAAGAAAGCAAACGGGTTTGTTCGACAGGGCACTTAAGTGAGGACCCAGAAAATTAGTATTTTACACTCTGCAACTATGGAATCGGTAGATACGGGGTGTTTGAAAATTTCCCGTCGTCCTCCGATGGACGGGGCGGGTACTGAGAAAGAAAGCGCACAGATTCTTGAGATGGTAGGATGGGATAGAGTAAGCTTAGATACGCTCAGGACAGCAACTCTCAATACCGTTGTCCAGGTGGTCCAGCTGGGCAGATAACGCACGGTAGATCATCTTCAGGTGCTAGTTCGACATCAAAGCCATCCTCTCCAGCTGGCCCTGGATTTCCAGCAAGGCCTGGTACTCCATCCTCACCTGCTGGTCCACCAAGCCCCGGAGGGCCCGTTGGACAGCTGAAACGCTCTGCATCTTATAGAAAGAAGAAATGCTTGTTATGTTGATAAATGTCCAGGCGAAAGGTATAACGTAAAAGTGAACAGAAACACCCACATCGGACCAACGTTCGTCATGCTGTCTAAACAGGCACACCTTTACTTCGAATGTGGAACGTTTCAGAACGAGTTTTTTGAGTAAAATATGAGGCAAAGAAAAATAGGCGTCAGTGAGCGCTACGAATCATCAGTTCACTCTTAAAACGATTCTAGTGTTCATTAATGAGTTCAGCGTCTTTTTTTTTCACGATTTTACATAGGAATCTTTCTTCAGAGCAGTGGAGTCAAACAAATATGCAAACAGCATAAAAATTAAAATGCGCAGTCGAACAGCATAGGTACCGAGGAGCAATTTCTAGAGATATAGAAATATTTTGGCTTCTGCATAAAAACATGAATCGTGTCCTGAAAGGAGTTGTGTTCGTAATTAAACGGGTGTCTGCATAACAATTTTCTCCATGGAAAGCTTATTACAGTGGCCAGCTGCACATCCATTAGTAATGAATGTGCAGCTGGCCACTGTAATAGGCTTTCAGTGGGGATTCCTGAATGTTTTATATCCGGATGGTTCCTTGAATAATTCAACTTTGGGTTTTTATTCCAGCTTTTTAAACTCCAGTGAGAGTCAAAAAGCAAGCAGCAAAACTTTTCAAGTATAATCTGCTGAATGAATGTTGCAATGAACATTAAGCTTTCACAAGTGGCCTCACTTGAGGAATGTCTCTTAATCATACATGCGTACATAGTCGCTCAATAGCGAAAACTTTTGCGATTTACGACATTTAACTGAACTCGGCAACTTGGTCATTTTCTCTGAAGTTTGCTACTCGTTGGGCTTATTTGGAAAAATCGTGCCAGAAACACCATGCTTTCGGTAATTTTTTCTTTAGAACCTGTCTATTTTTCAATTCTCTCTAGTATTTATTTCGTATTTGACTACGATTTTCGCCATAAGAAGTTCAGTATTAGTGATGGACTATTGCCGATCAATGAAGGGATGACTTTGTGCATTTAAATTCCACGTGGAAAGGTTTGTTCAAAGTATTTGATGAAACGATGACGCGGATTTTAAAGAAGTAGCAACTTCTCTCGTATCGAAAACTCTCGAAAAAAACAAGTATCGAAATACTGGGGTTTACTGTATGATATATCCAGAAAACTTGGATGAATCGTAAGTTATGAGTACCTGAGCTGAATGCAACCAGAACACATGTTGTTTGCCCACGGAGAGCGTTGTCTGCGAGAGAAGAAAGTCAGTTTTTCTCCGCTCCCTGAGAGTATATGCATTTCCTTCCACATACGATTTACGTCCACCTATAATTATGGTAAAAACTCAATAGAAATAGGGAAATGCGTCAGGAAACTGACGCGGATGGCATAAATTGTGCAGTTGATATGTGGAGAAGAAAAATTGCCTTGGACGAGACACTAGGTGTACGAATTTTTTGCGCGTTGTTAGCTTGCACAGTGGAACCAAATTGATGTCGTAGTCGTAGAACCTTGAAGCATTTTCAAAGCATATTTTACCCGTTCGTGAATAGTTTTCTGTTCAGGACGCATGAATTATGGCGAAAAAACTCCGGCGGCAGAGATGATTTTTACTTCTCCTGATCAGTTTTTGTTTTGTTGCTTCAGTCATTATGCTCGGTGAATGATAATACGCTATACATGCACTGCCAGGAGCTTTCTAAGGGTAATAGAAAAGTACGATATTTATGCTATTAAGGCACTGCGAGTCATTGGTCACTTGAATACAAAATGGCGATGAAAAGTAACAAGGATTTATGGGAATATTGAATAGAGGGTCTTAATGACATTATGGCTTGTTTAGGATTTATGGTGTGGAATTGATGGGCTCTAGAATAATTGTTAGATGGGCATATGGAAGAAGCGAAGAGAATGTGGGTAACAAATGCCATGATTTCCAAACAAGAATAACGTGCCGCGAACATAAAACGTTTGGGACTCAGGAGATAAAAAATTTTCAGGAATGACCAAATGAAACGTGAGCGAAATGCAGTAAAAATAGTTTCTCTTGGTCGGTTTTATATATTAAGATATAACTGTGAATGCAATAATCTGATCCTGCTTGAAGGTTGAATCTTGAGGCAGCTAGCCTTTCACTTCCTCCCTTGCTTTTGATAAGACCTGTCGCGTATTTCGTATTCAATCCTCTTGAACGATCTTAGTGGTTTTTGCAATGTGCTGCCCAACAAAGAGAAAGAAGATGCCTTGCTAGCATTATATATATATATATATATATATATATATATATATATATATATATATATATATATATATATATATATATATATATATATATATATATATATATATAGAGTGTAAATTAAAGCCGATAAATTTTTTGCTTCGATAACGAAAAATACAAGGCGTCAGACTAGATCATCCAGCCGAGTAGAAAGAAGTTAGAGAAAAACAGAGAAGGCAGGCGCCAAGAACACATCGTAAAAGCGTTTCAGCCTAGAATACTGAAGCTTTTTTGCAATTTAGGGACAATCATATTCAGGATGATGCGAAAACAGGAAGCAAAAATAGGTCTCAGACCGAATCATACCGACCAAAATACGGCAACAGGTTTGTGGCTTCATTAGAATTATCAAAAGAAAGTAAATAGAATGGAAGTTCGCGTATGTAGATAACAAGAGAGACCCCAGAAATCGATGAAAGGAGGCAGTATCTTTTCACATCCTCTCGAAATAGGCAGTTTTGATTTTAACAGAAAAGTGGCGGCGTGCACTTCGATGCACAGAACGGGTAAAAATGAACCACCAAAGAGCGCTTGGAAAATGACTGCAGCGTTTGATGCGCCGAAATACTGGCAAAGTGCGTAATCTTGGACTGGTGTCCGCGAGTGCTTGGACGTTTTTTGAATGTGTTAGGGATCCTGCAGGTATGAGATTTGGTAAGCTTAGTCGGTTAAGTCCAGAAAGCCCGACGTTCTAAATTTCAGCGTTGTCGCTTATAGGACCCTAAATGATAATTTAAATATGAATAAAAAACCTACAACTCTGCGTAAAGTGTGGTTTTCAGCATTTATAAACCCTAAGTGCAAAGCAACCTCATTTGTGCCAAAAGGACCTTTCAGTTGATAAAGCTGAGTCTCAGCTAACATGTTTTAGGGTGCAACAAATTATAAGTCGAGGGCTAATGCTTTTTCTCAGCATTCTCAACGTAATTTTCACACACTCGCGGTCACGAGTTGAATCGATAAAGGGAGGAGAAAATTGCGAGGCGCTCCAAAGAAAAGTCGTTTTGGCGGTTGAGATGAGAACCAAATTCGAAGCCAGAAGAGGGTGGGATGATTGGCTAGGTTAAGAGCGCTAGTGCAGATAGCTATAGTTTCGTGCAGACAGAACTGCTCCAGAAAGCAAAAGTTTTTTTATGGTGACTTCAAAGCCGCTATTTTGTGTACTCATTGAAACAAACTAAGTGCTGATAAAGAGTGACAACCTTAAATCGGTCGGATTTCGAGGCAATGCAATTGCGTTCGTGCTCTGCTTTCATATAGATTGTCGGTATTGATAGAATTAGTGCCACAACACTCAACGAGCTCATAATGGCACTCGTCATCGCCAAACGATGATAGAAATCGCATTGCCACATGTTCACCTGAGAAAAAAATTCAGAAGACGTAATTTGCATAATTGTTCATATATTTTGTTGGCGGTTAATGCAAATTTCCACTTGTTGAGAGTACTACGGGAAGATCATTTCTAAGCGTATACATATATATATATATATATATATATATATATATATATATATATATATATATATATATATATATATATATGCGTTTGTTTGGCGAGCATTTTCAACTCAGTAACCACTAATGGCACAGTTGGGATTTGGTGGTACAAAACATGTTGACTTTAGTAGCGTTAGCCCACGCTGGTCAGTTAATTTTGAAAGATCTGCAGACATTTGAAGACCGAAAAGGTGAAAGAGCTTTTCGCCGATTGGATTTTCATTGTGGATCGATGTGCGGCAGAAAAAACGAATCTTAGTGTAGGATTCAAATGAGCGTCGGGTCGTTGAAATAAAAAGAGGTCCGCTGTCTTTTTTTTTTGTTTATAACTTGCCGAAATGAGCGCAGGTGAGCAGAAAGCAAAAGCGCATCTTGTGCCATCTCCTTCTGCGCGTTCTCCACTTGTCTGATTATCTCAATAAGTTCAGTGCTATTGGCGTACTTCACCTTAATAACTTTCTCCCAGTTCGCATGATTCCCACTCGATGTAAAGCACAAACTCCGAAAAATTGTTCCAAGGTAGTTCAGACGTTTTCGCGAAAGGAAATTTTTACGCGAAATTTGTAAAGATGGTCGGAAAATCAAATTGAAGGGAACATTCCGCATCTTTTATTATTTGTTTATAACTTGTGAATGTAGTTGCTTTGTGAAAGGTGTGCTAAAGTACACATTACGTTAGCTTCTCTGATATCGATGTGTCGAATGTTTATTGGCAGATATAGTATGGCAGAAAAATCAGCACTCGAAATTGGGCCTAAAATAGTTTCTTGCAAAGGATATCGCCTATAGCAACGCCACAATTGTAAGCCCATTGTTTTGGTTCCGCATTTCCTTGGAATTTTTTATTAAGTTGTATAAAACAACAACAATGAATATTCTTATCATGCGAGTATAAAGATCTGGTCTTATAATAACATCTTCAATATACTTCACAAAAATACTCTATCGCCGGCTTATATTCCTCAAGAAAACACTATGCAAATCGTATATATAGCACCCCCTTTCATAAAGAAGGAGCCCCTTCTAAACATTTTTTTAGAAGTAGCCACTATTAAGCCTTTTAAATCACGTAGTAAATTAGGTGTTATCGTTACGCATGCAAAATTTCTAGATGATAAGCTGTTGACTGTTCATCGATTTACCTCTAAAAAAATGTGTAGTTCGTCATCAGAACTACCAGCAGATATAATTGCGACCGAGATGATTTAACGGACGATACAAAAAGGAAAAAAAACGTTTTAAGGGCGATAAACACTTGCTGTTATAAGACAGCAGAGAAATGAGGACGGTAATAAAAGTGCAAAAAATGAGCATCAAATGATCACATCTCGCTCTTTTATAGGCGACACGAAAATTAGGTGCTCTCTAAATTAGGACAGTGTGTCACCGAGCACCTCAATGCTGAAAAGAGATCCAGCATGGCTCAACTCGATATTGGGAAATGTTTTATTCGGAAGAAATTCAACTCCGTCAAAAGAAAGACGAAAACGACCTTGATTCATATCCGCGGTTCTTACCGAATACTCAGCCCATTCGAGTCCGCCTGACCAAGCCCGTGCAGCTTACAGAGATGTATGCATTCTGAGCTCACCTTATATAACACTTTCGAAATTATCGTGCCCACAGAACCCCTTATTTCACGTCTTGACAATTCCAAGAAGTTGCTTTGTGTGAAGTTCTTTTTTGCGGAGTTTACTAGACAAAATGATTTCGTTCAGGCGGTTTCTGCTCTATTGCTTGGATGACAAGGTTGAAAATATTTTACGCTTTCTTTCAATGATAGATAAGAGTTTCCCTAATCATTTCCAGTCTAAGCGTCCGATGATATTGAACATGCGGTTTCAAATGAGAGTTGTCTTCTAAGACAATATGTCATAGAAGATTATTGCGGGAATAGGAAAGCTGCGCCATCCGCCTCTCTACTTTGAAGTGGATGGCAGCGTTTTAGTGTGCATCTGTACTGAGTTACACCGCCATTAGCACTATTGAGTTGCAAATGGAGGTTTATTTCGTCGAAAAAAAAATCCTGCACATACATCTAATGTTTTGATTATCATGTTTGCATGGAAACTTGTCATCCGTTTTCAGCCGTGAATGGAGCTTTACACTAATAGTTGCAAGGCCGCTATCTCGAAAGCTTCAAGTAGAAACCATTTGGCAATCGGTTTGCGCAGGGCTGATCAGAAGGCCTCAGAAATGTTTATTGGAACGCAGTAAATTAGCCTGGAACTTTTTTTCAGGACGAAGTCAATCAGGTTCTGACAACGAATCTTTGGTTGGAAATGGTATGTTTTTTGTAATACCTTGATCGAAGAATTTGGTTTTTATACGCTTTTATAAATTTTCATTTGCGATTTCTATGTACCTTTCCGTCAAGTAGTTTCAACCAGTGTGAATCAGAGTTGAAAAATTCGGTGGGTAAAATTTTCACCATAAGCTAATTTCTTACTACGAACTTCAAAACCGGCCCACCAGTTACAGGACTACTTATGGATATAGACGATTAAACGTGACAAGAAATTTCCCCACATCTTACATCTGATTCGATCTCATTTTACGCGAATGGATCATCTTTTACAATAAGTCAAATGGTCCAGCATAAAGTATTCTTTTGCAAGTAAGCTCACTAGATGATTCAACATGGCATATCTCCAACAAATGACGGAATGTGTGCAATAATGTATTAATCAGAACAGATCACTCCAGAAAGTCTGCAAAAAAAACTTGTCGTTTTATGTGTGTTTTAAAAGCCGACTGGCTGAAAGCCCTGGCTTGCCGTAAATTCATACGAAGTTTTAAGGCACTCCCGACATTATTAGAAGTTACTGGATCAGACTGAAAATTGATATCTAAAAGCTGATGTAGGTGTCACCTTGTGTGCAGATAAAATCCACCAAATATTGGATTCTCTAGTCGTTCTAGAGTTGAAAGTGTGGATAGACAAAGCTCACATGTATACATGCATAGAAGAGCGGCGTTCCTATAATGCGCTTTACGGATAGAAAATTTGCAAAGTGTTACTTAAGAGAATTTTTCGTCGAAGAATTATTGGATTGTTCACACATCGATTAAAATATGAATAACACATCATTTGGCATGCTCTACTCTTTCGTGATAGCTTTATTGTGACAGTAGGTCTCTACGAAAAAAAATTGCTATCTTATCAGATTAAATTGCGCGCTCTATTGGTTTACTTTTCATATGTATGAGGTTTCGCAGACGTGAAGAGCACAAAAAATAAGGAAGAAAGGGACGACAATTCAATGTCACTGAGGTCATCTCAATGCCACATATTCTGCCCGTTGAACGCCGATTATTGGAGTTGCCCTTCTAAACGAATCATGCCTAATTTTGATGAATTGTTTTGGTAATCAATGAGTGTGATGGGCATATCATCATCATGTTGCTTTGAAGCTGCGACATTTTCACTTGCTAGCTACATTTCTTTCACGTCCCTAAATTTGGTCGGCTGATTTCTCATTTAAGTTATCTTTTCGTTTCTAATTTTAATTCATTTGTTCCAATCTATGCATCGCAGTTCATTTCTCCATCGTTCTCTTATTAGCCTTAATTTAACGATGACTCTCTCTCATGTTACATACGCTAAATGTAAACAAAGTGAACTTTCAGCAGTGGTATGACTACAAGCTCACATGGGATCCGGAAAAATGGAATAATATAAAGAAGTTGCACATCCCATCAGACCAGATTTGGATCCCTGATATTCTTCTTTATAACAAGTAACGCATTGTTTAGTTTCATCTTTATGTTTTGCGCGCTTTTGAAAACATCGTTCTGCACAGCTTATCTTATCAATCCGTGGATTTATGCGTATGTATATGGGTGCATTTGTACATCTCTTGAGTAGTTTCAACTGGGGAACTAGTGAAGTTAAACTTGGTAAATTTGTTGGGTAAAATCTACACCATAAATGGTTTGTATCAATCTTTCGTGCTGACCTACCAGGTTCTGAAGGTATGAACATTAGCATGCGCCATTTTTTTTTTTTTTTTTTGCATTGATCGGTCTCTCCTTCGATAACCATCGTCTCCTAAAGCGGCAGTCTCCAGTGGAAAACCTGAAAGGGTAGGCAGCTGGGTTGAATGATGAAATCGTGATTTTGGAAGATTTATTTTCAACCGAGCTGGTCATCTTAGCGGGATGCAAAAATGCGTGTAGGGCCAGTTTGTCTATTACATTTCTCCGTCTGTCAATTTGTGCATTTAGCGAGAGAATACACGTGGTTTTTTGTGCACATCAAGCTATTTCACAAAAAAAAAACAGCTTGTGACATATTCTGTGAAGCACTTTCTAATCCGTTCAACCATCCTAGGCCTGTGCCTTCATGTTGTACACTGTAAGCAGCGAATCGGAAGCGTCCACTCCATATATGGGTTCTTCGGTCATGAGCGCCCTAGACACTGCTCATTTTTCATCATTTTACGTTATCTTTTTCTTAAACTGTTTACTGATACTTTCACATACTTTCCACTCAAAATTTGAAGGTCCCCGTTCTAACAGTTATGCTTAAGGCGACGTCCACTTCCTCTCCTTAACTCTGCTTCCTATACGCGCCTTGTGGTCGTTCTTTTCTTAAGCAAACCGTTTCCAACAATCAGACATTTCTTGCTTATGAATTAGGCTTAATAAGTTTAAGCTGTCATAGTAAGCATTATTATACCCGATGCGTATCTTCATCACTTTTGAGATACTTAGGCATTGATTATCGGGGACCCAGTAGAAAACAAGTGGATAAATATGCCATATCAGCTGACGCGATTGCCCTTTCTTGTCCCGCTTATCGGATCAGTCGATGTCATGAGCCATTAACGAATGACAGGGCATGCGCGAGAATGAGCTAGTCCTCTAAGCGTTCATAGAGAAGGTTCATTTTTTCCACCCGTGTTGTCGTAAAGTGCTGGTCAGTCGATGCAAAATGGCGCTCTATCAATCATGAAATGTGTGAAAATTATTAGGCCTCTTATCCCTTTTAATTATCAGAAATGGATGGTAGGTTTAAAGCTTAGAAAAATCTGCTCTGAAGCTTGCGATTTTCGATCTTCCTGAGATTTCCAGCTGAAACCATGAAAAAATTTCATATTTGAACAGATACAAATGTTATCGTCCCAACGGGTCTACTATAACAGATTCGTTTTTTTGATGGCCAGATCCACGCAAAATGAAATTATGCCCGTCGTGAAATGCGCACAAAATTTGTGCAACTCCTTTCGAAGCTAATTGTTCAGTGTGAAATATGGTATAACTGGTCATCCTAACAGCATTCATTTTATCCAACAATCTTCGTGACTCTAGCTTCAATGATTTCGAAGTGGAGAACACAGAATAGATAGACTGATGCGCACATAAATCCACATGCATATGGGTTATGAATGGCGTGATGAAGTTGAGCGAAGGTACTTATTGCATTTCCTCGGTGGAAGGGAAGCTCGAACAAGGTGTCCGAAACATGGGTGGACCTGTTTTCCTTAATTTACGCGTATATCGAAGGGGATCTGGTTTCGATGCAAGAAATGTATAGATCATTATATATATATATATATATATATATATATATATATATATATATATATATATATATATATATATATATATATATATATATATATATATATATATAAATATATAATGTAATATTGTAAACTGTTCTTCAGTGGTGGCCTTCATTTTTGCTTTCTTTCCGCGACGAACTTCTATTAGAAGGGATGTTCTATTTTTACTACCTTTTACGAGAGCCTTTCTATCCAAGGATGCTTTCCAATCAGGAATTAAATGCGCATATGCATTCTTATCCACCTTTCTTCTGTAATAAGCATCATCTTTATTGAATCAGGGCGATCACGAACATTCTATCAACTTCAGCACGATTATGATTTCATAGTGCGAGTAAGCGACCAATGCTGTGAATTATAAGCAGAAGACCAGTTTCAGCGCGGACGGGGAGCCACACATTTCGATCACCAGCGATGCCCTCGTATATTACACGGGAGCGGTCGTATGGAAACCGCCGAGTATTTATAAATCATTTTGTCCGGTTCGTTTGCTACCTTCATTTGCTCACTGTTTATGAGAGATTACGCATCCATTTGTTCCGTTAAATAGATACTCACGTGTCCTCTCACGTGCATCCGGAAAATGCTGAAGCGTATTGAGTGGAAGGTGAGGGAAAGAGGGTTTGCAGGAATATGGTGCATATGTATGGTGGATGTGAGTAAAATTCCTCGCAATACCTGCTGTTTTCATGCCTGTTGCAGATTGATATCGAGTACTTTCCATATGATAAACAGTCGTGTTCTATGAAATTTGGTGGCTGGTCCTACAACGGCTTTTTGATGGATGTCCGCCAGCTTCCGGTGAGTCATTATTAGTATCCAAAACCGACTACCAATTTTAGAATCAGTAGTAAAAAGGTAACGAACATTTGGATTTGTGGTCCTTAGGGAAATTTCCTTACATCGTTGTTGAAAATACCATTATACGTCGTGTTGAGGAAGCGGAAGGAACTCTCTATGCGAATTCGCAAATATACCTCTTTTGGAATCATTTCGCACTCCTGGGCGCACACAACTGTTGCGGCTGCGGGATTCTACCTTCATTCAGGTGCCGTAGCCAAGAGCACATCGTTTGGAGCAAGGAAATACTATGATAGAAAGAAAAGCTGGAATATTTACTGATGTAGATCACATTGTTCCCGCGAGACATCCCCTACCGCTGCTTCCGGGTTGAAGGTGGCGACGTTTGACCGATTCGAAGTCTTGTGGTTGTTTCTTCACATAGCAATACACTCTTTGCATTTATAGTCGCGACCAACAGATGTTATTGAGACGCGCTATGATGAGAAAGGAAAGGAATATCAACTACTCGAGCAAGGAATGGATCTCTCTGCGTTTTATCCGTATGGTTGTTCGCTTTGAAATACTCGTGCAATGATTTTTCGAGAGACAATGATGCAAAAGCGGTGCTAAAGGATACATTTTATGTTTTACTGAGCTTTAGGCATCACCTCACTTGGCTTCTGGTTTTTATGGTTTCAGGCGGGAATTTATATACACCATTCCTTTTTCACTATATCCACGTTCATGACTGTCTTTTTGGTATGTTCGTTTGCTGATCAAAGTTCCTTTCAGAAGTCTGGAGTGGGATCTGATCAGCCTGACCAGTATGAGGCATGAACAGCTCTATCCGGGTTGCTGCGGACAAGAATTCTACATCGATATTTCATTCGATATTTTGCTTCGCCGAAAGACACTATTTTATACTGTCAACCTTGTGATTCCGTGTATGCTAATCGGTATGTCTTTCAGTCTAACTGATTCGTTTGAACTTGCAAATGAAGCGCACTGCATTTCTCATCATGGTGTGAAGGATATAACATAGCATACGATGATGGATATAACACACCATACGACACCATTTCTATCAAAGAGTGAACAAGAGTATTTTAACGGAAACTTGACAGAAACATTGCCATTGTTATTTCGATTATCGACCTTTTGAAATTCTTTTCGAACTATTCCAGTAAGCTCGTTGGCGAATAAAATCCTTCGTTATTGAACCAAAGTCCAGTACAAAAGCCCTTGGTTTACATGCACAAATGTGATATTGGAACATCTTTCCAAGTAAGTAAAAGAACAAGGCGAAGAAAGCCATGGATAAACACCAGTCTTTCCTCTTTCCCTCTTTCCACACCCTCCCTCTCTGTTTGAAAATAAGCTTCTGCTCAACTACCCCCGGGCAATAAAAGGCCAGGCTTTTTTTAAGCAAGTGCTTGTGACTGTTGTCCCCCGAAAACTCACTTTAATGTGTCGTTCTTTGCCTTTTTTTCGTTCCTTCCCTGATAATTCTCTGTATAAGCCAATTAACATATTGAGTACCACCCTATATATGGCAATTTGCTTTATCTTATAAAACTTTTACATATACATTTGCAGCTATTCTAACAACTTTCGTATTCTACATTCCTGGAAAGGAGCATAAGGTGACATTTTCGATCTCGATATTGGTCACTCTCACAGTGTTCTATTTGGTGCTGATCGAGCTTATCCCGCCCACCTCATTAGTGATACCGCTTATCGGCAAATACCTACTCTTCACGATGTTTCTCGTCTCGGCATCCATTCTTCTCTCCGTGCTTACACTCAACTACTATCGGAGGTGAGCTTTTGATATTTAACTCATGCAATATGATACTGCTTGTTGAATGATTGCACTTTCGAAACAGATCTCAGGGAGCGAATTTCTCGAAAACGTCTCATGTTCTGTCATGAAGCACACAAAAATTATTTAGCGCCGAATAGCTATGAGGACATAACCGCCATGAGTTCGACAGCGACGTCGTTGGGGAAGCTTCCTTGAAGTGGAACTGCATTCCAGCAGACTACCCCATGAAATGTGCGATAATTAGCGCTCCCATCCCAGGTAGCTTAATTATTAGACACTTCTGCCCACCTATCGTCTACGTGCACTTTAACTTAGTTTCGAAGGTCTTTAAAGAGATAGATTATGACGAAAACACATCATCTGACCATACAAAAGCTACGGCAATGAAATTTTCGGGATTTTCATTTCTATATAGGGTGCTGTGGCTCTCTTCATCGGGAGGTGTCAGGTGTGGGACTCCACCCGAGGTAGATCGTCCATTTAAGAGGGGCGGGTGGAGGTGGGTGTTTTCCAGGGCGGCCGAAGACGAAATTTGCACGTAAAATCAACCTCTAGCTGTGGCTTAAAAAAGTTCTAAAGAAAGAGACAAAGTTAGCGCGACAAAGCAAGGGATTTTGTTCGTAGAAACAAACTGGAGCCTTTTTGCGTCTTCCCATTAAAAGTGGAAACCTGGAAGAAAATTCGCTACGGGGATTGAGAACATTTTAGTTTTCACAACATCTCGAAAACGGAGTGTATTTGAAGACATGGAGTAGGTGATCCACATGATACAACTCAAAAAGCATGTGACTGTTCGAAGAGAAAAGGTTGCAGTAAACGCTTTTGCGATTTCACAAAAGAACCAACAAGTTCTAGAAATTGTCAGCAATTAAGAAAACATGCGCAACGGTGCAGCAGTGTTTAAGCAAATTTTCCATTGACTCGGATTCGCCAGAAAACGGTCGATTTTTTTTCGAGCGCGATCAGTTGTAAAGTGCCCTTTCATATGCAACTTTTTGTTGATTTCAAGTCTTTAATACTCTATACGGGACGACTGGGCCGACGTGATAGCTGATGTGAGATCCAGCTTACAGTGTAGACTAAGACCCGCTAAAAGGCGCCGACGAGCGTCTTTTGGTGTGTTTAAAGGAGGAGAAGGGATTCAGTAAGGATCGGGTAATAGTTCATTAGAGATTTGATCAAAGTTGTTATACTTCTGCTTTTCTGTTCCCCTCTCCGCCTCCCCTCTTCATGGTCCACCAGTCTCCTATCATTTCTCCCACTGTTTGTATGCGTATGCGGGGAGGGGGGGGGGGGGATGACACCGTATGGCGTCCGTAGTTCTGCTCTTTCAGTATGCGTTTGTCCTTTAATGGTCTTTTAGTTATGTTCGCTCATCTCATCAGCAACTTTCACTTCAGCGCCTCCTGAGTTACAAAAATGTGTATCGCAAACACAGGAGCGCGTAAAAATGATTTCTTTTCTTTTGGTGTGCATCCGGTCGGTCTTGCAAGAGAACGAATTATCAACCGCCTCGTCACGTCTTTCTATGTGCTTAGATAACAAGTTAACCCGTTTGAGTAAACGGGTTCAAATGCAAAAGCCCATTCTTCCACTTTTTATGTGCATTCGCTGTTTTGTTTTCCAGAGTGCGTTACGGCGAGGTCATGTCTGTGCCTGTGTATATGTGTATATGTCTGTTGTTCGACAACTTCAACTTGGAGACGTTGAAATTGCAGTTGGAGTACTTGCTGAATCTAAACTTCATCTATGGATAAATGTCTGTACCACCTTTCTAAGAGAGGTTTGAGGCTCCGATAGTTGCTCAACACCTTGAACACATCTTTTGCAGCGATTACCGCTTTACAATTAACAGAGAGGAATTTGCAAAAACCGCGTGAAAGCTAATATAAATAATAGGTAGGAAATATGCGATATCATCATTGACAGAATAGTTACTAAGAAAGACAAATCGACTGGAAGGATGAGAAGATAGAGCTCATTAATCCGTCGATTTTGAATGCGGCCATCATTAGCAAATGAACCATCACACTGTCGACATAGTTGCGACGATTAGTGGAAATAATATTGTCACGACTGCGTGGAAACGTGCAGGTAAGGAAATGCTCCTCAGAAGAAGATCAGCCTTTACATTTAGCATTAGGGCTGCGTAAACGCATCGCAGAGTTACAGTAATCGAGAATAAATATGAAAAACACCGGGACCTTGTGAAGATATGCGGATCTACACGCTAATATTAATGGGCGTATACATTGAGATTATCCTCGAACATGAAATTCCTGCACTTAAACGTCGAATAAAATTCCTCCTCTAAGTGTGCTTATAAGAGGTTCGGGGGCGACGCGCAAGAAACGACATATTTACTGCGGCTATTTGAATATCCAATTTTGGTGAACATCGCCCAGTAAAATTCATAGGTTCAGTTGGATCAACGCCGCTTGGTTCCTAAACGCATCGTAGCCGGTAGAGTGGGCATTGATAGAACAACTCAGGAGGACCGGAAGTTTAGAATCATAGGTTTAGTCTTGGGATCTCCATCTCCGACCTTCCTTAATCCTGTTCTGATAAAACTCTTTCACCGCGATAGGTTCAAATTATATGTAAGTCACTTCTGCTACTTCCGCATGGTGCTAATTGTGCTTCAGTAGGTGCTGTAGTTTTGCAGGGATGGTAGCGCACAGCCGATGCCCATCTGGATGCGCCGAGTATTCTTGCAGACGTTACCCAAGTATCTGTTCATTAAGCCCCCGGATGACGAAGGCGTTTCTGAAGATGGAAGCAGTACCTCAGGTGTTCCTGGCCGGGATTTTTTCTTGTTGTTACCTTTGACACTTTTGCTTTTGAGCGCCATGCCTTCTCAGAGGCATTTTCTTTTCATTTATGGAGCATTTCATCACTCCAATTTGATGCGGCAAGTCACTTTTTCCCCGCAATTTCAGAATAAAATTCGGTTCATTTTGTAACGGCAGAAGTCGTCTTGTTCATGACTTCTGCATATATTAGAATCGCCATGGCTGAGTACTTGTTGTTTGATTTCAAGTTGGGTGTGAAGTGAAGATATTGAAATTGATGCTGATCACGAGAGAACCATGATCGCGGCCCGTTGATCTTTGAAACTTTGTCGTTGTTCAAAATATTTTAGCGGTTAATGATCACTTACCAATGCGAGACTCTCTTTGCACACAGCTAGCTCATCTTTAAAACATTCACTTCATAGCGCAATAGTTCGCAGAATGAAAATGTTTTCGGCTGAGGTGTGTTGTTTTTTGTGTTCCGAAAGCATTCAGAAATTTGCTGATTTCCGATACATTTTTTCGACATAATATAGGCTCATAAGGTATGCGTAGAATTATCCATATGAATAAACGTGTGATGCAGATATGGTGACCAGCTCTAATTCGCGTCGGTCGAGTCCTTACTTCATGTCTATTGCGCAGGTGATCGATGGAGAGGTGAGGTTATCACAGCTGGCACAGCTCCGCGGCATGCATCCTGATCTCATTCGACGTATGATCGATAACATCTCTTTCATTTCTGACCACTTCCGGGCATTGAAAAAGGAAGACAAGGTAAATGAATTGAACGCGCATGCGCCACTGCTAGAGGTACAATGTTCTGTGAGGTATGGGCAACGCTTGTGGGACAAATGCAAACGCGTATAGATGGCTTGCTTGCTTCGATGCATGAGGGCAGGACCGCAACCTTTTTGTACATTGTGGCTTTTGTAGCAAATGGACGTCTGAAAGATATCTGCAAAGAAATACCGTCTATTCAGGACACCTCTGAAGTTTTGTCCGGGGTGTCAAAACTTCATATTTTGCGTGGATCAGCGTAGTGGTCTGTGTTAATCATCTGAAAACAGCAATTTAAACCAACAGATCTTGTGGACAATCAACCGACGCTTGCTTAAAAAATTTCTCAAATATTTTGCGCACTTTGCAATGCCCGCGTGGCTGCATGGTTCGCCTAGTACAGCGTGCAGGGCATATGGTGCAGTCAGCATAATAAGCGCACGCACTTGAGTATGCCGTTCTCAGTGCAAGAAAAACTTCTTTCGATTGGCCCTAATATGAGGTTAACTAGTTGCCAAGGATCATTTAATTTAGTGCAGTTGAAATTTCAGCAACGAAATCGGATAGGCACAGGTACAATTAGAAGTAGGATTGCTATAACAGTGATCAAGTAAAGGATTGCTGGCTGACATAGCAGGGCTGCATGCTACTTTTTAATTTCCTTAGGAAAGTCCCTAAGGAGTTTCGTCGCTGCAAGTTCTTTATATTTCAGCTTTTAATAGCAAGAGTTAAGGAAATGATCCTTGCCCATCCTGCTGTTCGTTCAAATTTATTTCACTCGCGACTTAGAAAATGCTTGGATTCTAGTGCTGTGATTGTTGCAGGTTTCCGAAGACTGGTCGTACGTATCGATGGTTATCGATCGGCTGATGTTGATTCTTTTCAGTACAGTTAACGTGGTGGGCACTTTTGTTATTCTACTGCAATCGCCCACGTTTTATGATACGCGTCCTCCGATGAGTATAATGGCTGCTAGTAAACCCCTTAGCGGAGATACGATGGAGTCATTTGGCAACAACAGCTGGCAGCAGTGATGCCGCTCAAGAGGATCGCACAGTGTTTTGCGGGCTTCAATAGACAAGGCGCATGAGAGAGTTGTCGTACGGAGTGCCGGTATTACATATGATATTTTGACTTATAAAACATCCCCTGTTACAATTATGAGGTTATATCATAAGGTCGCGCGTGTTCTTGTCGACGTTTCCCAAAAAAGCCAAAGGGCATGAAAAATGATGTCAAAAGTACAGTTGGGAAGGGTGCCGTAATATTCGGTAACGGTGTGAGGGGGGACATAGTATGGGCCTGAACTGTTTTCGCGCTGGAGCGTGCAGCTCTTAGGATAATTGTTTTGCAGCGCACAAGACGGTTGAGAAGAATATCGCTGACCCCGGCGATCGTTCCATTATTAAGCCGTTTTATGCAGTGCTTGAATTGATCCAATTTCTTGTACTGTAGAACAGTAAAAATTAATCGAAGAAACCATGCTTCAGGCGCCTTTTTTCTAAATCCCAAATGATTCATACAGAAGAGCACATGGCTAAACTTATGGGATAGCTGCCCATGTTGTAACTGTATTTTTGCACTCCGTCCTTAGAAAGGACGAGCGAAGACTTTCTATGTTAGATTGGCAAGGAGGGTTAATGAAACTATAGTAGAGCGGTGTTGTTCCAAGCATCTACAGATGACCTTCACGAGTATCTTTCTTAGACGAGACTGAGCAGTAAGAACATTTGGGAATGTCATTTCCATTGTCTTTCTCTCGCCATATCCTTTTTCTCCAAGATGATGCAACCACACCGTCTTATCATCGTAAATCATTCTGCAAACAGGTGATAAACATTGCACATATCGATGTTTTTGCTTTCTTCATCGGAGAAAATACTTGACCTCCGTGAGCAGATTCAAAAAACCGCGTTCGATGAATTTCTTCAATTATAAATTCCTGAAAAATCGTCAAGGGTACGCGCATTTCGGCCTCGAGTTTTATACCTTGTCCTTGTGAACCTGTGATACCGATATGCTGAGTTGACCAACAAACGTGGGAATGTGCAAGAGGAGCTGGAAAGATAGGCGCTTCCGCGTATGGACTGTTATCGCAAAATGTCAGCACATAATAGAACATGAAGAAAAAAGCATTCATCTTGTAATGGGACCTATCGCTTGCACAGAATCTTCAATAAAAGATTTGTTTTTCTTGCGTGTGCTTTCACTTCAGCGTTTGAAGAATGGGGCACGACCCGTATAGACACGACCAGTGTAAACTGCGGATGTTAGATTACATGCAAATTTTAGGCCACACAATTTGGTGGGTCGGCTCCAAAATTTATTATTGTCTCCATGGTGTAGGTTGTAAATACCAGATTTCTTAACTGTGACTCTAGCAATGCCGCGCTGAAGCCATCGGACAGACAGACAGGTGCTCACATATCTGTGCCGGACTTGATGTTATCATGCCTTGTGCAACTGAAAATTTGCCAATGCATAAAGAAACGTACGCATTTATGTACCACATGCGACTCGGGATAAGTGAATAGTGCATTTGGCTGTCTCACGAATGCCCTTCCCATCTTTCAAACTGCGGAGGGGTCTTTCAAACTCCTCCTCACTGGCAGCTTGTCTAAATCTTCCAGCACGAAGACTACGCGTGAACGCTTAAGAGCGTTCGGTATGTGGCAGCATCATATCTATCTGTGCTTTTGTGTATATCTGCCTGCCTATAAGGTGAAATCAACTTATTAATCGTCGAAGATAAAGACAGGGAAATAGATACATATTACACACCATTGCATGATCGTCTTAGTCATATTTCTTTCTGATGCGAAGGGGACTATAAGCATTTCAACGAGCCGAAAATTGGTAGGTTTCCTCGTCGGCAGGATCTGACTTTACACTGATCGGATCAGTTTTGTTTTGTGCACATAAACCTTCTCCCGCTTTCACCGTTGGGAGAGACAAGACGGCGCAATGGTCGCTCTTCGCTGCTTTCGAAGGAAACGTTCGCATCACATGTTGAAATGATGTGAACCAGTCTTAATGATACGTTTTTTCACATGGCGTTTCTCGGAGGATGCGTTCGTCTCAAACGTGAATGAGGTGACAGCTTGTTCCCATCCATCCACCGCGTTCTCTTGCATCCATTCGCATGTCTTCTTTTGGATAGAAAAAAAGCGTTTATTCGCAACGTTAGCTTCGAAGCACTTTCAAGCGCATGACGTTTTTTTTTCTTATTTTATTTTCATTAATTCGGGGTACGTTAAGTAACTCCGGAAGGGAAGGAGGGGAAGGTGGAGTCCTAGCACAGCTGAATGGGACAGAAAATAACCGTATAGTTGTCTCGAGCCATAATCTAGCATGTGCATTTTTGAAATTTCACCGTCTGACGAACTCACTCACTATGTCGTTTGCAGTTAGGTTTTTGGGAGCCGAACTAAACCGTATAGGAAGTTTGCAAAAAGTCGTTGTGTCGTTTAAAGCCATTACGGTTTTCAAACACAGTTCACCCATTGCCATCGCTTGATTTGCTCAAACTTCAGGCGGAAAATCGTCGTATCGGTTATGCGCTTTCTAAGAAAAGCTCACCGCATCGTACTTTTCGCGAGTAAATCTAAATTTACCCTAATAACTGATCTTCTTTTTGACCAAAAGTTTGTTAGTGTAGGCTTCCAAATACTTGAATATGGTGAAGATGATAGTGAAAAATGGCATCGATGAAACTTTTTGATAAACTCCTCTGTTATTTTGTTTCTGGACAAGTAGCTTGCCAGTTGTAATCCATTCGTTTCTTCTATACAAGCACTTATTTCAGGATAGATCTATAAATAGGCCTTCCTGGGCGGTGTTCCATCTTAAATCGGTTTTCTATCTCGCTATAAACATGATGCAAGAGTGCCTGAAACAAAGTTCTGGAATTAATTCTGCATAAATGTCCTGCACATTTTTTAATGATATAAACTAAAAACTTATTTTCAAATACGCAACGTTAGTACACATCGAAGATGAAGTTGGCGTAGTGATTAATTCAGACGTTTTCGACAACTATATGATTGCAGTAAACTTTTTGAGACTTGTGTAATGCTCAGGAGCTTGGTGGAAACCTGGGAACCTCTCTTCTGCTAACTTCACCCGATATGTTCACCATTATAGACATCCATTTCAACGCATATCTTTTCCAGCAATTTGCAAGGTGGGCACAAAGCAAGAAATGGAAGTGGGAGCGGAGGAGGGAGGAGGGGGAGAGCAAGGAAGTTGAATATCCTGAGAGGACGAACTGTTTCCTCACCCTCACAGCTTGCCACTTATCAGAAGATGTAAGGGACTTCGAGAAATCAACTTGTACCCATCACGTCAAGCGTTCACATAAGTTTCACTAGACAACGATGGAACGCTACCAGTGATCTGTTCTTTTAGCCTTCGATAGGTGATCGTCAAAAATCGTCAAAAGTCGTCGAATCATCGAAAAACCTGATTTTTAGCTCTCAACTCGCAGTTTTGCGCAACGGTGGCTTACAAAGTTCACACAAATCATGTCGATGAATTCTGTCAATTTCATCGCAAGAAGACAGAAGACAATCAGCAAACACACCGATTTTAAAGTGCTGCAGATTTTTTAAAGCAGTCAAGCCACTTGCTGAGCTAAACAGTCAAACAAAGCAAGCACACTGCTTCTGATGTATCTAAAGAAGATGAAAATACTCATTAGTTTTCCTGCGAATTTGGCCGATTATGCGAGTGAAAATCTGGCAAAAAATGCCTCCGACTTCCTAGTTTCCGCAACGATTAATCCGCTGGATTGAACAAATAGTAGGTGGGACCTTCCCGAGGCAGTTAAAATTATTTAGAAATTTGTAGGCGAAGGGATCCGCTCACATCGACGAATCCCGGTGAGATATCGGCCGCATTGGCTGTTTTAAATGGATAGATACGCTTACGAATTGCGATTCCATTGGTGTGGCGGGTGTCAGCATATGTAGGCTTTCTACTGTTCTACGGCGTTTTCGTGAGAAAAATTCAATCTGCAGCCCGATTGATGATTACGACTGATTGTGACATTAGGTAATATGTGTACCCAATGTGTTCTCTACCAAATCTGAACAATTTACTCCATAGAACGTTATGAACACATGCAGGAAGATTTTTCACAGCCTGCCAGTTGGTTGCATAAGTGCTAACATATGCTATCCTTAATTGAGTTGCATCCTGCTAAAATGCATGTATTAGCCTCAGTTGGACGTACTATGTGCTAAAATATACTGTATGTTCATGCGTTCGCGCGAAATTAACTCAGCAATTTAGATCATATATTGAAATCGTTGTATGATGATCAATGAGAAATTCGTTCAAATGTCGAGACCAATACGCGTTCCTATCAAATGACGAACCCCTGTTGCATTATATGGGCGCACTAAAACCAACCTCCTAAGCAAAAAGTAATGACGAAAGAAAATATCGCGGGCAACTCAGTGGCAAAGCTTTACCCTGTAAGCGAAAAGTCGCCTTTTTGCTCCAGTCGACTGAGAAAATCGCAAACCCGGATGCAGTCCATCAACTAGTAAAGATGGACCATGGAAAACAGCGCCTGGCGGATGATGCTAGTCGACGAAAGCTCTCAACGTTATATCGGTAAAAGTACTGTGTCGCTTGCGCCCGATCTACCCATCGTTCGCCCTAGCCTCCCCACTCCTCCTCGCCCCCGTCCTTCGCGTCACTTGTGCTTTTCATTTGTGCCGCAGCCACTTGCCTATGAGCCGTTCGACCTTCACCTATTTGTATTCTGACATTTTGGGCCTTTGCGTTAAACAAAAAACTTTGTGTGTTATGTTTTGCCTGTACAAAAGAATTTAAGAACGCCTATTCTCTAGCACTTTAAAATCGGTGTGCTTGCTGATAGTTTTCTGTATTCTTGTGATAAAATTGATAGACTATCGACGTGCTTTATATGAATTGCTTAAGAATAAGTTCTTCCAGTTTTATGTACTAACTGAGTTATAGAAATGGGTATTTATTGCTTTAACAAAATATATTCGTTCAGCAGAGATTATTATCGCAAAAGGTAAAAACTTTACTCAGTAATTTCATCGGTTTACTTTGTTCATGTTTTGCACAGGCGAAGAGGGCAACGTTATTTCGTTTAATAAGAAATTAGATCTCTAGATCAAGCAGTATATTCAAACAGTTTGTGAATGACAAATGGAAGAAGATAAGAATGTAACAAGTTGGTGATTGCCATGTACATAATTACAATCGATGCACCATAAAACAGCAGGGAATATATGCGAGACGTTAAAAGCCTACGTGAGGGGCATTAAAAAATTCAAGGCTTTATGAATATCCTCATGGCACTGTGATGACTCTATGACTCTCAAATCTTTCTCCAAATGTGAGATGAAGTATTTCCGTAGTCTTTGCTTTCGATCGCTGGCTTTTGACGTTGCTCGACGCTACCCCTCTTAATGCACAAATATTTCTCGGCAAAAATACACGGTGACTGAGGCTGTGTCATAAGCGTATCGATGGTTTTCAAAGGTAATTGATTTCCTTGGATTGTTACGAGCGACTGAATGCCGTAGTGCGATTATATAACTGTTTCGAGCTAGTGATGAAGGCAAATGAGTGATATATATATATATATATATATATATATATATATATATATATATATATATATATATATATATATATATATATATATATATATATATATATATATATATATATATATATATATATATATATATATATAACCGTGTTTTTCTAGACACCTTTATGTATTTTGGCACTTAGGGATCGGTTGGTGCACCGAACCGAGAAAGTAATGAGCGATCACCTCGGCATGACTCGCAGAAGTCGTAATCTCACTTTCGTACTATGGTGCGATTGCGCAAAACTTTGACGAACTCATTGATCAGAGAATAATGCGAGTGGATCAGATCACGTAAGGAATAACATGTTGCTGAAAATATCGATCATTAAAGAAGATTCTAGAGGTGCACTACGTCGTTATTGTGAAGCGTGGTCAGTGGTGATCAAAAACATTTTTGGCGGTGAACGCCGTCTACAAACTGATATAAAAGACGCGAATCAGAACTAAGGACTCATTGTATGAGCCGGCGATTGGAGTTTTCGTCGTATGTCGATTGTTGCGAAGAGATGTGGGCTGGGAGTTTATAGGATGGGGCATGGTGTGATTGCTGGACAGTGGTAGATTTGGCATTCTTTATGTGGTACTGCGCATTCTTATTAGAGCTCATTGTGTGCATGACTTTGCTGTCTTGTAGATGCAGTATGAAACCGCACCCCCGACCAGACTGAAGACCAACTCTAGTTAGCTTATTTGATTGTGAAAACATCCATTGATCCGTTCATTTTGTTCATTAAAGCAGTGATGTCTATGTGGGTATGACATCGAGCTGTACAGTTTGGCGGAGGTCCTTCTCTTACGCCACATGACGTCGCATCGTATAGTTCACTGCCGTACCTTGCTTTGCGTTTCCTTTCCACAATGAACTTGTGGTCCTAGCCACCTGTAGTTTCTTTATTTGATTAGTCAGAGCGGCAATATTGTTCGCCTTAACGTGAATCTACGGCCTAGAGCAGAAGGATGTTATTTTTTTCGTTGTAACTTTTGCACTTCTTTTCGATGAGGATTCACAGCATCGAGATTTTCGTACATCTTCGTCATCTGTGATGTCGTTTTGTCGAGCGTTATTGGAGCTATTTTACTATGCTGGTCGAGTGACTCAAGTTCCGACGACTAAGCTGATGCTAACGGCAATAATGGGCAAAGCTCGACGCGTATAGCGGCACGTGGCAAAGGTGCTGCGATGCGCCGCGTTAAATCGTATCACAGTTCTTTGTCACCTTTTGCTTCACACGCGTATTTTCGATAAAACTATTTTGATCGTATCTATCCATCAAAGGAGTCTCCAGCTGCATATGGCTTCACTCCAATGTTGTGTCTCCTTATTCGGCGTCACTGGAACTGGTTTGCAGTCTAGTGCATGCAATATGAAGTCATGACTAGACTGATAACCAGCTCTAGTTTCGTTCCTCTAGTTCCCACTAGTGTCATCCATACTAATATGATCGCGACTGGTGTTTCATGATATTGTCACAAATTTGACTAGTAAACATGGTCAAGAAACCGTTACCGGGTTCCAGTTCTATTTCTTTAATCGATCATAATGGCACCGATCAGAACAGTAGAATTTTCGATCAGAATCCAAAGAGCACTGATGATTTGCACAGCACGCGGTAGCAGAGGTGCTGCGATACGCTGTGTAGTATCATATCACAGTTCTTTGCTACCTCGTGCTTCGCATTTATACGTCTGGCTTCGCTGCCACATTTGCATGGTTTCATTGCCATGTGTTTCATTGGTCGTTGCTTCTGTTGGTTTTTTCTGTAGCCGATGTGGCGAGAAGTTATGACTAGATTGCTGGCGCCAGCTCTTGTTTCGTTCTTGTATTCGTGAGGACCAAATCTGATTTCCTGGATTTAATAAAGCGGGGCGAAGGTGCTACAACATAGACCCGGAATGGTGCGACGCAGCATGGAAGAGATGCTGCCTGGCATACTCCATTGGACCATGTCACGTTCCTCCACCACATCGTATTTTGTGTTGTTTCCCACAGAGACCGTCTGGATCGTGATCGTTAAGTGAGAGAGATGCTGTATCATGCATGTTGTCTATCTTTTAGCATGCTGCTGGATTAGTTCTCTTTCTGATCCCCGTATAGTGCAGAAGTCATGATTAGGCGAATATCCACCTCGGGTTTCGCTCATTAGTTGGTCTTAGTGAGAATGCCATCAATCTTAACATGAGTTCTAGTTTTAAACCATATTGTAATGGAAAAGCTGCAATGCGTCGCATGGTGTTATGTCATACTTGTTTACCCAGTGCTTCGCATTAGTAATCCATAGAGGCACAGTGGTTCACTGCTTCATGCTCCCATCTTCCGTAATGCTCTTGGAAGAGATGTTGCAGATGAATGCGTTGATGAGCCGTTCGCTATTGTGAGACTTTACACTCTGCTAACGACCACTTTGCGCAATACTTTCGCATGATCAGATAATTCTCCTTTTTATTACCTTATCAGTGCTTCACTATGCTAGTTTTCCTCCTGGTTACTTTAAGTCCCCTTCTGTTGACTTTCATCGTGTATATTGCTGTTTTTTGTGTTTCTGTTGCACAGCTGCATTTTGTTCTTTTTATTCAATTGCGAGATGTTGCAATAATTTCTGGAGATTTGCAATAATTTCTTGCAAGTGTTTTTGTTACCAGTTTTTGGGTGCACTATTATTTGGATAACTTGCAAGTCGTGATTGAGCGTGCAAATTGCTTGTGGTAGTTTTACGACGCTCTTATATGTTTTACCATCTTTTTTTCAGTTAGCTTGTGCTCAGAAATCGACGCTGAATACAGCATTAGAATGAGGCGTAAAAAGGTTGTTCCTGCAGCGCTGCTCTGTTTTATCAGCCGTCTCATGGAGTAAGTTCAGTCGGATCTCCTCATAATGTATCGTTGTTTGACGTACATTCTTCAGTTTAAAGCCATCATTTGTACTGTTGCCATATCAGTACTGTTCTACATAGGAACCACTTTTTCTTGTAAATATCTAACCTATTTCGGCGAAATTGAAAGTGTCTCTCGGCTATTCACTAATTTGCCTTCTCATTTCGGGGAGCGCGGTACGATAATTTTTCGAGCGTGGTACAGAAGGTCGAACAACTCATAAATTCACTTTAAGTTGAAGCCCACCAAAGGATTGAGCGGAGGCTTTGCATCGATTTGATGCGGTTGTATTTTCGAAATTGTCATTAAGCTTTGTGGATGAAAGCTTTATTTGCTGTTATTCACGTTCTATCAAAAGGTTCGATGACTTCCAATTTCATCGTTCTTTTGTAATAATTTCAATGTTGTAGTTTATGATGATGTTGGCGTTTCCTCATGGATGCAAATCGGGGGTTAGTTGTGCTCTTTGCTCAGTGAACGTGTAGACAGTTGGTCTCAAGAGTCAAGCATCCCAGAAGTCGAACTATGGAAGCCTTTTGTGCTCCAAAGTCTCGTGATGAATAAATGTGGGCTCTTAAAAAATGCCTACTTAGCAGTGTGTGACGGATATCTATTTAAAGAATTCCTGAGGGATTTTATGTTAAAGCCGACTTTGATTTAATCAAGGCTGCCCTCGGTTGGGTTTAACCATTTCAACCGTGTGATCGTGGCTTGAACGTTGAGCCTAGAACAGAATTTATGCATAAAACAACCGTGTTCATGATTTCTGTTGGCGCTCAACAAAGAGGACTCACATATAAGACAGTACCATTGAGAAATTAATTATCGCTGCCGGGCGTCGTGGCTATCTGGCTAAAATGTGGAAGAGCTGCGATCAATGCATTTCAATAAATGGAGAACCGGAAGCAGAACCCCATTTGCGCAAATTTTGAGGTTTGAAGTTTGCAAGCATTGCTGCAGCGGATAGCCGCGACTCGATCTTTTCTATCTTTGAGGGTGATACATTAGAGAACGCTAGAACATTCTGAGTGTTTGATCTTTCTCAACGATTTAGGTTTGATCAGAAGCAATCTCTGGTGACCTATGCGAGATGAATTTCTAGGCTTTTAAATGTTTTTGCATAAGATCCGTGAAAAAGATGTCTATTGCGGCATTTTCTCATCCGATAAAATATTCTTCTCGCGAGTAACTGTCACAATGCGATGCCGATCACCTTTTGCATAAGCTCAGGCCTTTCTCCTTCCTTTCCCCTTTCTCCTTCCCTTCCCTTTTTCTCCGCAAGCTCAGGTCAAACAAGTGAGCAAATTATTTTGTTGGCTGTCGGCTAAAATAGGTCACCATCCAAGAAATGAAATCGCAAATCATCACAACTCACAAATTGAAGGTTATTAGAGAATAACATGAAAAAAGTGAAAGGATATTTGAACGTTTCAGCGCAATTATGCTTTCGTTTCGAAACAATTTGCGTAGAACTCTAGAGAATGTTTTCCTTTCGAGGAAAAATTCCCGCTATGCCTGAATAGGCTGAAATTCCCGATCTTTTCTGTTTCGAGGAGATTTTCGACCTCTATAAGTTCAAGGAGATTTTATTGAACAACTTTTGAGGTTGGAAAGAATATTGGCATTTCAGCTTCTGAACGCGGTATGAGCACTGGATAGGACGCAGCTTTTCAGAGGTAGTGGATGAAAGAAGCAGAAAGTGTTGGAGCTATAATGGGCAGGAGTGAACCCAAAAACTTTTTGAGTAGTGCGGATCAAAAACTCTCAAAGTTCAAAAGAATCGAGGTGAAAATGTCCGAGTAGGACTGTTTAGATATTGTTGCTGTTATAAGTAGTATGCATGGGTGCCAACTAAATCTAACATGATGTGGGGGTCTGTGTTGAGTAACTATGGTTGATTTTTCGAATCGCGAGTGTTATCACATCATATTTCACTGTGATTTTTCAAAGGATCCCACAATTGCAGTTATTTTCGACCAACGCAGTTTGTTTACCTTGATATAATAAGAGCTTGCCGCCGTTTCTTTTTGCATCTCCCTCAATCTGAGCCTTATTCCATTTGATGATTTTGAAAAGGCAGGCATAGTTGTGACAAACTATAGCATCCGTGATGCGCGAACACTGTGAGTTCCTGCCGGTTTCCTTTTTTTTGGCAGTTTAGCACTCATTTTGATTATGGCGTTGCGCAATTATTAAGGCGCTTAGATTTTTCCACTTTACTTTAAATTTTGCTTTCGAATATCTCTGAGAATCTTCGAGTGATCTGTCTTGAATGCTTTGTTCACAGGAGAGCGTATCTGCGCAATGAATGCTTGTTATTTGTGATGCAAACGTTGTGTCATGTTTATTATATTGTAATGTTGTGTACAGCTTCCTGTGTTCAGTGATATTTAGTGAGCAGGAGTGTGTCATTAGGTGGTAGTGCTAAAACGTTGGTGTATTTGTACTTTATAGTGACCAGCATATAGCTGTCATCGCACATTTCTTTGAATGCTTGAAACTGCTCCTCATTTGTCTTATTTACTTTTGCAGCATTAGATGATTTGATGAACGAAAGGAGTTTCAAGAAGACTTTGCGATGGCTTTTCTTTGAGGTGATACGGTGGTAGGGTACTACTTTACCGCTATTGAACATAAATTCAGGACGATTTATAAACGTGTTTCGTGTGCGCTGTTGTATTAGTGAAATTTAAAATTTTTTTTTGTCGTTTTATGCATAAGGGGAATTTCGCAGCAGTGTGCTGAGAATATAATGGCTGTTGATCCTGCCCGTCGATTGAGGAAAAATGCAATCAAGATGTTCAGTCACAGTTAGCTTAGGTTGTGCGCTTTTTATACTCTCTTCAACTCACTTTCTTCTTGCTATCACGGAAGTGATGCGACTCTGGAAAATAAGTTCCAAAAAGAAAGAAGGGATCAAAGTACTTCGATGCATGAATGATTTTGGGCACAAGAGGGAAGGAGAGGCTAGACGATGCTGTAACAGAGAAGAAAAAAGCAAAATTCTGCTTACGCTTCACGTTATAGTTGGAATGCTGTATAACTATCGGTTTAAATTCATTAGCAGTGTTGAGTTCGCACTTCCAACATTTTTCAAGAAATAGGACTGCAGTTTGATTCTTTGTTGCTTCCACCTTTTTTTCCACTCTGAAAACACAAATTGAAAGGCAATTATTGAACAAAACATTTGATGTTTTGCTATAACTTATTGTTTTGGTACTTCTAGTAGTTCGTAAATGTGTTTAAAGCGATGCAGTTCTCTCGATGCAGTACTCAACAAGCCTTATGCTTATATCTGCCAGCACGTTTCTGTTGATGCCCAACGACCATATAACCAAGAGATATTTTGGAACAGCCTTTCGTCTATTTTCGATTGTGAAGTGTCCATCATTTAGAGTGAAGACAAAAGTTCCAAAATCTTTCAGGTCATCGCAATATCTAATCTCGATTTGTAGAATCTGTTTTGGTTTTATATTCCTATGAAAACAATAGGAGAAACGGATTCTTCTTGAGAAACTTATCAATTAATTTTGATGGTTCTTTGAATTAATTGATGAAAAAATTCTTATTTAGGGCGTGTGTTATTTGTTCAGAATATTGAGATCATGGGCATTTGCTGAGGAAGGTGGGGAGTTGTGAATTCTTGAAGTTATTCGCCGAAATTCAATAGCTCAAAGACAGACTTTTTCATTTAATTCATTGAGCTTAGCATGGAATCCTTAGCATTAAGTGCATGAACTCTGCTTCTTCGTTCAAATAAATACATTTCTTTCCGTATCCACCTTATTAAATCAACTGAACTCATAAATTTCGTGGGAAAGAATTGATACGAATAATGGAGTGATTGATAGATCGCTAGGCAGGCGAAATGGTCACGACCTACACTTTTTACTCTAAGGAGCAGGACGTTTCATACACCGTAGAAGGGGAGCCGCCGTCCGCATGCCGTGATGAATCTCTTTAGAGAAGGTATTTTTAAATCATATAGAACATTTAGTTGCTTTAAAGGAAGAAATAATATATAATATATATATATATATATATATATATATATATATATATATATATATATATATATATATATATATATATACATATCAACGGTCACGTAGGTTACGGTCTTTTACCGTGCATATCCACTTGAACGAGCCTGTTATGTGAGATGTTTTAGCTGTAAGAGGAATGCGATGCACTATGCGTAAATGAATTGGCGGCTGGACTTAGTTTCCGCCTCATATTATCACATCTCTTGGCTAAGGCCGAAGCCGAATAGGTGTCTCAAGTGTGATAAAACGGTGAAAACGGCTTCGCTGTTAAACGTTACTTCTGAGCTTCTGATGGCACTCATCCTGTTAATTTTGAGCAGTCACAGCTGTTAATTTGTCGATATGAAATGAATGCAATGAAACGCTCATAATGCCTTGTTTGCAAAACGCAACAGAACAGACGGGAGTGTTGCATCGCTGAGATAAAATATCCACAGATCCTTTGAGGCACGCAAAGCAATTACCACGTTTCTTTTGCAGCTTTAATTTTTGATGGATGTGGCAACTAAATGAACAATTTGACTCATCAAGAACATGTCTGTTGTTGGATTGACTACGTTCTACGCAGGTTTTGCCGTTCCACCTCCCTCCCTCCCCCTCCCGAAAGTTCCCTTTCTTTTATGCAATAATCTGGGTCTATTATACAGATTGCAACCTCAGTTCCAAGTGATTTGCGGCCAAAATTCGTTCAGTTCACAACTGAAACGGAAGATAGAGGAACAGTGCAAGTAGCGTTGATTGTTTGTGAGAACGGCAAACCGTTACGAATAGTTTATGAGAACGAATCTGTAAAAGAGTGCATTCTAGACAAGCATCGCAGCTTTATAATCGTTGTGGAACTTCAAAATTGCGTCGCGATGTTTCGGTATTTTTGCCTGAAAATTATGCACTTCGGTATCTCAAACGTTTCTATCATTCTCAAATTGCGGACGAATATTGATCTTATGCACTTTTTAATGAGCCGAAAAAAATCACTGCTTTCGAATATCACCAAATGAGAAAAAAATAATTATTCGTGCGGAAGAATTTTTTGAGAATAGATTCCATATAATTTCTCATAATAAAATACTTTCGTAACTGTCCTCTTCTCGCAGAAAGAAGTGATAACAACTTGTCTTCCTCCCCCTCTCCCCACCCCCTCCAACCTATTAATGCAATCTCTGCAAATTCACATTTTTCCACAATAACCTGTCATTCCCCCTCCCCCCCCCCCCAACCACTTAATGCAATCTCTGCAAATTCGCATTTTTTCCGTGGACTTTTTCATCCACGAAAATTGGCGTTATAGCTAAGACTTAATGGTATTTATTTGGAAGTTAGAGTCGCTCCCGATAAGCAAATATGACAAACTCACACTGATGTAATAAAGTATTGAGAGGTAAGTGAAGACGTATTGCCCCTCTGTCTGAATGCTTGATGCCCTTTGAGCTCGCAATTCCTTCAGTACGTCAGGAACCTAAATATTTCCCATTTCAGCCTTTCACACTCTTCGTTCAGGCCGCATCTGTTTACAACGATGTGGTCATTCTCACACATTTTCGCCGGCCTGCACTGCGATCGCGGCGCGCTAATTCTTGAACAGACCTGTTTGTGTCCATCAACTGCTTTCAGTTCACCAACAAGGAAAGGACGAAGATTAAACTGCAAGCCGCGAAAGGTAGGAAGGCTCACCTGTAAATTCTTTGCATTGATATTCTCGAAAAGAATCGCAATGACACTAATGAGTAAATCTAAAGCTTGCAGCTGTTTTCGCCTGGTGCTCGACTGAACTAACAAATTCTGACATGATACGGAAATTACCTCGGACAACTTCATAGGTTTCAAACTGAGGAATAGTGCTCAATTCCGTGATGTAAAATAAGAAAACATCATGCAGTGAAAGTTACATTGACTTTAATTCCCTTCCAGAGGCGTTGAATAGATGTTTCGATTGAGATAACGGCACCAGTTCGTCCGATTCCAGCAGAACAATGCACTACACATGGACCACCATGAAACAACCATTCATCAATTAATCAAGCTTTCACTTCATTTTTTGCTTCCACTTGATCAAACTCTTAGCAATGGATAACCTTACACTCGACCTCTTTTATAGAGGATCCCTTATAAATATTTAATCCATCATAGATGTTTTAGCCAAATATAAATACAGACGGAATTTGCGCGGCTATCTGCGATCTCTCTTATTAATTATCTCGCAACTGCACACATAAAATTTTTGTTTTTCTATAGGTCTGAGATGTGCAATAGAACATTGATTTTATTCCTGCCTAGCAAGCTGCACACTCATCCATAACCGACAATTTATGGGACATGAAAAGCGGACCTCTATTGCCATAATCAGCACTCGAAGTTCCTGAGATATGGCAATATCAGGTTCATGACTCGAACTAGGACTTTTGGTTACTCTTACTTGTTCCTTTTTCATGTCGACTAAAATATGTTATTGATTTGTAATGTTAGATGAATCCTGATATGCTCGGCACTACGAAACCCTATCAAAATGGCGGGTGCTAACAGTTGATAAGATGGCTCATCGACTGCAGCAGCAGCAATGCGAATAACAAATTCGGTTCAGTCCAATGCGATCGGTTGGTCTCGACAGAAATACACAGCGCATTCGACATATTCATTGGTTTGATATGGGATTAGACGATTTGGTAAGTAGACTTTTTGCCTGCACGAAAAAAGTAGCCCGCAATCATACTCTCGCGGACAAAATGTTAACTAATGGTCAACTTACGCAACAGGTGATCCGTAATAGCATAGATTCTGATTTAGTTAGAAATCTTTAGAAGAGGTTAACTATGTTCTTGAAGTCGACTTCCTTTTCTCGCCGATTTGTTTGACAGCTGTCCTAGAAGTCGACCGATGGCAACTCAATTTTGCACATTCATGTGGCCAATCGATGCAATTTGCATAACAAACCAATAATTCGAGTTGCGTAATAAGCAGCAGTTGGTCTGCATACCGGTAGAATGCGTTTAAGGAGCCTCAAGACACTCATTCCACTGTTGGGGACTCCCCGATCCGGCCAATCGGTCATCTGTATCAGTTTTACAAGGATTGAGTTTGAGCAGCCCTCCGGAAGCACTTCTATTGTGCTGATAATAAACTTATCGTCATTTTCCACCTGTAAATAGGCACACACTGTCACTTAGCAAACCGTGATAAGGGTTTTCATTTACGTTGAAAAATTTGGTGGTGATAAATGTTGACATAAACAACCCAACTGAAACCATACTGCGTTTTACATGGTGCTTGTTTTTCCCAACAGCGACAACCTAAATTATCCTGACCAACTCTCTTACTCGTCCAGTCACTGTGGAAAGGACTGATCCTAAAATATGCGGAATTTTCTATAGTCAAAGAACGTTATGTCGTCTCCATTTGGATGCTGCATCAAATAGAAAAAACTATGTCGTATGCATGCAGGCAAAACATCCGAATGAGGTCATGAGTTCATAAGTGCAACCTGAATGCACGGAAATCTCTCTGAACGGAAGTGGGCTGAAGCGAATTTGCATCCTATAAACCAGAAATTGCTTTTCATTGCTCAAGATAACTAGGAGAACCTACCTTTTTATTGTTGATGAACATGCATCCGTAAGTCTGGTAGGCACCACTCTCGACTGGCCAATATTGCGCACATTTGTTCTTTGAGTTCTCGACGGTTTTTGTTAGCATCAAAATAGTCCTCACCTCTTCTTGGAAAACCATGCGCCAAAAATCAGAAATCGTCTCATCGAGCGGGCCCTAACAAATATTCATTCATTGGTCTATGTATATGCAACATTTGCTTGAGCTGATAACATAATGCTAGCGATCACGATCAGCCATGCTTCATGTCTGTTTGAGAGTATTCATGTCACACCTTGCCGTTCTCCGTATTGATCTTTACAAGCCGGTGAACAATGTTGATAGAAACATGTTTGGTCAGAGTCGAGGGACAACTTAAGGACCTGAAGCTTGTTATTCACCATGAAATAAAAACGTGCTATGCTGTTCGGAATACAAACGAGTAAAATCTCAGAGAGCTTGAGCATAGGCTGTCGATGAGCATAGCTTGAGCATAGAAAACGGCTCTCAGAAACGCAGGGATATTACTTGAAAAAAACGGATTTCAATGGCTCTAAACACCTACATGTATCTTGTTTTAATGTAAATGTTCCTGAATACATCCCGCATTTCTATGCTTTCATATTTGGTGAAAGAAGCATAGGAAGCGAAGAAAACAACAAATGAAGGAAATGAATGACTGCAGACATAGCGCCAGCTGCACATGCCAAAAAAACACGTTTTGTATCCCTGGATCACGCATACGAAGGCGGGAACGGAGTTTCGCTGACACGCTGCATGCGAACACAAAGGGAGGGGCATGATAAATGCAGCTTGTGGGAGAAGAACTTTCCGCGGGAAAAAGCGTGCTGCCTTATTTTTGATTCACCAAGAGCTCTAAACCAGGAATTTGGACATGCTCTGACAAATGAGATAGTGAAGAAATACAAGACAATACGACTGATTCCATTTTTCTCCGTTTATGAGACAGACTTAGACCATACACTGCTCTCAGAATCGATGTGTGTATAATCGGCAAGCTTTGCACAGGGCAATACACATACCGCTGGCTAATTTGAAAACATTTGAGATGAGAACTGGGAAGCAATTCTACCATATACAGCATGCAGAACAGTGCGGATATTTAAGCAGAGGAGAAGTGTGGGGGCGGGGAGAAGGGAGAGAACAATGCCAGAAATGGGAAGGGAGGCTGCCACATGTAGTTTGAACTTTTTGAGAGTCCACACTTATTCATCAAGAGCTTTTGAGGCACAAAAGGCGTCCAGAAGTCAAAATAAAGGACATAATATTTCACTATAGGAAGAAATCGTGGAAAACTCGATTTTGTACCGTCTTCTGCAATCCGATAGAAAATACTATCATTGATCTTAAACAATCTCTATTGGGCGCGGCAGACAAGAGCACGCATTCCTTTGAATCGAAGGGACTCAGTGACGGAGACCCACCATCGTTCGCAGCATTGTACCGTTATGGATTTAGAAAAAACTGCAGATGGGTAAACGAGCAGGTATCACGCCACCTGTGCAGCAATGAACACTTTATCAATGCCCTCCATCTTGACCCAACTAGCATGAATGTAGTCGCATTCTGGAGGGACGTTGAGTGTTAGAACAACTCGAGTCGCATCTAAGCACACCACATCTCTGTAGCGATTCTTGCTTTCGTTGGCCATGCATTGGTTGTGGTTGAAGTCGGGGGGTGTGTAACCCTTCAGCTCAGCGAACTCCTTCCTCAGTCCATCCACACCTGAACAAAACACGTTCCAGCACTTCTCTGCAATCAATGCTGTACGAGTTGTTCTACTTTATCTCTGTCATTAATCGGTGTTAACAAGCAAAATTGTCCGCTTTCACATTCCCCTAATCACTGAATATGTTTCGGAAGTAAACAGCAGCGAAAAGTACATGCATCCGAAAAGGAGGAAATGGCAAAAGCTGAAATGAGGAAGTGTTTGCGATCACTCTTGTGAGGGGTTGCATACATGATGCTGGAAATCGGGAGCTGTAGCAGCTTGAGAAAATTTGTTCCACATGTGGTTTCAGTTCTATGCATATTCATATGATCTCATACTTTTTGGCTATCTTATAAATAAATTTCGACATACGGGGGCCTAACTTTATTCCAACAGTTGGAATCGGGGAAGGAAACTTTCCTGAGAAGGTGAGTGTAGTCTATTCCTTTTGCGAATTCTACGTGGGACCTTTGAATTTCTGAAGTTGGGGCGAAGGGTGGAGGGGAGGGGGGGAGATGTGCTCCTTACCCACCTTGGTTCACGCCCATGCTAACAAAACAATCTGCTTTAGAGGCACACAATGTTTTGTGGAAAAGAAGACCTGCAGCACAAACAGCCGACACGAACGCATCAATCGCTATCATGGCTTCAGGGGTTACTTGTGTTTTACCGAGCACCACTGCTGGCGAGGATCGTGTTGTGCGAACTCTCTGAAAGCTCTTCAAAACGAAGTAGCTCAAAAGCAGCGATAGACGAAAACTAACTTTCAAAATCAACGATGCTTTCTTCTAAGAGCAAGCAAGAATTTCAGATGCGTCACTCAAGCAGATTCTAACAATTTCGCATTGTTCATAACGAGGGCACTTCCCAGAGTCCCAGCAACAAAATTTATAGAAGGCTATTTATATTAAAGAGTTATCACAATTTCTTTAAAAAAGTTAGAGGATGATGCAGTAAGTAACAATGGAAGACTTCCTCTATTAATATCGGGCAGTACCTGTGCGTCAGTTTGTGAGGAAATAACGAAAGGTGACTAATGCACAATTGATGGAGCCAATGTAGCAATACGAAGGCCTTACGTTGACTTTCTTGCCTCCTTCCTTCGAGCATCTTTTCTTTTCCTCACGGTCGTCTTGTGTCACTTCATCTTCATTTATGTTAACTCTTTTGTTTCGTTTTCTTCGACTACCTACATGATCAGTTCGTTTCAATGATACAAAAACCTCGTTTCATATCAAACACTGAATTGAATAGGAACTCGATGAGTCATTATACTTCAACATGTTTGCATCTAAAATGTATATGCTCATTCTTTGAATTCAAAGCTCCCTCGGCGCTTTGAATTGCGGAAGATATTCCCATTTGAGAAACTCGACGAGAATGCGCATCTAAAATAAAGTAGTGCTCCTAGAACCAGTGAGTTATCTCAAGTTACAGTATGTCGCTCGAAATTTTTTACGCCTGCAGTATACACCCAGCACTCCTAACTGCTTCCTGAATTTTATAGTACAATGACTAAAATCCTCGCTTGATCTGGATGTGCACCACAATGAATTGTAAGCTGTACGCAACAAAGGATGCATCGTGTTTCACTCTTCACAGATTGTTTTTTTTAATTGAATCATTCTCTCAGTTACTGAGAACCTCATTGTTTCTACTCTACGTGATTTGCTTCAGTCGTGAAATCAAGTTACCAAACTGCTCTGCGCATTGCGATTTCCCTTTGAAAAAGCCTGCTAAGAACCGAAACAGCCACCGCTGCCTGCCAGGGAATGCTGATTTTATACGTTTGGGGCTAGGAAGGATGTTGAAAGGGGACTAAGACCCACTTCTCCACAAGCGAGAAAGAAATATGTAAATGAGGTTACTGTATAAGACAGGGACGGATGCACAATGGATCGGTCCTTCATCATCGTTTATTTTGCCTCCGACTGCTCCTTTATTTTCATGCTGCATGTACCGCAGCTAATGCTTTATGTTTTCCTTCTGTTGTGCTTCAGAATAGAGCCTGATTTGGGATTATGCGGTTTCTACCCGTAGCCTTGAACACAGATTCCCCATCAGAATGCTGCAGTATTTAACTACTAATTTGTCCACTACGGAGGCTCCTTCAGGCTGCAATTAGACGAATCACTAGTCGGATGAGCTCGAAAGGAAAACGTGGAACAGTTTATAAAAGCGTTTTTATTCGTTAGCTGCTCGAGTTGCGCTAATACAAGTAAACACTCAACGTCCATCATTGTGGAACTTGAGCGGCCACCTCATAGATATCCAACCCACCTCGTACCGGTCCCTCACTTTTCGTTTCATCCTTTTTAGACGCTCGACGACTGCCGCGTCCCATCGAACATTCACCGCTACCGTTGAAAATTATATGACAAATGATACCAAATCCTGCACAAACGGTATTTATAGTCTCCGCACAATTTGCATACGTTTCGGGATGTCATTAATAATTTGCATGGTAAAGAGAATGCAATTTCCTCGTAATCTTATAAGTCAATAACGAGAAACATTTGGAGTTCCCGGGAAATCTCTTAGCAGTGCAACAAGAAGGATTTTAGGTGGCGTGGAGGGTACTATGATATGCTCTTTCTGCAGTACGTCTGTAAATAATCGTTTGCAGAATCAAGCTGTCTGTAACATAGGAGGTAACATAGTACAACAAAAACGACTGTTATATAAATCCAGCATAAAATTATTTTTTCCGCATGCGCCTGAGCGTTTGACTGCGTAAAGTCAAACTTTACGATGTCACAAAGCTAAAACTCTCGTAAAGTTCAAAAACCAATCGCTGGCAAATCCACGGAAGGAAAATCCTTCTTATGCGGCCTTTTAAAAATTTGCGAATAGTGCAGTTTTTTTTCTTATTCCGAAGATGCAAAAAATTCTTATGCGGCCTTAAAAAACGCCGAAAGTTGTTATAGTGATCGCTATTAATACTCGAGTCCCTGAAAGACGATGACTGCGGAAGTTGGAGGCCTTGAACCTCATGGCTTTCTGGCCCCCGGAGACCGGGGAAGATGGGGCCTCGCTGAAATCAGGGGCTCACTCTTTGGGGACTTTGGTGTGAAGTCCAGAGCTGCGAGGGGACTCTGACGAAATTCCAAAACTCGAAAATGTGTGGGAATGCCCAAAATTGGCAATAATATTAGGAATCAGGGCAATGATTTTAGAAGCTCCGCGAGGTTAAGGCAAGGCCCCAAGGCCATGAAAAGTAATCATCACTCGTAAATCTAAATCACTGGACCCTTATACTATCCTAGAGTCTTCAGCATGCTTTTCCGGCTGCTCTCAACTTTATCCCACCATAGATTCAAGCTGATTTTTGACTAACATTGCAGCCAGTCGGTTGTACTGACGGTTACAACACTCTAATTCTTAACCTACACAGACAAATAGATTAAGACGAAGAAGATAGCAGTGAGGAAGCTGCCATCCCACAACGTTGAACGCACATCACCTCAAATGACGAAGCGGAGGGACGCATCAAATTTCCTGTTAAAGTATGCATTTTTATGACACTAGTGAAAGTATCACATCTGCCGCTTGCAAAATGCGGTGTATTTCATGTATTTTCATGTAGTGTTGTGTCAGGACTCAGATTTGCCACTGCATAGCATTTTCGGAAGGGCTGCAATATTGCATTGTGCTGCAGTAGTGTTATCTGCTGAGAGAAAAGAAGCGTTTATTGACCAAAATACTCCTCGAACTGCGTGAGGAGTGGAATTCTGTGGATCAGCGGGGCAAGGATTTTTCAAAAATTGGGGTTGTTTCGAATATTTGGTCGAACTTGAGTTAAGAAATTCCCACCCACCATCGTTTTGGCGAGATGTCATCGCTTGAAAATTTGATTTTCTCATTCCCATAAATCAATCCCAAAGAATAGAAGGGGGCTAACTCATCTTTATATCATAGCGCATCTACTCTCCGCAAAACTGCAGCAGAACAAGAGCAATGGACACACCACACTCAACCGCAGGTAAAAGGTGCACGCATTAACAATGTGTCATGAACGTAAATCCTGAAGAAGATATTAGCGGTATTCCAATCGAAGCTTCACTTCAATTGCGCAGTTTCGTGATTTACTGATCGACCATGCTTCAAGTGCACCAAAAATACATCAAAATTGAATTGATGATTGATATTATTGAAAGATAAGTGCTGCGAAAGCAAATCGCTGCGTTGAATAGTTTAATATGAACCACGCGGTTTCACATACATATATTATTTGCTCAAGGGACTTACGATGGCACACGATATTTTTTGGTCTTTCCACTTGCCGACAGTCAAAGATGACCATCGAAGAATCCTTGTCCTACAACGTAATCTAGAACGTGAATCAGAGATCAAGAACGTGGAAGTTTCTAGATAAACGTTCGCCGTTTTTATGCTTTGCAAGCATCATCCTCGCTCTCTGCACGTTCTTCTTGTGCAAGAAAAACTATGCGGAATATTCGAAAAGATGTGCTGCCATTAGGACAAAGAATGAACTGTATGTTTTGAGGAGGAAAACGTGAGCATTTGCCATTATTCGGAATTCATACGATGAATGAAAAAGTGGAATAATTGCTGTCTGCAGAAGATAAAACATATATAGTGATCAAATTTCCCAGTGCAGGAAGGGAGAACGCAAACGTCAAAAAAGAGCGACGCAAACATTCGCAGATCGCTGGCCTCTGCCTAAGCCAAAAATCCTTTTGATCTAAGTGCCAGAACAGAAACGGGTTTCATGCTCAACCGCCCCCGCCATTTTATGTCCGTGCGTTTCGAAGAAAAACTCTCATGCAGAACCTCAGAAACCGACCCACTCGAATTGAGCCAGAATTTGCGTATCGCAACGCCATCAACGTTGAACGTTACCTACTTGTGATGTAGTATCAAATCGAGCCTTAGCGTGCTATAAAGCTTATTGTGGTCTATGTAAATGCGCAATGCAGCGTTTCCTGCGACTGCAGCCCGTTTATCTTATCAAAACCAAAGTTCGGCCGAATCCCTCCTGCACCGTTGATATCCTATGCTCGAAGACTTCTGGTATATGCTGTATGATGCTGGGTTTGTTGTGTCGGCATTGACGTCTGGGCCATGTTGTAAAATATGGATGTTTCTACATGCACTGACGTCTTATTCTTGTTATGTCCTCCTTGAAGAGCTTATCGAAGTGTTGGAATGTAAAAAAAACATAGTTTACAATTTATACTGTTGTACAATTAAATTACATGGCAAGATGTATTCGGACATGTCGATGGTGCTGTTCATTTTACAGAGAGCACCTGGAAAGAACCGTCATCTTCATTCGCTGCTGACCTTAAACAACATCTAACAATTAAACTATGTCGTTCTAAATAGGAAATAACCAACGCAGAATGCTGAAGACGGTCACTCTACCTGCTCAGTTCACCGAATTGTCTCCGCTGTCGATCAGTGAAGTTAATTACATTTCATTCGTGCACCTGGGATCAACTACAACTATTTGTTCGAGGAAAATCTTTTTTCCTCAATGCAATCGTTAATAACTAGGGAACTCGCGGGTGCGGTAAATGAAATTTAAAGCAATCAGCTGTGCTTAACACCTTATTGCCGCACGTCGATCATTAAATCTCATATGCGTACTCCAAGACTAATGTGTATTATGCTCTCCCCACCCACCCCCTCCCCCCATTATTCGTTTGCACATGCAGCTATAAGTGCTTCTGAACTGAAACCCATCTGCACAGTCAATGCAATGAATCTGCTCGGTTCTTCACCCGATTGTAAAGTTTATCGATAGATATAAAAAGGCATACGAGTACTTACTGAAGCATAAGTTAGTACTAACCTCTTCCCTCTTTCCTTTTAAGCAGTTCAAGCACTATAATTATGTTAAATTCATGTCACTTATCGAATTGATAGTAACAGAGAGCATCATGAGGAATCAGAAAATACCGTCCCTTTGTTCGAAAAAAAAAACGAAAAGGTATACTAATACACAAATAAGAGGAGTGGGCGGAAGTGAGGAAACGACAGTGACCGTATTTATTTATTGGGTGTAGCCTCAGCAATCTTAAGCAGTTGTTCGGGTGTCAGCTCCGGGCATGCCTCATATCCTTCCTCCTCTTCTTCTTTCTTATCGGCACCATTTTTCCTCTGAAAAAACCTTCACTCACGTTCGAAAACTTATGAATAATATTCTCAGTCATTCGCTCATCTCAGCTTTTATGTGGCATTTCCAAAACCAAACACTTCAGCTCCTTAATTTAATACTCGATCATTTTCGACAAACTCACACGAAGATTAATATTAAAAGCCTTACAACATGTCATTTATTTATGCCATACTAAACACAAGACTTCTGGTTGAAAATTTCTCTAGCATTTTCTCCCTCACAAACATCTGTGACGAACAAGAAAAGATTTACTTACTCGCTTTCTTTCCATACAAGGTTATGAAAAAAGAAAAGGATTTCCAATCTAGAGCTTAATTCTGGTTTTTTTTTTTGAGTTTATGTGCTCCTCGGGGACGTCCATGGCTGTTCTCCATTTAGAAATGAATAATTATAGGAGAAAGTGACAACGACCAGTGATTGTAAATTGTCAAACCTTATCATCAGCGCCGTCATCGTTTGGTGCACTCTTCACGTCACCTGCTTCTTTCTGCAAAAATTGGCGCATATATTTCTACAGCTTGTTTTGGAAGTAAGACCTGTACCTAAAGCAACACAAGTAAGCCGTATCTGTATATTCAATGACCGCTTTCCTCCCGTCCCCCTTTTCTTATAAACATTGACCAAAACTGTTTTCTGTAGCTCTTCCTCTCTATTGTATTGCTTCAGTCTTCTATTTAATTCATTACCCAGTTCACCATATTCTAAAACATTTGTTATGCCACAACAAGTAAGACAAAACCTTGTGGAACATTGTGAGTTCCACTGAACTAGAACCATTTTGCAACGTTTCTCTAGCTGCTATAGAATATCACGCAAGACTGATGCAGAAGCGTTTAGCATTTACCCACCGAAAAAATTTGCATGGAAGTCAACAAGGAAATGCACCACAGTATGGAAAAAAACTTTTGAGAGCTATGTATAGAACTATAGAACTTATGAGGTCGAAAGATAGCTTCCTACGCATGCTTTATATTCCATCTGATCTGGCTTGCACATGCAAATGCAAAAACAGGTCGATAGCTATAATCGAGTCGATTAGCTTCAAACTAAGCGCAACGTTTGAATTTTGAGAGTTCGTAACAAGTTGTAATTTGCAATACACGATATGTGCAAAGATGTTTGAGGATGTGCACTTAATTTGAACAGCTATGTTTTGCGCCAAGTTTAATAGATTTTAAGAAGTGGATACGTGATTGAGAGCAACAAATTCCTTTGCCCGAGTAAAACTTATGACTTTGCATTGTGTAGAAAGTTTCAGAATGATGCGATAGCTACTCGATGGACATGCTGCTGGTTTTTTCAAGTGGGATTCATTTGGGGTTTAAAGTGCTCATATCGTAATCCACTCCATACAACACAAAAATGTCGGTCTGAAACTTTGTAATCGAAATGGTTTCAGCGATGTTCTTGCAGCTGCTGAACATCATATATCGTAACTGAATAATCGGTACAAGTAAAATGAGTCTACCCAATGAAAAATCTCAGACATCATATATCCTCGAATTAAAATTCGTACATCCTTGCTTTTGATTATTTGTTAGTCGAGGAATAGCAACACCTTTTCATTTTTCTCAGCTGCACTTGACTTTGGAGAGCTTCCAGGCTTATCAGATGTCTTTTGCGCAACAACGATAGGCTTCTCAGGAGCAGTGCCTAAAGCTGGAGCAACAGCTGCACCAGCTCCTGCAGCCGGCACTACAGGAGTCGCAATTGTACGCATCGAGGGAGTAACCAGATCGTCAGTTTTCTTCTTCTTGGCGCATTGCAGCAATACAACTGTTGACAGGATTGTACTTGTTACAACTAAACAAAAACGTTGAATCAGACGAGGAACTTGTTGTTTCTTTTTGTCCTCATTGATCCCGAGGAATCAATCGATTTCGATGTTTGCAGAATACGCGGGTAACCCCAGATTGCAATGAGCGGAAAAGAGAAACGCGAATGCAATTTGTTTGCTATAAATGCAAAATGAAGACCATCGATGATCACCTACAAATTAGTTTCAATGAGATTAGTTTCAACCAAAAAATCAACAGCTTTTAGATGCCAAAATTTAAACTTTGAGAAAAAAGGCGTGAATGTAAGTTCCTCATAGAGAATTTGAAAAAAAAAAACGAGTTTAAAGTTGAAGAAAGAAACAAACCTGAACCAATGGCGATAAGATATGAATAACAATTACTAACGCTACGTAACGCACCATCAGCGAAGTAAGACAACATCGTTACCTCTGAAAGATTTACTTCTTTAAAAAGTAGAACACTGTATCCATTCTTGCGCAGCCTCACTAAATGGCAAAGCCCCCAACCCCCTCTGTTGCGGTGAACCACCGTGTTGCAACTCAATTTTGCATAGATCGACTTCGGTGATATGTATTCTTCTGTGCGCCATACTACTTCGCTGTTCCTCTATTTCTGTAGTTGCTTAATTCAAACCGGTTAGTCATGGTGCATGCTCAGTCGGTGATATTGGTGGGTCTTTATCCGACGTGTGTTCAGTTACCCAATTGTTTGATTAAAACTTCGCTTCGAATCGGATCGTGTCTTCTCTACGATCAGACAGCAGTACAACACCCTCCCCCCTCCCCACCCCCACCTCACTTGGAAACTTTTCATTTCGATGGCATTCCAGAAAACCACATCCTCTGAGCGAACAGTGGAGTTCAAATAAACGAAGCATAAAATTTATGCGCAACAGGAACCTGAGGAAACGTTCATGAAGTTTCTTTAATTCAAGCTCGAGCTTTGATTCAAGCACTAGAGAAACTCATACATGTCACTCTGCAAACCAAGTGTTCAGGGAAACCTAAATTAAACATCAACTGGTTGTTAGTGAATTTGCTCATTGTTCCTGGACACTATCAGTTGGTTATACATATATCGGAGCAGTATTTGCCGGAAACGGGCTGAACCTGAACCCTACAACTTCTCATTCAAATGTGTTGAACAGTTTAAAAAATAAGAGAGGAGTAAGTGATATCAAAAAGCTAGAAGATTGAATAACATGTTGAACCACAACACAATTTTCTCGTTCCACCTTTGTTATCTGCAGTGCACCGAAACTAGAAACATGATGTGTCGACCTAGACCACCCTGAACTCAAACCGAGCAATGAGAATAAAGCTCACTTGGGACTGCATATACACAAAGACACACTCAATTAAACGATCACTTACGATCTTGGCACTGCATCAGCTTACTCCTGTAATAGCACAAACAGCAGTCAACAGCGTGATATGCCGCTTCTAAGCGTCCGCTGTGAACCCTTCAAAACTAAAACAATGGCTCTCGATGACTGTTTATCCGGACCGAGCTCCAAAGAAAATGGAAATTAGCCTCATGCGATTGCACAAAACTTGCATCGGCGAACGAAAATTGTGCTGTTTTCCATGAACTCAAAGAAAAGTTTCTTGCGACACCCAAGGAAATCAACATGAATCAATCAACGTCTGGACTTGGCGCTATTATTAATAATTTGTTTCTAGTCTTAACCAGATGTTACCCAAGATAGAAGACCTCTCAAGGGTAGCGTTGTTCGCGTACGATGACTGAGAATAACTCCCCCAAGTTCTAGTCATTTGCCGATAATTTTCCAAGAAATGGACTGACCGAACTGGTCCGACCGGTCGGATCTTACGAATTGCCGGAATTTCCATACTCCTTATAACATCATTAGCATTCGCTGCGCTGTAAACTACAAAAATATCAGCGCTGGGAAATAAGATATCTTCACGGTCTTGATACGCACCACTAGAGTGGTTTTATGAAAATGGCAAACATTGAGTAATGATCTCTTCAGCTGTTAACTTATAGCATCACAAAATTTTTCCCAATTCACCTCATACCCCTCCTCCCCCACCCCTCAGAGAAACCCCATTCCTCACTTTCCTTATTTTTTGTATGCATAACATTGCACAGGTCACTTGCATAGTATGACAATTCGCATTTATGTTATGGAGTGCTTTTTATCATTCTATACATCCAAAATAACTAGCAGTAATTGCGAATGAAACCCCCCTAAGCGAACTCTTGCATATGAGCAATGAAGAAACCTAAACAAATGATGAGATTTAAGACTGATATGAAACTTTTTTAGGGCACAAGTAGTAGAAAATGTGCAAAGCAATTTAAAAAATTTCAGGGGAATTTAAAATGGAAAAGGCGGTTGAAATAGATAGCCTCGTGTAAGTGAAAAATAAAGAGTATGTGTATAGATTTGAATTATTCAAACATTATTTTAAGCGAATGCCCTCAATCTGTCGACGTGAACATTTGAGTTTACGCTAGCATGAATTTTACGCTAGCATGAATCATGACGAGAACTAAGAAAATATTGATAAGGAACCGTGTATGAATGTGGTCGGATGAACATTATAGAAAAACTTAGAGGAAAAGGAAGCTGAAGAGCACAAAACTGCACGAAAAAATGTGAATCATCAGAAAACTGTAAAAAAATTGGCAAAGAGGAAAGAGGAAGCCAAAAGTAGGAAGAAAAAGGACTTAATGATTAAAAAGTTATAGGAAGGAGAAATTAAAATAGAGGAAGAATAATGAAGCAAAACAATGACGGGGAATCTCTCATTTTGTTCTAAACTCCGTATGTCTGTACTATTTTTTCACGTATATGAGCTAAGTCATAGGTGCCACAAAATGTTAGTGGAAGATTGTCGCGAAAGCGAGGAAAGCATCGAGGATGAATCGTCGGACTTCCGGCGTCAAGCAGGCGCCGCTTGATCAAGATATTCGTCTCAACCGATGAATCGCCCAGTTTCCGGTGATAACCAAGTGCAGCGAAAAGAAGATATTCGTTTCCGATCGTGACTGTAAATGAATGAACATGCCTATGACGTTTTCGAGGGCTATATAAACAGCCCTCGAAACGGCTGTGGCTCTCATCATTATCATCGTTGTCATCATCATCATCAGATCGCTTGTAGTGCGTTCATTTTCGTCGTTACACTTCTCTTCATATAGATTGATGGCTTTTGAGATTTCTTCTGCTTAACGTTCTCATTACAAGGCGAAGGATTCCATCTTCCTTCTTGAACCCTTATAGATAAATTGAGAACCTCTGGGTCAAGATTCCCATTACCTCATCTAGATTCTGCATAAATATTTTCAGACCGCCAGGGTCGCTCTACCTTGCAGACCGTATACTTCAATAAAACGTTCGTTCACGACTCCAGTTAAGCGAACCCAACTATAAATAATGCAAGGAATTAGTAAGTAAATGAATAAATAGATAGATCACTTCATCTGTAGGCATCTGCTTGCGCTTCCCATATGCACAAATTAAGTCATTTTTTGCGGCGACTATAACAAGGCGAGTTTCTCCGATCTTTGTAGATCATGCGAGTGTTATTATTAATGGGGAATTGATTGCCGTCCAAAAATTCAACGTTGTAACCTGAAGTCACTGCTCTAACTCGTTCGAAACAAAAATTTATGTATGAATACAACCGTTCAAATTACACAACACAACAACAGAGAACAATTTCATAGAACGCGTAATCGTAGATAACGATTTCTTATTAATCTACCAATATCGCCTCAGCAATATTCCGCTGTATTCGATAAATCTTTCTGTTGGGGTGCGGCCACTCTGCCTTTCTTTCATTTTATTTATTTTCTCCTCTATGAGATCCATTTTTTCGTTCAACGAGACGAGAGATTCGTTGAGTCGAGTGACCTTCTCCATCAGCTTTTCAACGTGCTGTAAAATGCAATAGTGGACTAGTATCCTTGTGTGCCGTTTCACCATCTCTCGTTTTATGTTAAGCGAGCATTCTGTAGAATATAACCGCTATAACTACACTACGCTTATCAATCTTTGACTATTACTCCTTGCTCCTGTTCAAGCTTACTCCTATGTAGACCCGTTGGTATAGTTTCGAGCGCCATCCAATAGTTGAATCAATCGGAGCGGTTGCGTTTGCTGTTTTTATGGCACGACGCCTGTTGATTGCTAACGACGGCTCATAACTTATTAAAATGCTTAGCGCTGTGAAAGTTCATCTGCGAACAAAGCAATGAAATTTGAATATTGCAAGTGAAGAAAATTCAATATCTGCTGGAAGATTACAGTCATAGGTTAATGTTTTCTAGGGTATAAAATCACATATGAGAGAGTGGTTGAGCAGTCAATAAGCCTCTTACCTGTCAGAATTGATAACGAGACAATTGTCTCGGCACCTCATGCTCTTGGATGCAGTTTAGGCTTAGAACTGTTACTCTGCCACTAACCGTGTGGCATAGTGACAGTTCGACATGTCATCTAGAGGGCATGTTTCCGCCTGATCTCTTCCTCCGCTAGTGAGACATATCAAGGCGAAATCACCCTTCTTCACGCAGGCGATGAATTATTTGATGAGATACAGAGCCGAATTCATGGTACGGAGCAGGTACGCTTCTACAGAAGGCTTTCATTAAATCGTCGGGAGAAATACAAAAAAGGTTTTGTGCGTTTGTTTGAGGAATTTTTGAAACATTCCCAGCATTTCCTTTTCCTAAGCGGTAAAAAATGAACTAAGAATTGAGTCATTGCTTAGCAGAATAGCAGAATATATTCCGTGCTACGAAATGTGACGGAAAAATTTAATTTTGCTTAAATTAAAATGTCGCAGCAATACTCGACAGCAATACACGACATCTCCCACGTAATCGGAAGCAGGCAACACTTCCACAGGTGTCAGAATGAAAAGGGAAGCGACCAGTCAGTGTGTAATATTTGGTACCGTAATGCTATACTGTGTAATAGGGTGGTATCATAATACTGCGTAATATTTGGTATCGTAATACGACATAATCTAAGGCAACAATAAGGAAGATAAGCGACAAAGCCAAAATACAACTGGCAAGGGCACTAATACTTAATGACCAGTCATGAGTTTTTTTGTACATGAGGTACATCAGCTGAGCTAGTGTCATGTCCCAGCTTGCTTTACCTGCTACTGTATGTTCCTCTTTGAAGCGCACTAATGCAACATCCAATACCTGCTCGTATGTCTTTCAGTCGATGGTTTCAACCTTTAAATGACCTAGACCAGAATTTCGAAGTTTGCATGATGCAATGTGCCCCATGTATTCTCCCTTATACTATCTTTCATGCTGATTTAAGCGGGAGTTACAAACATTCAAAAGCGTCCAGAAATGCGCACACATTTTACACCAACCGGTTTACAACAAAACACTCATGCATTTGCATGGCCATTCGTGTCTAATAGAATATGAAGCTATTATTGTACATATTGTAATTTCGTTGGTAGCTGGTCGGATGGGCCGAACGCAAAAGCTGCGATCATAACAGATCCCCTCATAAGATTTTTCAATTATTTCTCACTCGTTCGCAGCTTTTCTTCCTTCTATCTACTTAGTTTCTTTCTTTCGACTTACTTTTCGATGAAAATTTCTTTTCTCCGTTCCTTTTCTATCTAAACTGTCGCTCTATCCAGCAAACTTTATGTGCTGACTATGAATTTTTATCTCACCAAATTATTGCTCTCTCCTCCACCTGGGCGGCAAATTCGCCTTCGCTTTTGCAAAGACGAATCCGTGGAGCGTAAACAGCCTCCGAGCTGGTAAAGGCGGGCAATTCAAAGCCGTCTGTTTGCGTCTCAATGGACGGCGTATACAATTTGCACGACTACTATTATTTTTCTAAGTTTTTTGCTGCAATGAACAACAAGTCTTCATTTTTGTAAGCTAGAGTTGCTGCATTATAAGGGCATACTTTGATATTCCGATTATTTCTGAAATAAATAAGTAAATGAAAATGGCGGAGAAATGCTCACAAGGAAAACATTTTTGGAATCGTTCCTAGTAAACCAATCTTCGCAGTCTGTTCAAAAACACTGAAATAATGTCGTATATAACTTCTCTTATTGCAGATGACGGGTCGTGGGAGTATTCAAATAAAAACTTATTTTGCAGAACATATCTAAGCCGTTGCACAACAAAGGGGAATCGCAAATTTTATGGCACGCTTAAGCGTTAATAGCTGATATGGAAAGTTCCAGCAGGCAACATACTGGATAAAGAGTCATACGCTGGTGCATCAACCAAATCTCGCCGTTAAGATTTCTCTTACTTCATGAGTCGAAATTACCGAACAGACTGACGCATCACACATTTTCCTACTTAAATGTTTATTTCGCAGAAATTTGCCAAACAAGCATAGTAACGAACCATACTGTTGGCGTAATCAATTTGCTTGATTCGTTTCTGAAACGTTTCCCGCTTAGAACGAGCAAATTCATAGTATTCATCGAGTGACTTTTTCAGCGACTGCAATATAAAGCAGAATTTAACACCCTTGCCTCCTCATATTTGTCGATTATGTTTTGTCGAAATTGGTAATTGATGAATCCTCTTAAACTTGGTAGGTGATTTTCCCATCTTTCAGCAATTCTTTCCCGGGCGTGTAGCGGTGTTTCGAAATTTATCTCCTTTCGCTTATTCTCTATACGATAGTTAATTGCACAACAGCAATATGGCGCTTACCTGAGAATGCTTGGCTGTGTCTACTCTTCTATTTTTCTTCTTTTTATTCGATCTTACTAAGACATTCTCGTGAGACACTCATCTTAATGATAGCATAACCAAAAATAAGAAAAGGGTTTCGGCAACTGAAAAATGAAGATGAATTAACGATGTGGATAAGTCAAAAAAGAATACCATCCTACGTCACTGGCTGAATATTGAGGGATCTCGAAATGCGCTAAGAGAATTCAGAAGGAAACCTCGATAGCTGCCATGAGGTCTTGCTTAGCTGTGTCTAGATCGAGCTCTCTTTCTTCGCAATCAGCGATTATTTCTTTCAATTGTCTGAAACTAATCCTTCCATTTCAACATCTATCTAATAATATAACCATTGACGATATCCGTTCATAAATTTTACAGTAAGGAATATAATTCTTTCATATTTGCCTCATAAATGACTCACCTTGAAGATATTTGATAAATGGCAAGCAGAATGGAATTTCAAGCTGTGTACATTCGAAAAAAATGCACATCTTATTCTTATTGCACATTCTCAATATAGTGAATCTCGGAATACGTAGATCCAACTGATAGAAGAGCTGAACAAGTTTTTAAGGGAATATTAGAGCATACCAAAATTTATAATAAAAAGTTTTCAACGCCGTGTCGTCCTTTACAAATCTTGCTCTTGCTTATTTTACCTACAGTGACGCATAGACGTACACAATTTTTTTCTTTTACAAACTTGATTAAGCAATCCGGAGATGATTACACGTCATATGCGGGAAAACTGAAAATTGATAAGTTGCTGGAAAATTACTGAACTCTCGCAAAGTTTATAAAGGCACCTAGATTAGCCGTGAATACTCATCATCCCCCTTTTTCTGAAATGATTTATTAGACGTGCTAATATCAGATTTATTCGTTGAACAAAAAACGTTGACAGCAAGCGCACTTATAAAATTCCAACAACAAGTCAATTTGTTTAGAATTACCATCAATTGAATCAATGTGTTCCGCTGAAGAAAGTACATGTATGAGTTGTTGCAGCAAGCCGCTTTTGCACTGGTATGAGGTATTGTTCAACTAAGGATCGAATACTCGTTTAGTTATTGTTGGTAGAATGTTGATAGAAGATGTGATATTCAGTCAGAACTTTGTTAAACTACTAATGAGAAAAGGGAGACGGATTTTTCCAAAATTATGCCAGGAATACTAGGAAACATATCAAAGCTTTTAAGGCGAACGAGACAAGACAAGAATCTTCGCTAAACTGCCGATTTCCTTAGCTTTCTTCCAGTGCTTAAATGAGCCTTCCATAGCCGGGTGATTAAGAACTGAATTCCCACTCGTACGTCTCAGTGCACTAATTCATGTGCGATTATGCGGCCCTTGAATACTTCAAAAATAGCAACCAGCCGAGGGATGAAATGGGTCAGTTTGGAATTGATTGAAGGCATTGGACTACTGAACATTTGAGAATGAGACACGAAATGAAATTACACAACAGCAAGACGTTGTAAAATGTGGCACTGAGATCCAATCACATGACGGAAATTAGTATAAGAGGTATAAACAATGCAAGTACAAAGAAGGGAAAAGAGCGGTGGAGGGTGCGGGGGAAATGGGTTGGGACTTGTGAATTAGCCGTTCTATTACCGATTAAGAGTATGGAGTTTTGCCTTTCAAAGGTTTTATATTATACTGAAAGAAAACTGTGAAGATATGCTGCGTTTTATTCCTCACTGACATCGCTATATGATGACTTGTTGAATTTTATTTGGATAGTGTTGTATTTCTTGTCGTCTTTTCTTTACCGCCAAAAGATCAAAGCTACGCGAAACCGTATTCGGCAAATCAATGTTCACTCAACAAATTTGCAAAGGAGCCTACTAGAAAACTAACATAGATTCGCTTTTTTTTTCGTGCATTTTATTTGCACTGCGCACGGCTTAACGCGTTTTCACCACATACCTTTTGCAGTTTCATTTTGGAAGCAACTACTATTTGTTATCTAAGGTGAACCTTCACTTTCGTCCTCAGGCAATACCTCTTTTCGTCGACTGCGCTATACAAAGAATAGGCACAGCGCAAATATCGAAATCAAAGATTGTTCCCAAGAGCAAACGTATTCATCAATTGCACACTATCTTCGGGACTCGCACGCGAACTTGCTGGCTATAGTTTCTTAGGCTAGTGCTGGGGAAACGGGTAATAAGCAAAATATGTTTATGAGTTCTGCCGTAACAGGTCTATAAGGTTGCTATATGATAAAGGCAATAAAGATGAATGACTTCACATTTGATACTTGCCGATATTTGCGATATTCATTACACCTCGGCTGGTTAAATAATCATCCTGGAGTGTATGGCAAGGAGGTGACAAAGGGGTGAGAAGCTGAATTGGAAAAATCGGACTTCATTCAGATATACTTCTCAACTTCAGTTAGCGCAAACTATACGAAGCATATAATTAGTGACACTATCTTATGTTCCCGGCTAAATTAGAAAGACGTACATGCCAATCCGTTCTACTTCGTAAATGATTTGTGTCCTTCTTTTCCACTTTGCATTTTCATCCTCTTCTGCTTTGTTCTCGACCTTAATAAGCAAGAATCGTTGCTAGATTTAAATCTGAGAACACAACAGTAAATGAAAATTCTCCCTCAACATACCGAATGCTGGCTCTATAGAAATGAACTATGCCGGTGACGTTAATGTGTTGAATTCCTGCCTTTAATAATTATTCGATAGTTGTCTGACTATGAATAGACCACTGACGTCCAATAGTTGGATCAAAAATGAGATCGTATTCTCTATCCATTCTTGTTTATATGATGGCAGAAAAGGGAAACTAGCTAGAAGACTCTCATGAGACATGTAAATCCATGAATCCTAGGAGCTGCAATCGGGTTCTTAAGGTGCCTGTTATGATCGCGACGGCGATTGAGCGCCTCAGCACTCAAACAGATATTTCTGTGAAGTATGCAGATAGAAATCAAACTAATATCCCTGTTAGGGAGAATACGTTTGCACTGTGGAAACGCCTAATCAATAAGCATCGTTTTCATCAACCTTAGTGCGGCGCCCTGGATCGTTTGCTTGACCGGTTCGAACGGACGACTTCTTTGATGAGCTGCTCGCTGAAAGGGATGTTGGCATAGCTGGTTATGACATATTTTGGGATGTGACACAGGTAAGCAAGGTGTGCATATAACAACATCATAAGCAGAGGGACTAAGAAATACGGGTCGCCTACAGTAAAGATGTGAAGGGAGGAAAGGGGAGGCGCCCTCCCCGGTCCGACATATGCGCGCTTTCCCAGTTTCTTATCGATAAAACATCGAAATTCGATTGCCTTTTTGTGGCTTAATTTGGTGTTTAATTTATTAATAGTAACTCAAATTGTTACTTTCATTGAAACTTGCAACCCCTTAACCTGTTATTTTTTGTGTGAATAGAGGTGGATTGATCATACTCCAGGAATTTTTACCACATGACTGACAAGAATCAAAGAGGCATTCGTTATTCAAGGTGAAATATCCTCCCTCATCATCACAACGCCCAGCGTGTAGCACCGTAGATCGCGTAGATCAACCAGCGCGAGTTAGGCGGATCTGCTCACTTTTGGTATATGCAATCTGTTTGAGGTGCAGACAACAAACACCGGAATATTTTGGAACAATGTGGCCATCAAGATAAGGTACGGGGTTGTAAGAATTTCCTATCCGGTAGGTTTCAGCGAAATTTGGTCCTAGTGAAAGGCGCCGGTACAGTTCTTGGAGAAAACAGTATTCGGCCCCGCTCCATAGGATCGCTGCGTCCCCAGAGAAATGATTACTGGTTGTATTTTCAAACGCGTACAACTTCTGTGCAAGTTACCCGCGCTATGTGCTTCGTAGTAGGGCTCTTCCTCTATTCTTGTACTCTGCAGTCATTGTGCCAAACATTGTGCGCCCATTGTACCAGGATTGATATGTTGAATGGAGGATGGTTTGGTAGTATAACGATCATACTTTCAAACACTAATTATTTGCTAACGTTGAAAAACTCACATTCGATGGCGTGTGAAAATGAGGTATCTGATTTCAGCGCCTCGAATTTTCTGCCTAAAATACTGACTGGTTGGAACGAGCTGCTGTCGAATTAAATGCTTTTTTGTGGTAATTTAGTAGACGGTCATTTAGTAAACCTAGACTTATAGGATCCAGAGGGAGTAAAGACGGAAGGGACGGTAGATAATGGAGAATCATGGAAGTAGTACGTGACTGTTGTTAGTTTTAGGAGACAGCCTGGAATAAGACGGCGAAATGGTTAGGACCGAGATGAAGAAATGGTTAGGATGATCGTGAGCGTTTGAAAGGACGATGTTGGTAGTGACGCTCACTACTCAGGGAAGGGGGAAGAGAGGAAGACAGAGGGAGAAGATTAGGTAGAGAGATGAGGGGGAACCGAAAGACAGAAGATTAGAGATTGAGCGAAGAGGTGAAGTAATATTTCATCACACCACAGCACCGGCTTCCAATTAAGTGGACAAGCAACAATAAAGTCGAAGGATGGTTCACTTTGAAGAGAGGAATAAATTTGAACGAGACATAGTGTTACTGATCATCTCCCCTTCTCCTATGAAAAGCGAGACTTGTCATGCAGCCTCAAATATAGCCCAAAGGTTTTTCCACGATTCAAAGAGAAGAGAAGCTTACTGAGAGAAATGAGCAGTACTTTTCTCTCAAGAGTGAAGCAAAATGCAATGATAACATATCGCTTTGCAAATGCTCGAAAATAAGTCAATTTTTCGAGTTTTCATAAAAGGCAGCTTGTCGGGGCATTTGATGGTAGAAGGAGGGATAGAGCGTGTGGAGAGGGGGGGAGAGAGATTTTGAAGTTTGGAGAGTTCGAATGAAGGGCTCACCGAGAATTTGCATTCGAACTTCCAGAAAGAATATAAAGAGGCCACAAGAAGCGTTAAATTCAAGAAATTAATTGAATTAGAAGTGCTGCGTTTTAAGAAAAATTCTGAGTCATTCCATTTGCACTGCGCGAAAGACAGAAAGGTGCATGCTGTCAAAGCGTCGGTGTACCATGGAAGATTTCCAGAAGTGAAGCATTTTTAGGGGGGTTTGAGGAAGAAGTGACGTGCTGACAATGTGCAACAAAACAAAGCCAAATATCAGGTACCAAAATCCACTGTTTAAGCAGTTAACATGGACAGGTGTCGAGAGAAGGCGGATTACCTGGTGATGCGAAAGGTAGGTAGCTTAGCTTTCCAAAGAATCAGAGTACAAATATGGCATTTGGCATGGGCTTTTTGCTCAGGTTTTTGGCTATAAAACTCAGTTTCAGCAGCATGCAAAACTTTAGCCACTTATAAAAAATAAAGACCAACCAGGGAACTCGGAACGAAAACAGTGGAAAAAGGAGAAATTGTAAAGAAGAAAAGTTGGGGAGGAAAAAAGATAAGAAAAAGAGAAAAGAGACGAATTTTTCTCTTGAGATATTCTGCTTCGAGTACTTACTTCTTTTATAAGAACGATTGAAAGAGTTCTTTGAATCTATTTCTAGAAAAAAAAATTGCCATTTTTCGTTTTAATGTGAAAGTCATAAGAAGAAAACACACACTTTCATAATGAGGGATTTTCTTCAGATGTATTTTCTTTTTTATGTCGTTTACCTGAAATTCAACAAAATTGAAGGAAATTTTACTCGTGCATTAAAGTTTCCATGGAAGTAATGCTTTAACAAACATTAATTTTATGTGAGATATTCATTTGAATACGCTGTTGCAATTTCTTATAAAAGTAGTATTGTTTATACATTAGTCAACACAAATCCAGTCTCTTATCACATTTTTTTTTTATTATAAAGGATATTCTCATGTCAGTTGTATAGCATTTCCCATTCATCGTATATCGCAATATTGAAACTTGCAATCCTCATAGGTGATATTTTCTAATCACAACAACAATATTACATCGCTATGAAAGTAACTCTCTATGAACAGAATAAAAATCGCTGAAACATATGGAAAGTAACAGTATTTGCTTCCTAGCTTAGACAACTCCCTTCATGACACAGTTCCCAAGAGTCAGTGCTCAGTTTCCTTATAGGTTAGGAACGAAATGCGCATCCATTATCACTGTGTTTGCCTTTCATCTATAAAGCGAATATCTTCCTTCTCTCAGTTGAAAGAAGCATAAGTAAGATCTGATGGTATTAGCCCAATGCTTCAGCTCATAACTGAAGCGCTAGCATACATGAAAGTCCTGTTCACCATCTCAATTACCAAGTGCACTGGCATCCCTTCTTATGGATTCGGACATGTCGGATGTGCCAAAGCCCGGTGATAGGCACTTGATAGGCAAGTACTAAAGCGCTAATTAAGCCGGTAGAATAGCCCAAACATAAATTTAAGTTTAAACTTTCAGAAAATTGCATCGTTAAGAATAAGTCTCCAGATTTGACAGTACAGTTACATTCGGAATCGAATGCTAGCCTTGAGCTTCGAATGTGCTGGCATAGCCCTTTTTTCCAGCTTAGCTTGTTGTGTTTTAAGCTGCTGCAATTTCTCGGCTGCTGACAAACGCGACGGTAACCCTTCATTGCCCGCACTGTTCTCCATTATGCATTCCCTGAAACGTATTCGTTCATTCGTGTCCTTTGATCAATTAGGCTAGAAATGAAGTAGTTCAATGCCAACTTTGTTCTCCAACGGGATTTGCCTACCTAACTGTGCTGACCAAGAACGGTCGTTCATTCACTTCTCAAGCGAATCTACTTAGTAGTTGTGTAATGCGTTTGACTACAAAGGCGAACGGCGGTGAACCTGAGCCTGTATACAGAGTGTATTGGACAGTAGATTGGGATTCAGTGGGGATAATTCATCATGCTGCCATTCAAATCGTTGAGCATGAATATTACTCGTTTGAATCTCCAGCTTAAGCTCAGTGTCGTTGTAATCGCTTTGATGTATGTAGTTTACTTCATTTCCACTCATCACAATGATTACTGGATGAAAGCACAACAGTGTTTGCTTTCACATCTGTAGATGGATTTCATTTGTCATTCGTCTAATTTTTCACTCATAGTAATGAACTACCTTCACAGTCTTATGTGCGTGTATGTGCGACGGCAACTTTATTTACCGGCCTTATAAAGAGAATAGTGCTGTGTGAATCACCCAGGCAGTTTTAAGGCTCTTTTTCCTTGCAGCAAAACAAGTGGGCTCTGATGTCTTGCGACCTGTTGGAAGCATTGCTGAGGGTGAAAGCTTTCTTAAATAGCTTCCTTAGGTGTCCTACGGCGTTTCTTGAGGCTTCCTTGAAGCATCCTATACAGAATTTCAGATTTTTATATTCCGTCTGGATAGATAGAGTGAAGAGGTGTGATATTGCCGTTTGAGATATGTTACTCATTACGTCCTAAAGACGCTATTCGATCCGGTCACTGTTAATAAAATCATGAAGGCACAATGCGCAGTTTTCCGATGTCATTTACTACCACTTACAAGATAGTCTAATCACTAAAAAAGCGTTACATCTATATTTGACGCATCTCAGCAGCCTAAACCTGATAACTCCTTGAACAAGAAATCTGATCACATTCACTCGATATTGAATGGTTGCCCATCTTGTCAAACCTCGTTCATTCCATAAAGCGATAGCTCTTCAGCGCAAGTTCAAAACGTCTGTAGATGAGAATATGCTAATCTGTCCAATAAAAGCCCATAATCTCAAAAAATTGTAGCGCGACGACTATGCACAAACGATATAAACCGATCTAAATCGGTCATGATGCGTTGGGTACATTAAATTAACACAAGGAAGTAACCGTACGCCAACCTTTAGAAGTGAACAATGGCTGAGAAATGGCGCAATTAAGCAACTACAAATGATGCATAGAAGCTATTCATGATTCAAAAACATGCTAGAAAGCTCAACAAAAGATTACCTGTGCGCCAACAAAAAACAGGTGAGATACGGGACACGATATGTAATTCAATTTCGGATTAGGTCAGCTTATTGCATAAATTCCAAAAAATATATAGCGAATAATGCTTGCTGTGCTCAATAACTTGTTACCAAGCTGCTATATAGGCCTCTCATTAAAAAATTCCTTTGAGTCTATATCCCGCAGTCCGTGCAGTGAATTTGCATAACGAGTTTTATGACAAAGTTTAACATCTGCTTCAAATGGTTATGAATGACTGGGAGGAATAAGGCTTATATCACTATCATGGGAAATTCCGAATTCCACACTCGTAGGTCTTCTGACTCAGAGCTAGAATTAGCAGGCGCGTAAACACACACATTAGAAAGGCGCCTAAAAATAGTGATGTTATAGGGTTTCCTTCACGAAGATTTGTGAAAAAAAACCCATGAAAGGCACATATCGAATTGGAGGTCTTTAAGGTTAGAGTTTTAGTGAAAGGCTTAAAAAATAGTGCGGAAAGAGGCAACCTCAGTTGCATTTAGAAAAACGAATGGAAGCAGCCCTCAATGTTTCTTGATATTCTGCTCGGGTCATTCGCCACTTCCAAAAGTCAACAAGAACGAAAGAAATAAATAATGTTGCTCAGTATTTTTCAAGAGATTCATTTAGTAAAGAGATAAGTAAATAAATAAATCGCTTGAAACGCTGTGCAACAACATTTGTTTATTTGAAGGGAATATTAAAACATTTATTTATTCATTTTAAAAACATTGACAACGTTATTATGAAGAGATCCGACTTCGTATTCAAGCTGCCATTTTGCTCGCCTATAAACCACTCAAACTATCATCCCCCCCCCCCCCCCCCATCCTCCCCTCTCCCCAGCCCGACCGTGCAAAACAGAAAATCTCACCACCGTGAACAAATGCATTTTTTTGGAACATTGGAATATCGGTCATTTCCATCGACGTTGATGGATGAACATTAGATACGTATGGTATAAGAATTCATCCTATTCCGTACCTTCTATTTGACCCACTAGATTTCGCAATCTGACTTGGTGGCCTCTGAATTGAAACAGCCGAAGATATGGACAGACATACACATACATGGACATACACGATCCGTGCAATGCGCTTTGCAAGGTCAGATCTCTTATTTCTTTCAGTGATCTCTTATTTCGTTCAGTGATGAAATCAGTAAGGGTAGGCATCTCAGGGCATAGCGTATTCACTGGACATCTTGACTTCGCGCCTCAGCAACGCAACTGAGACAATGCAAAACTCTGGAGGGGGAAAAAAAGGCGACAAGCACCCCCAGCGATTGCACTCTGATCGACAGACATCACATGATCTTTATTGGTTTCTTGCCTTCTCTGCGTATCTTCATGCGATTTGAAAACGGTCTCCAAGCTGGCGGCGTCAGTTTCGGTTTCATCACTGCTCTTAGCATGTCGGTTGTCGGAGGGTTTGCGGTAGGGTGCCAGTGAGGTAGAATTAGGAGCGCCGGTGCTCCTAAGGTTCAGGGATTGCTGCCATCGATGGAGGCAGTACGGTTTTTTTTCAAGTAATTTATCCGACTGTTATCCAGACTTTCCATCTTGTGCCCGCATCGATATGGGTATAATGTCGTAACCACTTGCTTTGTTAGTGTGGTTCGATAGGTACAAACCGAATTGGTGTGCAGTAGTATTTAAAGATATCTCTGTTCCTCATGTGAGTGTGGTACTCTTTTTTTCCATAAATTATTATTGTAGTTTACAATTTTTGAATGTGATGTCGTCGGTATTTAATCCAGACTTATTTTTGTTATTGAAAACATTTGTTCAACAGTCCTGGTTATTCACTTGTTGTTTTGATAAATACATGGTTTTCGGGTTCGGTGAACAAATATTTCGATCCTCATATGTGGTAGTTTCTGTTAGACTGGAAAATTTGTGAGCTGCTTTTTTTTCCCACAATGTTGAGTGACACGATCCTAGTTTAATCCCCGCTAGCCAGTTTAATCGATGCGTTTATTGTCGTTATGTTGAGCACGTGTTTATGAGGTTGTTCGCTCTTGATTGTTAAAGTTATTGATGATGAGCTATTTTTATATTTCCCTTCTTATTAACCTTGTGGAACGTCGTTCGGTTTTCTTTCAGCTTTGCAATCCTTTTTACTCATTCATTTTAAGGAATTCTTGTCATTTTTTAACTTGAAAACTCGGCATTGGTGTTAATTTCGGTGCTATTTTGTGTTAATTAATGATTGTAAAGTAGAAGAAATTAGCGATTCTAATATTCTTTCTGCTTTCGATAACTTTATCAAAGTGAGGTAACGATTAATCCCGACTGGATTTGGCTCGGTCTTAACAGTTTCGTTTGGGCGACTAATGTAATTTACTTAATTTTTGTTTTATAGCCGGTGAAAACGTCTTAGTGGATTATGTAGAGTCGTGCTCACTTTCCGTTACTTATTAGCTTTCGAAGATGTTCACCGGTGTTTACACTTCATCCAACGCTTCGGAGGTATTGGCTGCAATGACGGCGGTAAATAATATCGTTCGTGCCAGAAACATCAGTGAACGAATGGATGTGGAGGAGGGTGAAATCGGAGACGATTACGTGGATAATGAGGGTAAAGACAAGGTGTTCTACTTTTTTAAAAAGTTTTCAGCAGGAGGACTAGAACGTTCCCAGAATTCTAATGTTCATTCATCCATTTTTCTAGAGGGTTCATAAGTGTGCATGAAATTTTTGGGCGTTACGTGTTTATATAAATTAAATGTCTGTTAAAGGAGAAGGGGGATCGGCAAACCTTCACTATGGTAGATTACGGGGGGTGATGGATTGCGGGAGATGGCCTCAGATGAGAACGGTGTGCTATGTACCTGCAACCTGCGCCAGTGACATGACTGCAGTTAGCGGCCGCAGAAGTTTTGTCTTGCTTGTGTAGCGAATGCAGATTAGAAATTGCAGACGGTAGCCATATTGCAGTTAGGGCGCAATGTCTGACGTTTGAATTGGCAAGGATGTTGATGCAATAAGTTTTCATGTCTAAAGCGGGCCATTTGTTTTATAACAGAATATAGGTAATGGCAACAGTGCAACGTTGATGTTATTATTATAATCGTTCTCACAGCTCATAATGTGGCGCGAAGATGCTTTATTTCAGCTTTTTCGGCTACCGTCTTAATGAATGGTATTCCGAGAACCTGCAAGCATATCAATGCGATTGCATCATCTACTTTCTAAGCTTACAGATGGATGAGTCGTGGTGTAGCATTCTGATGGATTTCTTTGGAAATCTGGAATCGATATCTTGTTGTATGGATTGATTAATGAGCTAAACCGGTTCTAGTCCCTCTTCCCCCCACCTCCTTCCTCTTCAAATGTTACGCTCTTCATACCTCCCCGATCTGATGGGAGACTTGAATTGGCAACGGATGGCGTTCATGGAGCCGTGTCCTCAAGCATGGCGGTGGTTGGCTCATTGTCAGATTTTTCCTGGCGACCAGCCGAGTTGCTTGATGTGCATTCAAAGTTGAGAGTGTTCGATAACTACATTAGGCTGAAAAAATATTGCGCGCTTCGTTGTGTGTATAGAAGGAAACTATACCTTCGTTTTTCTTATGGGAAAGGGAGGAAATGGTGCTTTATGCTTCCCTTCTGCGGTTTTTTTCTATAGTATTCCCCTGTTTCTTCCTTCCAACTGTTTCTTTTCTGCATACTTTATCTGTGCGCTGATTGGCGCCTTTCTGTGGAAATTTTATCTCGACTGACAAAAAGTAATTGAAAATTGAGCTTCGATTGAAGATGGTTGCTTAAGCAGCTTGTTTATGCTTTCATAAGATGCAGATCACTAAAGTTCACATTGTAAGTACAGAGTTTTGAATCTATAGCGTCCCGCTTGCAGCATGGGTTTACCAACTATTACGTTCCTGATTTCGCGAGGTTTTTGATGACGTGGAAGTTTGGTTTGTGTCTCCAGTTTGCCAACGAACTACTCTTTCCGCCTTGCTGACATATTATTGACGCAGATATTGTGTTCGTTCTTCAAAAGTATGCTGTGATCAGCGTTTTATTTCAGAGTGTATATTGGTTTGTGACTAATATATTGAAGGAATGGATTGAAGTTGATGATATATAGCTAGTTGTGGATGGGTTGCAGCGTGAAGCAGCAACACATCGTCCATTTTGGGAGAAGTTTGAAATATTCTCTCGCTCATTTCAGGGAACTCCTCGTTTTTTTTTTTTTTTTTTTGATTTGCTCTCATTTCCGCATATATCCTTGGGCTAAAACTTTTTTGTAGCTGAAGAGATGCTCAGTTCAACCTCGTAGTACTGTTGTTTTACCTATGTAGCATTGCTGCTCTATTTCAGGTAACGTTTTTCTCTTGGTAGACGTATCGGATGAGGGGAGCTTATCGCCAAAGAGACCGTCTGCGAAGCAACGATACGGAGACCTCATTGGCGACAAGGTGAGACCAGTGTGTTTCTACTTACTTTTGCTCACTTTATTATGTATTCAGTTTTTACCGGATCTGTTGATGTGTCTTAATTTGTTTTTATTAGTACTTCAAACTTGCTAATTTATCCTTAGTGCGCTAGATGAACAGATTCTACGAAGTATCTCTGTGCTGAATGAGCACTAAGGAAGCCTAGCCAGTACTTTGAAAGCGCCATTTTTTAGAAGCCACACGTGGCATTTAAACGCACCAGCAATGCGGCATCTCTGCTTGCGCAGTAAAGAAAAAAAAGAGGAGAAAACCTTGATGATTGAATATCTCAAGATGTAACTGGATGTTTTCTCCAGTTTTCAACTAGAAATATTGCGACCGGCACACCAAAATTCTGAAGGATTTTTTAAAAGAAGGGAGCGAATTAATTCATAGAATTTCTCACCTCTATTGCCGTTGTTACCGGTGTTTTGTTTGCCATGCAGACCGTCGATGTTAAGAGTCCGAATCATCCGTGTATTGCAGTAGAGAATTATCATTTAGAAAGGAGGATTCTCCGATTTTCCGTCAAAATTTGCAAACCAGAAGGTCACGGTTGTGCCGATCTGATGTAAATTCTTCGCATCACTTTTCAGCTTTAAATTTTTCTTCCAAGCAAAAAGAATTTTTCTGCGAGTTTTCTTCGTAGGCGGGACATAATACATAAATGTAATGACCGACTAAGTGAAAACGTTTAAGCGATAGTTGGAATCATTTAGATTTCTTTAGTGCACTAGCAAACGTTTGTTGGCCGTTGAAACAACCTGGAAATTGAGACTTTAAAACAACGGTTGAAGAACAGTTTCTTTCACGATTAAATTGACGTTCTGATCCACCGTTCATTTTTCTGTTTGAGCGCTTTCACTCGGCGGCGCATCACGGCGAGAGCTCAAGCCGAAGGAAGGGGGAGAAACTCAGCGAAAAATCCGATGACGTAAGACACCGTGAGGATCCCCATGGAGCGCGAAAGAGGTTCGTTCTTTTGCTTGGCGGAGAGGTCTCGTATTCGAGCATATAAAGTTAGGGGCTTATCTCGATTTTTGCTTATGTTTTCAACACCGCTGTTTTGGTGAATATTTTAGTGAAGAGGCGAAGTTAGCATACATCCGTCCATATTTATTGCTTTTTGTTCACTGTTAAGAAAGCTATGACCATCTAGATTGTAAGCTTTTTGTGTGAGCTAACTGACAGTTCGATGCGCGATTGTTTTTTTCCCTTGATTCCGCTCGATTCCGGTTGCTCGAAGGAAAAGGTTTCGATAATCTCACCGCGTGAAGAATAATGATGAGATCGCTATTTTCAAAAGAAAGAGCGTATAGCAAGGAAAGAACTTGTATGGCGAACTTTTTTCTGTAAATGGTGGACATCGTCTCGATATCGACTCTGGCGAAGTTGAGAATTGAGACTTTGTATTCTGACTGACTAGTTTCTGAGTACAAAGTTGGCCTTCGATTGAGTCTTTTCTAAATGTGAAATTGCGGCTGCACCATATTAGCAGCTGTTGCTGAAGCGGGCAGAAGGTGCTCTTGACTACAAACTGACTGCATGATACATTCACTACAGAATGACTGAAGAAATGTTATACACCATTTTCGCTGTCGTAGGTCACAATGCCTTTTTTATAACAACGTAAGGGCGAGATATTTTCACTGCATAAAGCGACGTTCATTTCTAGCTATTTTCGACAGTGGCAATTAGTAAAGTTAAGAGGCTGATTCCATAGAACTGATGGCAACAGATTTTCGCAGTATCGTCTTAGAAATTTGATGTTTAAGTTAGTAATACCATAGAGCTCACCGATTACTAGTGAAATCTTAGGAATTGAAGAACGCTGATGACCCGATTGCTGCACGGCAAATCCCATTTCCACGCTATGACAGTTGAAGCATTTGTGAAGATGTCATTACCGTCATACACAGTGATGGACTTTCTCCACAGAAGAATTTTTCAAGCGATATCGGAGGCTGCCAACATTATTATTTCCCCCGTACACGCTGAAGATAGCAACGCCGCGATGATTATGAAGGTCTTTAAAAGATTCGGATGCATATGCATTCTGCTTAAGGCGGTTCAATAAAACCTGAATGAGGGAAATCCGACAACGTGTAAAGGATTTCAAAATCTGTCTCTTTCAACAGTTGGACATGAAATGATTTACAGCTGTATTGGAGATTTTCGATGATTGAGCTGCGGGGGCCTCTAGCTATCTCCCAGCGTGATGAAAAAGGAATGAGTAGGGTTGCGCTGGGTATGGCTCGGTCATAAAGGGGAGTGTGAATAGCGGAATGCCGGCTAGGAGATCCCATGACGTGAAGGGCCTTAAGGGTCGTCTAGTTGGGATCTCTTTTGGATGAGATAGCAGGATGCTGACAAGTGGACTTTATCATTATTTCAGCAGTGCTACATATTGCCAAGATTAGTGCTGCTGACAGTTATACAGCTTTTTATTACGTGCAGTACAATACCAGTGTACTTTCACCTGCCAGTTGCTAATTGCTGCAGTCAGCGCTATTTGCTGCTAGCAGTGGTAATACTGGCCGCAACCGCATAAGTAAGGAATATTTTCCTTGATTCTGAATTCTGTGAGAGCAAGGCATGGGTTGTTGGACTGGGTTCCGGAGCCAGCAGGACAGTCGACTTCCGGAGTTGCCCACTGTCACTGGAAACTCTTTGGGAGGAAGACTCAAATTCCGATGCACTGTACTTTCGGCAGACCGAGGTCAGAACCTCTAGAACTGCATTATTGATTTGTTCATATGAATAATCACAAGTACAAATAAGTGACTCAAATATTGGGATCATCTTACCGATTATCCAACATAAGTACTTAAGTAAAACTTTTGCATTTTTCTTCACAGATTTCTCTTGCGCCGTCAATGCATTTAATTGCAGACGCGACCGCTCGAGGGATGCTGAAAATGATGGCGAGAAATACGCCAGCCATTCGTCGCCGCCACGCGATGTACACCATGAGATCACCTTTGGTGCTCAGTCGCGGAGGAGGGTTATGTGTAAATTCTTTCGCAGAGGACATTGCAAGCATGTATGCTTTCCATTTCTTAACTCAACCTTCCGGTTTTATTTTATATTAAACACCTGTCGATGTCCTTTAATTTCTCTTTTTTCATCGTTACACTATTTAACAGAATTATTGAAAATATTCTTCATTCGATTTCTGACGCTCCTCCACTTTTTGTTTTATATCGAATTATTTTGTTTTTATACGTTGAGCACTAATTGTTTATCGTCTTTGAATGTGCTTGCTGATTGCGTGCCCATTCAAAGACGATAAAGTCATACTTGAAACATTTTGTTGCGATAGCAAGTCAAAAAGACATACTCGAAACTTAAGTTGATAAGGGCTTAGGCAAAGAGCAACCGTCTTCAGTTCGAAAGTTTCCAGATAGTGATTTTTAGAAGGTAAGGAGACAAGAGAGAGATGCAAGCATTCAGAGGAGATAAGAAGAAAATCGTGATGGAATAAGCTGAAACTGACATCCCGAAAGGCTTTCTTTCCGTCGAAAAAATTTTGAATAAAAAAGAAGCTAGAGTTTCCCATCAGCTCGTGATTTTCCCACATAATTGCAGCTTTCATTTTCTAGTTTTCGGACCGTTAACAGAGAATACTGCTTTGGTTTTGGTCATTTGGAGTGAAATAGTAGAAACCTGGCGCTTCTGTCCTGTCCTTGAGACCTTCCGTTCTCTTTCCTTCCCAGGTTTTAGAACCTGGTTGTGACTCTCGGCTGACGCTCATAATAGAGCGGGGAGAGTGGCTTGCCAGTCGAACAACTCATCAATTCCTATTTACTCTTGATCAATCCAGCACTGCTGTTCATTTTTGTTTTATATTTATTTTGCGCTTTTTTCTTTTTTCATAGTCTACTTTCTTTCTTTGTACTCTATATTCTTCCATTATTTTTCAACCCGACTGCAGCCCCAATTTGAAATGAGTTTGCAATTCATACTTCACTATCCTTATTTTGGTGGGGAGAATGGCGGGTTGGGAGAGGAGATGAGCAGAGCGTAGAGTGATCAAAACGAATGAACAAAATTATTTTGAAATAAAATCGGATCTCGAAGATGTTTTGTGTTGCATTCTTGGGCTTTTTTGGGTGGTAAAACACTCCGACCTTTTATAAGCATCTCGTTCTCGGAATATATTTCCTTTATTCGCAGCCTGAAAGAGAGGAAAGCTGACATCATATGTGCTTGGTTTCAGGGATTGAACTGCTGCTATTCGCATAATGCAGCGGATTCGGATCGTCGACCAGAAGTATGCAAGTATTATAAGCGAGGGAACTGCAGTAGAGATTCGGAGTGTGTGTTTCTCCATGGAGAATCGCCATGCAAGGCGTTTCATAAAGGCGAGTGCACCATGGTCCCATGCCGTTTCTCACACTTGCCACTGAACGAGTTCACGAAACCAATATACGAGCAGGTATGCTTTGGTCACTTTTGCTTCTTCAGTTGTCACATGCGTTCCTTTATGTTGTTAAATGATTTTCATTTTGCTATCAATTAGCCTGCCTTTCTAGGTAAAGTCATTCTACCTTTTTATAGCATTTCGAATTGCAGGTGCTATTTTCAAAACTTTTGTTCACCGGGCGTTGTCGAATTGCTTTGAGCTATGGCATATGCAGGGTTAGGGTCACCTATGCTTGGGCAGCTTTGTTGAATACTTCCAGAGGTGGTATGGGGAAGTTCTGTGGGAAGAATTTTGAGATTTCTTGGCTCCTTTATTAAGCCCAAGACATTTAACTGCGGCTTAGATAACGCGGACATACGATCATCTTGGGTTACAAAGAAACGCAAAAGGAGCATTACGTACGTCATTAATTGAAATTGAGTGAAGGAGCACATGCAGTCAGCAGCGAGGTTTCCTGAGTCAATTGAAGACATGGGCGAGGAAAGATCGAGATATCCTATTTGGCTGCGAAATAAACATCTAGTTGCCTTCAAGAAGCTGGATATATTTCCATTGTCTATGGATCGTTCTGAGAAGCCACTATAGTAACCAGTACCTCGTCGATGCTCCAATAAATTGTAAAATTTTCAAGCATGTGTTTGGATGGACAGGAGCATGAATATCAAATCGGGAAAGTGTGATTTAAAGCGTATCTTAGACGGCCAACGTCCTTACGAGCTATCGCTGAGGAGCTCAGTGATTCTCCGTCGTTGAAGGACAGAATGGCTAAAAACAATCGGCTATGGTTTAAACGGACAAAACCAAAGCTGTCGTGAATAGTGGCAGCAGCACATACATAATGCTCAGTTGGGACAGCTGTTTGGAGAAGTTGATATTACATCCAGTGATTCTTATTCAGGATGCGTTTGGAGAATCGATAGGGTATTTGGAAGAAAAGAAGAAAGCTTTGTGCTTCTATGTGGGCTGTATACTGGGATATGTTTACCTGCTTTTGTATCCAAGTGTCTCGGGGTTTTTATCAGTTCTCAGGAAAAGGTGCCCTTCCACCAATTCTCGGGAATCTGTTTCAGTTGTCGCTTTTTCCTCTAGAAGTAGTACGAAGGCTTTTAAGATGTTTTTTCATCTATCGTGCAGCATTTCGCAACGTATTATTCCGTATCGCATGCTGTTGTCGTTTCGGCTTTATGTATTCGCACGTTGAAAATATTATACCCGAGTTTGCGGCGCTTGATTCACAAGTGGGGTCCATTTGAGGTGGTCACAGGCGCAGATAATCCTCAGAAGGAATGATGTTGAAAAGAATCGCGTATCAGAAGCATTGTCTCATTCGAGGGAAACATTTCTTGCAACGGGGATCATAAAGAGATGGCCAGGAACGCATCAGCGAACCAGGACTGCGCTTTTCTATTTCCACTCCCCTCCCACTTCTTTTCCATCTTGCCGGTACGGCAAACAGCGGTGGAAGCGACGTAGCGTCGAACCAGAGTCAAAGCTCTCATCGTTTTATTTTTTTCTTGCGGTTTGACAGCAGATGATTGTGATGTAAAAATAAAACTTGTAAGAGCATATTTCAGTTGGTAAGGGACGAAACCCGAGCATCGCGTGAAAGCATCTCGTACACGAGTCGAAAGCGGCAAGTTCTTTTCCCTAAGGATCCATCGAAAGGCCTCTACAGCACATCGCCACGGACGAAATCGCCTAAAGCATTCACAGAAGAAACGCACGACAACGCCGTAACACCACGTTCACTCTTGATCAGTCCATTGGCGGAATATTTAGATGGACCCAAGCCATCAGGATCCCTGTCAGAATTGTGCACCGTTACGTCTTCGGATGATGCACCTAAGGACCGAGCGTTGGCTTTGCATTATACATTTCACTCGCCGCTCCCCCAGCTTTCCTTGAGGCCACCGCAGTTAACTGGAGCCACTACTATCACGTTGCAGAACCAAGTTAGTTCTAAGTGTTATCCTATACATAAATGCCAAAGTGTTCCACCGGAAACCGTTGATTCTCTGAATAATTGACGTCATCCATATCTTGCAGCCCATCGAAGAGAGGTTATTTTGTAGGGTTCTGGGACTCAGTCTTTGCGTCTCCACGCTACATTCTCGGTCACCAGTTCATTATTTTATTTAGACGCTGCAAATTTCTGGCGAGATTTTTCGGTTATCTTTTCGTTGATCTATTAATGCCACTATTCTCCGTTAGGGTCATTTCATTGCAGTTTCTGGTGAAATATTTCATGAATGATGTATTCACCTGTTTTGATGAGAGCAGTCGCTACAATAAAGGTTCAGTTATCGTTTTTTTTTTCGACGGTTGAAAGGGGCTCTGGAAATATTTTGCATAGCGACACAGAAGCAAAACCTCTTAGTGTTCAAAATCCCTTTCCTTCCCCCGTTCAGTCCTTATTTAAGGGTTAAGCATTTGCTAGAACTGAATTCCATTAACGCATCAACGATTGTGCCATCAAGAATGAAAGGTACATAAGGGATTGCCATAAGGAATAAGGAATTATGCCGTATCTTATCAGTGTTTCATACTGTTCTTTGTTTCATACAGACCTCTAGCATATGAGGACGTTGCCCACCTCCCTCCTCCCTTAAATGCTGCCTTTGCTGCCGCGTTCCTAAACTATTACTTTCGGTCGCATGCCGGCTACCCGGGCTCCATTTTTCCATAAATCTTCAGAATTCCTCAGTTATCGATCTTTTAGAAAAAGTAATCTCATTTTTTAGCTTCCCAGCACAGTCCATGTTCTGAATAAAAAACTTGAAAACTGACCACTCCGATCCTCCGTGAAAAGGCGATCTCCAATACCCATTCGCTTTACGTGGTCAGGAGGAACGTAACACTGTACTGTGTGTGATCCACTTATACGAGTAGTATTGATAGGGCTGCTGCACGTAGCAGTCAAAGCTACGGCATGAAACTTCATGTGGAAGAAGCGGATCCTGAGCTGTCTTCGGGGTTCTGATGAATCCGCTTTGGCTGTATGTCTTGCATTTCGGATTTATGTTACCTAGGAAGCCGGTATTATTGTACATCGTAACACCTGTCTTTGTTTGGCGTCATTAATGGAAAACTGGTTCAACTTCAGTCAAATGGTGAATCTGAAGCAACGCCGGAGGAACAGAACGAAGAAAACGCGATAATAACTATGTTGCGGCGCTTTCTGTCGAGGGCAAAGAACGACGATGGAGAAAAACGAAACTGTTACGGATTTCTTACGGACGGTTGTCGTCATACGGAGACCACAGGTTTTTTATCTATAGTTCGTTTATTCATAGAGCCGATAAGAACTCTCCAGCAATATCCCTTTCGTGACAGAGTTCTTTGCAAATAAACCGTGAGTCTTTTATTCGGATGCTGTCTTGGAATTCGCGAAGCTGAAATTTGAAAATTCGGTTGATTCTAAGTTAACTAATCGGAGAGGCCTCCCACCAACATAATGCTCAGTGCTCGTTATTAGACAGCGTTGTTGTTAGGCAGAAATGGACGTTTTGCGATGTTTTTGTAGGAAGAGATTTTGATATACTGCGAATTTTGCGCGATGTTTCGTCTACGAAAGCTGAATTCAAATCTTTTTTTGTGCGTCATACGACGATACAGATGAACGTACCAAACATTGCAGAGGTGAAGCTTTTCGGGGAGATGGGAGGGGACACAACGGGAGAGAGGCATCCTTGGACGGATGTTTTCCCGTCAGAACTTTTTAAATGAATGCATTTATAAAGCGCAGTCGGGAGCGATGCAGTGATGATACTAGCAGTATGAGTGCTTATATGGTCTCTTGCCTTTGGTTGGTTAAGAATATCAGTACCATCCGAAATAACCAGCACACTGGAAGAGGCGGGGGGGGGGGGAGGGAGGGGGATAATCGTTCGTACCTTTATAGTGGGAAACAGCCTGATTCATTCAAATGTTGCACACCGTTATTCATAAACCACATTATGAAGGGGTATGAAGGAGTCTTGTTGAAGCAGATGTTGACATGATTGTTTCAGCCCAGCAGTTCTATCTCGGGAACGACAGAATTTAGGTCTGTGAAATTTAATCAACGTAATTTAGTGATCGCTTACACCAACTTTCAAGTTGATCTGTCAATTTCAAAAGAATTGAAGGTATTTGAATGCGTCCAAAAAATTTACCTGCAATTTAGGCTCCGTCGATTTGCCCTTCAAACCGGTCAGGTAGCAATTTACGTTATAAAACGAACATCTCGCAGTAGATTTGGACGAGTATTCTTTCGAAGAGATATTGTTGTTCTCTTCAATGATCTAAAACTTTTAAGGTGATAACAGGTTTAAACTTTTAAAGAGGACAATTTGCAGGGACCGGTTGCTGAACCGATTGCGTATAAAGAGTTGCACGTAAAGGTGATAACGGGTTCGATGGGCTGGATGACGTTGAATTCTGAGATGTTTTCATCAGCTGTGGCTACTTTATGTTGCTATGTTGATTTGTTGTGCAAGTTGCAGTCCTGTATTTTGTGCATTGAGAGGTCGTTCATCTGTGCATTGAGAATCGTTAGATGGGGGGGATCAAAATTACTGCGGATCTATCAGCGTAACTTCCGTTGATTTCTCTTCTGAGGTTTTTTTCTTCATCTCACGGAGGTTGGTAGTATTGACGTCTAAAGAGGATAGTGAGATTTGTAATGGTTTTTGTTGAACGACAAATAGATGAGATTTCTCACTTCATATGAACCCTTCTCAGTTCTACTTCCACGATATTGTCAAATCGTAACTTTTAATTTTATATATATATATATATATATATATATATATATATATATATATATATATATATACTTAAACTAAATTGATTCGTTGTTCCTGTGGATATCTGGAGTAGACTTTGAGAATTTTTTAGGTTGTTCCTGATATGTATCAATTAATAAAGTGTTCTGTGTGCCGCCTTTTTCTTCACCAGTACATTGTAGCGCTCGAACACTTTCACTGGAAGGTGGGGAGGGAGGGCATATTGCCAACGTGGTCGGTTCATCAGCAAGCAGCGTCTGAGGAATTGCCCGCTGGGAAGAGGGTGGAAAGGGAAGGTATTGCCAACGTAGTCGATTGAAACAGCGTCTCGGGAACTTGCTGTACGCTGGCCTCCAGGTGACTGGCTTAGGTTTAGGCTTTGGCAGCAAAAAATGATTAATTTTTCCCTTCCAATCGATCATGGAATAAATCTCAAGTTGCATGAATAATGCACGAAAAATGGCATTTATTGTGGTACATTGTGGTAAATTTGAGATTTGCTGCGTTGAATACAAATGTACGATCCCTTCATAAGAGACAAATTCATCCTACAGATTCCCCAAGTTGGGCTTGTGAATGGTTGACTTTTAGAAGATGCTCACCAAAAATGCGATTTCTGATAAATCGGAAAGTTCGCCAATGTCACTGTTAGAAGAACTGAGTGCTGGAATTAAGAAAACAAAGCGTGTGGGATTTCTTAAAATCTGGACGTCGTGGCGTGGCAAAAAATATATCCTTAGTGAGAAACGCCAAAACCTCACATGAGCGCCGAGTCTCAAAAACGGAATTTGGGTATATATTTGGGTATATTCGAGTGCCGCCAAAAGAATGTCTCAACACCCCAAGAAGGCCAAGAACACTATTAAATCTGTTCTAATTGAGAGGTACGACAAGGTAATATCAGTGTCATGCTACACCCACACTATTCATTTGCACGCATTATCAAAGACCTGTGCAGCTGTAAGATCTGAAAAGTCAATAGATTGAGTTCAAGCTTGCCATGTGCTTCTTTTCTCTGTATTTCATGCGACCTTTCTTGCCAACCAGAAGTGGTCGATACTGTCCTTCAGCATTCCAATGCTGAGTGCTTGATTGATCAGAGAGTTACATGCAGCTTTGTCCAATAATTTTTACATCTTCGTTCTTCTGATGTCTGTGACGGGATGGATTTTGACTATACCACCCTCTAGACAACTCAGCGTAGGCATGATAAGGCGTGAACTAAAGAATCCCTCTGGCACCTGGTTTGACTAGAATTGAGCTATAGGATTTTGGTAATTCCGTAATAAGTTCTATACCCCTGGATGACAGCGAGTTGAATGACACTGTTTTTCTCATCACGCCATATTCAACGCTATCCCCCTATACTTATTCCTCGAACCTTTATTTCGCAATTAAATTATAGAACACTCAAAACGCAGAAGCAGCCGGTGTCAATTAAATACACTCACAGATTTCTCGAGGTCGAAATGAGCGCTGAGACGGTGTCAACAGGAATTGATGGTGATACACAAGGAAAAAAACTGAAGGTTATCAGCTCTCGATAAATTACTTCAGTTGGGATAAAGAAATACTGAATTAAATTCAGTGTCAATGAAATCAACAAAAAATATAAAACATGCTATTAGATCCAACTTAAGCCGGCACAATTCCCGCGATTCTAGGCCGAAAATGCGCTAATGAACTTCAGAGCTCGGAACTATATGGACCCCGCAAACTTTCAGAACCCGTTCTTCTATTTCCGACTTCCACAGCGGCAACCAACATGGGTAACTATATTCAAGGACACGACGATCGCAAGCAACTGGAGCCTTCCTCGTTCAATGGAGCTGTACCGAATTGTCGGTATAATGTAACTGACCGCATGATAGCCTTCGTTCATGAGCGACTCAAGATGAGTCTTCTAATGCATACATTTATGAGCGATCACTTCAAAACCTTGGAACGAATTTCTACTGCCAGAAATCGCTTACTGTTGTGGTTTTATTTTGATATTTGTTAGTGTTGCTGAGTTAAAAAATGTATTTTACTGAAACTTCCTTTGCATGGAATTCAGTCATAATTTTATATTATAACTTGTCTAGTAAAATAAGCGGATTTGAAATTTATAAAACGTTGTGTGCTTTTTTTAACCATAGGCATTTGTATTTAACGAAAGCTCTGCCCTTCACAACCTTCCCTGCTGAAGCAAAACGTGTTCTCAGAATTTTCCACTTTTATTAGTGAATTTTCTGAGAATTGCCATTAACGCACTCAGAACTTACGGCTATTAATTATTATTTCAAAGAACATATTGGTGAGTTTAAAGAGCATTCCTTACTGACTCCTATAAAATCATACATGCATGTGGAGCTGAATGAAATAGACTGCATCAACGTAATCAGATATTTGGAAAACCCGCAGCTAAATAGTTCGATGACAGGCGGCTTTATGGAGATGGGGAGTAAATTTGCATCAGTATCTTTTCCAGAGCAACAACCATATACAGCCGCGTACGACAAGGCACTTTCCTAACACTACCTATGCTGCAGCCCTAGAATGACTTAGTCTCACCCATGGAGTTGTGGCACATCTTGCAAAACAAATGACGATGAATAGAGAAATGAAAGCAAAACACAACTCAGCATGTTATGGCTTTTCGTGTGACTGCTCACGTAGCACTACACTTATCGTATGCCCTCAGAAAAGCGGTAGCTTTTTCTTGAGGGCAACTCTGTGTTAAATCCTGCACTGTTCAGGTACCGTTCTATTTTCTCGAAATTTGTAATCGGACGATTAGACCACCCTTCCTTGAACGAAAAGTCCATCATCCATTACAGCTCAACAATGCCAACGGCTCGGAAAAAAGACTGTTCAAGTCATGCTTGACTTTCACCTTCTGCTTCATTCTGCAAGGTCCCAGATAAAAAAAGCGAACTAGATTAATAACGGCGAGGGATCGGACCTCTTTTCGTATGCCAACCTTTTTACAATGCTAGCCTAAGCTTTAGGAAAAACACATCAAAATGTGAAGGATCAGAGACAAAGCAAAGCTTGCTCCTTACCATGGCACCGAAATCGTAGGTATCCAGCGGCACGGGGGATGCTAGAAGCTCCATGATGGCAGCAGTCTTCGAAGACAGCATGTAACCGGATGAAACGTACCTGTAAATAACATAATTGTGACAAAATTTGACGACTGTCATAGGATATTGCTGAGACGGCGGAAGACGCTGCTAGAGGAAAAAGACAAACCGCACATTTCGTGCTAACGGTATCGTACGCAGAAAGGGAGACGGCGACATCAAATGAGGTGATATTGGGAAATATGGGTAGGGAGGAGCAGATGAAGTCGGAACTTTATCCCCTTGCGCGCACAGACGGAAGCCAAATGGATGATGGAAAGCCGGTATGTGAAGATATATACATCCTCAGCTTTCCTAACAACGACAGCTACAATTGTATAATTTGGAGTTTCCTGGTAGTGAACGCTTCCTGTCATTCACTCATTCACCTTGCTTTGCTCCCCTGTCCCAGAAAAAGCTGTTGTGCATGCCGCAACCCACCAAGATATTCTTCTTCAGTCGCAAAAAACATGCAGTGCCAAAAAGGTGAGAAAAACGGAGGAAATTCTGAAGCGATTCACTGCCGCCTCACGCCTCGAAACGTCCAATCATCCTGCCTCCCGTAATTCCGTTCCTCACGATCACAGCCAACTCCCACGCGACAATCACCAGAATTGCACTTAACTTTATTCTGCTGGCCTTTTCAGAAGACCTCTTCAGTACATTCCCAGAGTCTCATATTTTGCCCCGATTTACTCACGATCTAAGCGCACCAGTGCTCTCCTTACAAAATGGTTACTTGCAGGAGCGCATATTAAGACGGCAGCTCGGCAAAATCTGCTAAATTTTCTTCACTTTCTGTTGACATTGCATTGCTGCCTATCCCTACCAACACTCAAATTAAATTCTATGCCCTCATATTTCAAAATCTCAGAAACATGGTTTCTTGCGCCTCTGCCCACGAAAACTCTTGTCGGTGGACTCCGACCGCAATTTCAGCATCCAAAACACTGCGATCAAAATGATCGATTGAACAATTTAAGCGAAAAAACAGTACAGCAGTTAAACTGCAGAATACACGATGAAAGAAGACAACTGCACGCGAGTGATACCTCGAAACGAAAAACCATAGGAAATGTAAAAATGCCTATCAGCGGAAGAAACAAATGTTTGAGATGTGCTTTGATCTAATCAACAAGTTGCGAGGCTTCTGCTGCAGTAATCGAGTGCTAAGTTTTACGCCGACAGTGTGAATTTTTTGAATACAAATCAGCTTTGGTTCAACCTGCTCTGCAGATGTCGATCCTTCCACAAGTGGCACCCACTCACCCAAGAAAAGCGATGCTCATGATGCACGAGTGACGCGGGTATGTACGAGTCCTGCATTCGACACCCTTAGCGGACAGGACCCATCCATGAGAGGGAGGTTAACAGAGCGATTGAAATGGACATAAGAACCACACCTCCCTGTATGCGGATACATACCGAGGCAATCCTAAGTCACTTCCTCAGCTGCCATAGGTCGTGGTGCGTCCTATGTGTGTCTATACTGGCAATCCTATTCCTTATTTGCGCACATTCTGCCTCACAATTTCTTTCTTCACTTTCTTCACGCTACTTTTCATTTATAGTAACCTCATCGGGTTTTAAATTGTTTCACGTTCCCAGACGTCAAATAATTTGTTGAGATCGAAATGTAATTTGTAAAAACTGGGAAATGCCGAGGAACTCCAGTCATCTTCTCTACTTTTTCAAATTTGCATTTTACTTGTCGTCTTCTTTTCCTCCTCACTTTAATTTATTACTGTAAGCAGACCATGCCTTCCTCCTCACTTTAATTTATTACTGTAAGCAGACCATGCCTTACTGTTTTTTAAACTTGTCAACTGAAGTTGTCCTTTCACTGCGGTATATTAACGTTATGCGCTATATTAAATGAGAGTTCTATTTTGCTCTTTATCACAATCATCAGTTTGCTCTCATGGATTTGATGAATATGCTGAATGTTATAGAAGCTGCATCCAAAATGATACTATGACGATGAGATCCATTTCAAATCCGGATATTTCCAGGCTTTTTATGTGCACAGTGTCTAGTACATCCGTAGAATCTATATTGTGTTGCCATCGATATAAGCACGCATCCTTCATTTATGACTTCAACGATTCCACAGGGCAGTTGCTTTTAAAATATTCAAATTGTGGTCTGCTTTTATTTTTTTCTCTCAGAATTAAACGAGTCATCCCTAACATGTTGTTCGCCATCATATATCGCTAGATGAAGGCACCCAAAACAAGAACTACAGCAATTGCTTAGAGCTATTTTTGAAAAAGAAAATAGGTGAAAATCATTGTGTCGAGTAGTCAAGAAATAGGTTTAGGCTAAGGCATAGGGCTTAGGTTCAATTTTGGCCTTAAGGTGCGGCTTAGGCTTAGGTTTGGCCTTAGACCTAGGCTTAGATTTAGGCTAAATCTTGGCTTAAGCCCTAACTTAAGCTCGACTTAGGATTGGACCTAGGCTTAAACTTGGCCTTAAGCTTAAGCTTCAATTTAGGCTTACGCTTGATATTGGCTTTAAAGTGCGGCTTAGGCTCAGGCTTAGACTTGGCTTTAGGCTCAGGCTTGGCCTTAAGGTTGGCCTTAGGCTCAGGCTTGGCCTCAAGGTTGGCCTTAGGTTTAGCCTTAAGCTTGGCCTTATGCTTACTGTCAGGCTTGGCGTCAGCCTTGCGTTTACTCTTGGGCTTGGCCCTAGACATGGGCTTAGCCTTATGGTTGGCCTTAGGCTCAGGCTTGGCCTTAAGGTTGGCCTTAGGCTCAGGCTTGGCCTTAAGGTTGGCCTTAGGCTCAGGCTTGGCCTTAAGGTTGGCCTTAGGCTTAGGCTTGGCCTTATTCTTCGGCTTAGGTTTAGCCTTAAGCTTGGCCTTATTCTTCGGCTCACGTTTAGCCTTAAGCTTGGCCTTAAGCTTACTGTCAGGCTTGGCGTCAGCCTTGCGTTTACTCTTGGGCTTGGCCCTAGACATGGGCTTGGCCTTAAGGTTGGCCTTAGGCTCAGGCTTGGCCTTAAGGTTGGCCTTAGGCTCAGGCTTGGCCTTAGGCTTAGGCTTGGCCTTATTTTTTGGCTAAGGTTCAGCCTTAAGCTTGGCCTTATGCTTACTGTCAGGCTTGACGTCCGCCTTGCGTTTACTCTTGGGCTTGGCCCTAGACATGGGCTTAGCCTTATGCTTGGCCTTAGGCTCAAGCTTGGCCTTAAACTTAGGCTTGGCCTTATGCTTGGCCTTAGGCTCAGGCTTAGCCTTATGGTTGGCCTTAGGCTCAGCCTTGGCCTTAAGGTTGGCCCTAGACATGGGCTTAGCCTTATGGTTGGCCTTAGGCTCAGGCTTGGCCTTAAGGTTGGCCTTAGGCTTAACCTTATGCTTGGCCTTAGGCTCAGGCTTGGCCTTATTCTTTGGCTTAGGTTTAGCCTTAAGCTTGGCCTTATGCTTACTGTCAGGCTTGGCGTCAGCCTTGCGTTTACTCTTGGGCTTGACCCTAGACATGGGCTTAGCCTTATGGTTGGCTTTAGGCTCAGGCTTGGCCTTAAGGTTGGCCTTAGGCTCAGGCTTGGCCTTAAGGTTGGCCTTAGGCTCAGGCTTGGCCTTAAGGTTGGCCTTAGGCTTAGGCTTGGCCTTATTCTTTGGCTTAGGTTTAGCCTTAAGCTTGGCCTTATGCTTACTGTCAGGCTTGGCGTCAGCCTTGCGTTTACTCTTGGGCTTGGCCCTAGACATGGGCTTAGCCTTATAATTGGCCTTAGGCTCAGGCTTGGCCTTAAGGTTGGCCTTAGGCTCAGGCTTGGCCTTAAGGTTGGCCATAGGCTCAGGCTTGGCCTTAAGGTTGGCCTCAGGCTCAGGCGTGGCCTTATTCTTTGGCTAAGGTTTAGCCTTAAGCTTGGCCTTATGCTTACTGTCAGGCTTGGCGTCAGCCTTGCGTTTACTCTTGGGCTTGGCCCTAGACATGGGCTTAGCCTTATGGTTGGCCTTAGGCTCAGGCTTGGCCTTAAGGTTGGCCTTAGGCTCAGGCTTGGCCTTATTCTTTGGCTTAGGTTTAGCCTTAAGGTTGGCCTTATGCTTACTGTCAGGCTTGGCGTCAGCCTTGCGTTTACTCTTAGGCTTGGCCCTAGACATGGGCTTAGCCTTATGGTTGGCCTTAGGCTCAGGCTTGGCCTTAAGGTTGGCCTTAGGCTTAGCCTTATGCTTGGCCTTAGGCTTAGGCTTGGCCTTAGGCTCAGGCTTAGCCTTATGGTTGGCCTTAGGCTCAGCCTTGGCCTTAAGGTTGGCCTTAGGCTCAGGCTTGGCCTTATTCTTTGGCTTAGGTTTAGCCTTAAGCTTGGCCTTACTAGCAAATGATATATGTTGCATTCTACAAGCGGTACATTTAGAAAGTGAAGGTGAATGAACAAGAAAAGAGCACATATTTTTTATGCTGCAAGATGGCCAATTATGCCAATTCTGCACCAAATATGGGTTGCTCGACACTTGTTCCCGGTAATGGGACCGGATGGCTTCCGCAGAATACAAGGACTTCTGTGCGGAAACCGGCATTTAATACATTTCTTCATCGCCGTATCATCCGCTTTCAAATGACCATGCTTAGCGGCTTATTCTCGCCTTCAAACGCAACCTTCATAAACTTGAAGGAGAAGGAATAGCGGACCAAAATCTGCAAAATTTTCTCCTCACTTTCACCTCAGATGTCTAACACAACGCTGAACGGATCGAAATTGCCTGCTGAGTTTACATAGGCCTAACAACGTTTTCCACAGTTCGTCAAAAGCCGATCAATAATGCGCGGACTGAGCAGCACTTCACCCCGCAGAATGGCACTCACGACCGGATATTTAAGCGCGGTGACGCAGCCATTTTTTGCAGTTATCAGAGAGGAGATGAGCACAAATTTCAACCGTATTACCCGACTTTGCTTTCTGCCGCGCTAATACGTATTAAGGTCGCCTCTGACTCACCAGCTTTCACTTAACCTTTATCAGCAGATGTGTAGTCAACTTACTGGAAGTGGTTATCTTTCGGCATTTTCGCATTTCATTCACACGTTCAACAGCAAAAACTTTGCAACAGCACGAATAGGAGGCGATGCTCAAGGACCCCTGTTGAACCAAGTTCAAGCGGAGGATGCACAAGTTCGCAAAAGTGCCTACATTTGCTACTGACCAGTTGCGCTGTTTTTGTTATGAGATCTTGGACAACTGTTTGCAACTCGCGCTCCTGAACAATGTTTCTGTAGGCGAATCAGCATCGTTCAAAGGCTTACACAACCTAGTGTTGATGGAATGTTCCTCCTCACTCCAGAATTGTTGCGCTTACTAATTGGCAGAATGAATGCTTGAACATTTCGGCAGGATTTTATGCAAAATTTTCCATTTTTGCTTGGCACTGTCGGAACCATCTGGATTTTCTATCAGATATATTAAAGACATTCATGCATGCAGCGTCCCGGATTTTCACGAGAATCGCCATCGGCCATTGTCTTGTTCATTATTTGAAGTGCACTTCCATGCTCACTGACGAATGAGTCAACTGCAGTGATTTCTGGCATGCGCCACTAGTGCCTGTACATGATTTTCAAAAAGTTATATCATATTGCATACTTGCATTAATCTCTGAGTCATTGAACTCACTGTTGTCAAGTGTGGAATCTAGCGATTGAAGGAATCGTCGCATTCCTTCCCGGGAAAACGCGAAAAGTTTTCCTTATAAAGTGAGGAAAAGTCTCCAACCCTAGTGGTCGAAGGAGAAATTTGCTTCTCTTGAGTCCCTTCAACATTGCACTTTCAAAAATTTAATAAATTATAATCATCATAATTGAAAACTGAACTCTTGTGCAAAAAGCCCAAGTTGTCGTCATTAACTGTGCCTGACAAGTAAACGAAAAGAGTGGTTGCAACTCGCCGGTTTTTAGAAAAGAGATGTGAGAGAGGATAAGACTGAAGCATTTATTACCTTTTCTACGTTCACGGACCCAGGCATACTCATGTTTACTTGCGCTGTGACCCATAATCTGAAAATTACGCTTTGATGTCTGAGATACATGTGCAAAATCTTCAAACTGCGAGTCAGCAAGGTATGTATCCATCAGTATAACAGCTCTTCTTAAAAACCCCTCTAAAAGAGTATTCCACTTGATGGCTGCGACTCTTATGATGGGTGTAATCCTGTGCTGTTTAACGTACTCTTTGGAATCTTGAATCTCCCATCAGAAACTGAAAGAGATGGCTGTTTTTCGTCACGGAAACGAGAAACTGTGGTCACAGTTCTTTTAGCACAGCTCGGCACAGGCAGCGTGAAGGGGGAATAAATAGAGGCTGAAGCGTTCTGGTCACGGCATCAAACAACAATGTAAGGGTGCGTGATGGTATCCGCCTTGTATATGTTTGCAGGTCGCCGATATCATTGCATGAGCTGCGATGACCGGCGATAGATAGCCCGTCTTAATCCATCTTTTTAAACCAACAACTTTTTCATTTTGCCCATGGATATATGGTACAGCTCGATTTTTGACATTTGAAGTGTTAGCTGGGCACTGCAAGGTTCTATAAAGCCATATGAACAGTTCTTTAATCCTTAGGCAAGAGTGGATGTCAAGAGAGGCCAGCTGGAGTAGGTGCCAAGACAACGCATCTTGCTTGGACACCAGATCATGAAAGCACAAGGGATGTATAATGCCGAGGAACTATTTGAGTTGCTGTGCACGCAAAACCCGCTTCAACTTGTACGAAGTTCTCCAATTATCTTGAACCACTGCGCTTGCGGCCAAAGTTCGGAGGTCATCGATGTTCTGTTGACTTTTTCGCTCGCTAAGCTTAATTAAAGACAGTAAAATTGAACTTCGAGGATTTCCTTGACAAGAAAAGTAACAAATAACAAGAAGGAACTGCAAAAAAGATGATTTTGCGCAGCAACTGTAGCAACTTTGGCAAATGCGACAAATGCGTCCTGTATTCAGCATTCAACGAGCGCCCTAGCAAAAATGTTCCCACCGCTGTTGCTAGTTCATGTTGCTGGCTTTATGATGGAACAGGAGCAGGTTTTCAGCACTGGGAAGGTGGTGGTTAAAATAATGTGTGTCCCTTCGTGGAGCACCCTCATAGTTATGAAATAAATTAGGGGTTGGGACCCGACCCCATAAAGGTATTTAAAAAAAACAGCGAAAGAAATAAAGTGCACTTTTCTTCGTTCTAGAACCGCTCCACCAGCGAGCTGACGTCCCCATGCCGCAGTTACCGTCACGTGTAGGAAGATATTGCGCTAACTCGTGTGCGTCGAAATATGCGAGATTGCCCTCAAAAGTAGCACTAACGGTTGATGGGAAGAAATCGGTGAACAGTAACTTTAACGTTTGCATAAAAAATAATAGAGAAGTTAACAATCCAAGGTTTTATGCATTGAACGGGTAAAGGCAGCATAGAGTGTTCATAATGCTGGAGCATCCAACTGATGAATCTACTTGACGCTGAAGTAAGCCCTTAAGCTATTATGGACCGAAGGGGAGCAGCTCTGTTTATGGCACTTCATGGGAGTCCTTTCTTTCTCCTACTTCGTCAAACGCAAGCCGTTTGTCTGTGAGAATTAGCCTACACCGTCCAAAAGGGCCGAAATTTTCAAATCCTTTCTGCTTCACCATATCTTAGTTTTCGAATCTATCGTTCCAGTACCATAGTAAAGAAGGTGGAGGGTAGTAATAGAACGGTTAACAAAGACTTTCCAAGACGGCGTGAAGATCGAAGGTATCCATTGAAGAAAAGAAAACGAGAGGCTTCAGAGAGAATGGTGGCTCAAACAGGAACCACAGTGTTAACGAGTGATCTACTTAAAAGTGATCTCTTGTGATCTAATCAGTTTTATGGTCGCTGTTATCGTTGTGACCTTCATTGTGTAACAAGTTGTAGGCTCATAGTTGTTGATCTTGATGTGTTATCTCCCCCGTGTGTATTTGACCCTCCATGCTTTCAGGGCCGTAGCCGAAGGTATAAATAGGCCACGGTCTTGCTTGAGAGTTGTTGTGTTCAACAGGCCATCGAGTAGCTCCCGCCCGGTCGCACACAAGAACGACTCTCAATTAGGTGTTCGGAACTGTGCCAGTCGGGTACAATTCCTTCACCAGGTGCTCGCATTGCTGCGGAAGTGTTAAAGTAAAGCTTCCACGACATCTAGTTATCTTTGGAGTACACCCTTTCACAAATACTAAGAGGACAGAGTAGATTGACGCATCAGGCGGGCATTGCTTACTGACCGAGAAGGCACTGTTTCCACAACCCTGGAAATAAAGACACTGAGCGCAGTACTTTCTAATCATTGCGCCGTTTACACCGAGGGATGCAGCAAGCGACCCCTGCTTCACCTGGCTGGTTTGGCTTGACGAAATGATGAATCTATTATTACTGAACGCATTCATCCGGGAGAGTAATTCGGGACGGTTGTGGAATACGTGATGATGCATGAACTTTGCGTGGAAGGCGGTCTATTATCTCTGAAGTTTCTTGGCAACTTCTGGTGGTCAGCATAACGGTAAACCTTTAGATATTTTCGGCAGTAGAAAACGCAGCTTCCAATTTTTCCAGTTAAAAAATTTCCTTGAAGGCATATGCTGAAAACTTCAAATTTTGCAGCCAACAGTTCAGCTGAATGGAAGGGGGAGGGCGAGCGGAAATGGGTAGGGATGATGCACTTCCGTCGATGGTAGGCGATGATCATTCTTAGCACAATTTTTCGTTCTTTTGAATGCTTAAAGTAGTCACATGCGGAACTAAGTCTTTAACATTCGACACTTGCTGTATGGTCACTTCACCATCCAAAAGCATACAGTTCCTTTTGTCATAACTTTTCGAAGCAACCTTCCGTTGGAGCTCAAAAAGTCGGTTGGAAGTGACTGCCAACGCTTGCCGCAGTTGCGAGACGTGCTGTAGTGCGTGGGTTCGAACGCTTCCTTCTGCGGCCCTTTAATGCAATACCCTCCTCCTTCTGCTCTCGCACCTAATAATCTCGGTCACATATTTTCTCGAGGAATATAGGTGAACAAGCCTGCTCATTCTTGGCTCCAGCAGTTATAAGATTCAAGTAGAACAAGTGGGCCTAAGAAAGAAACAGGGTAAGATTCGTCGATAGATTCAACTGCTGTCTCATAACACCAATTCGTTAAGGATTGCCAGAGAGAAGAGTTGAACTCACCTCATCCAAAAGCAACACTAAGTAAAATGCGCGCGACATCTGGAGCAAGTGGCGTCTTTACATCTTGCATATGCTTTGTCGTTTAAACATAAACCATTTAAACAATGAAAAGAAATGCTTATGATCCGCAGTTATGAAGAGATCGCAGAGCTCAAACGATGGACGAATTGCATCCGTTTCAACAGTTGAACAAGTGGGATGATTACCAAAACAGGGTTTTCTTAACGTTTCATATAATAAAAAAATTGTTTGTAATAAGCAATGCTGAGCGGGTCATGGGATGCAAAGAATGCACAAATTGTATCTTTTTGACAACTGAACCAGTGGAATAGGTCAACTAGTAGCGATTTTTAAAGCATTTCAAAAATGAGGAAATGTCCTACAATGCAACATTTTCAGTGAATCATAGGATGCAAAGAGCATGTCCTCTTTCTAATAGATAGTGAATAAAATTATTCCTCCAATAGCTCTTTTTTGAATCGTGAACAATCAAAAAATTGTTTATTATGCACAATTCAGAATGCATCCCTTTTTTAATCGTACGAACGATTTAAAAGGGATCATATAACGCTAAAAATGCACAAACCACATCTTTTCAAAAGGCAGGAGAACGAGAAGATGAAAAGATAGGGAATAATCAATCGTTTATTGTCATTCAGATTGATCCACTCGACTGGAAGTTGTGCCATAATAAAGGGCATATTTAGTGCAATAATCATGCAATTTCAGAATTATAAGCTAATTTCAGAAAAACTTGGAAAAAAGATGAATTCATTAAATTTTCATCTCCATTTTATTGAATATATTTAGAGAAAGGTGGATAATTGCACATTAGCTAATATTTATTTCCTTGTTACATTATAACATTGAGAAATTAGTTGAATTACGATGATGTTAAAAATTCTCCATGATTCTAGATTATTTTACTGACATTTTGAGTTTTTACAATTCTTCAGGGAGCCGGATTTTATTTACTCGCTTTGTTATACTATGATAGGCGAACCGATATATCACTGGATGGAACATGAAAACAGAAATATTAATTGAAAAGTTATAGATGTGCAGACGTCTTGGATCAGCTCCCACATCAGTACTTAGCCGACAGACGGTCCTTGAACTCTGGATCTTCGATTCTACTCCTTCGCTCAGAGCTCTGAACCTAGGCAATAAAACTGCGCTGTTAAAACTTTTTTTTTCTTTTGTAAACTTTATAGTTACCAAAGAAAGACTTATAGATACCAAAGAAAGGTGAGCGGCTCCATGTGTGTCACAAATACAAATCCGACTCACGTTGCCTTGCCCACTGATCTGAATGGTGCGACGGAGATTATTCTTAATCTCTGAACATTTCAACTTTTGAGTACATACTTCTTGTTTATTTTTTTCAATTTAATTGCTCAGGAAGGATTAGGTTCGAGCTTCCAGCAGGCGACGTCAGGGCCACAACTCTTTCTTGCCCTCAGGTTTTTGAGTCAGTGTGCTACCCTCGAGCGCATGCTAACTTCGATAAAAGCGTGACGCACAAAAAATGACCTTTATTGTGGTACAAGTTCGGCTAATCTTGACCAAATTTGACAGGAAAAAACGTATTTATTTCTCCCTTCCAACTGATCATGGAATAAACCTCAGACTGCAGAATAATGCACAAAAAATCGCCTTTATTGTGGTACAAACTCAGCTAACCTGGACCAAATTTGACAGCAAAAAAGGATTAATTATTCCCTTCCAGTCGATCATGGAATAAACCTCAAACTGCACGAATAATGCAAAAAAAATGGCCTCGATTGTGGTACAAGCTCAGCAAATCTGGATCAAATTTGACAGCAAAAAATGGATTCATTTTTCCCTTCCAATTGATCATGGAATAACTCTCAAATTGCATGAATAATGCACAAAAAATGGCCTTTGTTGTGCTACAAGTTGGGCTAGTCTGGATCAAATTTGACAGCAAAAAATGGATTTATTTCTCCCTTCCAATTCATCATGGAATAAATCTCAAACTGCACGAATAATGCAAAAAAAATGGCCTCGATTGTGGTACAAGCTCAGCAAATCTGGAACAAATTTGACAGCAAAAAATCCATTCATTTCTCCCTTCGAGTTGATCATGGAATAAACCTCAAACTGCACGAATAATGCACAAAAAATGGCCTTTGTTGTGGTACAAACTCAGCTAATCTGGATAAAATTTGACAGCAAAAAATGGATTCATTACTCCCTTCGAATTGATCATGGAAACGCACTCCACTGATGGTCACCTGTTGCTGACCACCATGACGACGTGATACGCCTGCCGCTGACTTCACTAGCCGAGCATGAAATTAGTATATCTCGATCATCATGCGACGCTGAATATTGCAAGGAGAATGGGTCGCATTTCACTCATATTCAACCAAAACTCAACTGAATGAGACAAAATGCGTCAACATTTTTTCAACTGCTTTGTCAACTACAAATGTCCGTTACGTTTAAATGGCATCTGTGGGTGGTATATTGTATTTAGATGATATTTAGGTAAACGTTTAGGATTAACCTTCGAATGATTCGCTTTAAAAACTTAGAGCCATGAGAAATGAATTCCACATGCTTCAGTAAAACGCCCAAAACAGCACACGTGGTCACTTTGCTACACCTTGGACGCGAAGGTGAATGTTACTAAAAAGTTGATATCAGTATGAAAAATAATGCAATAAAATCAAACAAATATTTGATTATATTCCACCCGTGGTATAGATAGCCAGGAAAGAAACGACATGAACATCAAACGAATAGAGATGAACCATTTCTGAAAACCTAAACGCATACAATTTCGGAACTGAGCCAACACGTTCAGGAAGCACTATCCACAAATTCGATCAGCCCGAGTTTATCGCTCAAATATTATCAGAGAAATTCGTCCAAAAATGAGGAAAAGAGGGAAGGGAGATGTATGTACATTTATATGAAAGTTTTTTGAAACCACTAACAGCAAAAGCACCGTTACAGCCAGACCACAAGACGATCAATCCGTTCGAGTAACAGCGATTATTCGCAGGAGATTACTCAGTAAAACGATCGAAAGCGAAAGAATCATTGAAAGATTTAGTCGAAAAAATTAACATCGCAATTTGAGAATAATGTACTGCGTCGTGCTGACCGTTTCCAGAAGCGCACTTCACTGCGTTATTAAGTAAACGGTTCCTTCAAAGCGGCATGCAATATGGCTGCCTCATCCAAATCTTTAAGGACATAAATGCCTCCAAGATGAAAGCAAGCACTAAGCGGTCACTTCCCTTCTATCTATGCATTAAAAAAACAGCCGAACCTGTCATGACGTTCGGAAACTCATTTTGCTTTGAGCAATGTAATCGAGATCTCTTCAATCCATTCGATTCCCTTGCGCAATTACAACGCTGAAAGAGAAAGCCGGATCTCTTATGTTACCTCAAAACCAACCTAAACCGGTTAGCTAACAACCATATAAAAAGGAAGAGAAGGCGCTGAGTGTACGAGCATGACTGTAAGAGATATGGGAAATCGGTAGCCACAACTGAGATCGTGAATTACGTTTTAGCATACAGTTGTTCGTACTATGGGGCATATATAAAGACCATCAGTGATAATGCTACCCTGAAAGATATATAAATTATGCGCACAACGCAGATGAACGGCTAAACTGGTCTACTGGAAGCATGGCCACTGAAGGAAGAGGATACAATTTTCAAACATTAAAACGCTGAGGACAACTACTTCAGACTTCCAAAAATTCTCAAAAATCCACTTACTGGTGCACATATATGCCCCTAATTCTCGACTACGACCACCACCCCCCTCTCACAGTATTGAGGTCTATCAGTTGGGTCAGAACTAACTTTAAAAAATTCAAACTGCTGCACAAGTCCCCTCACATTTACACACCTCCCTCTTCCTTCCCCACCCTCCCCCCCCCCCCCCCCACCCAACTCCACCTGGTAATTCTGTCTATCGAGATTACAACCAAGTGCAGGCGTTGCAAAAGTACCTCGCCCCTCTCCCCTCGCCTGATTACGTGTTCCCCTAATTGACGGGCCAAGGCATTTAAACGCAGCAACTTTCTTTTCTGAACAATACCTACCAGTTACTCGATTACACACGTCCTGAAAAGACTAGAGAAAGTTATGGGTACCCCATTCGACGGCAAGCCTCCTCAATTACACGGAAATTTGGGAAATTTACAAGCACTCCGACTTTCAAACGGAGTTTTATGTTCTTTATGCAACTGTTTATTGTAAATAGATGAGCTCATTCCCTCAAATGGTACCCAACGAGATGTGGCGGTTGCGAGCCGAAGCTTGGTTTTGAGCTGAAGTCATAAATGCTTAGAAAAAATGAATAGCACAAATAAAGGACCAAAACCAACGACCTCCTCCTTCCCTACCCCTCCCCCCCTCCCCAACTCCACCTAGTAATTCTGTCTATCGAGATTACAACCAAGTGCAGATGTTGCAGAAGTACAGAGCTATTTATGTTACTTAAATTCGTGTACCCACAACATATGAACGTAGCTTTGTGTTATGAATATCAGTACGTTTTTAATACACATCCCGTGGAAAATTCTAAGAAAAGGACTACAGGCTCTGTAGGTCAGAGCAATGTTGGTGCCTTATCGTAGTGCCCGAAGACCTGCAGCCGCCCGTAGTCTACGCCGACTTCATCCACGACTGCACTCTGCTGTGCAACCTTTTGCTATTTGCCACTGGAACCTTTAATGTGCAAAATATATTCGGTCAAAAATACGCTTACATGTTTGCGACAAATCCGAATTTCCTTTTGAAATCGTTTTCCTCGATTTTTGCCCAGAAGACTTCTTCTCACTATTCAGCAAGTCACGCCTGCACCAGGACTTCATCTTTGAGCTCGCGTCCTGCCTGAAAGAATGTGCTTCCCTAATAAAAAAAGCCACTTGCAATTTCGACACAATAAAAATGAGTCAAAAAGGGATCACAAGCCGCACTGAAGACAACTTGCTAGTACAATTCCACATCAACGTTAACGCTGCCATAGAATAGCGCTGAAACGTCATCGATATATGATACACACTCATCCATACCTCACACAGTACATGCAAACCAATCATTGATTAATACGTGTATCAATCACTAACTCTTCTCCGTTCACTTGAAAAAAGAACATCGTCTGATAACCAGTAATAAAGAAAGAAGCTTGCTGGCAAACCACGTGGTTTCGTAACGCAGAATTATCGGTTTGCTGAGGAAGAAAACGGCTAAAGAATCAGAAAACACTTGGATGAAGCAACATCATGACATCCATGATATTGTTTGTATTACCATGAAAAAACCTCCGGGAGCAGAAATCTCAAAACTCTCCCGGAACAGAATAAGAAAGGTGGGCAAGTTATTGGATTCAGGGTCGCTTTTTCATCAGAAACTTCGACAACACATAACGGAAGCAGAGTGTTTCACGGATGCGGAAAAAATCATTACCCGTATTCTCTTTTAGTCTCCTCTATCAAATCATCCTTCAGTCTTTGTAGATCGAACTGCCATCTTTTTCCATGCGGTGCCTAAATTAGACATTTCTGACCAGCGCGTCAACTTCCCGTAATAGATTTTTGCACAAAAAGGCAATAAATTACGAAGAAAGCCATCGCGGTTTCACTATGCATCTATGGCTTACTGTCTCTCTGAAATTTTGGAGGCTTGCTCTCCCTGAAGAGTTGTGTAAAATGTGGCCTCAATATTCGTCGTAATCTGATCCCAGATCGCGATTTACCCACAACATCATAAATTGGTAAACGTGATCTGCGGATGCAACCAAGACAAAATTTCATTCACACTTGTTTCTAATTAGTCATTACTTCTCCAAATGAGACTACTTCCATTGCAACTCGAGTGCGCACTTCCACAGGATTGATGGACACACATCCGTCGACATTTACAACATCTTAAGGTACATAGATATGTGCACACTAACGTTGACGTTTTTTCCTTGCCACTATTTTTGTGGGCAGCAAGCAGTTGTTCGAACGACATGTCTGACGGTGATTCCAGCACCAAATAGAACGTCTGCACCTTCACCGCCTTGCTGCCAAATGTAAATGCCAATGTTTAGAGAAATCCACGCTGGACCCATTTCTAATAAACTTTTTGCTTGGGTTACTCGAATCCTGGAGGACTTCCACTTAAGTTTTACAAACTGTCCTTCTAACTGGCGTGTAATTCTGTCAAATAGCACAGCTTGAAACTACGTTTCAGCATAGCCCTAACAATAATGGAAGGAGCAATTAGCGCCAATTGTGTCGGAAATTCTCAAACATGCATTGATTTAAACGAGGCCAACAGATGGCCATCAGCTACAAAAGAACACTAGAAAAAGCAAAGCACTAGACAAAAGTTCAGTTGAGTGAAAGACCAAGAAGCAAAGACAGAGACATAAATGAGCATAGGTTTCCAGTTACAGAATACTTTTAGATGGAACAATGAAAGCAATTGGCGGAAACAATTTTCGAGAAGGGGACATCAAACGGCTTAACCTTAAACTTGGCCTTGCGCTTAGGCTTAATCTTAAACTTGGCCTTACGCTTAGACTTAACCTTAAACTTGGCCTTATGCTTAGGCTTAACCTTAAACTTGGCCTTATTCTTGGCCCTTACGCTTAGGCTTAACCTTAAACTTGGCCTTATTCTTGGCCTTACGCTTAGGCTTAACCTTAAACTTGGCCTTGCGCTTAGGCTTTAAGATTAAGCCTAAGCGTAAGGCCAAGAATAAGGCCAAGTTTAAGATTAAGCCTTATTAAACTTGGCCTTATTCTTGGCCTTACGCTTAGGCTCAATCTTATTCTTGGCCTTACGCTTAGGCTTAATCTTAAACTTGGCCTTATTCTTGGCCTTGCGCTTAGGCTTAATCTTAAACTTGGCCTTATTCTTGGCCTTCCGCTTAGGCTTAACCTTAAACTTGGCCTTGCGCTTAGGCTTAATCTTAAACTTGGCCTTATTCTTGGCCTTACGCTTAGGCTTAATCTTAAACTTGGCCTTATTCTTGGCCTTACACTTAGGCTTAACCTTAAACTTGGCCTTATTCTTGGCCTTACGCTTAGGCTTAACCTTAAACTTGGCCTTGCGCTTAGGCTTAATCTTAAACTTGGCCTTATTCTTGGCCTTACGCTTAGGCTCAATCTTATTCTTGGCCTTACGCTTAGGCTTAATCTTAAACTTGGCCTTATTCTTGGCCTTGCGCTTAGGCTTAATCTTAAACTTGGCCTTATTCTTGGCCTTCCGCTTAGGCTTAATCTTATTCTTGGCCTTATTCTTGGCCTTCCGCTTAGGCTTAATCTTATTCTTGGCCTTACGCTTAGGCTTAATCTTAAACTTGGCCTTATTCTTGGCCTTGCGCTTAGGCTTAATCTTAAACTTGGCCTTATTCTTGGCCTTCCGCTTAGGCTTAATCTTATTCTTGGCCTTATTCTTGGCCTTCCGCTTAGGCTTAATCTTATTCTTGGCCTTACGCTTAGGCTTAATCTTAAACTTGGCCTTATTCTTGGCCTTGCGCTTAGGCTTAATCTTAAACTTGGCCTTATTCTTGGCCTTGCGCTTAGGCTTAATCTTATTCTTGGCCTTACGCTTAGGCTTAATCTTAAACTTGGCCTTACGCTTAGGCTTAACCTTAAACTTGGCCTTATTCTTGGCCTTACGCTTAGGCTTAACCTTAAACTTGGCCTTGCGCTTAGGCTTAACCTTAAACTTGTCCTTATTCTTGGCCTTACGCTTAGGCTTAACCTTATTCTTGGCCTTACGCTTAGGCTTAATCTTAAACTTGGCCTTATTCTTGGCCTTCCGCTTAGGCTTAATCTTATTCTTGGCCTTACGCTTAGGCTTAATCTTAAACTTGGCCTTATTCTTGGCCTTACGCTTAGGCTTAACCTTAAACTTGGCCTTATTCTTGGCCTTACGCTTAGGCTTAACCTTAAACTTGGCCTTGCGCTTAGGCTTTAAGATTAAGCCTAAGCGTAAGGCCAAGAATAAGGCCAAGTTTAAGATTAAGCCTTATTAAACTTGGCCTTATTCTTGGCCTTACGCTTAGGCTTAACCTTAAACTTGGCCTTGCGCTTAGGCTTAACCTTAAACTTGGCCTTATTCTTGGCCCTACGCTTAGGCTTAACCTTAAACTTGGCCTTGCGCTTAGGCTTTAAGATTAAGCCTAAGCGTAAGGCCAAGAATAAGGCCAAGTTTAAGATTAAGCCTTATTAAACTTGGCCTTATTCTTGGCCTTACGCTTAGGCTTAACCTTAAACTTGGCCTTATTCTTGGCCTTACGCTTAGGCTTAACCTTAAACTTGGCCTTGCGCTTAGGCTTAACCTTAAACTTGGCCTTATTCTTGGCCCTACGCTTAGGCTTAACCTTAAACTTGGCCTTATTCTTGGCCTTACGCTTAGGCTTAACCTTAAACTTGGCCTTGCGCTTAGGCCTAATCTTAAACTTGGCCTTATTCTTGGCCTTACGCTTATGCCTAAACTTCGACTTGGAGGGCCGAATGACATGATACGTTGCGAAGGGAGAGGCTTCTAGATGCACTAAAAAAAGTCTATGCAGCGGCTAACAAGATATGGTCTCCGTGAAGAGCTGGTAACACTCTCCTGGAGGGCAATGTTGCAAGGGTACGCGTAGCTGCATCTGGAGACCATCTCTGTAGCTTCTCTGAATTAACGTGTTGTTTGTTCATTCAAATCACTGTGTTCTAAAAATCTAGGTTCATAAGACAGAGACATAATCCACTTTTTGTACCCTGAGGAGGTGGAGCTGATTAGAGTGCAGATTAGAGGAAGAATTTGAAGCGTGAGACATAAACGAGCAAATTTGTCCTAGATGAACGGAAGGAATGCGACGTGTGCGTGTATGCAGACAATCGTACTCAACAATCCCGCATCGTTTAAAGGCAATGCCAATGCGTGAGTTTCACTTACCAAACAGCTGGCAGTATAAGCAATTTTTGCTGAAATCATTGTTATGATGGCAGCTACTGAAAGCGATGGCGAAACCGAAGTATTATTAGGGAGGAAGGGAGGGGGAAAGAAAGGCAGAAGAGGGGTAGGGAGGGTACTGCCTCTAGTCAGAAAACGAAAATTATGAAGCGATAACCAGTAAATAGAAAGCCTGATGGGAACAAGCCTCCTTTTTCACGTTTTGCTTTCTGTTTTCGGGATTCCACAGTTTGCCGATCCCTTGTTAGTTCAAGGTGCTTGCCGTTCCAGACATACTGTCTATGTACAAGAAGAACCTTTCAACTCAATGAGCATTCACTGGTTGGCAGTTTAAAAGTCAGTGGGATCTACGATTGAGATCACATGTCTCTTCGTATCAACCACTCATTATTACCTTATTCCTGCACTTAACCTTGGCGCACTATATCAAACCCATCTCCTCACTTCCAAGCTTTCGTGAGAACCTCTCCCTTCCTTTTCTTTCATTTTTTCAGTGCTCTATTCTCACCGAATCAAACATCAGGTTTAGTCCAGACAGTATTGACGCTCCGGAATGAAACTGTTTCTCTATACTATAAAGCGAAATTATTCCATGGAAAATTAAAAGATCGCTTGCAAAATTCAAAGAAGAGACCGAATAAAGTGTTGGTGAGATCATAAGAAAGATTTTTCCCACTAAATTTTATAGAATACATCAAAAAACACTGACAGGAAACAATTACAAATCAAAAAACTGTCTGCATAGAAAGACTTTGAAAAAAAATGCGGCCCTCAGAGGTAAACACTTGATTTTCTTTGCCGTCAATATCATCGGATTGTTTCAACACGTCTAAAATTCAATTTGCTCAGCTTGAATCTTTCCGTGATTATATGAAAAATATGAGATGATTTATGAAGGACAAGGATAATTCTAAGAATTCCATCAATTCACTGACCAATGAAGAGATGCAAATTTTCGGCTTAATTAGGACCGGATATAGTCAAGAAATCCAACATCCTAAGAGGTAAGGGGGGAACCATTTAGCACCCTCATGAGTGGTGACGCAATAATAATTAGTTTAATCGCAGATAGCGACAGATATTCCCTCTGTAGTAATTATATGGTTGTGTTTCACCCCAACCCTATTCCATCCATAATATCTTATTTCTTTCACATGCCTATTTTCTTCGTCGTCTCTCTGCTCGTTCTTTTCTATGTGCCTAATTCGCTCAATAAAAGTGCAGTAAAACGACATCGTACATATACGCACCTGCAAAACGACACCTCGACGACGATAGTTGGTGAAAGTGTGATGGCGCAGCAAATCCACCTCTTTTGCGCTCTCAAATCATTTGCAAAACCCGTGATCTTTGCACCTAAAACTGCAAACACGCCGAATAACAATTAACGAAGCATACTTCTTACCAACCGCGCTGCAGCAAAATAGTAAGTGTAACGCTGAGGCTGTGAACTACAGGGCATCAGCCAAAGTACAACCTTATTTATTGGTCTACGCATCTGTTTAATGCACAATAATGCAACTGCTTTTAAATTTCAACTGCCAAACAGACATAGCCCTACATCGAAAGCAAGAACAAAAAAAATCAAAGTGTCGCCTTCACGCCTCTGAGCTGACATTGTTACTATGTCAACTAATAAACTCATAGAACTCAACATTTGAAAATGCGACATTCGATAAAGTGTGCAGATAAATGTATTTGCAGTTAATTGATCCGACTGCTCGTTCAAAGCGCATAAAAAAAAATTTTTTTTTGGATCTGTCAATGCAAAACATATGAAAATTTGTCGTCCCTTTAAAACGTTCAAAGCTTTTCTCGAATCTGGTGAATGAGGAGAATGAGGGTGGGGAGCAACACGTGGTGGATGCTGCTGTCACCAGACTCATAACTCCAGTTCCAGTGATTCCCTAACTGAAACCACCGGAGCGATAGATCGTAATAGTATACACAGAAACGATATTGCATAAAGCAGTTTGAAAGGCGCATAAAAACGCAATATAAAAAAACAATAACACAATAAAGGATGCTGGAAAAACCTGGCACAGAGGTGATGAACTGCCAAAACTCGGAGAAGGGCTATCAACAGCAGACGATTCTGAAGTTGCCGTACTACGTCGCGATCGAGAGTAACGACCAGTCCTCCAAGTTGGCCTCGGAAATATACAATTCGCTAGCACCTGAACTCTCATCAATTCATTGCCTCAAAGGCCGCAAAAGCTTGCGCAATGTACCAAGAACATCGCGCATTAAACATTCATTTCAACGGAAGAGGAATGCGAGAACTGAGGAAACGACTCGATTAGAAATGGCTGCTTTAAGAGAGATTGTTTAATCCTGTGCTTCCTTTAGTTGTGTGAAGTATTTACACGACGTCATCAGACAAGCAGGCAAAACAGCAAAATTGCACGGCACTACGCAATGGCCTCTTTAAAGATATTGAACTTAAGACAATAATTTTGTGCTCATTAGGACGACGAAGTGCTATCGCCTGCATAGTTTGGCTATACCACTTCCTGTCTTATATAAGTGCAATGATACAACTGTTATTCATTCATATTGTCAAGCAAGAGCATGAAAGAACTTTACTCCGATCTCCTCGTACAACTGCAAGGTCTTCGCACCTCCGTGCAACAAACTTCGACTCCATTTCCTTACAAAGATTTTCCCTGGACATCTTTAAAGGGAGTTCGGCTACAAAATAAACACGCACGAGACAGGAAGTGGGGGACGAAACGGGCACATTACATCGTTAGCTTTACAAGTTATAGGCGAAAATCATCTCACCCGCAACAAATGAGTAACAGTTTCTTCGTCGAGTTCCCTCTTCATCACATGGACATCAACGTTCCACTGCTGATTAGTCGTACCACTACCGAATCCGGTGCGCTTTGCCCGGAAATTCTGCTGTTGCGTCTGCGCAGTAGAGCTCACTGTCCCACCACAGGTCGTTGATGTACGATCATCATAACCATTAGCATTCGCGCTGTTCGCCGCCTCAGCACGCAGTGCTTCCATCTGAGCAGATGCACGCAGCAGATGCTCGGTGAGTTTCACCTACAGATGACGAAGATTACTCAAAACCATTTTGGAAAATTGATTCTGCAAGTGAACCCTCCTATTATCATTCAACCACAAGGCTCAATTACTGTGAAATACACAGGAGGAGAACACCTGCAGTATCACCACTAAAAATCATATACACAAACACAACAACCCTTTCGAGAAAAACTATCCTTAACTCTCCAAAAGCCTAGTGTGTTGCTCGATGTCACCAAGAAACAGCAACATGGGAAGAAAATACAACAGCAGAAAAAGCGAAAAAACCCTTCTAAGGGTTTCAAACACTGAAAAGAGAAAGCACAGACAGAAAAGGAATGGAAATGAGAAGGGTTGCAGAAGTAGAATTCCGTAACCTTTCCCCTAATTGGCTTCAGTCCCTTCGAAAAAGTTTTGCTGGCTACGCATATGTTGGTTGTGTTTTCCATTCTCCGTATCACGCAAGTCATGAAGTACGAAACGACAGTTTGTAGCTTGCCTCCCCCAAAATTGTTGAAATGAAAAGAATACTAACACTCTAACGTCGGGCAGTAAAGATTCAGGCCATATTTGCTCGACCTTGCGACGTTGGTGACTGTAATGTGCGAGCAGGATGTCCAGTACGCCGTATTTTACACCAGCAGTTCTAAGTGAGCTGAAAATATGCACTCAGCGCCAAAAAAACTGAAAGGAGATGCAGCAAGCGGTGAAAACACATGAGAGATCTGCAAAAAGCTACTGACCGTCCTGATGCGGTGTCCGGATGCTGCGTCCTGAAAAGACGTTCAAGCACGATGAACGGCAACAGCGCTAGAGTGTCGTTATCGCCGCTCACGTCGTCAATGTACCTCTCTCGATATCAATGGAGTCACCGACCTCGATGACGTGCCTACAACAGCGTTTACGCGCATTATCACTCAGCCTATCTAAATTTATTAACCTCGAACTTCTAACAGCACGAAAAGCATTAAAATACTGTTGCCGGAATCTAAGATAGACTTTAAAAGATGCCTGCGCCTTGTAACTAAAAACTTCCACTAAAAGGGATTCCAAGCAGAACAAACATTTGGATGAACGTATTAGAAAGAAGTTATTTTCGCATTTTGGCTCCACTTTGTTTAAAACCACGAATGTGAGATGCGCGGACGAAAAATGCATAGGCCGCATCAAATTATTAGATGGAACGAGAGACGGCCACCATGATAGACTTTTTATTTAAACCATGGGCTACGCCAAATCATTAAGTAAATAGGCACAAAGGCGTAAATACGTCTAAATATCACCAAAACGCTATGTACCTCATAAAATCGAAACATCTGGAGGCTGATCGCATAAACAGACCTTGTTCGAAGGTGGACACACCCATCGCGAGACGCAGCAGCCTCGTTGAACGGATACGATCATAGATGGCGAGCAATTCAGCCTATCCATCGAGACGAAGCAGTACACTGAACGCGATGACAGCATGTGGCGAGAGAGCCGTTGAAAGTGAATAACTTGAAGAGGCAGGAACGCGTGACGATGATCCTTTCTGAAACAACGATGCTTCGTCACTTAACTCTTATAACTACATTCACCACCGATCACTTGAGCTGTTTGAACTAATTGCAATCGGGATGTTCTCAGCTTCCGAACTTTAAGTTTCGTATTTGCGCCTACTGTCCACTGATAAAAACTTACATTACACGTTCATACAAGGCAAACATGGGATGCTCATCCACAAGGCAGCAATGCATTTAAAAAACCCAAACCATATGATGCTGCCAAGTGAAAACCACATGATGCAGGCACGTGAGGCAAATTAACACTTACGATGAAACTCCACTGCCCAAAAAATACAGCTTATGCCTTACAACTGATCGGAAGACGGACGGAATTCATTTAGTTAACCAGAAGCCTTTCGCTTTGCCCAGTAAATACGCTAGGATCTCCATCTTGCTTTCTCCAAACAAATTTAACACAAACATGCGCTGAAGCATAAAAAATGTTGCAACTTAAACAAAAATATAGCAGGAAATATTCTCTCCCTTACAAAGAATTCCAGAACACACCTGCACATGAGACATCATAGCTGCATGAGAAGGATAGCTGGCAAACGGAGGATAAAACTTCTGCACAAAATCGAAGCTCGTATTCGACTGCGGCATATCGATGAACTCAAAATCGTGGTCGTACGGCAAACTCCTGTTGTCAGCGAACGACGACGTACACCAAAGCGGGTCATCGACGATGTTGGGCCCTCCTCTGTGGCATCCGGCATTAGGAAATAAACCGGAATATACCCGTTGGGCTCTGCCATTAGTGGCTGCATTACGTAATTCTGAAGCCATCCTCCTGGTACAGACCTTTTGGACATACTGGTCCTCTGCTGAAAAAAATCACCCTGTTTTGCATCATTGTTAAAAAATTTTCCAGAATCTCACTCATTTGGTCAACTCATAGCTGGCTGATGAATGCGGCTTGTGCGCCTCATGTGAATGTAAGCTACTCCTTCCACTATCACATACCCATTCTGAATGACACGATTCGCAACATGTCGCGATACAATGTTCGGAAAAGTTGTTGAAATAAGTGAGCAGGTGATATGAAGGAATTATAAACAAAGAAGACAACTAGATATGTGAAACTGCTAGATTAATGGGAAGGAAGCAATAAATTCACTGGCTAAAGAAGCACCTTCCATCGTGCGCTTCAACTCTGTAAAATGATGAATTTGTCGAATCGTCTATACATCATCAAAAATGGGCATCACTGTTCAGCTTGCTCCAAACAAATTTATCTGCGTAAGTTCCATTCTAGAAAGAACAATTTGTAATCCATAATATTTACCACTCGCTAAAAGAAGCAGTATGAATTGGTGGATGATGTTCCTAGTAAGCGTCACAATTAGCCATTTATCAACACCGTGGAAATGTTTAGACTTACGAACTGACAGTGGTCGTGCTTATGGTAGACGATGGCTGATACAGCTGAAGGTGTTGTGCGAGGATTGCCAAACCACCGGCACGAGCGAAGTGTTGCAATGTGGAGATATGCTGTGCGGTTGTCGACGGCAGTTCAAAAGGTGATAATTCATCTTCAACCGGGCACTTCAACTCTGTAAAATGATGAATTTGTCGAATCGTCTATACATCATCAAAAATCGAATCAAACATATTATACACATTCCAATTGTATCCTATTCTATGAGACCAACAAAAAAGTATTTCTGTTTGCTTTAACAAACTAAAACAACCTCATCCAACATCATCAACATTTTCTTCGCAAAAATCAGCAAAGTTTCTGAAATGTTGGAATCATAAGATGTAGTAAAAACTATCAGGTGTAATACACTTAAAAAATCCCGAATGTCCATATTTGAGGTTGCAAAAATCAAGAAAACTCACCTTCTATGTGAAATATCCATCAGTATACATTACAGGAGTGGTGGCATTCTCTTCTTGCCGTGAAACTGCATCCTCTCTAGCGTTTCGACCAATAGCCGATTGCGTTATTATAGAACTGCAATGAGACAGTTACTCTCTAGATATAAAATGACGCGATATTCGTCACCGATAAGTTAATAGGGCACAGACGATGCAAGCAAATCGGCAGAAAATAAAAGCTAATAATCCAAACTGAGAAGCTTCCAGGTGAACGATATGAAGTAAAGCAAACTGAAGCCCTCAAATTTAAGTGGAAATTCAAAAGAGACAGTCTGTTAATCACAAATGTGTAATGGTCAATGAAAGGATGTACAAAAATCATGTATTAGGATTCAAACTTGGAAGGTTTACCAAGGAAAAATCAAAAATCAGCAACTGATGATCAAAGTATTTCAGCAACAGCAATTCATCTATTCAGAAAAGCATAGAGATGCCATCAACGAGTACCTGCGACTAAACGGCTGCGCAGAACGAACAGCATCGATGAATTGCCCGACGTACCAATCGCCATTCACAGGCCTTCTCTTACTATACGCATCGCACATAAGATCAGCCCTTCAATTCATGGAAAACTGCACATCACTAGTTCATGATATATGAAGAGGATTTAAACATAAACAACTTAATTGCACAGCCTTTCTGCAAACAGAGTAATAGTCCACCCTAAATCCTGTCGGGTAACTGCGTTTTACCGTACTTGTTCTCATTCACTTTTCTCATCAACGATAAGCGAATTTTGGTAGCGGCTGTAAAACAAACGCCAATCACAGCTGACAACAGCCGCATGGGTCGATAGTTCGACGTCCGGAACACTGTGAACACATCACATACCAATGAAGAAGAACAACTAAAACCTTCCACTACAGCGCTGAAAGTGAGTAACATTTCTCCGTTCATTAATACAACTATCTATTAATGACGATTCAAATTCTGTAAATCAAACGAGCAAACCTTTTATATAAACCCGACAAAGAAGCAAGGAAACAAAAAAGAGTGAAGAAATATCGGCCTGAAAACGAGGCTTGATCACCTTTGGATTGCGCATCCACAGCCGCTGCGATGCGTTCTTGCGCGACAGCATCGACGTTACGCTGCAAACGTCAAAAGATTAACCTGGTTGAAGACAATAACATACAACCACCAAAAGAGCGCTGCAATCACATTCAAAAAGTTTCCTATCGCGAAAAAGAGAAAATATAACCTTAGAAGTACTTCGGGATCCAGCATTAGCTGGTAGAATGCAAGGATGCAGCACCTCGCGAAAAGCTGAATATATGGATACTGTAGAGACATTCACGGCGACCACATCCAAATAAAAGATGAACCATGCGACCTGAAAAATGCGGTCTCCAGGAAGACGATTTCAAGAAGCATTTCCTTTTCTTTATTCTTCTTTCAGGAACGACAGGTAAAAAGATTTCATGGTACATGCATTTTACCGCATCATAAGCTACGAAAAGTGAAAAGATGGACAGCAGTACATGAGACTACGCTGAATTACAGGCCTCGCTGTGGTGTAGTCGGAAAAACGTAAGAACGATAAATTAAGCCCTCTTCTCTCTGTCACCCCCTCTCTTAAGAAAAGATATACCATAAATCGGCGGCAACTCCCTAACAGGAATTAAAAAGTTAGAAGATGCATACTGGGTGCGAAGTCATAAACGTAATATGAGAGAATTCTACGAATTGCAAAAAAAGATCGATGCGGGAAATAAAAATTCGAAATAAAATGCTTCTCACTTTTGAAGTTGAACGCGAGAAGGAACGAAAGAGCCTTTTCGTCGATCAATTTTACGGTGACGGTTTCATCATATAGTATGCACTTCAGCACCATTTGTTGTACACCTCCATTTAATGTTCTCTCGTTCTTCAGAAGTGAATAAAGAATGTTCGATATACGCTATCGGAGGCCTCGGCCCACCGAAATACACCTGGAGGGAATTGCACCGGAATTTCACAAATTATGCACAAAGATCCCAACCACCAAACTCTGAAATGAATGGAACTGTCAGAACGCACTTGCACATCAGTCCAACGGTTGCGTTCTCGAGGTTGATTCTCCGAGTTGTGTTGCAAGAGGGGATCATTTTTGTGGCGGCCAAATGTGCGACGAACGTAAACAGCGGCCTAAACAGCGCCGAGCCGCGTGGACTATCCGGATAGTCGACCACCTCTTCAATACAGCACAACGCACGAAGACATTCCACTGTGCCTACCAAAGCAACCAAGCGCATCGCATCACCACCTACAATAAAGCAACCCTTCACAAAACATCTTTCATCTCACATGCGAAACATGTATCAACAGTTGCTTCTTAACCGTAACAAAAAATACATGCTATCGCAAAGTCGGTGCCTAAGGTTAACTAGGCTTAGAAAATTGAACAAAAATCATAAGAAACCAGCTGATTATACATAACAGCTGCCGGGTCACAGATGCATTCATTTTTTCTTCAGGCAATGAATAAACAGTATGAGCTATCACCATGAATTTTGCGCACTTAAGCAACCAAACAACCAATTCGAGCTTCAGTGAAGAGAGAGCAATTATTGGTAACCAACGTCTATTGTGACATACCGCAAGATGCCCGGTTCCTTCCTTTCCCATCACAAGCGATAGTTGAAGAGCGAGAACTTGTCGTTTTGAAAATACTACCTCAATAGTAAGTGGCTGTGAATGCAAGGCAAAAGATTACATGTAAGTATTCGTATATATGCAACAGCTGCGAAGCCTCAGTAATTTACCTTTACCTCTAAAGTGCAAATAATGAGCAAGAAATATCACCGCGAAGGTCGCGCAACAGGAAGCAAGAAAGTACAAGGGAGTCAAGCACTTATCTGCAGCGTATCGGAAGATATTTACATTCACTTTTCAACCTTACGCAACAAGCAATGAGGGAGACGCATTATTATACAATTATTATTCTAAATTGAGACAGCAGTAAATACTGAGAAATAAAAATGCACAAAGTCAGTCACCCATGGCTGTTGAATTATGGACGTTTCTAAAGTTTGAGACTCCGAATAAAAACCATCAGTTGGACCTAGCAAATGTTATCAATGTATCTCATTTTCTCCAAAATCGTATGCAAAATATTATCCCTTCAATTTACTTTCTCGCGCCAGATGCCGCACGCTGCTTGTCATTAACTTCCTTTGTCAAGGCTCTTGTCAAGTCTTGCTGGTATAAACAGATATAAAATGCGAAACTCTCAAACAAGTTCAGTACTGCTCACTCCTAACATATCAAAACGGACACCAAACAGCATTCAGTGAATCAGATGACGAACCTTCACACAACGTGATCGCATGCTCAGTCCAGTGCTGCAAGGTAGAAGTTGGAAGCAAGGAACGCAGAGCAGTTGCCGACTGACACATAGCTCCATGACTGTCGTCGGTTCCAATGAAGGTATATCGCCTAGAAATTGAAAGCGTTTAAAGTTACTACGATAAAAATCTTGAGAAACCAGTCCTACGCATTCAATAATGGTAGAAAAAAGTAAAAGCACAGTGTTTCATGAGATGAAACAATAGGAAGCTCTTCTTGAGCAAGTGAGCGCTTGCAAAATACCTGTAGAATAACCATTATCACGTGTGCCACTGAAACCTAGAAATCGTAGTGCGTGAGAAAGGTGTGTGGGTGCACGTCGGATGAGACAGCAAAGTAACCAGTAAGCCGCCTCACACATCGAAGTTCTCCATTTCGGGCCCACATTTGACGCGACATCGCATAGTCGCCTGCAATTCTTCCGTTCATTCCAGCTCAGGCTTCCATAAATGCTACCGCAGGAAGCTGAATTCAGTAGCCGTCAGCCACTAGCTCATGTGGTAAGGCAAGCAATATCCTATCACATCTGCACGTGAGTATGCTTCTTTGAATGAGCCCACTGGCCAACTATTCACATACTGAACCGAATGAGATGCTCACAACCATCTGACCAACTGAGTTGGCGCATGTGACATCACTTTATTCAATAATCGTTCACTCAACCAATCATCCGGCAAGTAACATCCCAACCGACTAACCATTCACTCAACTCCCATCACTCTTGACGAACTTCATCGGTACTCATGTAGAACCTAGCACATGCCTTTGATTAACCTCAGATGCCAGCAGAACGAGCATAGTACGCATAGAAATCAAGATGTCAGAGAAATGGTCCTTTCCCGTTTACCACAACAAATATACAAACAAAATATAAAAATAAAACATCCATTCAAGACAGAAAACAAATGAGACCGGATTTTCTACTGCCTCGTACCCTTCCTCCAACAGCTCTTCGACCACTCAAAATTCCCATCCACTGGAAGTTATCCTGCTAGTTTCTAGCGGCAGAACGATAGGCAGCAAATGTAATGAATCAAAGCGTGAACCAACAGCTCTTACTGTTGAGTGTAGGCGGATGAGGGCGAATATGCACTTCATAAAGCGTTATGTGGTAAGGCAACATTAACGTTGGGTCAAGCCGCTCCTCGCTAGCATAGAAACGATAGCTCCAATTAGCAGTGCGGCACGACGATGAGGTGCCGCCGCAAGAAGTGTTGACGGTTGATGCGCCATCGACGATGAAGATGCAATTGAGCTTACAACAACTAGGACCTCTTACCTCCTTTATAGCATCAAATATCTCATCTTTCACCTCACTGAACACACCAGCAATAAACTACGGAATGCCACAGCATCTTCGAGACATAATATGATCAAAACAAGCACTAATTTCAAGAATTCTGACAGCCACCCTTGAGTCTCATTATCGAATATGACACAACCCTCAATCAAACTAAAAAAACGACAGTGTGAACGATTCAATGGCATGCAATACCACCATTCTTCCGATTAGAACTCTAGTTTGCCACAATGGAGAACAACGAATAATAAACGAAAAACTAACAAATTGGAGCGTAGTTGAAAAGTCCTTCGATCCTGATATCTGGAGGACGCCTCGGCGCAATTGCACATTCGCCACGGGCCACCTGTGTCATTGAGGCTAACTGGCGCATCATGGCACTGCCTTTCGGGACAGTCCAGTCGCCCAATGATGTTGCAGTGCAGTTCTTGATCTCGCTTGACGCTATTAGATGCCTCCCTAATGAAACGATATTTAAATCTGTATTAACTTCATCGCTTCATATCCACAGGCACCAGAACTGAGGAAATTCATTGACGAAGAAGCGGATTCCAAGAAATCAAAAAATAATGTAACATTTTTAATATTTGGGAGTGTTTTATTTTTTAGAATTCTTTCGTTCTTGTTTTTTTTTTATTAAAAGAGGGAAAATTGGAATGTTCTGTTTAAGAAAAAAAAAGCAGAAAATGTATCTTTAATACATGGGATGGAAAAAATATATTTAATAATTGGAATATGTATACTTGCTCCACAGATCAAGCAAAAAACCGCAAAGTTTTTGGCTGGTATAGGAAACTATCGACTGACTGTCCCATCTACTTAAACAGCTTCCAGAACATAAGCATGATACTCCAACCTAAGTCCCATTCCCCTCCTTCCATTCCTCTCCTCCCTCGCTTGTAGCCAACGACTGCACACTAGGAGTTCCTTGCGATCACACACAAAAGAAGCAAAAATCAGCTGAACATATATATATATATATATATATATATATATATATATATATATATATATATATATATATATATATATATATATATATATATATATATAAGCACGTGGCACGTTTGTATATGGAAATAGTTATGCACATATATATATAGACATGCACGCATGTGCGCATACATACATACGTACAATATGCGGCCAATAACTAACTCCCCTAGGGAAAAATTCGCATCAAGAAGGCAATCGGGTATACAAGCAAAAAACTTACCGAAGTCAATGAAAACACGTTGATTTTGGGGCATCAGCAGCATATAGACAACTCGAACGCGACCTTTTGTAAGTTTCGGCACTCCTGGAGGTTTCGGCATTGCATAAGCACACGGTGTTTAAGGTACTCCAAAGTTAAGCCAACCAAATGTTCTAGATGATCGCTGACCAAATCCGAAAACAGCAAGAAAAGCCGCAATGCGTAATCGGCAACCGATATTAGTTTCCAACTGAAAATGAGATACAAGATCATTTATAAGTACAAAAAGTAATGTGCATCATATCCAGTGAGTCGTGACGGACAGCAAAACACTCAAAAAAACACCTGTAACGTGATCTTCCATATTTCTCCACATCCGACAAACGTCTTTGTAACGTCAACATCTCTCTCCGTAAACACCTGCATAGATTGAGTATCCGCTGAAAACGTTTCAAGGAGAAAAATGTTCTGCTAGGAGCATTACGATCCGTAATGGGAGCGGCAGTAAAACTTTCATTCTACATGGTCATCATAGCAACAGTTCAGAAACAAACCAATTCAGGAAGTGACGCTCCTCAAACAGCGAATCGAAGTCGTGGTCATAAAAAGAGCAGCTTGACACGACTTCAAGAAGATCTTCGACAGCACCTGGATACGTCCTGATAACCTTGGCCACCAACGTTTTATTACCCATACAATAACCCAGGACCTAAAGCATTTGCACCACTACCCAATAATTGCCTCAACTACGAGCTCGCAAACCTTCAAAAACTGCTTCATTTGGAAATAACCTATCTTCTAGAGCTATCTGCATTAGGCAGCAATGACACTGACGTGAACGGCATTGCATAGCGATGAATCTCAGTGCTGCTAGATGGGAGAACAATTCCGCAACTCATTTCACATCCGAGCAAATCGCAAAAATGACCGCAAACTGTCTCGAAATCATCTTTAAGCACTATTGGAGGAATACGTAAATTTCAAAATGTTGGCATGGAAATATAATTGCTTTATTCGATAAAGAATATTATAAGTGCAAAGCTCTATCCCCCTTTAACAAATAAATTAATTTATGCTTATTTATTTCATTTCAGTGCAAAAATTAAATCGGTCGATACATCTTGCACAAGCGCCCCGACCATTTCCTCATAGAAGCGCAGCTGTGATGAAGACTCATAACCGTTGAGACGTGTAAAATGGCCATTGTGACTGAAATTAGCACTCTCCTCAAACACAAAAATAAATTTACATTCAATTTTATCAACGCTGCTTCCACTCTAAACTTCCCTTTTTTACGCAATTAGGTTATTGAAATGGAATGCGCATTACGCATTAGTAACAAATCTGAGGAAATATGTAACGGGTCTTGCTATGACATTTTCCGATATTGTGATCATAATGTTGCGAGGAAGTGGGAAGTGGAAGAGCGCAAATTTGATTCAAGTGAATCGCGCCTTTTTGTTCCGTCGGAAAATAGCCCAAAACAGATTCCCTATCGGTCACAAACAAATACAAGAATCAAATGTGAATTTTTTTATTAGTGAATAAGCAACAACAGCTGTAGATTACAATGATCAAGGAGAAGACGTTGCAAATTCTGGTGCTTTAAAAACGGACCACACTTCAGTAAGGCTTGAACGATTCGCTGTTGGCATCTTGAACGTGGTCACCAGGCTGTTCTTATCATCTTTCTCATACGTTCCTTCATCCACCGAGTCCATCATCTTCACTGACTGTAAACATACGCATCCTTATTTGAACAAAACAAAAATACATAGTTGCATAAAATTGCCACACTCAACGCTTCTTTCATTGGTCGAATTATTGCCGAATAGAGCGCAGGAACAAATAGTAGCATGCACTACCATATCACGCAGAAAAGCTTAATCAAAAGCTACTCTGATCTTCAGACAACTCGTTTGTAAGTGAAACTTTTTCTCGAATATTCGAAGAGATTAGCATAAAAATATCGAGCGAACCCCCACAATTTGCGCATCTGAGAACCAAACAGACATGGCGTGCGTAAATTAAAACTAATGCATTAATGGCCAATAATGACCAGTCTTGCTTGCTTTGTGCAATCGTAAATGAGCTTCACTTGTTCGCAGAGAACGTTTCACCTTACACAGCCAATAATAAAAGCTCAAATTGTGCACGGTGATCACAATTTGTGGTCATTTCTTATCAATATGACAATAATTTTCTGCTCTTTCGTGCGCAACACGAGCAAATAGCGCAATATTTCCTTCTCTTCCAAGCAAAATATCGTAACCTCTTACGTATCTGTATCTCAAGCACGGATACCTAAACACGAATTAATACCACAAACAACCATCAAACTGCACTTTCACTGTAGTAAAACGATGCAAAAAATGCGAGTAATGCTTTCATCGCCTCTTTTAGTCCATGTTTCAAAATAGCTCTGCGATTCACAAGTATAATCTAATAATTTGAAAATTTTCATCACCACGTTCGAAGACCCTCTCTGAAGCATTCCTCTAAAAGGAAATATTGCGGTTTGCGTTCTTCCCGAAAAAAAATGCATAGCGCAGTTTTTGCTTTCAGTCGCGGCGAGATTTAGTTCAGATCGAGAATATCACCACTATAAACGCTCGAAGTGGCATTGTTCAAGAAGCGCGTTAAAATATACTTTCGCAGATCTTCACACTTCCTTCACTTCCAAATTCCACTAAAAAAAAGAAGACCGCTTCAGTCTAATGAGCGCTTAAAATAAATTATATCAGACAATATTTCCTGGCAATAATTTCCGCATATCTGATGAAACAGAAAGATAATGAATATAACAACTAGAAAGCGTTCGAAATATAATGGCACTGACACTGCAAGAGACAGTACTGTTAGTAAATAAGCCGAAGGATGTTAAGACCTGAGCACATTCAAATGTATAATCTTTAAGTGTTTCCAACTCAGAATTGACAATTAATCTTCTGAGCAATCAGCGTACTGAACAAATCTGAAAGATGAAAAGATTAAGAGTACCCGTTTCAATGGAAGTATTGATCCTTAGCGCATTGATCGTTTACTTCCATAGCGATGTTCTTCATTCGGGCGCTTAAACCCTGCATATCTGCCTTTAAAAACGTATCCAGATCGGTCTCCGACTGAAAATATTCAATCAGTTAAACATCATTTTAAACTGCAGTTACCATAACAAGCATCTTCATAATCGACGACAAAAAACAACAATATTAAAGGAGGGGAAAGCAACCACTCGTTAAGCAGGTTATAGATGTGATAACAAAAATTGTTGCATATTGTCCTGTACTTGAAAACTTTGCATTCTCAAATGAGCCAAAGAACTGAAAATCAGAAACAACAGAAAGAAATCAATGCAGCTGAAAATGCGTTTTTGCAAATTCCGTTCAATCCCAACAGCATCAAAAATCATTCAATGTAAATGTTGCAACGCTATCCCGAAAGAGCTATCAGCACTAAGAATCAAAACCTTACCACTAGTTGTTAGCTTGAGGGTAAAAGTTACACAAACTTGTTTTCAATGAAACTTGAAAACTGATACGTCGCCCTATAAATGAAAATCTTTCGCAGAGCAACATAGGCAAAGAACCTATTCAGAACATGATGTGCCATAAGTGAGCATATAATTATAGCTCTCTTGACTTATGGCTCGTCTATGCCAATCCATCGGCCACCTGTGTCGTCAGAAAAAAATTCGAAACTTCTCGCAAAAGATTTTCTGACAAGAAAAATTATGCATAACGTTTATACAATAACGAACGGAATGCACAATGATCACAGAAGTAGCCGTAAGCGTAACAAATCAGAGGCGTTCGCTGTTTTCATGACCATGGGTCCCTTCGACGTTACATGAACCACTGGGGTATTCGATGAGCTAATCGTTGTTATTGTACCTTAAGATGAACATTCCTGCCGCAACATGACATTAAGCCAGACAGTGGAATGCAGCCGAACACTGACCACTTTAGCAAAAAATGAAAAGCAGCTAAGCAATTTGGGCATTATGATCATCATCAACAGCAGCACCGTCGCCATGCGAACGTAACTCTAAGCTATGGTCGTCTTATCAACCATCAAACAGTGACGTTGCTTTTTTGCAGGCAACAGTTCGTTAACACTTGCCCTTGTTTTCTGCAGGGTTCTTATAACACATAAAAACAAACATCAGGTGCTCACCTGCATCCAGGTTCCACTTCTACAAGTTCTGATGCGGCACAGCAAGTAAATGTTAATGGCTCCACCTCCAGCAAACCACTTAACTGTGACGGTGAAAAGAACACACGCTCTTTCACGTCACGCCCTGCTGAGAAGCATTTGAACCGAAGCGCGAATTCAACGCGTAACCAGCACCCGGCGGCGGGACAATCGAATTCGTCGCACTACCTGAAATTTTCATGCTTCAGATTAAAAACTTCGCATAGAAAATAGTGCCCTCAAAGTTGTGGACGTTCACGGCCGTCACGCAACCTCATGTACATCCATGTGTCCATCTGTATGCTATTATGAGGGCCAGATATTCGGGTTTATTCCACAAAATGCGGCAGTCCACTCAGAAATTGTTCTCTTATTCCAGTAACCTGCCGCATGCTTGAAAGTGCTCCAAATGTTCGTTTTTTTTGCTGATCCCTCATTAATCACTCGATGGAAAACTTCTGATAAGATGCTATTATTTTCTACGCTTCAAGATAAGGTTCTTTTTACTTTGCCCATATTTATATTCTCTATTTCACCTATTTAACATAATTTTTATTCCTTTATACCCGCTGCAAAAATATTCCTTTATACCGATGGTTAGTAACTGCAGAAACAAGTAAACAAATGAATGTGCAGTCAAATTAACAAGCGAGCCTTGCCAATAAACATCGTAAAAAAATAAATATGCCACCTAGCATTCAAGCACAATGCGATCTCCTCTGCCGATCATTTGCCAATCACGAGTTACTTTCACTTTTAGTGCAAGCAAAAATTTTCGTTCAATTTCCCGCTAAAAATTTTTGCAGTGATTTAATAATTGGCAATAAATTTTTAAATGCTAACAGTAGGAATAGTTGGGCGTTGTTTGTTGGCAGTCCTGAAGTTGAGTAGTTTCAATAATGGTAATGAATTACTGCCAAAGGATTGTTGTTATTTATGCCAAAAACGTTGGTTTCTTGCTTCTCAAACTTCATATCCTCCTCAAATTTATTTCTTTGAAAGCCACAGAAATATGAAAATTCCAAGCAACTCGTATGGAAATGTTCTTGAAAGAAAAGCGCATACTGTCCCATTTGAACATGATTGCCGGCTTGATTGATGGCACGACACTCATCTTTTCCGTATAACGAAGTGATCTAAATTATATGACTTCTATATGCAGAGCGGTTACAAGAGCACAGTAGAAAAGAAGCGTGCAGAAAATTCTCCCCGTTTAATCACATAAAGAAGATCGAGTTTCTAGCCATGTGCAACCTTGCAATTTACGACAACATTTTCAATGAGTCGTCAATTATATACGAACGAAAATTCGGAGCTTGTTGTCACTTGTGCTGGAGCGCCACCTCGAAGTGCGGTCAAAACGTGGTCGAAAGGGCTCATAGAATTTATGCAATCTTTGAGGGAAGCGAATGAAAGCATCAAAAAATATTATGTAAAGAACGAAATGCATCTCGTTGGTGGCGATGCAGTAGAGCGAAGTGAAAAAGATCATTTTTACATAAAACGGTCGATGTAAAGGCAGCGAAAAATTTTTTAGCAAAAATAATGTCGACAAAAACGTCGGGCGAGAAAAACAATAGAATAGTTCAATTTCAGATGTGAATCGCGTAAGGAACACATTCCCCGCACTAAACAACCACTGCTATTTCGGTGGCAATTAGTCCATGTGAAAACAACTCATCATTGAGTTATCAACAATACACTGTCACATAAGGCAATAATTCGACATCTCCCATCGTATATTTCAGTTTTTATATTAACAAAAATTTATTCAGTTTGAAGATATTTTTCGTCTTCACCTTTCCACTATTTTGGCTCCATATGGCTAACAGAGGATTCTAGTAGTAAACAAATCGGGTGAATCGATATTTCCTAATGATGAGGCTACAAAAACATTTGTACTGGATGAATCAAAGAAATGTTTGCATACTCACCGATTTGCCACCAGTGCCAGAATAATACCGCGTTTTGCGCGACCCTCTTCTAGCAATGTTCCGTTGGCCGAACATGAGATATCTGGTGCAACGTCCGACAGCTTCAATTTTATGGGAAGGTTCGTCCAGATTGGTGGAACTTAAAGTTGCAATAATGAGAGGATGATGAAATGAACAGAGAGCTGCACAACAACGAAAGGGTGTTCCACCTGAAAGTAAACAAGAATTTAGTCCACGTTCCCATCAGCTCCCTACCCTCCTCTCCTCGTCATCTCCCTGCTACAATAATGGGGAAAAAATTGTTTTGGTCTATTAAGGTGAATAGGACGAAGATGGTGCGGTTAGTTAATCAAGGTTGCGCATTTTAACAAAATTAGGAAGTAATGAAAGCTTGTGCGGTGCGAAACGCACACAACAAAGAAAGCATGTTTGAAAGCTATGCACAGTTTGTGTGTGCAAGCAGAAAGAGTCAATAAAAACAGCTAGAGACCGAGTTTTCATTAGGTTCGATCGAAAATATCCATGGTTTTAATGTCAACAAAACAGACATCAACTGAGTAGACTTCATGATTTAAAAGATTCATCTATGTCAATTTATTCCCGAAAAACCACGAATTTCCACGCAGTTTTATATTCAGTGCATTGTTTTCAAAACTAACAAACCTATCAATTACACTTGGAAGTTTTTGACGATTCTCCAGCAGGTTCCCCGCGACGCATTTATTACCGCCTGCATCCGTTGTTTCGCGACTGCAGAATAAGCAACGACGTTTTCATCGTCGATAGGTGAATATTGGTGACCAACGTCAGCGATTCGGACACCCGTTCAAATGCCGTGTTTATCCAAATGAAATAAGAGAATATCAATCTGTCCAGCTCTCATTCTTTCACAAACGCATTCACTCCTTCAACATCTGTAAATGAACTAATTGGCAGCCTTCTAATCTATCTCATGTATCAAATAATTAATAACAAATTTTTGAGAAGCATGTGAAAAAGAAATAACTAGCTGTGGATTATTTCTAAAATGTGATTAGGTAAAAATTTCATAAGTTTCAACGATTGCTCTATAGCCGCTTCTATTAAGGTAGATGTGCTTTCCGTTTACAGCAGAATAATATCTGAGACTGTCAATTATTTCAACGTATGAGAGCCTAGTGAGAAGGTTATGAACAAAGAGAGAGTGAAAATCGTTGCTTTTGCAGAGATTGAAAATCGGTTTCGAAAGCTGAAACATTAAGTGCACACACTAAAATCATTAAACAAGTTTTTCTAATCAGAAGATAAATAAAAGACTGCGGCGAGCATTATGCGCTGTTCAATAACTGCCGGAAAAACGTCATCTTGCAATTCTCTCTTCTTTTCATACAGCTGCTTTAGAAGGACTTGCTGAAGTTCAAGTGATTTAAAAAGAACAAATATATCAGCTACAATAAACACCAAAGAAAGTAATTCAACATGAGCATTACCTGTGGCAAGCGGAGCTGAAAATACTGGATCATAAAACGCTGAAACGGTGTGCCCTTCGATAAACGTTTCCGTGACGAATGATATGCTGATCGGCATGTATGGTGGCGCTAAAAGCATCAACAGTTAAACTTCGTGAAACTGAATTCCCGCATATCGAAGACCAAAGCAAGATGTAAATGTTAATCGACGATATCTCGTTCTTGTTGTTGCAACTCAAACTTCACTCACCCTTTCAAACACTTTATCATTAAACTTGAGAAACAAAAGGAATCCTCTGGCAGGAAAATATGCAACATTTTATTTTTAGCTGGAGAAAAACATAATGTGCCGTGCCCATCGCATTTGAACATTTGACTTCCTGTTTCATAGAACAGTATGGAAAAGTTATTAATTCCTGCTTGATTGAAAAATTTTTGACGTTAAAATGACTTTTAAAAATATACAGAAATTTGCATCGACAACAATCCAACCACTGGAATCTCTTAAAGTGAAATTTCGATTGGATCATTCTAGTAGGCTTCATGATATGTAACACAACACTGACTTACTAATAACGCTGAGACGGATGATTTATCGACGTCACCAGCCGCATTCGATGCCTTACACGTATAGTGGCCTCCATCACCATTCTGTACACTTTCGATTACAAGCGTTCCATCTCAAATATATGATTTATTTTCGAATTACGAACTTTTTCGTTCCCATTTCATCACTTATGACGTAAATGGATGGCTGCATAGCGCAGATATGGAGCAAATGATATATGTTGCATTAGACAAGCGGTACATTTAGAAAGTGAAGGTGAATGAACAAGAAAAGAGCACATATTTTTTATGCTGCAAGATGGCCAATTAATGGATTTAACCCACTGCGAAGGAATACTGAAACAAGCCGCTGAAAGCAATTTTTCGACCAGGAAAATGATAAATATTGAACAAAATGGCCATTATAAATGTCGGGAAATGATTAAGCAACAACAGCTCCATATATGCCGTTCTCCATGAATGAGTAAGTGAACGACTAAGGGAGCAAACCTTGCTGAAAGCGATTTTACGGGAAAGAAATGTACAGATTATAGGTAGTTAAGCGATATGTGCCGATAAGATTGAATTCATTTGAATTCATAACGTTCATAAATATGAGGCTTCAGATCTCCGGGACACAGTTCCGGTCTGTTGACTGATAACATTGTAAGGGATAACAAGGCTTAATTTAGACAGGTGAAGTTGCTCGGAGTCGAAGGTTGCTTCGGATCTAAGTGAAAGTTTCAACACAAACTCCAACTTACAAACGCTGGGAAAGCTGAATTTCAGAGAGGCAAAATTGTCTTGAATAAAAAATTATAGATACTGACCTTCACTCGTCAAGGCCACACTTTCGCAAAACAATGAGCAAACCGCGAAAGACTGTGAAAATCCACTAGCAAAAGTGGGTTAAAACACCAATAACTAGTTCAACTATTTTCCAAAAAAGCATTTAATATCAAGCATCAAATGAGTACTGGGAATGGTGGAACAAATTCGAAGATCCATACCTAGTGTATTTAATCACTGATATATCAATGAATTACATAAGATCGTAAAACAACGGCGGCGCCATTCAAAACCCCAAAGTGCTGATTGGTGAAGACGCTCTGCTCGTCACACAGAGATAACGCACACCGCATATACATACCCCATTCGTTGATTTCGCTGCCCCTAAAAGAATGCCTCAGGCAACAAGACTACAGCTATAGCGGAACGCGAGGCTGCGCCGTTATCCCCACGTAGAACAAACAGAAGCACATGGGTTCTAGCTTTGCTATATCCAACGCTTCGGGTCACTCTGATCTCAAACTTAGGGACGTCCTCGCTTCGGAGCGACGAGAGTTTCCTCAACGTGAATTAGGTATAAAGGTGATTCGCTGTAATTCAAAATACTCACTGGAAAAATACAATTCAGTTATACCTGAATGGTCAAACGACCTCCTTCATTTGAATGTATCGATAAGATAGAACCTCGCGCACGCCACGATACCAAGTTACTTACGGCTTCGATTTCAAACCAGCACCTATAAATTAACAAGGTATTATTTGATGACATTTGACAATCAGCAGCCCTTTAACTATATGATTGCCGAGTTAGCAAAGTGCATCGAGTTGAAGTTGATAAGCAAACAACTAGCCAAATATTACAACTGCCACAATGGTTACACATGTGAATCAAGTGTCGATCTTTGCAAAATGTTATAATTGCGAATAGAAAACAACGATTCACTACGATTTTTTCAACGGAATATATAATAGCGGTTTCTGCGAAATTATTTAGCGGATGCGTTGTTTCCTAAGGGCAAAACTACTCGCAAACAATTCTCCAATAAAAACTATCCACCTTATTTTCAATTCTCACATATTAAATCGTTCATTACTGCGCTCTAAATTACAAAAAACAACAGTGGTATGAATAGATGGTTAGTAACTGCAGAAACAGTAAACAAATGAATGTGCAGTCAAATTAACAAGCGAGCAAATAAATAAACATGTAAATAAATAAATAAGCCACCTAGCATTCAAGCACAATGCGATCTCCTCTGCCGATCATTTGCCAATCACGAGTTACTTTCACTTTTAGTGCAAGCAAAAATTTTCGTTTCAATTTCCCGAAAAATTTTTGCAGTGATTTAATAATTGGCAATAATTTTTTAATGCTAACAGGTGGAATAGTTGGGCGTGTTTTGTTGGCAGTCCTGAAGTTGAGTAGTTTCAATAATGGTAATGAATTACTGCCAAAGGATTTTTTTATATATGCTAAAAACGTTGGTTTGCTTCTCAAACGTTCATAAGCCCTCCTCAAATTTATTTCGTTTGAAAGCCACAGAAATATGAAAATTCAAAGCAACTCGTATAAAAATGTTCTTAAAGAAAAGCGCTTACTGTCCATATGAACATGATTGAAGCTTGAGGTGAGGGAAAGACAAAGATTCTTTTACATAAAACGGTCGATGTGAAAGGCAATGACTTTTTTAGGCAAAAATAATGTCGACAAAAACGGCAGGTAGAAAAGAATCGTGCAATTTCAGATGTGAATCGTAAGGAATCACATAAAAACCAACTATTTCGGTGGCAATTAGTCATGTGAAAACAACTCATCATTGAGTTATCAACAATACACTGTCACATAAGCAATAATTCGACATCTCCCATCGTATATTTCAGTTTTTATATTAACAAAAATTTATTCAGTTTGAAGATATTGTTTCGTCTTCACCTTTCCACTATTTTGCCTCCATATGGCTAACAGAGGATTCTAGTAGTAAACAAATCGGGTGAATCGATATTCTTAATGATGTGGCTACAAAAACATTTGTACTGGATGAATCAAAGAGATGTTTGCATACTCACCGATTTGCCACCAGGTGCCAGAATAATACCGCGTTTTGCGCGACCCTCTTCTAGCAATTGTCCGTTGGCCGATCATGAGATATCTGGTGCAACGTCCGACAGCTTCAATTTATGGGAAGGTTCGTCCAGATTTGGTGGAACTGTAAAGTTGCAATATTGAGGATGATGAAATGAACAGAGAGCTGCACACCAACGAAAGGGTGAATTCCACCTGAAAGTAAACAAGAATTTGAGTCCACGTTCCCATCAGCTCCCTACCCTCCTCTCCTCGTCATCTCCCTGCTACCAATAATGGGGAAAAAATTGTTTTGGTCTATTAAGGTGAATAGGACGAAGATGGTGCGGTTAGTTACAAGGTTGCGCATTTTAACAAAATTAGGAAGTAATGAAAGCGTTGTGCGGTGCGAATGGCACACAACAAAGAAAGCATGTTTGAAAGATATGCACAGTTTGGTGTGTGCAAGCAGAAAGAGTCAATAAAAACAGCTAGAGCCGAGTTTTTCATTAGGTTCGATCGAAAATATCCATGGGTTTTATGTCAACTAAACAGACATCAACTGGAGTAGATTTCATCATTTAAAAGATTCATCTATGTCAATTTATTCCCGAAAAACCACGAATTTCCAACGCAGTTTTATTTCAGTGCATTGTTTTCAAAACTAACATACCTAGCAATTACACTTGGAAGTTTTTGACGATTCTCCAGCTGGTTCCCCGCGACGCATTTATTACCGCCTGCATCCGTTGTTCGCGACTGCAGAATAAGCAAACGACGTTTTCATCGTCGGATAGGTGAATATTGGGACCACCGTCAGCGATTCGGACGACCGTTCAAATGCCGTGTTATCTCAAATGAAATAAGAGAATATCAATCTGTCCAGCTCTCATTCTTTCACTAACGCATTCACTCCTTCAATATCAGTAAATGAACAATTGGCAGCCTTCTAAATCTATCTCATGTATCAAATAATTTAATTTAAAAAACAAATTTTTGAGGAAGCATGTGAAAAAGAAATAACAGCTGTGGATTATTTCTAAAATGTGATTAGGTGAAAATTTCATAAGTTTCAACGATTGCTCTATAGCCGCTTCTATTAAGGTAGATGCTTTCCGGTTAAAGCAGAATAATATCTGAGACTGTCAATTATTTCAACGTATGAGAGCCTAGTGGAGGTTATGAACAAAGAGAGAGTGAAAATCGGTTGCTTTTGCAGAGATTGAAAATCGGTTTCGAAAGGCTGAAACATTAAGTGCACACACTAAAAATCATTAAACAAGTTTTTCTAATCAGAAGATAAATATAAAGACTGCGGCGAGCATTATTGCGGCTGTCAATAACTGCCGGAAACGTCATCTTGCAATTCTCTTCTTTTCATACAGCTGCTTTAGAAGGACTTGCTGAAGTTCAAGTGATTTAAAAAGAACAAATATATCAGCTACAATAAACACCAAAGAAAGTAATTCAACATGAGCATTACCTGTGGCAGCGGAGCTGAAAATACTGGATCATAAACGCTGAACGGTTGCCCTGCGATAACCGTTTCCGTGACGATTGTATGCTGATCGGGCATGTATGGTGGCGCTAAAAGCATCAACAGTTTGAACTTCGTGAAACTGAATTCCCGCATATCGAAGACCAAAGCTGATGTAAATGTTAATCGACGATATATGGCGTTCTTGTTGTTGCAACTCAAACTTCACTCACCCTTTCAAACAATTATCTATTAAACTTGAGAAACAATAAGGAATCACCTGGCAGGAAAATATGTAACATTTTATTTTTACTGGAGAAAAACATAATGTGCCCATCGCTTTGAACATTTAACTTCCTGTTTCATAGAACAGTATGGAAATGTTATTAATTGCTTCTGACTGAAAAATTTTTGACGTTAAAATGACTTTTAAAATAAACAGAAATTTGCATCGACAACAATAAACCACTGGAATCTCTTAAAGTGAAATTCGATGGGATCGATTCTAGTAGGCTTCATGATATGTAACACCAAACTGACTTCTGCTGAGACGGATGATTTTATCGACGTCACCAGCCGCATTCGATGCCTTACACGTATAGTGGCCTCCATCACCATTCTGTACACTTTCGATTACAAGCGTTCCATCTCAAATATATGATTTATTTTCGAATTACGAACTTTTTCGTTCCCATTTCATCACTTATGACGTAAATGGATGGCTGCATAGCGCAGATATGGAGCAAATGATATATGTTGCATTAGACAAGCGGTACATTTAGAAAGTGAAGGTGAATGAACAAGAAAAGAGCACATATTTTTTATGCTGCAAGATGGCCAATTAATGGATTTAACCCACTGCGAAGGAATACTGAAACAAGCCGCTGAAAGCAATTTTTCGACCAGGAAAATGATAAATATTGAACAAAATGGCCATTATAAATGTCGGGAAATGATTAAGCAACAACAGCTCCATATATGCCGTTCTCCATGAATGAGTAAGTGAACGACTAAGGGAGCAAACCTTGCTGAAAGCGATTTACGGGAAAGAAATGTACAGATTATAGGTAGTTAAGCGATATGTGCCGATAAGATTGAATTCATTTGAATTCATAACGTTCATAAATATGAGGCTTCAGATCTCCGGACACAGTTCCGGTCTGTTGACTGATAACATTGTAAGGGATAACAAGGCTTAATTTAGACAGGTGAAGTTGCTCGGAGTCGAAGGTTGCTTCGGATCTAAGTGAAAGTTTCAACACAAACTCCAACTTACAAACGCTGGGAAAGCTGAATTTCAGAGAGGCAAAATTGTCTTGAATAAAAAATTATAGATACTGACCTTCACTCGTCAAGGCCACACTTTCGCAAAACAATGAGCAAACCGCGAAAGACTGTGAAATCCACTAGCAAAAGTGGGTTAATAACACCAATAACTAGTTCAAACTTTTCCAAAAAAGCATTTAATATCAAGCATCAAATGAGTACTGGGAATGGTGGAACAAATTCGAAGATCCATACCTAGTGTATTTAATCACTGATATATCAATGAATTACATAAGATTCGTAAAACAACGGCGGCGCCATTCAAACCCCAAAAGTGCTGATTGGTGAAGACGCTCTGCTCGTCACACAGAGATACGCACACCGCATATACATACCCCATTCGTTGATTTCGCTGCCCCTAAAAGAATGCCTCAGGCAACAAGACTACAGCTATAGCGGAACGCGAGGCTGCGCCGTTATCCCACGTAGAACAAACAGAAGCACATGGGTTCTAGCTTTGCTATATCCAACGCTTCGGGTCACTCTGATCTCAAACTTAGGGACGTCTCGCTTCGGAGCGACGAGAGTTTCCTCAACGTGAATTAGGGTATAAAGGTGATTCGCTGTAATTCAAAATACTCACTGGAAAATACAATTCAGTTATACCTGAATGGTCAAACGACCTCCTTCATTTGAATGTATCGATAAGATAGAACCTCGCGCACGCCACGATACCAAGTTACTTACGGCTTCGGATTTCAAACCAGCACCTATAAATTAACAAGGTATTATTTGATGACATTTGACAATCAGCAGCCCTTTAACTATATGATTGCCGAGTTAGCAAAGTGCATCGAGTTGAAGTTGATAAGCAAACAACTAGCCAAATATTACAACTGCCACAATGGTTACACATGTGAATCAAGTGTCGATCTTTGCAAAATGTTATAATTGCGAATAGAAAACAACGATTCACTACGATTTCTTTCAACGGAATATATAATAGCGGTTTCTGCGAAATTATTTAGCGGATGCGTTGTTTCCTAAGGGCAAAACTACTCGCAAACAATTCTCCAATAAAAACTATCCACCTTATTTTCAATTCTCACATATTAAATCGTTCATTACTGCGCTAAATTACAAAAAACAACAGTGGTATGAATAGATGGTTAGTAACTGCAGAAACAAGTAAACAAATGAATGTGCAGTCAAATTAACAAGCGAGCAAATAAATAAACATGTAAATAAATAAATATGCCACCTAGCATTCAAGCACAATGCGATCTCCTCTGCCGATCATTTGCCAATCACGAGTTACTTTCACTTTTAGTGCAAGCAAAAATTTTCGTTTCAATTTCCCGAAAAATTTTTGCAGTGATTTAATAATTGGCAATAAATTTTTTAATGCTAACAGTGGAATAGTTGGGCGTTGTTTGTTGGCAGTCCTGAAGTTGAGTAGTTTCAATAATGGTAATGAATTACTGCCAAAGGATTTTTTTATTTATGCCAAAAACGTTGGTTTCTTGCTTCTCAAACTTCATATCCTCCTCAAATTTATTTCGTTTGAAAGCCACAGAAATATGAAAATTCAAAGCAACTCGTATGGGAAATGTTCTTGAAAGAAAAGCGCTTACTGTACATTTGAACATGATTGCCGGCTTGATTGATGGCACGACACTCATCTTTTCCGTAGAACGAAGTGATCTAAATTATATGACTTCTATATGCAGAGCGGTTACAAGAGCACAGGTAGAAAAGAAGCGTGCAGAAAATTCTCCCCGTTTAATCACATAAAGAAGATCGAGTTTCTAGCCATGTGCAACCTTGCAATTTACGATAACATTTTCATGAGTCGTCAATTATATACGAACGAAAATTCGGAGCTTTGTTGTCACTTGTGCTGGAGCGCCACCTCGAATTGCGGTCAAACGTGGTCGAAAGGGCTCATAGAATTTATGCAATCTTTGAGGGGAAGCGAATGAAAGCATCAAAAAATATTATGTAAAGAACGAAGTGCATCTCGTTGGTGGCGATGCAGGGACTGAAGCATAGGTAGCGAAGTGAAAAAGATGCATTTTTACATAAAACGGTCGATGTGAAAGGCAGCGAAATATTTTTAGGCAAAAATAATTTCGACAAAAACGTCGGCGAGAAAAACAATAGAATAGTTCAATTTCAGATGTGAATCGTGTAAGGAACACATTCCCCGCACTAAACAACCACTGCTATTTCGGTGGCAATTAGTCATGTGAAAACAACTCATCATTGAGTTATCAACAATACACTGTCACATAAGCAATAATTCGACATCTCCCATCGTATATTTCAGTTTTTATATTAACAAAAATTTATTCAGTTTGAAGATATTGTTTCGTCTTCACCTTTCCACTATTTTGCCTCCATATGGCTAACAGAGGATTCTAGTAGTAAACAAATCGGGTGAATCGATATTCTTAATGATGTGGCTACAAAAACATTTGTACTGGATGAATCAAAGAGATGTTTGCATACTCACCGATTTGCCACCAGGTGCCAGAATAATACCGCGTTTTGCGCGACCCTCTTCTAGCAATTGTCCGTTGGCCGATCATGAGATATCTGGTGCAACGTCCGACAGCTTCAATTTATGGGAAGGTTCGTCCAGATTTGGTGGAACTGTAAAGTTGCAATATTGAGGATGATGAAATGAACAGAGAGCTGCACAACAACGAAAGGGTGAATTCCACCTGAAAGTAAACAAGAATTTGAGTCCACGTTCCCATCAGCTCCCTACCCTCCTCTCCTCGTCATCTCCCTGCTACCAATAATGGGGAAAAAATTGTTTTGGTCTATTAAGGTGAATAGGACGAAGATGGTGCGGTTAGTTACAAGGTTGCGCATTTTAACAAAATTAGGAAGTAATGAAAGCGTTGTGCGGTGCGAATGGCACACAACAAAGAAAGCATGTTTGAAAGATATGCACAGTTTGGTGTGTGCAAGCAGAAAGAGTCAATAAAAACAGCTAGAGCCGAGTTTTTCATTAGGTTCGATCGAAAATATCCATGGGTTTTATGTCAACTAAACAGACATCAACTGGAGTAGATTTCATCATTTAAAAGATTCATCTATGTCAATTTATTCCCGGAAAAACCACGAATTTCCAACGCAGTTTTATTTCAGTGCATTGTTTTCAAAACTAACATACCTAGCAATTACACTTGGAAGTTTTTGACGATTCTCCAGCTGGTTCCCCGCGACGCATTTATTACCGCCTGCATCCGTTGTTCGCGACTGCAGAATAAGCAAACGACGTTTTCATCGTCGGATAGGTGAATATTGGGACCACCGTCAGCGATTCGGACGACCGTTCAAATGCCGTGTTATCTCAAATGAAATAAGAGAATATCAATCTGTCCAGCTCTCATTCTTTCACTAACGCATTCATTCCTTCAATATCAGTAAATGAACAATTGGCAGCCTTCTAAATCTATCTCATGTATCAAATAATTTAATAAAACAAATTTTTGAGGAAGCATGTGAAAAAGAAATAACAGCTGTGGATTATTTCTAAAATGTGATTAGGTGAAAATTTCATAAGTTTCAACGATTGCTCTATAGCCGCTTCTATTAAGGTAGATGCTTTCCGGTTAAAGCAGAATAATATCTGAGACTGTCAATTATTTCAACGTATGAGAGCCTAGTGGAGGTTATGAACAAAGAGAGAGTGAAAATCGGTTTTTTGCAGAGATTGAAAATCGGTTTCGAAAGGCTGAAACATTAAGTGCACACACTAAAAATCATTAAACAAGTTTTTCTAATCAGAAGATAAATATAAAGACTGCGGCGAGCATTATTGCGGCTGTCAATAACTGCCGGAAACGTCATCTTGCAATTCTCTTCTTTTCATACAGCTGCTTTAGAAGGACTTGCTGAAGTTCAAGTGATTTAAAAAGAACAAATATATCAGCTACAATAAACACCAAAGAAAGTAATTCAACATGAGCATTACCTGTGGCAGCGGAGCTGAAAATACTGGATCATAAACGCTGAACGGTTGCCCTGCGATAACCGTTTCCGTGACGATTGTATGCTGATCGGGCATGTATGGTGGCGCTAAAAGCATCAACAGTTTGAACTTCGTGAAACTGAATTCCCGCATATCGAAGACCAAAGCTGATGTAAATGTTAATCGACGATATATGGCGTTCTTGTTGTTGCAACTCAAACTTCACTCACCCTTTCAAACAATTATCTATTAAACTTGAGAAACAATAAGGAATCACCTGGCAGGAAAATATGTAACATTTTATTTTTACTGGAGAAAAACATAATGTGCCCATCGCTTTGAACATTTAACTTCCTGTTTCATAGAACAGTATGGAAATGTTATTAATTGCTTCTGACTGAAAAATTTTTGACGTTAAAATGACTTTTAAAATAAACAGAAATTTGCATCGACAACAATAAACCACTGGAATCTCTTAAAGTGAAATTCGATGGGATCGATTCTAGTAGGCTTCATGATATGTAACACCAAACTGACTTCTGAGACGGATGATTTTATCGACGTCACCAGCCGCATTCGATGCCTTACACGTATAGTGGCCTCCATCACCATTCTGTACACTTTCGATTACAAGCGTTCCATCTCAAATATATGATTTATTTTCGAATTACGAACTTTTTCGTTCCCATTTCATCACTTATGACGTAAATGGATGGCTGCATAGCGCAGATATGGAGCAAATGATATATGTTGCATTAGACAAGCGGTACATTTAGAAAGTGAAGGTGAATGAACAAGAAAAGAGCACATATTTTTTATGCTGCAAGATGGCCAATTAATGGATTTAACCCACTGCGAAGGAATACTGAAACAAGCCGCTGAAAGCAATTTTTCGACCAGGAAAATGATAAATATTGAACAAAATGGCCATTATAAATGTCGGGAAATGATTAAGCAACAACAGCTCCATATATGCCGTTCTCCATGAATGAGTAAGTGAACGACTAAGGGAGCAAACCTTGCTGAAAGCGATTTACGGGAAAGAAATGTACAGATTATAGGTAGTTAAGCGATATGTGCCGATAAGATTGAATTCATTTGAATTCATAACGTTCATAAATATGAGGCTTCAGATCTCCGGGACACAGTTCCGGTCTGTTGACTGATAACATTGTAAGGGATAACAAGGCTTAATTTAGACAGGTGAAGTTGCTCGGAGTCGAAGGTTGCTTCGGATCTAAGTGAAAGTTTCAACACAAACTCCAACTTACAAACGCTGGGAAAGCTGAATTTCAGAGAGGCAAAATTGTCTTGAATAAAAAATTATAGATACTGACCTTCACTCGTCAAGGCCACACTTTCGCAAAACAATGAGCAAACCGCGAAAGACTGTGAAATCCACTAGCAAAAGTGGGTTAATAACACCAATAACTAGTTCAAACTTTTCCAAAAAAGCATTTAATATCAAGCATCAAATGAGTACTGGGAATGGTGGAACAAATTCGAAGATCCATACCTAGTGTATTTAATCACTGATATATCAATGAATTACATAAGATTCGTAAAACAACGGCGGCGCCATTCAAACCCCAAAAGTGCTGATTGGTGAAGACGCTCTGCTCGTCACACAGAGATACGCACACCGCATATACATACCCCATTCGTTGATTTCGCTGCCCCTAAAAGAATGCCTCAGGCAACAAGACTACAGCTATAGCGGAACGCGAGGCTGCGCCGTTATCCCACGTAGAACAAACAGAAGCACATGGGTTCTAGCTTTGCTATATCCAACGCTTCGGGTCACTCTGATCTCAAACTTAGGGACGTCTCGCTTCGGAGCGACGAGAGTTTCCTCAACGTGAATTAGGGTATAAAGGTGATTCGCTGTAATTCAAAATACTCACTGGAAAATACAATTCAGTTATACCTGAATGGTCAAACGACCTCCTTCATTTGAATGTATCGATAAGATAGAACCTCGCGCACGCCACGATACCAAGTTACTTACGGCTTCGGATTTCAAACCAGCACCTATAAATTAACAAGGTATTATTTGATGACATTTGACAATCAGCAGCCCTTTAACTATATGATTGCCGAGTTAGCAAAGTGCATCGAGTTGAAGTTGATAAGCAAACAACTAGCCAAATATTACAACTGCCACAATGGTTACACATGTGAATCAAGTGTCGATCTTTGCAAAATGTTATAATTGCGAATAGAAAACAACGATTCACTACGATTTCTTTCAACGGAATATATAATAGCGGTTTCTGCGAAATTATTTAGCGGATGCGTTGTTTCCTAAGGGCAAAACTACTCGCAAACAATTCTCCAATAAAAACTATCCACCTTATTTTCAATTCTCACATATTAAATCGTTCATTACTGCGCTAAATTACAAAAAACAACAGTGGTATGAATAGATGGTTAGTAACTGCAGAAACAAGTAAACAAATGAATGTGCAGTCAAATTAACAAGCGAGCAAATAAATAAACATGTAAATAAATAAATATGCCACCTAGCATTCAAGCACAATGCGATCTCCTCTGCCGATCATTTGCCAATCACGAGTTACTTTCACTTTTAGTGCAAGCAAAAATTTTCGTTTCAATTTCCCGAAAAATTTTTGCAGTGATTTAATAATTGGCAATAAATTTTTTAATGCTAACAGTGGAATAGTTGGGCGTTGTTTGTTGGCAGTCCTGAAGTTGAGTAGTTTCAATAATGGTAATGAATTACTGCCAAAGGATTTTTTTATTTATGCTAAAAACGTTGGTTTCTTGCTTCTCAAACTTCATATCCTCCTCAAATTTATTTCGTTTGAAAGCCACAGAAATATGAAAATTCAAAGCAACTCGTATGGGAAATGTTCTTGAAAGAAAAGCGCTTACTGTACATTTGAACATGATTGCCGGCTTGATTGATGGCACGACACTCATCTTTTCCGTAGAACGAAGTGATCTAAATTATATGACTTCTATATGCAGAGCGGTTACAAGAGCACAGGTAGAAAAGAAGCGTGCAGAAAATTCTCCCCGTTTAATCACATAAAGAAGATCGAGTTTCTAGCCATGTGCAACCTTGCAATTTACGATAACATTTTCATGAGTCGTCAATTATATACGAACGAAAATTCGGAGCTTTGTTGTCACTTGTGCTGGAGCGCCACCTCGAATTGCGGTCAAACGTGGTCGAAAGGGCTCATAGAATTTATGCAATCTTTGAGGGGAAGCGAATGAAAGCATCAAAAAATATTATGTAAAGAACGAAGTGCATCTCGTTGGTGGCGATGCAGGGACTGAGCATTGAGGTAGAGCGAAAAAAGATGCATTTTTACATAAAACGGTCGATGTGAAAGGCAGCGAAATATTTTTAGGCAAAAAAAATAATTCGACAAAAACGTCGGCGAGAAAAAAACAATAGAATAGTTCAATTTCAGATGTGAATCGTGTAAGGAACACATTCCCCGCACTAAACAACCACTGCTATTTCGGTGGCAATTAGTCATGTGAAAACAACTCATCATTGAGTTATCAACAATACACTGTCACATAAGCAATAATTCGACATCTCCCATCGTATATTTCAGTTTTTATATTAACAAAAATTTATTCAGTTTGAAGATATTGTTTCGTCTTCACCTTTCCACTATTTTGCCTCCATATGGCTAACAGAGGATTCTAGTAGTAAACAAATCGGGTGAATCGATATTCTTAATGATGTGGCTACAAAAACATTTGTACTGGATGAATCAAAGAGATGTTTGCATACTCACCGATTTGCCACCAGGTGCCAGAATAATACCGCGTTTTTGCGCGACCCTCTTCTAGCAATTGTCCGTTGGCCGATCATGAGATATCTGGTGCAACGTCCGACAGCTTCAATTTATGGGAAGGTTCGTCCAGATTTGGTGGAACTGTAAAGTTGCAATATTGAGGATGATGAAATGAACAGAGAGCTGCACAACAACGAAAGGGTGAATTCCACCTGAAAGTAAACAAGAATTTGAGTCCACGTTCCCATCAGCTCCCTACCCTCCTCTCCTCGTCATCTCCCTGCTACCAATAATGGGGAAAAAATTGTTTTGGTCTATTAAGGTGAATAGGACGAAGATGGTGCGGTTAGTTACAAGGTTGCGCATTTTAACAAAATTAGGAAGTAATGAAAGCGTTGTGCGGTGCGAATGGCACACAACAAAGAAAGCATGTTTGAAAGATATGCACAGTTTGGTGTGTGCAAGCAGAAAGAGTCAATAAAAACAGCTAGAGCCGAGTTTTTCATTAGGTTCGATCGAAAATATCCATGGGTTTTATGTCAACTAAACAGACATCAACTGGAGTAGATTTCATCATTTAAAAGATTCATCTATGTCAATTTATTCCCGAAAAACCACGAATTTCCAACGCAGTTTTATTTCAGTGCATTGTTTTCAAAACTAACATACCTAGCAATTACACTTGGAAGTTTTTGACGATTCTCCAGCTGGTTCCCGCGACGCATTTATTACCGCCTGCATCCGTTGTTCGCGACTGCAGAATAAGCAAACGACGTTTTTCATCGTCGGATAGGTGAATATTGGGACCACCGTCAGCGATTCGGACGACCGTTTCAAATGCCGTGTTATCTCAAATGAAATAAGAGAATATCAATCTGTCCAGCTCTCATTCTTCACTAACTCATTCATTCCTTTCAATATACAGTAAATGAACAATTGGCAGCCTTCTAAATCTATCTCATGTATCAAATAATTTAATTTAAAACGTAAACAAATTTTTGAGGAAGCATGTGAAAAAGAAATAACAGCTGTGGATTATTTCTAAAATGTGATTAGGTGAAAATTTCATAAGTTTACAACGATTGCTTATAGCCGCTTCTATTAAGGTAGATGCTTTCCCGGTTAAAAGCAGAAATAATATCTGAGACTGTCAATTATTTCAACGTAATGAGAGCCTAGTGGAGGTTATGAACAAAGAGAGAGTGAAAATCGGTTGCTTTTGCAGAGATTGAAAATCGGTTTCGAAAGGCTGAAACATTAAGTGCACACACTAAAAAAATCATTAAACAAAGTTTTTTCTAATCAGAAGATAAATATAAAGACTGCGGCGAGCATTATTGCGGCTGTCAATAACTGCCGGAAACGTCATCTTGCAATTCTCTTCTTTTCATACAGCTGCTTTAGAAGGACTTGCTGAAGTTCAAGTGATTTAAAAAGAACAAATATATCAGCTAAACAATAAACACCAAAGAAAGTAATTCAACATGAGCATTACCTGTGGCAGCGGAGCTGAAAATACTGGATCATAAACGCTGAACGGTTGCCCTGCGATAACCGTTTCCGTGACGATTGTATGCAGATCGTGGCATGTATGGTGGCGCTAAAAGCATCAACAGTTTGAACATCGTGTGAAACTGAATTCCCGCATATCGAAGACCAAAGCTGATGTAAATGTTAATCGACGATATATGGCGTTCTTGTTTGTTGCACTCAAACTTTCACTCACACTCTTCCTTCAAAGTTTTCAAAACAATTATCTATTAAACTTGAGAAACAATAAGGAATCACCCTGGCAGGAAAATATGTAAACATTTTATTTTTTACTGGAGAAAACACATAATTGGCCCATCGCTTTGAGAACATTTACTTCGCTGTTTCATAGAACAGTAATGGAAATGTTATTAAGTTGCATTTCTGACTGAAAAATTTTTTGACGTTAAAAGAAAATGACTTTTAAAATAAACAGAAATTGCATCGACACAATAAAACCACTGGAATTCTCTAAAAGTGAAATCCGATGGGAATCGATTCTAAGTAGGCTTCAGAATATGTAACACCAAACTGACGTCTGAGACGATGATTTTATTCGACGTCACCAGCCGCATTCGATGCCTATACACGTTATAGTTGCCTCCATCACCATTCCTGTACACTTTCGATTACAAGCGTTTCCATCTCAAATATATGATTTATTATTCGAATTACGAACTTTTTTCGTTCCCATTTCATCACTTATGACGTAAATGGATGCTGCATATCGCAGATAAGGAGCAAATGATATAGTTTCTGCATAGACAAGCGGTACATTTAGAAAGTGAAGTGAATGAACAAGAAAAGAGCACATATTTTTTATGCTGCAAGATGGCCAATTAATGGATTTAACCCACTGCGAAGGAAATACTGAAACAAGCCGCTGAAAGCAATTTTTTTCGACCAGGGTAAAATGATAAAAATGAACAAAATGGGCCATTATAAATGTCGGAAAAGTGTAAGATTAAGCGACAACAGCAACATATATGCCTTGTTCTCCATGAAATGAGTAAGTGAACGACTAAGGGAGCAAACCTTGCTGAAAGCGATTTACGGGAAAGAAATGTACAGATTATAGGTAGTTAAAGCGGATATGTGCGATAATAAATAGATTGAATTACATTTGAATTCTAAAACGTTCATAAAATATGAGGCTTCAGATCTCCGGGAACACAGTTCGGTCTGTTGACTGATAACATTGTAAGAGGGATAACAAGGCTTAATTTAGACAGGTGAAGTTGCTCGGAGTCGAAGGTTGCTTCGGATCTAAGTGAAAGTTTCAACACAAACTCCAACTTACAAACGCTGGGAAAGCTGAATTTCAGAGAGGCAAAATTGTCATGAATAAAAAATTATAGATACTGACCTTCACTCGTCAAGGCCACACTTTCGCAAAACAATGAGCAAACCGCGAAAGACTGTGAAATCCACTAGCAAAAGTGGGTTAATAACACCAATAACTAGTTCAAAACTTTTTCCCAAAAAAGCATTTTAATATCAAGCATCAAATGAGTACTGGGAATGGTGGAACAAATTCGAAGATCCATACCTATGTATTTAATCACTGATATATCATGAATTACATAATACATAAGATTCGTAAAACAACGGCGGCGCCATTCAAACCCCCAAAAAGTGCTGATTGGTGAAGACCGCTCTGCTCGGTCACACAGAGATACGCACACCCGCATAACATACCCCCATTCGTTGATTTCGCTGCCCCTAAAAGAATGCCCTCAGGCAACAAGACTACAGCTAAGCGGAACGCGATGCTGGCGCCGTTATCCCCACGTAGAACAAACAGAAGCAACATGGGTTCTAGCTTTGCTATGATCCAACGCTTCGGGTCACTCTGATCTCAAACTTAGGGACGTCTCGCTTCGGAGCGCGACGAGAGTTTCCTCAACGTGAATTAGGGTATAAAGGTGATTCGCTGTAATTCAAAATACTCACTGGAAAATACAATTCAGTTAAACCTGAATGGTCAAACGACCCTCCTTCATTTGAATGTATCGATAAGATAGAACCTCGCGCCACGCCACGATACCAAGTTACTTACGGCTTCGGATTTCACAACCAGCACCTATAAATTAACAAGGTATTATTTGATGACATTGACAATCAGCAGCCCTTTAACTATATGATTGCCGAGTTAGCAAAGTGCATCGAGTTGAAGTTGATAAGCAAACAACTAGCCAAATATTACAACTGCCACAATGGTTACAC